>OY759211.1:51752079-52418762 GCA_963662105.1 Meiosimyza platycephala | reverse complement strand
AACTTAGAATTGTTGCCTGGTAAAATGTGTGGAACTGGAACAAAAAAACTGGCCTGTAGGGTAGACGTACCGTTTTGGTAGATTTTTAGCTTTTTCTGAAAATTGGAATAAAGTGTGATCAAACCGCAAAAATCTAATGCAAATGTAAATTATGATTACCTTTTAAAGTAAAAATTAACATACGTGTTAGATTTCATGTAATCTTTACAATGAATTTTTTTCTGGCATAGGTTCTGTTTTAATTTCATCTACTCGGAAATTATTTTTGTGAAGAAATCTAGCAGATTTATGTTGTATTCTGACAAGAAATTTTTGCAACATAAATATGATTGATTGACGATTTTCGTAACGAGAGATTATCTGAATTTATGAGAGAAAAATTTAAAAAAAATTTTAGTTAGACGATAACTAATGCGTTAAGCATGAAGAATGGCAAATTCTGATAATAATTTGCTTAAAAATTTTTAAAAAAATTGAAGGATTTTATCATGCTTACCAGATTTTTTGATGGAACAGCAATTATCAATTAGGTGAATATTTGTCTATTTCGACAACTTTTTCCTTCGAAGGTTCAGTGAAAAAGGAAGTTAATGAAATTTTGTCAGAATAGCCAACTTTTTTTTCTGAACAAATGCAGTGATGCACTTTAGTGCATATTCGAAATTATGACAGTAGTGTCAAATGATCATGCGAAATGGTGCGTGTATCAACTAAATACAATTGCAATTTGCATATTAACTAATAAAGGTCAAACCACAATTCAACATCTTAAGAAAGATGTTCATTACAGTTCTTCCATCAATATTTATGAATTCAATTTTAAAAAAGCTGACTTTTTAATTTTAATTTGAATGAGAATTTAAGGAATAAACTAAACGACCTTATTATTTTTTTTAATAATACTAGTAATTCATTTGATGAGTGCATTAAATTTTTCTATGGTGTACTTTTTTCGGCCATAGCATTGTCGGTGCCTTATGCAAAGAGGTATGTTAATAATTCTTCATACCCTTGGTATACAAAGGATTTAAAAAAAATTCGCAATGGCCGTAATAGGGCATGGAACAAACACGTTTGTAGCCAGGACCGAAATGACTTAGTTGCTTATCAGCAACTTTTCCATGAATTTAAGGATATGTAGGCTTTAGTTTATTCTGAATATTTGAATAAAATTAACTTGAATATTCTTCATGACCCCAAGCATTTTTGGGGATTTATTAATACAAAAAAAAAGTCTGACGGGTTTCCATCAGAATTCAGAACAGTTGATGGGCTCACTAGCGACCCACAAATTATAGCTGGGTTGTTTGCTAATTATTTTAAAGAATCCTTTTCTACGGAATTATTTAGCCCTGAGATCAACTATTTTGAATATATGGATAACGACCCTTTAGTTTCGATTAATGAGATATCTTTCTCACCTGACCTAATAGAGAAATATATCTCATCTCTTGATGATGACTTCAGTTCCGGGCCTGATGGTATTCCTGCGACAGTACTAGTTAACTGTAGCTCTGTGCTGAGTCAGCCCCTCAGTTTGTTATTTAATAAATCAATTAGATATAGCTATTTTCCTAAATTTTGGAAAAATGCATACATAAGCCCCATTTTCAAGAAAGGGTGTAAAAATGAAGTTTCAAATTACAGGCCCGTAGCGAAGTTATCATCGATACCGAAAATTTTTGAACGCATTGTATACGATCAAGTTAAGGTGTGCTGTGGTGAAGTCATAACAACTCGTCAGCATGGTTTTGTTAATGGCAGATCTACAGTTTCTAACCTCCTTGATCTTACTTCCTTTGCATTAAGCTCTTTTGACTCTGTTGGGCAAGTTGACTGCATCTACACTGACTTCAGTAAAGCATTTGACAAATTACCACATAATTTGATTTTATTTATATTAAAAAAAGCTTGGATTTCCTTTAAGTTTTGTCAGCTGGATTGAATCATATTTATCTGATCGCTCATATCAGATAAGATTTCGGAGGGTGTTTTCCTCCCCTTTCAGTGCGGCATCAAGTGTTCCACAAGGAAGCCACCTGGGGCCGCTCCTGCTCATTTTAGCAATTAATGACGTTACACATGTCATTAAAAACTCGCATCTGCTAATATATGTAGATGACATGAAAATTTACAGGAACGTGAAGGGGGTTGGGGATACTATTCCACTTCAGTCTGACTTGAAATCCTTTGAGGTTTGGTGTTCTAAAAATAACTTACATCTTAATCCTGATAAATGCCAAACTATGATTTTCACCAGGAGAAAAAATATTGTGGAGTTTGATTACGAAATAAAAGATAAGAAAATTGGTCGTGTTGATTTAGTCAAAGACCTAGGTATACATTTTGATGTTAAATTAACTTTTAATGAGCATATTAATCAAATTTGTAAAAAATCCTCATCTCTGCTTGGCTTCATTAAGAGGTGGGCAAAAGAATTTAATAGCCCTTTAGAAACGGTAACTTTATATAATACAATAGTGCGTCCTCACTTAGAGTACGCCAGCCAAGTGTGGTCACCATTTTATAATATTCACATTAATAGAATTGAGAGAATTCAAAAAAATTTTATTCGTTTTGCTCTCAATGGCTTAAATTGGATTGACTCCTTAAACCTTCCTCCTTATGAGAATCGTTTGAAGTTACTACATATGCAGTCTTTGAGCTCGCGTAGAAATATTGCGGATATACTTTATCTGCATCAACTTGTGACTGGGTCTCTTGCTGCACCAGAGCTTCTTAATTATATTCATTTAAATACTAATCGCAGGAGTAATCGTAACTCTTATCAATTATTTTACCAACCTTTCAGTAGAACTAATTATATGGTTACAGCTCCTTTTAATCGCATGACTACTCTTATTAATAATTGCGATGAATATGATATTAGCTTGTCAAAAGGTCAACTCAAGCTTAGATTGATAAATAACTACAGTTAATTTTGTAACTTAATGGTTGTTGGTCTTTATGTTTGTGTTGTCCAAGCCCCACCGCATGATGGGTAAATTTTTTCTAACATTTATGCCTTGGAACATGTTAATAAATTCATACAATTACATTCATGCAATTGTATGTTTATATACATATGATCTGGGTGGGTATGTTGAGAAAGTGTGATAAAGCTAAGAAGAAATTATAAAAAAATAAAAAATTAATTGCATGTATAATTTTTTCATTTCCATTAATATATAAGCTTTTTACTTGGTTTTAAAGCTTCATGCTAAATTGCTAAGAAAGCTAATAGCTGAAGTAGCTAAACTCTATTATTATTATTAAACTAACTCTTGCCAAAATGGAACTAAGAAAGGCCCTACGAGAAGAGTCTGAAAGAGGTATAGACACGTATATTAAAAAGCTGAGCCCTTTACACTACGCTTTCTGGCACTGGGCCAGAAGTGATGAAGAAAAATGCCAAGCATTTGCTCACCATTTAAAACATGTATTTTAGGCAAATTTCCCGGGCAACAGCTTCGAAATACCACAAGAAACTCAAAATATGAGACAAATTCTGTTGCGCTTCGCAACTAAAGACGTTCAATTTTTCATACAAACGCAACTTAACAAGAAGAAAGCACCTGGTCATGACCTTATAACTGCTAATATGCTGACTGAATTACCTTCTTGTGCAGTCAAACATTTAACCATACTTTTCAATGGTATTACTCGATTGGGCCACTGCCCAGAAGTGTGAAAAATGTCTCAAATTATAATAATTCCTAAACCTGGGAAAAATCCCACACAAGTTTCATCATATCGGCCAATAAGCTTATTGCCCACCACATCAAAATTTTTCGAATAGTTGCTACTTTCGAAAATTATGCCCCACATAACCCAAATGAGCATAATACCTCAATACCAATTTGGTTTCCGCAGGAAACACGGAACTATAGAGCAAGTTCACAGGATAGTAGCGCAAATTAGAAAGACATACGAAGATAAAAAATACTGCTCTGCAGTGTTCCTTGATGTAGCGCAAGCTTTTGATAAAGTGTGGCACGAAGGACTTTTATATAAAATTAAAAAATTACTCCCTAAAATACATACGTTTTACTAGGGTCCTACCTTACAGGGCAAAAGTTCCGTGTAAAATGTAAAAACTACATTTCAGATGATGTGGAAATTTTTGCAGGCGTGCCGCAAGGCAGCGTTCTTGGCCCAATTCTTTACCTTTTATGCACTTATGACTTGCCAACAAACAATTCTGTACTTACATCTACTTTTGCTGATCACGCACACCCTAATAGTGCATCACATACCCTCGATGAAACATGGCTTTTAAACTGGCGAATAAATGTTAATGAGCAAAAAAGTTCACATGTAACTTTTACACTTAACAAAAAGACTTGCCCCACAGTTCACCTAAATAACACCGCAATACCTCAGAGCGTTGAAGTCACATACTTAGGTATGCACCTAGATATGCACCTACTTGGAAAGCTCATATTGAAAAGAAAAAAATTCAATTGAAGTTGAAAGCATCAAGCATTAATTGGCTTCTACATATACACTCAAAACTAAATCTTGAATATAAAGTACTTTTGTATAAAGCTATTATAATACCTATTTGGTCGTAAGGAATCCAACTGTGGGGCAAAGCAAGCTTATCAAATATAGAACTATTGCAGAAGTCTCAGTCAAAAATACTTCGAACTATTTCCGGCGCACCCTGGTATGTCAAGAACATAAACATACACCAAGACCTTGGTATACCTTTTATTAAGCAGCTAAAGGAAATCAAAAAGCGATCATATCATCTAAAACTGCAGCAACATCCAAACACGCTGGCTAGGAACCTACTCCTAACATCGAATACATCTCGACTAAAGAGACAAGACTTGCCACCCCTGTAGCCATTATATGTAATGGTAACTCCTTCAACAACTCAAGACTGAGTTTAATTTGAGGAAAAACCACATTTCTTAGCAATGGCTTAGAAAAGTTCAACTCTCCATTAGTTTTTAAGATCTGAATACTTATTGTTAGTCTCCAAGCGAGTTGTTACAATAAATAAAATAAAAAATTTGAAAAAAAAAATTTATACGGGACTGAATATTTATGTAGGCCCGCTGGGTTGAAACTTGTTTTTTCCTTCCAATTCCTTCTATGGACATTGAGGTCATCTGCCTGAGACACCAAGACGATTTGCAAGCCTGCAAGTTATAATGTTGATCTGGGAACCAGATTCCAACAGTACTCTGCAGGTTATCAGTTTTTCATTGGCTGTATTTACCTTAATTAAAGCTGTGCTAAGTAGCTCGTAGCCTTTTTTTTTGGGTGTTGTTGTAGGTAGTAAGGCTAACAGGAGAGTTTGAAGTCTGTTCATTAGAGGATGGTGCAGTTATGTGTTGACCGTCTTTTTCGTGATGTACCAATGTATTGTGTTTTTTCTGACATCTGGTGTATGATCTGCTATGACAATTAGAGGTACGATGTCCACTTCTGAGACACTTTGTACAGAGTCGATTTTGATCACATGATTCATCCTGTCTTTAACTGAAGCCTTCAAAAATTTGGCACATGGAAACAAAAAGTGTTCTTTTTCATGACAGAATTTACATTTTTGATGTACTGTTGTTGTTAGCACTCTCATAGGTCTTTGTTTGGTCCCAATAGCCTCCATCATTTGGAATTTGGCTTCCAAAAAAGTAAGAAATTCGTTTCATTTTGGAATTTCTTTACGGTTTGCAATAGTTTGCTGATATAAAATATGAGTTTCGCGATCCAACTTTTTTATTAAAATTGGAAGTAGTAGCGGATCCCATGAGTTCGTCACTACTCCCAAATTTTCCAATGCTAACAAGCATTCGTGTGTTGTATATATATAAGGTTGGCTGCTCCAATAATTTTGATACAAGAGTGTTTGTTAGGACTCTTCTGTTATTATACCGATCTTGAAGTAACGTCCAGGCTGTTGTATAATTCGCCTCACTCAATGAGAGATGCCGAATTAGCTTTTCTGCTTCTCCAGTGACGTTTGACTTCAAATACCACATCTTCTGCACATTTGGTAGTGCTTGGTTGTGAATCATTTGAAGAAATAAATCAAAAAATTTACGCCACTTCATGTAATCACCATCAAATTTTGGGAGAACAACCTTTGGCAGTGGTAGAGCTCCCTGCATGCTTGCTGTGCTAACTTGAATTGTATCTGGATTGCCCCCTTGGTAGTTTTCCAGATCTTCAGTTAGAGCGATTATCTTTTGTACTACCTCTTCTTCCAATTGGATGAACGTGGACAGGTCGTATCCTTTGGATGATGGGTCTTCCATTTGCTGCCAGATTTCATCGTTGATTTGTTCTATTTTTCCCAAAGCTGTTTGATCGTGTTTAATTTCAACTCACTGGAGATACGTGAATGGTTTGTTCGTGTAGATTCAGCGTTCGCCAGGTGTCTTTTTAATGTTGACATTTGGGATTCGAATTTTCGAATAAGCCCCCTGTGCTGCTGTTATCTGGACCTTGGATGTTCTGCGTATGTTGCTGACTGCATGTTGTAGTTGTATGCTGACTGACTGCGGACCTTTGTGGAATCACCGATTTCACTGAGTTAGTTGCGTCTATCTTTGCAGCTGCTTCCTCGAAGATTTTTGTGTAAGTTTCGACTACTTCGGCTATTTGGGTGTAATAGTCCTTTGAAAAGTAGTCGTGTTCCATTGGGAGGTCGTTCAATATGCAGATTTTTGCATCTGTTTCTTCAAACTTTTCCCATGCTTGGCTTATTCGCCGTAAACGCTCTTGAAAGTAGTCTGATGTCTTTTTCCGTTCTGAGGAATCCTTTTTAAAGTTCCTCACCACGCTTTGGATTTCTTCTCCAAGGGATTGTTGGATCTTTTCCAAGCCGTTGAACACCATCATGAATAGATGAAAAAGAGTTGTTTACTGTTTGATATTTACTGAATGATCAGATGGCTGCTGTGTCCACCTTATGCTGACTGTTATATGATCAGATGGCTGATGTGTCCACCTTATGCTGACTGTTGTATGATCAGATGGCTGATGTGTCCACCTTATGCTGGAATCACGTCGGGGTCACCAATGTTTTGCGGCAAAGGTTAATTTACCTGCCAATAACGCTAAAATAGTCCTGGCACTTTAACCAGTACTATTTAGGTTGTTTGGTTGTTATTGCAGGCACATAAACCCACTATAACAGTGATTAAATGAAAGCAAGGCACCTTACCAGTGGTCGGGAGTGTCTTGCTATGTTGGCCACTAAATATCAAGAAAACGGCAAAGAAAACCTTTAATATAAAATAGGTGATGCTTTCTTTTTGTGTTACTATGTAATGGCGAAGTTTTATTTAATTTATGTCTATTATATACTTAATCGATAATTACAAATCGTATACCTAATCATAATTTAATTAAATAAAAATTGTGAGCTACTTAAATGCAGCCACCATAAACAAAACAAAAGCGAGCATTGACTTTAAGGGGCTGCATATGTGTAAAATATGTATGTGAGATTATAAGATTATAATTGAATGAGTAAAACTAAACACATATATAAATATTTTATTTTCTATTCCGAAATTTTATATTTTTAACTCGGCTCAGTTAGTAAAGTTAACCAACTTAACTTAACCATGGCATTTATGGGTCGACGTAAAGTTTTCTTTTTAGTTTTAATAATATTAAAGCTTTTGAAATATTTTACCGTCACACCATCGAATTTCAATCTATCTCGAATTAAAATTAATTTATTCTTTTATAAAAAAAATGGCAGCCGCCGCACCACGATCCACTCAAAAAACCAACTCCTGTCACTCGAGCTTTTCGTTTCGTTTTCCTTTGTTTAAAAGCTTTGCCATTGGATTTGTGCAGTTACACATTACTGTCTCAGTACAATATTTACTTAAATGATAAAAGATTTAAACTGTTGTTAAAATATATTGTTTAAATACTCCTTTGTTCGAGCCAATACAGTTTGTTATCGATTGTAATTCCTAGATATTTGAAAGAGTGTACGATACCATGATTTAACTATTAAGGTTCTCGCAAGCTGTCAAACTCATATCTGAAAGTGTTGAACGTCAGAAAGCTTGTGTCAAAATTGATATTCAAAGCAAAAACCGAAAAAAAATCTGATACTATTTGACACTAGACCTACTTTTTGAAGAAGCAGCATTTTGTTTCTCGCAGTAACCTTATCGCTGGTCCCTACGAAGACTATCGTAGCTCAAATTATCAGCGAAAACTATTGCAATTCAGTTCCGCTACGAAGAGTATCGCAGTTCAATGCTTGCCGCGAAGAGTATCGTAATTCAAATTTTCGCCGCGAAAACTATCGTAGTTCAGATTTTGATGGCGAAAACTATCGCAGTTCAGATCGCAGTATTGTCGACTCTTGCACGATTTCCGATCGGTATTCGGTAAAACGAACTAAGCTGTCGCATAAACATAGTAATAGAAAGCAATCAACGTAATTCTCCTCGCTTTAGCAAGCAGAGGAGAGTTCTAATAAATATTGGGGGGCCCAAACTTAAAAAAAAATTTTCAAGTGATATTTCATGGGAGGGGGGTTGTAGAATCATGATCATCAAAATTTATAAAAATGTAAAAGTAAAACACAACAAACACAAAATGAAAACACATGAAGAGTATACAATACACAATTGTAATCAAAATTTATTGTTCAAAACATTACAAAATTTTTGTTATGACAATGTAAATATTTTACGTCTAGTTTCACATCGTTCTATGAATTCAAACACAATCTCCTTTAAATCTACATTCAATGCATCTTCGGAATACATGCAAAATGCATGGCTAAGAAAAGTGAAAGCTTTCGTGTCAAACCTTGCTTTCAAACAATTCACAATATTGTCAATAATTTCATAGTACATATTGACTTCTGAATTTTTCTTCATGGTTTTGGAAACAATCTTTAGCATATTATTCGAATCATCTAACTTTTTTGGAACTTTTCTGTTGCGTTTTTCTTGTGGTAGTTCAATGCCTACGAAAACTTTTTCTTCATCAATTTCACTCCAAATCACTGCGAATTCATCTCTCAAGCTTGCAATAGTTTCGCTTAAATTTTCGATCAGTATTTTAATAATACCAAAATGAAATTGTTTCTTTTGAATGACAGTGATGGTAGAATCTACGTGAGAGAAAATTTTGGTCTCTAAAATATTGGGGGGGGCGAGGCCCCTCAAAATATTTTTTGAGGGGGAAAAAAGTGCTTTGCCCCCCATAGTCGCCGCTATTAGCAAGGCTTTAGTAGATGATTAGTGCATTGCTTGACAAAATTAGAAAATCTCTCAACGCTTATATCTCAGTTTTTTGGTTACCCAATCTCAAAATTGATAGTTTCAGCACACTGTGCTCGATGAGACTTTAATTTGATATATAATTTATTGCTGTACCTATTCTAGATCCCAATTAAAAAAAGCGATAAGATAGTTTTCGCCACCAAAATCTGGACTACGATAGATTCGTATGTTGACCACAATTAGTAACAGTTTTAGAAAATTTTTGACAACTAGGAGAGTGGAACAAAAAATTATAATCAAGGTTTAGATTACCAGTAATACTAAACAACAAAATTTTTGATAAAATACATAAACATAATTTTTGTTTTACTGCTAATATCCAACTTATGTCTACCAAACCATTTCCGTAGTAAATCTAAATCAAAATTATTATCTGAGGCTAGATTTAGAGGGTTAACACAAGCATAGGCACAGGCTAGATTAACGTGACCATATGATCCGCTTTTCGCGGAGCAAGTCCGCGTTTTTGATTTTCTGCTCCGTGCGTTCCGCGTTTACATTGAAAATAATATGTCTCATTTTGCAGGGGTTTTCGGTGAGTGAGGACCCTTTTTTTAGAAAATATAAAAAATAATACAAATAACTGGAGACCAAATCCATTTCAAACCATGCAGTCGGAGTGACTTCAAATTGCGGAATTGGTTGCCGATTAACTATGTTGTTTTTTAAACTAATTAAGGGAACGTATTTTCCCCCGATTTGATTGAAAGTTACAAAAGTAACGAAGAGAGCTTGCAAAACCACTGAAAATTTTTTCAAAATACATAGTCGCATTTTCATCCAAATCAAAATAATTAATTTTTGTCTTTTGATTCTAATAGAACTTCTGATTCTCTGTCAGAATCTTTAAGAAATTTTGAAAACTGTTGAAAATTGGCGGAGTAATAGCGCTTTTTATGAGAAAAAAGGCTGATTTTCTAAAAAACCTTAATTTTTTTTACGCTTAAAATTTTATTGTGAATTTGTTTTAACATTAGAGAGAAATGACATGAGTTTAATGCTTGTTAAAACATATTTGAGGTCAGGAGATTTTTTTTCCAAGATTGAAATGTCAATTTTTTGTTTTTCATCATTGCCAAACTACTCTACGGTACTATTTTCAAAGAAAATAATAAAAGCAACATTCCAAATTACTTTCTACTTTTGTTTTACCGCTATTTTCGTAATAACTTTTTATCATGGGAAAGATATAAAAACATTGTACGCATATTTAACTTTTTCGCTGACAAAGTCAAGCAAACAAAACATTCAAAGCCCACAGAAGTACAGTCAGCGAAAAAGCTATATGAGCGTACAATGTTTTCATATATTTCCCATGATAAAAATATATTATAAAACAAAAGTATGCAGAATGCAAGCACGATTTGGAAATAATCAATACCTATATGATTTTCCTTAAAAATAAATGGAGATATCTGATTTACTTCTGTTTTCGGGATTTGAAAATGAGGACCTTTTTTTTTAGTACCTACATACAATTTTTTGCAGTTTAAACAAAAGAATCTTAAAAAAAAGTTTCATAAACTTTTTCCTGCTCCGCGTTTTGGTCAAATATATCTGGTCACGTTAGGCTAGATCATCAGCAAAAGCAGTGTTTTTTTATTTCAATTGCAGTTTTGGTAAGGAATTAATAAATATTGAAATCAAAATTGGACGTAATACTGAACCTTGTGGTTCACCGATATCTATGTTTTTGATTCTGCTAAATTTTTTTATTAGTTTTTACTCTTTGAGTCCGCGAATTCAAATACGAACGAAACCAGTCAAACATAAATTCTCTAAATCCAACATCGTACGGCTTATCAACAAATAGAGCTGCAGAGATTTTTTTATTATTTAATTCACCATCAATTTTACTACAAAAGTCCAAAGGGGGGCGGAGCAGAGGGGTTTTAGGGGTTCTGCCCCCCCCCATTGGAAATTTTCGCACATAGGCTTTTATTGGCAATATGTTTTCATTTAAATAGAAAAGCAAGAAGACTTTTGCTATATACAAAAAAAACAAAAATTCACTTTTTTGAAAAGAAAAATTAAAAGTTCTATGAAAATAATATAAACTCACATATAGAGATACATAGGTATAAGAAATGATACACTTAAAAGTTTGCTTATGTATATGGGTCGTTCCAGCTATAATGGGCCTAAAATTACCCACAATTCAAATTAGCTTTTATCTAATTTTTAGGCAGTAGATGACAAAAAAGCTGCAAATCTGAATAAATGAATATCTAAACGTTATCTATATGCTAAAAGATAAAAATATAGATTTTCAAGAAAACATCAATTTCTCAAATATTCCAAAATGAATTTCAGTTTTTTTTTTGGCTCAAAATTTTCAGAACATATAGGAGTACCATCCCTGAAAATTTTATCCATGTTTGGCTCCAACAGAATAAACCCAGAAGAAAATAATAAAATTCTGTATGAAATTCTATCTAAGCTAAATAATCAAGAAGAATTTCATAAGTCATTGCAAGGTGTGTCTAATTTCCGAAACGCACTTCACAAATCAATCACACATTAAATTCCGAAAGTATGAAATTTATCATAAAATACATCCAAATAACTGTGCCAGAGGTGGAAGCGCTGTTATTGTAAAAAGAAATTTACAGCACTACGAAGATGAAAAATACAAGCGACTTCTATTTAGTGCTTCACCGATACGAGAACGATACGATAGTACAAAAATTATCGTATCGTCCTCGTAGTGGCGCCTAGCTTATCGTCTCGTACTCGTTCTCGTGGGAGAATTTTTCGACCTGTATCGTTATCGTATCGTTCTCGTCTCGTTATCGCCGATATTTCTCGGTTATTCTCGTTTATACTAAATTTATGTATAAACATACTGGACCAGTGACTTTTCCCGCATTGCCTGTCTTCCAACCCCATTTACATTTGACGCAGTGCTTACTGCAGACAATTGGGTCCATGTAACGAATTTGACAAATTTGTATAAGTACCAAGAATAGCAATATAAGGGTTTGGCTGTATGGGAGGAGCAAAGGCCCATTATCGAACGCCGTAAAAGTGGCTCCATCGCTGTCACGAGTGAATAACACAAAAATAAAACATGCTTGTTTTTACATTAAGGTAACTCTAAAAATGAAATCGATGGAGTATTTTTTACAGTTGCAGCTACCACGATACAATGTGATGTGAATCCGATTAAGTTTAAGTAGTCCACGCTTTTCATTTTTTGGGTAAAAACTTTATTTCGGGCTTTCCGATTCTAGCCGATAGGCAGGGCCGGATTACGAAAATTGCCGCCCCTTATAAGGCAGAGTTGTAGCTATAATTCCAAAAAAAAGGTCCTCATTTATGAGTTTCAAAAACCCTACCAAGTTAAGATATACTTCGATTTGCCGCCCCACGGCGTTGTTGGCGTAGGCGGCAATCCGGCCCTGCCTATAGGTGCATATATTGACATTATCATGACACGAAAGTTTTCACTTTTCTTAGCCATGCGGAAAGTTTCTTTTTTGGAAATGACAAATTTCAAAAAGAAGTAATCAAGTTTTTTAGACCAGATATTGACAAGGATCGACTAATTTTACATAGAAACATGCTCTTAGACATTTTGCGAGTTAAAAATTTAGTGCACCAAACGAACTCAAATAGCAAATCTTCGATAAAAAATTTCGATGACTATGTACGTTTTTTGAAAAGTGATAAACACGTTTTAGATTTGTTACCAAAATTAATGAAATTTGTCAAATTGATACTTACGTTGCTGTGACGACATGGCTTAACTCTTTAAGCATTTTGCATGTATGTATGTACATTCCGAAGATGCATTGAATGTAGATGTAAAAGAGATTGCGAATGAATTCATAGAACGATGTGAAATTAGACGTAAAACATTTGCATTGTTATAACAAAAATTTTGTAATGTTTTGAAAAATAAATTTTGATTACAATTGTGAATTGTATACTCTTCATGTGTTTTCATTTTGTGTATGTTGTGTTTTACTTTTACATTTTCATACATTTTGTTGATCATGATTCTACAACCCCCCCTCCCATGAAATATCACTTGAAAATTTTTTTAAGTTTTTCCCCCCAATATTTATTAGAACTTTCCGCCTCTGCGTGGACTACTTAAACTTAATCGGAAATGAAGTAGCTCTACGTAGGCAGCAATTAACCAGTGATAACATGATATTTCACCAGGATAATGCGGCTGTTCATACAGCAATAATAGTAAAAGAGCTTTTCCAGGACAACTATTTGAATCTTTTAGGATGGCTAGCTCGTTCTCCTGACCTAAATATTATTGAAAACTGTTGGGGTTGTTAAAATCGACAGGTGTATGCAGAAAACCGGCGGGATGAGTCCTTCCACGAGCTCAAAAACAGCAATTAGCCCACTGGAAGACTCTTCTTCGAAAAAACGTTAAAAAGCTATTTAAATCCTTACAAAAGCGAATGACTAGAGTGATAAAGAATAAAGGAGGATCCACCCATTATTAAAATAACAACACCTAGAACGAATTTAAGTTATAAAAATTTTGTTCTATCGTTTTGTCGCACCTTAATATTGAGCTTTTGATTTAATTCAAAAATGCATTCATTTTTTTGAGAAATTATTTATAAATTATTTATCTTCTTAGCTTTAAGAATATATATATTTTTTTGAGAAATTATTTATATATTATTTATTTTTTTAGCTTTAAGAATATATACCATGAAAATAAATTTTTTATAATTGTTGTAAATCCTTTAAAACACCGAAAAATTAGTTGAGCTATCGTTTTGTCGTGGTCTGTACATGTGTTTAGTAAAAATATAGTGCAAAAATTTTTTTTTTACGCAAATGTGAATGGTATATGAGCGTTGAACGTTCTAAACCTCGGTAATACGACAGATAATTTTTTTAATATCGTCTCGTTATCGTTCTCGGTCCCGATAACGATAACGAAAACGATATTTATTGGTTCTCGGTGAAGCACTACTTCTATTGTTATTTCTGACAACCAACACCCATGATCTATTATAGCACTTAACAGTCCTCCAAGGCACTACATCGCGGCTGATCAGTATAAAAAACTCTTACTAAGGAGCAAAACTCAATTTATTATTGGTGGAGACTTTAACGCGAAACACGTTCACGTCTAATAACATCCAAAGGCCGTGAATTACTTAAAGCGGCTCAATCTACCGGCTGTGAATTTATGCCTACTTATTGGCCAACCGACCCTAATAAAATACCAAATGTAATAGATTTCTTCATGATTAGTAAAATTTCAATGAGCTACTTACACATAGAAGAAGGTTTTGACTTTAACTCTGATCATTCCTCGATCATTCTAACAATTAGCGATCATATTATTTATAGAGAACAAAATACTGTGCTATCGAATAAACTCACAGATTGAGACTTCTTTAAAAATATCCTTGAATTGTCAGTAAATCTTCAAGCAGGTTTGAAGACAAAAGATCAGCTGAAAGAAGAAATCTTGAAATTGACCCAACAGATTCAACAAGCAGTATGGCAAAGTTCTCTTCTTATGAAGCGTAAAAAAATTATCCAAAAGAAATTAAAAACCTTATTGCTAAAAAAAGATCACTGCGCAGAATTTGGCAATGTAGCAGATCGCTGGAGGACAAAAATAAGTTAAACAGAGCTTCACAGCAATAAAAAATGAATCTCTGGATAGATATTTACGAGAATTAACAAATGAAAAAAGTACTGACTACTCGTTATGGAAAACAACTAAAGGCCTGAAAAGACCAACAACTCATGTGCCTCCCATCAAAAAGAGCAATGGTGAGTGGACTAAAAGTAATAAGGATAAAGCTGAGCTATTTGCTAACCATCTCGAGATCACTTTTCAACCTAATGAAAGCGATGATTACTTTACGTGTGAACATGTTAAACAAAGTAACATATTAATTCCACTCGTAACGACAGCTGAAGTTAAAAAATATATACAAACAAAACTAAAACCAAAAAATTGCACCCGGATTTGACCTAATCACTGGTGAAGCTCTGAAACAACTTCCGCACAAAGCTATTGTAAAGCTCACTGCTCTATACAAAGCATCAATCAGGCTCAAACACATAGCTAGTCACTGGAAAGTAGCAGAAGTGATTATGGTTCTAAAACCAGGAAAAAACCTGCACGAAGTATCTTCGTACAGGCCTATTTCGCTTCTACCGATCATGTCAAAGCTGTTCGAAATGATTCTTTTAAATCGATTGAAACCAATTATTGATACCTACCCATCAGTTTGGTTTCCGAACGAAGCACTCGACACTAGATCAAGTTCATAGAATAACTAATTTTGTAGAAAAGTCTCTAGAATAAAAAAACGTTTGTTTCTATATCTGTCGCACAGGCTTTTGACAAAGTTTGGCATGAGGGACTTATGTTTAAACTAGAGTCTTCACTCCCAAAAAGTTACACTCTAATTTTGGAGTCCTATCTCAAGCAGCGCTTCTTCAAAATCAAGCAGGATGATGCGTATTCAAACATAAAAGAGATTAGAGCTGGCGTTCCTCAAGGAAGTATCCTAGGGCTCATGCTTTATGTGACCAGTGATATCCCAAACCCTACAAATTGTATAATTGGTACATTTGCAGACGATACGGTGATCCTTGTTACTGGAAAAAATGCTCAAGAATCGACTCAAAAACTTCAATCTGCTGTTCGTAAATTAGCCCTTTGGACCCAGAAACGTCGCATAAAATTAAACAGTTCAAAATCAGTTCATATAGACTTTACAAACCAAACTATTCCATACTATCCAATTGATATTTTGAATAATTGAATTCCATATTCCTATACTGCAAAGTACTTAGATATGACCCTAGATGCCAAGTTACGTTGGAAAGTGCACGTCAAAAAGAAAAAAAAAAGTACTTGATATTAAATATTGAAACATGATCTGGCTCCTCGGAAGAAACTCAGCGCTCTCCATTCAAAACATATTGTTATTATAAAACCAAGTTCTCAAACCGGTTTGGACTTACGGCATACAGATATGGGGGTGTGCCGCATCAACTCATATAGAAAAAATTCAAAATAGAGTTCTTTGGTGCATAGTAAATGCACCTTGATACATCAGATCAAAAGATATTCATTGTGACTTGAAAGTTGACACGGTAACTAGCACCATTAAAGAGTCGCAATAGCCCACCAGCAGCGACTAAGCCAGCACGTAAATGAAGAAGCGTCGAAACTTATTCATACGGCTGGAACGAGAAGACTTAAACGTAGAAAACCTTTCGAACTTGTTGTGACCAGACAGTAGCTAGGACGTCCAAGGGGAAGCACCTATCATAAATTAAAATTAGACTCAAACTGCTCTTTAGTCATTAGACTAGTTGTAGTCAAAGGAAATGTTTGTTAATTTTAAGTAAATAAGTGATTTGCAATGTAAATTGAAACATTGAGAATGAGAGCGAGAGAATAAAATTTGAATATTCCGTTACTTGTCTTCCATAAATATTCCGCTGTATACACACACACATTAACATCTCATTGAACGATCATGGAGCCATCAAGTTGTTCACTGAAAAACACCGACATATCAATTTCATATTGATAAGTCTGATTAGATGCTCGCAATTCACGAATATTTTTGTTATTTACATTTCACATAGATTTATTCAACATTTTTATTTTTATACGAAAATGATTTATTTGTAAAGTCACATTTAGTATTTTTTGATATCATTTTAAATTGTATACTATTGCTAATCTTCGTCAGTTTTTGGTCTCTTTCTGGTTCCATCCTTTTTTTGTTGAGCACCTTTCGTACTTGATCTAAGGAAAGAGATCAAAAGTGTATATTAATTTGATAATTTAATATTAATTATAGCCTGTATTATAAAATTATACCTTGTAGACATCGGTTCAGTTGAAAATTTCAGTAACGTTTAATAAAATTCCGTCATTTTGGAGTGAGTGCATCTTCATTTTGACAAAGCCATTTTGCTGAGGCATACAGGAATGTAATCCTCGGATGCCTCTGATTGGTAATGTACTCTTGAATCTGCTGTTCATTTTGCTTCTATGTACGGCCATTGCCTCTTTTGGGGCAAATTCAATTTTGATTCCTGGAATATTCTGTCGTGCCCATTCGAACAATTGAAGAGGCGTTTGAAGCTGTCTTTCAGGTGCAAACTCGCTCGTGCTGCTAATCGTTTAATTGTACCATCCAGTCCATCACTTGGCCCTTTTCCATGCGATGTTGCGAAGTAGTGCCATTCTGCCGGTACGCCAAAATCATATTCGTGTAAACTTAAATTCAGAACGTTTTACTTGTTTTTGTAATGTGCTGCTGCCCCATATTAAAAGTATATCACTTCTTTCAAGTCAGGATTTTTTGTTTTCACGAAATCAATCAACATTTTTTGAAAGAAGTTGACGGCCGAAGTATTACGTTCCAGATCGTCTGAAATGATGGCGTAATTCACTACTTCCGGATCCTCGCCTCCGGTATAGCAGCAGAAGTGGTGAATTGTCGCCTGAGCATTGTTCCAATGTATCCCTTGGACACTGTAATGAAGAACGAAGGAAAAATTTTCCGAAAAATCAGCCACTACTTTGACTTTTCCAACGGTTCGGGCTTGTCGACAAAATTCTGCTTGTTGTTTAGTGATAAAATGATGGGGCGAAAGTTGTTCTAGTTTTTCTAGCACCTCTACAAATTGGTCAATCGGTTTCACGATGGTTTCCAGTAATCAGCGATCGACGTATATCCACTGAAGATATGTGATGTTCTCAATGTCGTCCGATTCAAGTTTGAGAAGTATCACATCTTGGAGATATGTGATATCTAAATAATCAAAATCTGTTGGAGTGTTGGAGTGCATTTGATGATACGTAAAACATCTGTAAACTTTTGGAGCTCTCTGTTTTTGTATTGCATGGGCAATAAGGCTATTCCGGTCAACATCAAATTAAAATTTTCGTGAATGCAGCACACACATACTCTGTGTGTACCTGCTCACCAGCAAGCACACATTGTTTTGGCCGAAGCTCTGCAAACTTGGAGAATTCAATTTTAGCGTCCGGGAATCGTTGTCCAAAGAGTTGGTAAATTTCTTTCAGATTTCCTAGAACGAGCCTTTTTTGCTTATGCTCTCGTTTTCCGTTGATAGGTACACTCACAAAATACCTTGGCTTTGGTTTCGGTGAACACTGTATGCTCCGCTCTGCAACCGATTGTTTGGTTTTGATGGCAATACGTTTTGTAAAGTCGAACACAACAATATCTTCGCCTAAATTCTCTTTTGCTCCATACGCCAAAAGGTGTATTCCGAGAAAATCGAAAAAGAAAGTTTGAGCCATAAAGGCAAAAAATTGGTCCTTAAAAGTACCATCGAAATTTAAATTAAACAGTATGTTGATAAATTGGGTAGCTCTGTGCTAAATTTCAGAAATGGGACTAAAGTACTTTTGGAGATATATGATATATTATCAGATAAGTCATAGTGGACAGTTTGCTCCATACAATACAAATCAATGAGAAACTTGTTTTTCCCATGTAGTATTTGTTTATTTTTTTTGTTAATTTGTTCATTAAGTCCATGGATACATTAATCCTTACTGACTAAGGTAAATATTCAATTAAAAATAATAATTGATTAAACATTATATATACAAACTTATATAAAAATAAAGAATAAATAAAACATGGTTTTCATTAAAATTTCATAGTTATGACTCTAATAAATAACAATGTTATGTAACAGTTTTTTTATATGGAATAAACTGAAGGAGAAATCAATAGAATTGATTACAGATATATTATTAAATTCTCTTTGATATCTTATTAAGGAAGAATTTAGAGTGTAATTTGTCCTACATAAATCCTCATGAAATATCGGTTTATTTCGTAACATTCTGGATGGAATATTAAAGTTTATTCTTCCCAAAAGATAAGGGCAATCAATGCTGCCATGAAAAATTTTAGAAACAAAAAGTAAAGACAAAATATGGCGTCTGCCTTCCAAGGACTTTAAATTGATGAGCAAACAACGCGAAGCAAACCTGCATTTAGGAACTATTGCAATGGAGTAAATAATAAATGCTTAGTTTTTAAATAAATATATATGGGCTATTATAACGAAATGGGTGATTTTTAGAACTCATAGAGAACAAAAAAAAGGAATCGTAGCGACTTTTAGTTTTCTTTATTTATTTCATTTTCAAGTTATTTTAACATATTTATCACTGAATCTACAGTAAGAGTACTCAAAACGTAGTTTGCTGCAAAATACACTAACTCAGAGATTCGGAGGCGACTTTTCACTATATGCGTCTTGGATCTGAGAGAAGAGACGAAACACATTTTCCGGACAAATCGTCACATTGTAAATGAAAACGAAATGTCAAAAGTGAAAGTGAAATGTCAAACCTTTGAAAATATTCATAGCATAATAAGCAAAAACTGGCAGGTTACGGTAGCGACACTCTTTTTTTCTTATCGTTTTTACGAACTCTTGTCGTGGGGTAATGAGATTTGACTATTTTAATATCTGCGATGCCCACCCGATTTTGTAGTATTATGTTCTGACACTTGCTCCTTGGAATTATTAGCCCACAAAAATAGTTTATCGTCTTGTTTATGCATATGAGAGAATTTAACTTCTTAAATTAATTTTTATATAATCAATATATGCTACGTTTTGAAAAAAACATTAAACGTAATCCTAAATCTTTTTGGAATTTTATTAGCTCAAAAAAAACTTCTTCCTCTGTTTCTTCAAGAATTCTTTATAATGGCATTTGGTCTAATTTATTGAATGAATCACTAAATTTTTTATTGAATTTTTTAATTCAAGTTATGAACTCAGTTCTGTTAACAATTTTTCTGAAGCTCTGGAACATGTTGAGTCTGTTTTAGATTTTGGCATGCTTCATGTAACGTCAATAGATATTATTCGTGCTATCTCTAATTTGAATAATTCTCAAAAGTTGGATGCTGATGGGTTCTGTCCTTTTTCATTTAATAAATGTTTTGGATCGATATCTAAACCTTTGAAAATCTTATTTAATAGATCTTTAAGTATGGAGTTCTGTGTTGATGCTTGGAAAGTTGCATTTATTAATCCTATTCTAAAAAGTGGAAACAAAAGTGAAATAAGGAATTATAGACCAATATCAAAATTGTCTACTATTGCGAAGTTGATTGAAAGTATGTATAGTTAAAGAAAAAATGATGTTTGCTATAAAAAATTATATTTGTCCTATGCAACATGGATTTGTACCTGGTCGTTCTACGGTTACTAATCTCACAGTTTTTTCTGATTTTTGCATTAATGCCTTCTCTGATGGTTTTCAAGTCGATACCGACTTCTCAAAGGCATTTGATAAAATTTCGCATAAATTGTTAATTGCTAAATTATTTAAGATTGGGTTTCATTCCAAGTTTTTGAATTGGACTGAATCTTATTTGAATAATAGGGTCAATTTTGTACAAATTGACGGATGCAGATCGAAGTCTTTTATTGCTAGTTCGGGTGTTCCGCAGGGGAGCATATTGGGACCACTTCTTTTTACTATTTTGATAAATGATATTAGCTATTGTTTCAGTATTGCTAAATTTCTCCTTTATGCGAATGACTTGAAATTGTTTCTTAAGATTGGTAATTCTTCAGACATCATTTCTTTTCAAAATGACTTGAACAATTTGTTTCTTTGGTGCTTTCAAAATAAATTATTTTTGAATATTGATAAATCCTATCATGTAACTTACAGCAAATTACCTGTTTCTTGAAGTAGTTCTTACTATGTAAATAATACTGTCCTAAGTTCTGTTACAGAAATCCGTGATCTAGAGATTGTATTTGATTCAAAGTTTTCATTTGTAAATCATGTAAATTTTATTATCCCTTGTTATTCGATGCTAGCATTTGGAAGGCGTAATAGTGTTGATTTTAAAGATCCTTACACGCGAAAAGCTTTGTATTGTGCATATGTCAGATCTAGAATTGAATATGGCTCTGTGATTTGGTGTCCGTTTTATTCTGTTCATTCTAATAGATTAGAACAAGTACAAAAAAGGTTTTCTAAATTTGCTCTTGCCAATATTAATTTTCTTGATCATTCCCCATCTTATATTTCACGTTGTCTATTGATTAATCTTAAATCACTTCAATTGCGTAGAATAACTGCTTCATTATTGTATGTGTATGAAATTATTTCTGGACGAATAGATTGTCCATACTTGCTTGAGCTTATTAAATTTAAGGTTCCCTCTAAGTTACTAAGAAATTATCAATTGTTTTATTTGCCAATTTTTAGAACAAATTATTCATTAAATGCACCAATAACTAGAGCACGTAATGAGTTTAATAACACTACTCAACAAGGTTTTCCACAATGACTTGCAATAATATTTTCTATAGTAAAATTTTCCGTAGAATCCGAATATACTTATGATTTTTTTCGATTGGCCCCAATTTTCATATAAACGGCCAAATTCAAAAAAATGCACATTTGACAGCATATACTTCACATAAATGCTTGTAAAAACTTTAATTATGAGCCAATCAATAAGATAAGAGTCTGTCAAAAATTTTAAGGCATAAAACGTGACAATAGTGTTAGTATTATGGCTGTTATGATCGAAAATAGGCAAAAAAAATCCATGTTTTTCGTTTTTTTCTAAACGAATTTCAACTTAGAAGTCCTATATCAGGTTTTAATTATATGGGTTGGAAAAAGTTAGCCCTTCTGTCTTATGGAGAATTTCATTTAAAAATTTTAAGCATGCATACATATGTCAATAAAAATGTCATAATTAACGAAACTAGACCATTTTATTAACATCAATGCAAGAATATTTTTTCTTATACTGGCAAATTATTTTTCAAATCGATTAAGGCAGAGCCATCAATGTCATCGATTTGCTTAAAATTTACAGGCATCATTTATGTTCAATTTTAAGAGACCCATATTTTTTTATTTTGCTGAAAAAAACACATTTCTCAAAGTTCCCGTGATTTCAACTTTGTATACTAAAATTATAAATATGGAAAAATTTTCTGAAAGGACTTTTTTTCAAACTGTCGGTATTTCCTTAATAAATAATGGATTTTCATAATTTTTTTTTTTATTCCTCATTTTTTCATGGGCTTTACGAAAAGATAAAAATTAGTGTATAGTTAAATGTTAAGTAAATGGAGGAAATTAATTACAAAATAGTTTTTTTTTTTTTTTGATTAAAATTTCAACGCAATGGTGTGATCTTGTTTTCACTCAAAAATTTGCACCACTTGCTTGGAGTTAAAAGTAAGCTTTTCGTTAGGTTTGCATTCATATAGCGGGTGTAGTTTGAGTGCTGACGTAGACATCAACCAAAAATATACTGATGAGATTTTAAGAATC
Source organism: Meiosimyza platycephala (assembly GCA_963662105.1). Lineage (NCBI taxonomy): Eukaryota > Metazoa > Arthropoda > Insecta > Diptera > Lauxaniidae > Meiosimyza > Meiosimyza platycephala. Next base: position 52,396,142 of record OY759211.1, on the reverse strand, counting down.
GAAACATATGTCTATATTCTAGAGTTGTTGTTTTTTTCCTTAGTTTTTCTCAAAACGGCCAAAGCATTGAATCAACTAGTAAAATTTTACAAGAATGTTGATAGCTGCTAAATTGGCTGCAGTTCATTATTTAATTATTAAAAATAGTTTTTTCATATAAAACTCGCTCCATAAAACAAAATTTGAATTAATAAATAAAAAATTAAAGAATGTGGTTTATGGAGCAAAGTGGAGACTGCATATCTCAGAAACCAAAGCAGATAGAAGTATAGCGACAACAGCATTAGAAAGATAATATTTCAAACCCTATAGGACAAATCTAAAGTCAAAGAAAAGCAAAGGAATGTTCAAATTTTATTCTCTCGCTCTCTTTCTCAATGTTTTAATTTACATTGCAAATCCCAAATCTTTACTAAAATGAATGTTAAATCAAATATTGTGGAAAAACATTGATAAAATTTTCAGGGATGGTACTCCTATATGCTTTGAAAATCTTTAGCCAAAAAAAACTGAAATCGATTTTGGAGTATTTGAGAAATTTATGTTTACTTAAAAGTCTATTTTTTAACTTTTAGCATATAGATAACGTTTAGATATTCATTTATTCATATTTGCAGTTTTTTGTCATGTTCTAGTATACAACTACCTAAAAATAAGATAAAAGCTAATTTGAATTGTGTTGGTTTGCTTATATTCATCAATGAATGGTGAAGTCTTTTTTACGCTTTTTTCTGAACACAATGAAAAACGTTTTTTTTTAACAATAATATTGGTCGAAAAATTTTTTTTGCATTTTTTTCTATTTTCCCAATCACTCAAAAAAGTTTCAGCCAATTTAAAAAACCTAAGGGTAATTTAGGCCCATTATAGCTGGAAAGACCTATGTATATACTTTTCAAATGATACCCATTTTGCTGAGATCAGTTAAAAGGTTTACAGCTTATAGTAATTTTTAGAAAATTCATCCACAACTTCCGATATTTTACAAGCCAGATTCAAGCGAAAATTGTCGTTAAAATATTCTGCATATTTCATTAAAAATAGCTTATTTTGGAAGAAACATAAAAAATTCGAATCGTTTACTTGCTCCAAAGTTTTTCCCAACTAAATATGTACCTTTAGAAGCTGCGTCATCGTCTAAAACCATACTTTAGACTAGGGTTGGCCATTTGCCCTTCCGCGGGCGCGAGCAACGAGACGTGCCATCATTCGTCCTGCCGTGCAGTTGCTGATCTCTATGCGCTGGTTCGTTTGTCAAATAAATATGCAAGAGACCCAGTCTCAAAAACAAAGCAAATGTGCGCAACTGAATTGCGCAATGGCCAGATGAGAAAAATGCAGGTCAAAGACATTATTTCTGCGAAAATAAATTTTTTTCTCAAGTATTACTGCCTTGTAAAAAGAATGAAAGACTAAAAAAACTGCTCTTGTGCGGATCATTGTTGTAAAAAAAACTCATATTCATGGAAAATTTTGTGTTGCCATGCGATGCTTTCGCATTTTTTTATGCAAAAATTTATATTTATTTATTTACATCAGTGATGCTCGAGGGTATGTTTTGCTTTCCTTTGAATTCCTACACACACTTACACACTTTTGGGCACCGCAGTTGAGCATCCCTACCTTAGACTAACAATGCCTGAAGATCAGCTGAACAGTTTATACGCAATAATGATGTATATTAGGGCGATAAGAAAAAATCGGTTATTTGAAATGTTTAGGTCGTCTTACAGTAAGCTTCAGTAAAATTTTTCCGAATTCTATTAAGAATTAAGGTTGCGAGTTTCATCTCAAGTGTTTTTAAAATGTTTATTATCCATTTATGGTTGCAAAGTCAAACGAAATGTAGGTTAACTTTCAAAATACCCTCTGACTATTGTTTTTCATGTCTGTGTTTCATGTTTGGTGTTCTAAAAATAGCTTACATTTAAATCCTGATAAATGCCAAACTATGATCTTCTCTAGAAAGAAAATTAATGTGGAATTTGATTATACAATTGATGATATGAAAATCTCTCGTGTCGATATAATCAAAGACCTTGGTATACATGCTGATGCTAAATTGACGTTTAATGAACACATTAATATAATCTGTAAGAAGGCTTCGTCATTACTTGGATTTATAAAGTGGTGGGCAAAAGAATTTAATAGCCCGTTAGTAACAGTAACTTTATACAATACAATTGTGCGTCCTCACTTAGAGTATGCTAGCCAAGTATGGTCTCCATATTACAATATACATATAGATAGAGTAGAACGAATCCAAAAAAATTTTGTTCAGTTTGACGAGCAAAACCAAACCCTCTCAGAAGAACGGGCGAAACAAAGAAGGAAAAGGAGAGAGAAGTAAGGAGAGTAGGGAAAACCTCAAAAAAAAGAGAAGAGAGAGAGGGCAACGGCCGAAACCGGAGGCATTCCTCATAAAACCGACAGAAGGCAGTCTTCGACTAACACTTGTTACGATCGGACTAATTCTCCTGCGCTCTCGTGTTGTTGTATTTTCTCAATTCTGTTTCTATTTCTTTACGCAAACATATTATAACATTTTCGTTGTTGACAGTGTTAACTTAAAATATTTGTATATAAAGTACGTCATAGTTGGTATGTTTGACACTCCCCCGATTCGCTCGGGGAATCCGTTTAGTGTGCTACAAGATAGTTCACTATCCAGCCCCAAAGTTAAAAGGAAAAAAAGGACAAATATTACAGATGAAGTTTTTCCATTGTTGCCCAACTGTACATCCAATATTAAAAATCCAAAGTTTGTTGTCATAAAGTCAGATGAAGATGATAAACCTCTCTCTAAATTCAGTGTTTTTGCTAAAAAAAAAAGCTTAAGATTCAATTAGCTCTGAGATTGAGTCGGTTAGCATGCTTCGCAACGGAAATCTTCTTGTGCTTACCAAAAGTCAAAAAATCGCTGAGAGATTCTTAAAAACAAAAAATTTTGGTGGTCTCTGCAAAGTTGTAGTTACCCTTCATAACAGTCTTAATTCTTGTAAAGGAACTATTTTCGATAGAAATTTAATTCCAACTCCAGATGAAGAGATTCTTGAGGACCTAAAAAGCCAAGGTGTAACAGGCCTGTATAAATTTTCTAAGAAAGAAGGTGAAAAATATATCCCCTCAGGTTTGATCTTGCTAACATTTAACTGCTATCAATTACCTAAAAACATAGATATTGCTTGGTACAAACTTCCAGTTCGAGAGCATTTTCCAAATCCGATGCGATGTAAAAATTGTCAAAAGCTTGGACACACTATGAAGCATTGCAATGGCAATCCCACCTGTGTAGGGTGTAATTTACCAATACATAATCCCACAGACTGCGATCGCGTGATGTGCGCCAACTGTTTAGGTCCCCACCCCGCTTCATCCTCTGCATGTCCAACTTTTCAGCAACAAAAAGAAATTTTGAAAATAAAAACAAAAAACAAATGTAGTGTCTCTGACGCTAAATATATTTACAGGCAACAAAGCAATAGCTTAGTTAAAGACATATCATACTCAAATCAACTAAAATCAAACATACAAGCAAACATACAAACAAACAAGGAAATTACCAACAACATAAATAACCAAGCAAATACCAATATCGATCTCCCCACTACCTCTCATAAAAATTCTATTCAATCTCCAAAATCTCTCTCTTCATCATTGCCACCTTCCACACAGAAAACTCACCATATCTCTCACAATATAAAAAAAAATTCTGACAGCACCCTAGTATCAACTAACCAACTCCAATTTTCTCTTAATTCTTTTTCTACACCACTTACAGCAACCACGCAACAAACTCTAAATAAATCACCTATTAATAAACAACATAGTAATATTTTTAAGCAAAACACTCTTTCTAAGCGTAGCAGCAATGACACTCTCCCACATGTTAAACCCACACAATTATTCAACTCTGAACCTCTTCCTCAAAAAAGCATACAAGAAATAATAAGAGAACATAATTTAGTTGATGAAGTTGAGTATATGCACAGCTCACAAACTTCAGATATATCTGACTAAGTTTTCTCTGCTCTTTCTACAATATACTCTATTTATATGTATATTGCAGTTAAGTGCAATTATCTTTAATTTGATTAGTTTAAGTAATGCGTAGTATTCTGCATCATTGGAATATCTATGGTTTTTACAATAACTATAATGAGTTAGAAACTCTTATTAAAGGACAATCCTCAAAAATAATAAATCTTCAAAAGACTCACAGTAAAATTAGATATTATCTAAAACTAATAATAAAGAAAAATAAAAACTTCAAATTCAAACAAAATAAAAAAAATGTTTCTGAATGGCAACTCTTATACTCTTTTCCTAAGCAATTCATTAGCAGATCTATTCAGCAGAATTCATTTTTTTTTTTTTTTTTGTTTTTTCACCTTTCACTTTTTCCATGAATTTATTCATTTGTTATTCTACCGCTTGTCATCCTGCCTTAAATTTTGAAATCTACTAGGTAATTGTAAATTTAATACATCGTTATGGTCTTTAAAGTTTTGCAATGGAACTTGAACGGATACAGCAATAATTTTGATGAACTAAAACTTCTAATTCACGATAAAATTCCAAGTGCAATTGCCTTACAAGAAACACATTTAAAAGATAATCCACCACTGTCGATGATTCCTAAAAACTACTCATTTTACAATAAAACGTACAACTCTATATCCAATCATGCTCAAGGTGGAGTATCTTTACTTATTTCCAACAGTCTAGAACACTCAGTTGTTAACATTAGGTCAAGAATTCAAGCTGTTGCTGTCGAAGTGCATGCAAAACTTTCATTTGTAATTATAAACGTTTACATACCCCCTTCAACTAACTTTTCAGAAAATGATCTCATTAATCTAATCAGCAATTTGAACAAACCTATTTTGCTAATTGGAGATTTTAACGCATGGAGTCCACAGTAGGGCTCTCACAAATATAATAAACGTGGCAGGATTATATCCAATTTTATTCAAAACAATAACTTGTTAATAATGAATAACAATTCACCAACGCACTTTTCGACAAAAAGAACATTCACATGCGTTGATATAAGTTTATGTTCCCCTCGTCTATTTACATCAGCTACTTGGTCTATTAATAATAATTTGTGCGGCAGTGATCATTACCCAATAGAAATTAAGTTATTCAGCACGCAATCCAACTACAAGTTACAAAAGTTTGTCTTCTTTAAAACAAATTTAGCCGATTGGGATAGATTTCAACTCTTAGCCAGTAAGTACATTAATCGAAATGTTAACAACTCCAATATAAATAAAACTGTAGCACGTTTTCACAAATCCATAATTCGTTGCGCAAATGAATCTATTCCTAAGTCCCAAAATAAGTACCGTAAAAAGGTGGCTTGTTGGTGGAATGAACACCTCCAAGCTTTACAGACTGAAAAAAATCAAAAATGGAATATCGTCAAACGATCCCCTACCTCAGAAAATATAATTGCTTACAAAAAACTAATTGCAAAATTTAAGCGCGAAGTTAAAATTGCAAAAAGAAATAAATTACCGCACTCCTCTTTCAATCATGTGGAACAAAGTGAATTCATTGAGTGGCTCGCGTCCCTCAAATACAATACGTTTTATACAAACTCCAAACGGTGTTACCTTAAGTAAGCCCATAGATATTGCAAATACTTTAGCGGAAAGCTGGTCTAATTACTCTCTCAACAATAACTTTTCTGAAAAATTTTTGTTACACAAACACAATGTAGGAAATATTATCACCGTGAACTATGATTTATCGCATAGAGCAAAACAGATTGAAAAAGAAATAACATTATTTGAATTACAAACTTGTCTTCACACTCTTAGCGGAAAAACGCAAAGTGTCTTACAAAGTGTCTTACCCTATGCTTAAAAATCTTCCAACAGAAAATAAACTTACTATGTGCGAATTCTACAATAAGATATTCAATACAAGTATTATACCTCAACAGTGGAAGATTGCTACGATTGTACCAATCAACAAACCAAATAAGCCCATCAATTCTCCATCAGGTTACAGACCCATATCTTTACTTTCCTGCCTCAGCAAAGTCTTAGAAAAAATAGTATCTCGCAGACTCTTTTGGTTACTTTCACAAGAATGCAAACTTTCCGATAAACAAACAGCATATAAATCAGGAAAAGGAACTTTAGACGCCTTACTTTCGCTTGATCACTCCATTTGTAGTAGCTTATCTACTAAAAATCATATGTCCATTATTTCCATAGACTCAGAAAAAGCATTTGACCGTGTAGGGGTCCATTCCGTTATTGACCAACTTGTTCAATGGAAACTTGGTCCAAAAATACTAAATTACGTTAAAAGCTTTTTGTGCAACAGGAAAATTCGTGTCAGAGTCAACAATTGTTATTCTGACATAATGCAACTTGAAAACGGTATTCCACACGGATCACCACTCTCTGTAGTCCTCTTCTTAATTGCGTATAATAAGCTAAGCATTATAATACAAGAACACAAATTTTTCAACCACATCATATATGCAGATGATTTATATGTTTTTTGCAAGTTTAATGATTCCATTACATTTCTAAATAAATTAAATCAATTATACGTTTCCATTTTCAACTGGTGCGAATACAGTGGCGCAAAGATACCGGCAGAAAAATGTAAGCATCTGCATGTATGCAAAAAAATCAGTTGTAGAAACATTACAGTATCTCTAAGCTCTGTAACTTTAGAAAACTCAGATGACCTTAAAATTTTAGGTCTTACTTTTAATAAAAGACACAACTGGTCTACACATATAGAATCACTTTGTAAATCGCTTTATAAAAGACTAAATGTAATTAAATGTTTGAGTAATTTAAATTTGCGTATACGCACAAAACAAAAAACACAACACACTAATTTGCACAGATTCTCTCTCTGTGGTTGAAGCAGTCAAAAATATTAACAATAACAGCTACAACGTCAGTAAAATCCGTGACATTTTGATTCGCAACAAAAACATAAAGATCTTATGGATCTCCAGTCACATAGGCATTATTGGTAATGAAGCAGCTGATGAAAAAGCCAAGTTAGCTACCAGACTTCCTCTTATTGAGCAAAATCACTACAACAAAAAAGATTTAAACAAATCTATTGACAAAATTATTTTAGAATCTGATACACTTGACTGGACAAACTACTCCAACATATACAAATCCTTTAACCCTTGTAAAATCCCTCCTAAGTACCCAGTTACAGTCATTCGAAGAGAAGCAGTTGCTTTCACAAGATTCCGAATCGGACACACGAGAATTACACACAAATACATTATGGATAACTCAACCGTTCCTGCCTGCCCACTTTGCCAAGAAACTACGATCTCAATCAAACATATAATAGAAGATTGCTCCACTGCTAAGTATATTTGCCAATCGTTAAAAATTGTTTCCCTAAAACATCTACTGTCTACTGCTAGTGACTTTAATATAAAACTTTTCTCAAAATTCCTTAAAAGCTCTAGACTATTTTATGATATCTAATAATTATATTCTGTCAATTTTCTTTTTTTATTTTTACTCATATTACTTAATTTTATGTAAGCTTTAGAAATATATCCGTATCACATAAATAATTAATTCAAAAATTATAAATGTCCTAGCTGAAGGCCCAGTAGCTAGTGCTAGCTTTAAGATTTAAAAATTGTAATTGATTACTTTTTTTAATAAATGAATAATAATAATAATAACCAACAGAAGGACATAGCTATGCGGAGGTGCTCAAAAACCTGCGTAGCAAAATTCAGCCCGAAGAGGTCGCCAATATAAGAGGCATCAGGAAAACGAGGATTGGTGCACTCCTCCTAGAAATGGAAAAAGGGGGAAATGTGGAACCCGAATTTCTCCAGAGGCTGAAAACCACTGTAAAGGAAGATGCTTCTGTAATGGAGCTGAAACCAGTCGCTACAGTGGAAAGAGACCTGGATTCTCTTACTGTCCAACTAGAAGTTGAACAGGCCATCAAAAAGGTGCTAGGAGATCAACTTGAGGAAATGCGCGTCAGGGTAACAGCACCAAACAAGCGTGAGCAAATACGAGCGTTTGTAACACTAGCGCAAGAAAAAGCGGAAAAATTGCTCAAAGAAGATGGCATAAAAATTGATTACGTCAGAGCCAGAGTTAGACTCTGCTCAAGCATCAAACGATGTTTCCGATGTTTCGGAATGGGCCACTTGCAAATGGACTGCAAGGGACCGGATAGGAAAGGTGAAGGTCTGTGTATGAGATGCGGAGAGCCAGGACATAAAATAATGGAGTGCAGCAAGAGACCAAAGTGCTGCCTGTGCAGAGAAGCTGGGCGTAGCCGGGTAGATCATATACCTGGCTCAACTAATTGCCAAGCGACAAAGTGAGAATACTCCAGGCCAACATGCATCGAAGCAGAACGGCTGATGCGCTATTAGAGCAGATGGCAATAGAGAAGAAAGCGGACGCTGTCGTTATAAGTGAACAGTATGGGCGAGTGAATCGAGAAAACTGGTTAGAAGATGCGACCAGTACTGCAGCAATCTGGCTACCTAGCAACAGCAGGTTTGTCAATACACTTAAAGGTGCAGGGAACTTCACTTTGCTCAGCTGTTACCTAACCCCAAGCGATAGCATTGCTGAATTCCAGAAGAAGCTTGAAAGCATTGAAGACAAAGTGCTGGAAATTAGAGGTCCCTTTATCATCGCAGGAGATTTCAACGCCAAAGCTGTCGAACGGGGAACGGCAGCAACAAACTCCAGAGGCAGACGCGTGCTAAACATGGCCGCTAGGCTGGGCTTAGCCATCGCTAACATTGGCGCAGAAGACCTTCAGAAGACCAGGGTGCGAGGCCACCACACCAGATATCACTCTAGTGTCAGAGAGCTTAGCTGGAATGCTTAAAGAATGGAGAGTCCTGGAAGATTTTACTGGTAGTGATCACCAGTATATCACTTACCATCTAGACCCAGGAAGTCGCCCCATCCAGGCACCAACAAGAAGAAGCACGCGAAAATGGAATGTAGCGAAACTTAGATCCGAATATTTGCTGGCAAATATCGACGAAAACTCATTGCCAACTGACACAACTAGGGACGCCAGAACTCTCACAAATGCGACAATGCAGCGATTAGCTCAATGCTGCAACGCATCGATGCCTAAAGTTGGCACAAGCCACAGAAAAGATGCCGTATACTGGTGGGCAGATGAAATAGCAGAAATTAGACGGAACTGCCTACGGATGAGGAGGAAACTCACTAGAGCCAGACGATTAGGCGCCGCTACAAATGAAGCCGGAAACTACAAACAAGCCAAGAAACATTTGAAGCTTGTCATAGAGCGTAGCAAAAGAGAAAAATGGGAGGAACTCCGCAACGATCTGAACAACAACCCATGGGGTCTCGGCTATAAGATCGTTATGAAGAAACTGGGCTCTAAAATTCCTGGCCCAAATATGGACGGCGATACCATGAGCAACATCGTTGATGCCTTATTCCCTACGCATAACCTGCAGCAGGAAGAACAAGACGCGCTGCCTGTTGGATTAACCCCATTATTTTCTGAAGAAGAATTAAAAGGAGCAGCAAAATCTCTCAAGAGTAGCAAGGCTCCAGGACCTGATGGAATCCCTGCAGAAATACTGAAAATAGTAGCGGAAAATCGCCCAAGTGTTCTACTGTCGGTGTATAATGCGTGCCTTAAGGAAGGCTTATTCCCCGAAGTGTGGAAAAAGCAAAAACTAGTACTGATCAGCAAAGGCAAAGGAGATCCTACCCAACCATCAGCATACAGACCACTGTGTATGCTTGATAGCGCTGGGAAGCTGCTAGAGAAGATGATAAAAACTCGCTTATCCGCAGTTATTGAAGACGCTGGTGGATTATCGGAACGACAACATGGATTCAGAGCAGGAAGGTCAACTCTTGGCGCTATAGAAGATGTAGTGTCTAGCGTAGAACACGCACAGCGAGGGAACCATCACTCCAGGAGGATTGCCTTGTTGGCAACACTAGACATACGCAACGCTTTTAACAGCCTCAGGTGGTCAGATATCATTGAAGCTCTTAAGCTAAGGTTTGCTACTCCGCAATATCTGCTGAGGATCCTGCAGAGCTATCTAAGGGACCGGGAGCTCATTTATGACACCTGCGAAGGAAGAAGGACAAAAAGGATAACATCCGGAGCAGCGCAAGGGTCTATACTAGGCTCAGACCTCTGGAACTTGAGCTACGACGGAATCCTCCGAATCGAAATGCCGGATGATACACATCTGGTGGGGTACGCAGATGACATTGCAGCTGTAATAACGGCTCGCAACACCGAAGAGGCCAGGAGAAAATTAAACCAGGTTATGCTAAGGACAAGGGAATGGTTGCAGGCTCACGGACTCCAACTCGCCACCGAAAAGACGGAGGTTATACTGCTTACTAAGCAACACATACCATTAGAACTGGAGCTGCCAGTATGCGACAGCATACTTACAACAAAGAAGGTAGTTAAGTACCTCGGCGTAAGAGTTGACCCAAAATTGACATTTTGGGCTCAATTACAACACGCAGCAACAAAAGCAGCCAAGATAACAGGCATGCTTAGCAAGCTCATGGCAAACATCGGTGGACCAACGCAAAGTAAACGGAAACTTCTAATGGCGACAACAAACTCGATACTGCTCTACGGCAGTGAGATATGGGCAGGAACGCTAGAGGCGAAATGTCGGCGAAGGACGCTACTGTCAGTGCAACGAACTGCTGCGCTCAGAGTTGCATGTGCGTACCGCACAGTCTCCGAAGCGGCTGTGCTAGTAATAAGTGGGGTTATCCCCATTGACCTACTAGCCAGCGAACGTAAAATGGTCTGGGAGGCAAAAAAGGAGGGAAACCTGATAATAAGTTTTGCAGACGCAAGGCAGGAAACCCTCTCTAAGTGGCAGGACAGGTATCGCTCAGAAGCCAGCGGCAGGGGGACAAAAAGACTGATTCCTTGCATAAGAAGATGGTTTGAGAGAGAATTTGGCGAAGTAAATTATTACCTCACTCAGTTTTTATCGGGCCATGGATACTTCCAGAAGTATCTACACCGTATGGGCAAAACAGAGCACCCTTTCTGTATATATAGAGACGCTGATGAAGATGACGCAGAGCACACCTTCTTCAACTGCAATCGATGGGACAACGAACGCGCATCCTTACAGGAATCAGTCGGCCAGTGCTCCGCTGACAACGTGATCGAAAGGATGCTGCAGAGCGAAGAAAACTGGAATGCAGTTGCAAGTTTTACTGAGGACGTTCTCAGAAAAAAGAAGTGGGACCTGGACGCAGGTATATGATTTGAGGACAAATCAAGGGACCTACCCCGAAGCAATGCTAACGCAGTCCCAGGGTAGGAGGCCTGGAGGTCAAAGGTTGTGGGTAGCTTTAGGATAGTGAATTGCATAGATATTGCAGTACATTTACCACAACCTTCCCCACGAAAAAAAAAAAAAAAAAAAAAAAATTTTTATTGAAATTAGGATGCTTTTGTCGATGGAGTTGCACTACTTGTAACAAATATTGGCCTTGTTCTTCATTTTTGGTTAAGCAATTATTAAATTTTTCGATTAGAGCCACCCCTCGCTCAGCTACATCATTTACGACCTTCATAGCTTTCAATAATTCTAAATTACTGTTATAATTCTCATCAAATTTCTATCGACAAAAGCATCCTACTTTCAATACAAAAAATTATAAATAAATATTTATTTGGGTTCAAAAGTTCATTGAAATGCTACATGGATTTCTTAATTTTTATCCAATTGAAATTAAAAAACTTTGCAGTTTATTTCTGTTCTTACCATCGCAATAAAATTCCTATTTGAAATAAAATATACTATTATTAAACATTATTTAATAAACATTTATTTGGGTTTACTAAGTTCATTCAAGAAAAATTAAAATTTGTTATTTTCAGAAGGATTTTATTTTTTCTCCAAATGAAATTGAAGATGTTGTAATTTATTTCTTTGCAGCTACAGTTTTGAAATTCTAAATAACGATATACGCTGTCTGTACTAAGACTTTGTAAATTGTGGGCGGGTTTCAAAAACGGGGTGTGGCACCTCTCGTGCAACAAAACCACTAAAGGTGCTATATCTTGGTACCTATGGCAGCTACAAGCTTAAAATTTAATATATGAAAGTATATAATTAGCTTGCAATTAGTCACTCGAAGAATGTAGGCGTAGTTTGAAAATAAGGTGGGGCACTTCCCTTACAAATAAAGCACCTAAAGCGCTATATCTTGGTACTTATGGCAGCTACAGTTTCGAAATTCGGTACTTGTGTCTATACAGTCTTCGGTTAACACCCTGCAAATGTGAATGGGATTTAATTAAGGGGCGTGGTAGCTCTAATATAACAAAATCACTTAAGTCTCCAAAGCGTTTGATAAAGTTTCACATAAAATTCTAATAAGTAAACTTCGGCAAATAGGATTTCATTCAGTTTTTCTTAAATGGATCGAGTCATACTTATATTACAGAGTTTGTTATGTAGTTATCGATAGTCACAAATCTGAACCCTTTATGGTAACTTCTGGTGTTCGTCAAGGAAGTATACTGGGGCCTCTGTTGTTCATACTTTTTATTAATGGCATTGGTAGTTGTTTTATCAGATCAAAGTATATTTTATATGCAGACGATCTTAAAATTTACTCTGCTATAAAATGTACTGCTGATTCTTTAGCTTTACAGTGTAATTTAAATAATTTATATACATGGTGACAAAAAAATAAATTGCATCTCAACATTGATAAATGCTTTCAGTTAACATTTGATAAAGTTAACTTGATATCTGAACACATTTTTGTTGATAAATTTACTTTCGTACTTTATTGAACTGTTGCCCATTGGATTTTGTCGAACATTTAATTAGAGCGTTAATTGAAATTAATTCAATATACAATGTAGGGGAGAGGGGGGCTAGTATGGACTGGGGGTTAGTGTGGACAACTTCAAATTCTCGCGCCGTTTTGAATCGATGTTTTCCGTTGAACTTTTTTTAAGTGGGTCTTTGCACTGTCCATCACCAAAAAAAAAATTCGTTTGTATACAGTTCACCGTTTCATGGTAACGAGACCAGACGTGTTTTGGGCAGCAAAAAGTAAATTTTTTGTTTTTTCTCAATTTCAGTGATACTCAGAAATTACTTATTATTTTGCTAAAGTGTAAATATATAATACAACTTAAGTAAGTGTTTAATCAAATAATTGAAATTAAAAAAAAATGTTTTTATGTAAGAAAACACAAAGGGGCTAGTGTGGAAAGTTGAAATGAGGCATGTCCACACAAGCCCCGAAACACCTGAGAAGACAAACGAAGAACCTCTTAAAAGGAAAAATGTACCTCGAAGAAACATTCGCAAATAGTGGCAAAGATGACACAACCATAACAATTGCTGGGAACATCTCGATCTGCAAGTAATATCAAATGTGACATGAATTTCTCCAAGTTTAACATAGGATAGAAGTAAAAAAAAAATATATATATATAGTTTACCTCATTTTTTTAAGTTTCTATTTCAATTATCAAGTTTCTATTGGTGTCCACATTAGCCCCTAGTAAAATCAATGCCCCTTACACGGGGCTAGTGTGGACAAATGTAACCTCTTTTTAAAATAATTTAAAAATGCGTTTACGAAAATAAAAAATTGTAACTGTTGATGTAATTATGAAGGTAGAGGTGTAAGTAATCTTTAAAAATAACTATTACAAAAAATAAATATCTACATATATTACAATTTTATAATTATGTCAAAATTGTCCACACTACATATACAATTTTATAATTATGTAAAAATTGTCCACACTAGCCCCCCCCCCCTCCCCTACATGGTTTAGATTTTTATTTACCAAAAAATATATTTAAGTCGTTGCTTTATTCCATATACTATAAATAATTTTCATATATTTGTTTATTTGATAAGCCTTTGAAATTACAAAAGTTTCTTACAGGCTAGTTACAATAAATGAAATGAAATAATTTGAAAAAAAACAGAAGAACTTATAATTAAACTAAGTTGAAAAACAATTATTTAGTGAGTTTTTAAACGAATATTTTGTCAAATAAAAATCAATGTGAGTATTATCAGTGTTGATGCGTTCGTTTACGCGTAGATAAAACAGGTATAGTTGGGCCACAAATATTTCTACCTTTGGAGACAAAAGAGCGGTACAAAAAACCGAAATAAAAGAGATGCGTTTTGAGTGCTAGTTATTGCAGGACTAATTTATTTTCAATTCAATGCATTGTCTCTTAGTGATACAAATACATAAAGCAAAAAGTATGTTTAACGGGATAGTACAAAAATAATTTGCATATAACACATGGGTCATTAAGTCCCGGGACTAACATAGAGATAACGCCACCTCCTAATTTTTCTCCGCCTTTTTTTATAGACCCGGTTAATAAACAAGAGCTAATTATAACGGAATAGTATGACAATGATTTTGTATATACACGGTGAAAATAATATAATTAAATATACGTTAGTGAACAATCAGCAAATAAGGAATTTTACAATGATAAAGCTTTGGTTATTGGCTCATTTAAAGGATATTGAGTTCTATGAATTCGTAGTAGAACAATTAAAATGACGGAATATTAAAAGAAACGTGTTGCAAAAGTGGTGCACAGTCAAGTTTACCTGATATAAGATCATGAATAAAAACCAGAGACTGGATTTTACGCCTAATTTCAACTTTGTTCAACAAGCAAGTTGCAAATAAACGTGATTAAATAAATCTAATAATATATTAAATAAAAACAACCATCGACTTATTTCAACATCAGAAACGCGCAGCAGTGTCCTACGGTGATGACTATGAGATGTTAGAGTTAAACCGCCAAGTGGAAATCCTCCGTAAAAAACGAGAAATAAAATTATTGCAAAGTGAGGGTAGAGGCGATCGAAAATTTGACTTTGCGGCTTTTGTGGCGATGATGCATACGAGATTAAAAAAGGGTTTACTGACATTGAAGATGTCTTCGAAATATTCGCATGCGACGAACGTGATAAATTTATTTGGCCGTGCCCACACTGTAGTTGATGTTCTAAAGATGCTCAAATCTCGCGTTATAAAACCAGGTGAAAATATCAGACATTATGTCATTGTTATGCAAGAAATTGCTTCTCATGCTGACATTCCTGAGGCAACATTAATCGAATTTATAATCGATTGTCTTAATGACCAAAGCAACCGGTTAGCCGTTTTGTTTGGTGCACGCTATTTAAGTGACCTTACTTAAGGAGGCGGGCCTAGAGTTGAATTTTAAAAAATGCCGTTTTGCGTTTTATGAGTTAGATTATTTAGGATATAATGTTAGTGACAGTGGAATAAAGCCAAATAAAACGCAGTTGGAGGCTATCCGTTCTTACCCTGTTCCAGGAAGTACTAAAGATGTTCAGCGTTGTCTTGGATTATTCTCATATTTCCGACGTTTTGTTCCAAACTTTCAAAGGTAGCAAAACCACTTAATGACTTGTTAAAGAAAAGTGTCAAATTTGCATGGAGTAAAGAATGTTCTGTTGCTTTCGAATTCTTGCGCTGTCAATTATCACAAGCTCCAGTTTTAGCGATTTATGATCCGAAACGAGAAATAGAGTTACACTGTGATGCAAGTACATATGGATTTGGTGCAGTATTAATGCAAAGGCAAGATAACAAAAGATTCCATCCAGTCGCTTATTATTTCAGATCTACAACAGATGGGCAGTCAAAATTGATAAGCTTTGAACTTGAGACTTTAGCAATAGTTTATGCTTTAGAACGCTTCCACACTTTTTTGGATCGGATTCCGTTTACGATAGTAACTGATTGTGAAGCACTTTCACAAACTTTAAGCAAAAGGGATGTTAATCCACGTATCGCCAAGTGGGCATTGAGGTTAGAAAATTACAATTATAAAGGCTATTTGTTGGAAAATGATTTAGTATTTCGGATTGATCAAAATAAAAGAACACAATTACTGGTTCCGAAAGAGTTGGAGGAGAACATAATGCGTCAGACGCATGAGATGTGTGGTCACTTAGGTATAAAAAAATGTGTCAATCAGATAAGCAAACACTATTGGTTTCCGAACATGAGCGAAAAATTTAACAAATTTATCAGAAATTGCCTGAAATGCATTTACTATTCTGCTCCAATGAGAAAAAACGAACGCAATCTATATATAATTCCGAAATCCCCCAGGCCTTAAGAATGTCAAAATCATAAACAGCTGATTATAGTAGAGGAGCCCACGATGCTAAATGTGGAGTTACTCGCGCGTCGCGGGGACCTATTGGATTTTGAAGATTAGGTGGTAGGAAGAAAAAAAGGTTATATAATGTTTAACCCTTCACCGGTGGGGGAAGTCACAAAAGCCTTTCAAAAATGTAAAAAAAAACATGCACATGGATTTACTCGAGCGCGTCAGATATTGATGGTGTATATGCTGGGACATGCCTCTGATGACAGAGATATATTAATCTGCCGATTTGGATGGTGGGCGTGGCCGTACGGATGAGCCAAAAATGGAAAAAAAAACATTTACTCGAGCGCGTCAGATATTCATAGGGGATGTTAAGTGATCCCAAACGAAGATCCCATTCCTTAGACTGACGATTCGGATGTGACGCAAGCGAGTGGCCACCTTTCGAAAATGCAAAACAAAAACGATATATGTAGTTACTCGAGCGCGTCAGATTTGATGTCCTGGTCATGCTGATTCATAATCTGACGATTATCTGGAGGAGTTTGCTTAATCTGACCGTTTGAAAAATTTTTTTTTCATGATTTTTTTTTCTTAAATTTTAAAAATTTTTAAAATCCCAATCAGTGATGCCATTTGGGTTTTGTGAAAATATACAGAATCGAGACTTGAAATGTACTTTTAGAGGCCGAATGTCCTTTTTGTCTTGAACACCTAATTTAATTAGATTTATCTATAGTTTCTAAAAAAAAATCTCATTTTGCCACCTGAAAAACCTTAACAAAATGCACACATTGCGATTATTTAGAAAAAAAGATTATTATCATAAACTGTCCAAATGTACCGAAAATGTACTGAAAATGTCCTGAAAATTATTTAAATGTACTAAAAATTACGATTTTTTAGAACGCACTCGCTGAAGAATGGCGTATGAATAAAAGCCCTTTAGCAATCCTCGAAACGTTTAGAAACAGATGCTCATGAAAACTATTAATCCTATTTTATACCAAAAATCGGTTATTGATAAATTTCGGACATTATCTTATTTTATAGTGGCAATATAAGTTTCGAAATTGGTAATAAGTACATATTGAATTTATCTTTCCTTCTATGTTCCACATACATTTTGACGCAAACGAAAATAGTACCAAAAAAAAATGGGTTTCCGTACTATGGTATTTTAGCTATGAAAATAGTATCAATTTTGGTACTAAAGTACCGTCTGTGCCAACACTGGTGGGGACGGTGCGTGAGTGTGAGAGAGATTGGCACGGAGTGGGGAATACATAAGGTGACCATCCGTTCCGTATTTCCCGGCACAGTGTTGTATTTTAGTGTGATATTTCGGATTTTTTTTTTTTTAAGAAATACGGGACGTAAAAAAAGAAGAATAATGAACAGCTAAAAATAATAAGGAACAACTAAATTATTTGTATATTAAGTTCCAAAAAACCAAAAAATTTAGCTACACGCGCTAAACTTTAATGACGATTTTTGTTGCTTGGGCTTGTGGAAATCGGCAGATTATATGTTTTCCGTTATTCTTGAATTATTTCCTTCAAAATAAAAAAAAATTTGACCGCGCTCGAGTAAATCCAGGTGACGTAGTGAAATGTAGGCTCTTTTGCATGTAATTAACCCACCATGTCTTAATCTGACGCGCTCGATTAAATCCAGCTATCGATTTTTTTTTACTATTCTGACCGGCTTCCTTACACTCGCGGCACTATATAGAGGGCTAATATTCGGTAGATATACTCAACAAGGTGCAAGGTATCCCCCATATCTTAATCTGACGCGCTCGAGTAAATGCCGAAATCCCCGCTTGGGCTCCCCTACTATTACTTGTGTTGCCACATGAATACAATATACTTATGCTACAATTTCATTTCAGTCTTTTTCCGACTGTCGCTTGCATCGGTTATTAAAATGACGCTCCGTTCTCGCTGTCTAATTTGCAATAAAGCTATTGCAATCGAAACATTTTTATCTTGCAAAGTTTGCAGTGGTCAATGTCATAAATCCTGTGTCGGTATTAATGACGATCTCTTGTCATTTTTTAATAAACAATCTAACTTTGTTTTTAATTGCAATTCGTGTTTGAATAACGCTAATAATTTGAATTCTATAATTGCAAAACTAGTTCGTGAAGTAAATGAACTGAAATCAATGTTCGGTCAATCGTCTCTCTTTCCTAAAAAACAGAGTAATAGTAAGAGTAATTCAACTTTGCCGGTTAATTCTAATATTGCGGTCTCGCATGTTTGCTCTTCTTCAATGAGTTCAACGACCTCAACCTTGAGTGATTCGAAAGCTGGTAAACATCAAATGACAAACACTACTCCTAGTGTTGTTATTGCACCTGCTTCTTTGCAATTTTCGGGCTCTATCTGTAATGCTGCTGCTGTTGATGCTGTTGTTGATGCTGCTGATTTGCGCGCTCTTTCTAATTCTAATGTTTTTGCTACTGTTAATGCTGCTGTTTCTCCTACTGCTAATCTTGGTTTACGACCTTCATCTATTAATTTGCCTACGCATGCTCATAATCCTAATGCTCTTCGCTCTCCTGCGGCATTCTCTTTGATTGATTTAAATGTTGGTTCTCCTGCAGTTGAGACTGATAATACTCCGTGGAAAAAAGTTGTAAACAAAAAACGCAATAAACGTGCAATTGTTGTTGGCCAAAACTTAAATGATGAGTTAGCAGTTGTTGACCGTAAGAGATGGCTTCATCTATCTTCTTTTAAACCTTCGGTGACTGAAGATAATATTATTGACTATGTAGTTAATCATTCTAAGATTACAAGAAATAATATTTCGTGTTATAAATTGATAAAAAAAGATGTCCTAAATGAAACTCTAAAGAGAGTGAATTTTAAACTTGGTATTTCATCTTCTCTTTATAATAAAATTGTTGATCCAGCCCTTTGGCCTGTCGATGTACGCGTTAAAGATTTTAAGTTTTTTCAAAAAAACGGAAATCAACCACTAAATTCGTAGCTGGTGTCACTAATGTTGATCAAAATCATTTAAAAATTTTTTATCAAAATGTTTTTGGTTTGAGAACTAAATCAAACTCAATCTATGCTGCAACTTCACAATGTGAATTCGATGTTTTCATTCTCACTGAAACATGGCTAAATAATAACTTTTTTAGTGAGGAATTCTTCGATGCCAATCAATATAATGTGTATCGTAAGGATCTTAACGCTATTTCAACCAGCTGTGTTCGTGGTGGCGGTGTTTTAATTGCTGTAAATTGTGCTTTGTATTCGTCTAAGGTTTCCTTGCATTACACTGATGAAATCATTGATCAGATCTGTATTGTAATTAAAGGCGTGTCTGAATCTATTTTTATTGCAGTATCATATATTCCGCCTAGCAGTGCCTTAGACCTATATAAATTGCACATTGATAATATTTCTTCATTAAATGCTGAAACTCTCTCAGAAAAAGATCACTTAATGGTTTTTGGTGATTTTAATCTGTCAGGAGTTATCTGGGCTGAGCTTCCGGGCTAATAATGTTAGCAGTGACACAGAAGTGTATGTTATTGATAATTTTATGGAGCTTGGTCTTGCTCAGATTAATAATTGTTATCCTTAGAAGATTATTAGATTTAGTATTTATTTCTACTGACATTAGCCACAATATCAAAGAATCTATTTTTCCGCTTTGAGCTACAACTTTACATCATATTCCTATTGAGATTGATATTTCTTTTTACAAATATCTAAATATCAATACTAACTCTGTTGCTTCTCATTTCAACTTTAAGGCTGGTAACTTTACATTAGTTAATAATGCCATTAGTCGCATAGACTGGCAACGAGAATTCTGTTTTCTTGACACTTCTGAGTGTTTTACTGTTTTTAAATCCCTGATCTCTAATATTTGTAATGAATTCATTCCAAAAGTTAAAGAACGTACATATAAGTGTCCCTGGTATACAAAAGGGTTAAAAAAATTAAAAAACCTGCGTTCTAAATTTTATAAAAAGTTTTTGATAACGAACCAAAACTTTTATTTTTTAAAATATAGATACTACATGCGAGAATTTAACTTTCTCGACAAATATCTTCACAAGCAATATTTATTGAAATTTAAAAATAATATTAAGGCAAATCCTAAATCTTTCTGGCGATTTGTTAAATCTAAAAAAGGATGTTCAAATATTCCATCGTCAATGTTTTTGGGAGAAAAATATTCTAATGAAGCAACATGTATCGAAAATTTTTTTGCCAACTTTTTTAAGTCTAATTATGAATTGGCAAAGGATCATAGTTTAAAAGTATCCGATGATTTGATTCCTGTACTGGATTTTGGATCTCTTGTTTTAG
Source organism: Meiosimyza platycephala (assembly GCA_963662105.1). Classification (NCBI taxonomy): domain Eukaryota; kingdom Metazoa; phylum Arthropoda; class Insecta; order Diptera; family Lauxaniidae; genus Meiosimyza; species Meiosimyza platycephala. Next base: position 52,375,604 of record OY759211.1, on the reverse strand, counting down.
ATCTTAATGATATTTTAAAGGGTATTGGTGACGTAAAAAATTCAACTGTAAGCGATGTTGATGGTTTTTGTGCTTTTTTCATAAAAAATTGTGCTGTAAATCTTGCCTATACTTTGATGATTATTTTTAATAAATCTCTTAGTTCAGGTATTTTTCTTGACTCGTGGAAAGTGACATCTATCACCCCTATACATAAATCTGGCTCTAAAATTAATATTGTAAATTACAGGCCTATTTCTAAATTATCAGTTGTGTCGAAACTCTTTGAGACTATAGTCAAAGATAAACTATTTTTTGCTGTTAAAAATATAATTTCACCCTGCCAGCATGGCTTTTTTTCTAAACGCTCGACTGTTACTAATTTAACATTATTTTCTGAATACTGTCTATCAGCTTTTCAACAAAAAACTCAAGTGGATGTTATTTATACAGACTTTTCAAAAGCTTTTGATAAAGTTTCTCACTCCCTTTTGATCAAAAAATGTAAAATGTTAGGATTTCACTCAAATTTTTTAAAATGGTTAGAGTCTTATTTGCATAATCGTCAATGTGTTGTTTCTTTTGACAATGTCAAATCCTTTCCTTTTTATGCTACATCTGGTGTTCCCCAGGGCAGCATTTTGGGTCCCTTATTGTTTGTTGTATTTATTAATGATATTACGTCTTTATTTATCCATTGTGAATGTCTACTTTTTGCTGATGATTTAAAAATTTTTTCCAAAAGCAGAAGTTTATCTGATGTTGCACTTTTACAGGAAGAACTGGATAAACTTTATGTGTGGTGCAACAAAAACTTTCTTTTTCTTAATCTCAAGAAATGTGTTTGTATGTCCTTCTCTAAGTCTTTTGTAATTCTTCCTTCCTCCTATCATATTTCTAACTATCCACTTTCGTCAGTCCGTGAATTTAAAGACCTGGGTGTAGTGTTTGATTCTAATTTCTCGTTTCGCTCCCACCTTGACTTCATCATTCCAAAAGCTTATGCTATGCTAGCGTTTATTAAACGTAATGGATTGTGTTTTAATGATCCATACACTCTTAAGACCCTTTTTTCAAGTCTGGTCCGATCCAGGTTGGAATATGCATCTATCATCTGGAACCCTTTTTATGCTTCACATAAGGCGAGGCTTGAAAGAGTGCAAAAATCCTTTACTCGATTTGACTTACACACCCTTAATTTTGAAGGTTTTTCTCCATCTTACAATTCTCGTTGCCTTCTTCTTGGCATGAAAACCTTAGAAATCAGAAGAAATATTTTATCTCTTCTCTATATCTTTGATATTGTGTCTGGTGATATTGACTGTCCTGCACTTTTGAGTCTTATTAACTTCAATGTTCCTCAAAGAGCTCTTAGGTCTTGTGTGCCTTTTTATTTAGAAACAGTTCGAACTATTTATGCATCTAATGCTCCTGTCTTTAGAGCTTTAAAATTATTTAATGAGATAAATTTTAGTTCTAATTTAGATTTCTCAATTTCAAAAAATGCCATGAGGGCTCTTTTAAATAGTATCTTATAGTAAGTAATGTATTTTATATGTATATATTTTTATTTTTAATTATCTAGTCTGTAAGAATAATTGTTCATAGACTGAAATAAATAAATAAATAAATAAATATTTTAGTCTATATTGAACATCATTTGTGGATTTATATAAGTTTATAAATTTATTACGTAAATTTTTTAGCTTTTTAAGTCCTTTTGTGTACCAAGGTAACTTGTACACTTTATTGAGCAAGCGAGGAATATGCTCATTACAGATTGAAAGTAATTCAGATTTAAAAATATCAAAACACATCGCAACATTATTGGTCAGAAACAAAGAACTCCAATCCAACTGATCAAACATTCCGCTCAAACTATTAAAATTGCACAATTTAAAGTTAAATAAATTATTGGCTGGATAAAAGTTTGTAAATTCATAAAACTCAAATTCAATAACCAGAGGAGTATGATGCATATCCGCTGGAGCAATAGGACTATGACATTCAGACAGAAAGCATTTAATATTTTTAGAAACAAAAGCTATATCCAAAAATCTATTTAATTTATTCGCAAGAGAGTTAATTTGAACTACATCGATACTATATAAACCGTCAATAAAATTAATTTCATGTGATTTATTAATAACAAATGGCATCAATTCATTATCAACATAATTCCATACGATTTTACTTAAGTTAAAATCACCAATGATACACAGATGATCTGAAGAAAAATTTAAATATGATTGCAAGGAGATTATGTTATCAACATGATCAGAGTAAATATCATCCACACAGTTAGGTGGAATGTATGATGCACATAAATAAAGAACACCAGTGGTGCTTTTTATTGAAACACATAATTGGTCAAGCAAAGAATCATTATTTCGCAAAGTGCAAATGATGAACATAGGCATCGTTTAACTGCAATAAGAAGGCCACCCCCACGGTTAAGGCCAGTTTTTAACGCATCGCTATCTTTGCGATAAACCTGATAAGTGTTCAAATCAAAGAATTCACCATTAAAGAAATTAGAATTGAGCCATGTTTCCACAAAAACAACAATATCAAAGTCACATTGGGAAGTCCAATTGAAAATAAAGTTGGACTTCCTAATTCCAGACATATTGTGAATATATACTTTTAATTTACTAAAAAAGATACTACTACATATTACTATTAGTGAACATAGTTTGGCTATGAAGTGAATTGTATGTTGAAGAAAGGGCTTGCTATGCAAGCTCCGGTACCTGAACAGACAAATCGATAGAAGGCAATGGCATTAGCCCTGGAACTGCTGGATAACTTTTTCTGCCCTTACCATAGGAAAAAAATCAAATGGACGAACTTTCACTCCATCTGGCCACAGATCAGAAACAAGCAATTTGTTGTAATATTGTTGAGTTACACCAAGCTTAAAGTTTACCCATTTGAGATATTCAAGTGAAGCATCAGTTTTAATAAACTTGCGGCATTCAATATTATTTTTAGAAATATCAGTATGTTTTTCAACATACGAAATAATATCTTTTTCAGTCATTATTGGCTTGAAAGACATTATTATCTGCATTTCCAACCACATCAGTATGCTAATTTCTAGTGTTATTCCGAACAATGTTCCAACTGGGCAGTTTGTTAGAACCAGCAGAAACAACAACACCACCATTATCATTGTTATTACGAGAAGCATGTAAAACAGCAGCACCAAAAACAGCATTAGAAGCTACAGTGTCATCTATTTTGTTTTGATTACCAAAAACAAACGGCATCGCTTTAGGCAAAGAAGATGATAATAAAGCATTAATATCCCCAACAACATCATCGACAGCAGCAGCAGCAGCAAGACCAACTACTGACAAGCGACGAACGCGTGAAGAAACAGCAGTCGATAACGATGACGAAGCCTCTACCAAAAGTGGGGGAGGAGCAAGTGACAGCGAAACTGCAGTATTGTTGTTAAAATTTGCAATGTCAGCACTGTAGATGTTATTATTGTTATTAGCTATAGGCAGAGCAGCAACAGCGGCAAAAGACAGTGGTGAATTCGTGGATGCATTTGTAGTGGAAGTTGTCACTTCACTATTTCTGTTAGGCATAGAGAACGTAGGCAAAGCAACAGCAGCAAAAGAGTTCGGCGAGCAAGAACTAGAACAAATTCAAAGTTACCATCAGCCGAAGCAGTATCGCAATTTGAAGAAAAAACATCGTCTGTTTGACATTTTTTATGCGAAGTGTTGTTTTTGTTTTTAGAAACAAACGCAAGATTATTCGGCAAGAGTTCAATTATTTTTGCTTTTAGGTCTCTGACCTCAGCAACTAAGGCAACAACAACTGAAAGCAAATTCCATTTAGTTTTCGCGCAATTATCACAATTAAATGTAAAGTTCGGTAAATTTATTAGCAAATCAAAAACTTTAGCATCCTTTATAGTCATACAAGACTTATGAATGCCAGTATTGCAAATTGCACATAATGACATTTTCTTTATTCAATGCATTAGCACAAATAGCACAGCGCGATCTCAGAGACATAGTCGACCAATCAAAACAGTAGTCACAAGAAGACTGAATATAATGTGTAAATCTAGTCTGTAAGAATTTTTTGTTCTATTAGACTGAAATAAAATATATGTATATTAAAAATATTAATTACTAAATAAATATAACAAAATCACTTAACCGATATCTCGGAACCTACGGAAGCTATTAGCTTCAAATTTGGTATTGAGATGTAAATTGCTCACATTCAGCCACTCGAAAAAAGTGGGCGTGGTTTTAAATCAGGGTGTGACACCTCCCATACAATTAAAATACTGAAAACGCTATATCTTGGCACCTATGGTAATTTTTTTTAAGTTTTAGTAAAAAGTCGTCAATTAAATTGGAAACAAACTGATTGCGCCGTTCACAAGTATGATCTAGAAAGCTGAAAATTTGGGAGTGTTCCCTTCGGATCCAATGCTAAAACATAGGCTAATATGTCCGCAAAATTAAAAAATAACTCCTCTTTGGGTGTACTTTGTCCGCATTTTCAGCTATAAGAAAAATGTGGATGTAGTTTCACAATAGTGGGTGGCATCTCCCATACAAATAAAATACCTAAAATCCTATATCTTCGCACCTAAGGCTGACTTTTTCTATGCAAGTCCCTTTTTTTCTTAAAATTTCAACGAAATCGGACATAAACTCTGTCCGCGCCGTTTAGGGCTGCGACATCGAACGGCAAACATCGATGTTCCGAACATCGCTGATTTTTTTGACCGATGTTCAATGTCGATGAAACATCGGACAGAAATATCGATGTTTTGAAACATCGATTATTTTCTTTTTGAAATCTTTTTAATTTTTTACATCTTTAACCCAATTATACACCGATAAATGGCAAATACGACATCTTGAGCCTGTTACTAGCCGCTTCCCTTTTATCCACATATTACTACCGAAATACGGAATTTATATGCGAAAGCTATTTTTACCAAACAAGCTTCAAGCGAATTCGTAATTGCTAACTAACTAACTGTAACAACAGCAGCTCAAAGGACCCTTTTCTAGAAAGGGTTTTGATTATTTAACAGCCTTTCAAATGATATAGAAAAAAATTTGGTCAAAATTTCAGAAAAATCGTTATATCTCCAAAATTATTGGTCAAATTTCAAAACCTTTCTTACCATTATTGTAGGCCATTAAATTATCTTCCTTAGGACACACATGTTTTCCATTTTCCATTCAGCGGTTTTCAACTTATAATCATTTTCACAAAGCTATGCCCGCAACTTCCGATGTCTATATGTTATTTTCGAAACTAGATCCGAACGACACTTTTTTTCAATTTTTTTTATTGCTTTTTACCCCTTATTACCCATGCAAAAGAAAAAAAAATCGATACTATTTGTTTTAAAAAAATTGGCCAAAATTTCTAAGTGGGAGCTTAAGCAAACTTAAACCAACTATTATTATCTCTTAAGTCTATTTATTTCTGAACTTTGCAAAAAAATAAAACAAAGTTAACCCTACTACGTGGCACTAGACTTGATGTTTCTGGAATGATGCAAAGCATTATTTTCAGATTTACAAGTTTACGATTTCATCACATCTGCTCCAGAGCGTTACAGACAACAATTTATTTTTGGTTTACTTGCTTGCGTAGTTTTCGTCGCACTAACTTTTTGTTTATATCTTTATTCAACTCTGAAGATGTTAAATAAATACTGAACTCTTTTTCCTTATTGCATTTTGTGTAGTTTTCTTTTTATTTTCTGACGAACATTTCTCTGACACACTTCTCTAACAAAATCAATTGCATTCTAAAAAACAGCGCAACAAGTGAAATTTGAAAAATACGTGCATCTATCTATCTACATATCAAAATTGCTAAAAAGCAATTAAAAACTCAAACTAATCTCAAAATCTCTGAATTTAAAATTGACAATTAAAAGTATCCTATTCGACCACATAAACGAAGGAATTCGGTGATGCTTTCCTAAGCACCCTCCCAAACTAGATTGCTACCGCCAATTTTATAGCAATCCCAAAATATACTTTTACCGCAACCAGTCTTACCTTACATTTCGCCGGTCATGATTATCAGCCCCCTCTTTTAGATAAAATTACCAACAATTCATTCTGCTGGACTCATATCATTTTTAAATTTACTAAGACTTTCGATTTCAGTTTTCAAATTATAATTCCGTACTATATTTTCTTTGTTTTTATTTATTTTATTTATTTATTTATTTATTTATTTGAGTCTTTGAATGGAAATTCTTACAGACTAGAAATAATAATTATATAAATAAAAATTAATAACTTATATTTATACATGAATTAAAAATTACATTAAAAAATGCTATTTAGTACAGACTTACATAAACTTTTAGAGATAGTAAAATCTAAATTATTGGTAGAATTAATTGAATTAAACATTTTCATAGATCTATAAATTGGCGCATTAGCAGCATTGTTAGTACGAACAGTTTCCAAGTAAAAAGGTTCATAATTCCTAAGGGCTCTTAGAGGAACACTAAACTGAATTAGCTCTAAAAGCATAGGACACTCAACGACCCAAGAAACAATGTCAAACAGAAAAAGTAGAGATAAAATATTCCTTCTATTAACTAAAGTTTTTAATCCCATTAAAAGACATCTAGAATTATACGAAGGAAGAAAACCTTCAAAATTAAGTGAATGTAAATCATACCTAGTGAACGATTTTTGTATCCTTTCAAGTCGGTTCATATGCGCTTCATAAAATGGATTCCATATAAAAGAAGCATATTCTAACTTCGACCGAACAAGACTGGCAAATAGAATTTTAAGCGTACATGAATCCCTAAAAGAGGTACTATTACGCCTAATAAAAGCCAGCATAGCGTAAGCCTTAGGAATAATGTAAATTAAACAATTAGTTTGTTTTTTTATGTTAAAATTTTATTTAGAGCGCTGTAGCGCTTTATGAAATGAGTTGTTATAAACTGAAACTTAAAATAAATTCTATTCTAACGGAAACCTCGCCTACGTGACAAATTGTAAGTATGAGGATTGAATTTTATTTAAACGGACGGACTGCAGACTTAGTGTCAGCATAAAATATGAAATAATTGCAATGAAATGAGTTTTATTATTAACTCCTCCCTCCTTAATTCCAAGCGTCCCGATTGGACTCAGAATAGAGGGATATTATTGATACTACGTGGTCTTCTAACTGGAATTTTTGGATTTGCAGACACAGGATTTGTCTGTATCTGAATGGTTGAATTTTTCACTCCTTTTTTAAAACAATTCTTAACTACGGTAAGTACGATGACTATCGCGATGGTTAAAAACCCGAAATTTGTAAATAAGCTGCCCGTGAAATATTTGTTTAAAACTTGAATTTTTTCGGTATTTTTTATATTTAATTCCTTTATTAATTCAAGGGATAGCATTTCCTTGAATGGACCCTCTGATGCTTTTTGGTGAACCAAGGCAGGTAGTGGTTTTGCGAACACTATTTCATAATTTGAGTAGTTCTGATTATTTATTGAAATTGTGGAGTTCTGAAAAATTAATAAAAATTATCCGTTTAGTGATCGAACCTGAGAATCTGTTGTGACGTTACCGTCAAATTGGTGTAAAAAAATAGTACCTGGTAGAATTTCTTCAATCATAGGTTTATGATTACTATTAGTAGTAGGACATGTAAAAGGTATTCCTAACAAGAGGTTTCCTAGACAATGGTTATCTGTTATGTTACTTAAATCTGTTCTAAGGCATATTGTTGTATTATGAAAAATATTACATTTTTGTTTTACATTAAAAATTTCTTTGTTACACATTATAATTGATTCATTTTCTAAATTTATCACTTGATTATTTTTCTTTACTGGCTTAACAGTTAATCTTTTACAAATTTCTTTAGTAGTTTTTGGTATAGTAATAATATAAATGAGTTTTTCTTTGTTAACTCCAATTGTTATTTTTGAATAATCTAAACTTTCTTCAATGTTAGCAAAAGTTACATTATCTTCTTTAAATTGATTATTAATTAAATCGTTTTATTTTTCACTTAATATTATTGGGTTTACAATGTTGACCTTAGGTAAATGAATGGCCATTTTTAAGCCTTCTATTTCCTCTTTAATTACTTCAATTTTAAATTTTAAAAACAATAATAAGGTATTTTGTCTACCCTCTTCATTTCTTAGGGTTTTTACAATTTCGTTTCTTACTCTTGTAATATTATTAATTCTAGACATTAATTCTTTATTTATAAAAACTTGTTGATTATTATTTCTTACGACCTCGTCTATTTTGCTTACTACATTAATATAATCGTCATGGTCGGGATTTCCGGCTATCCATGACCAAGCTGTGCCGATTGCATTATTTGCTCTTTTATTTCTTATAATAGGAGTTAGTTTTTCAATATCTTTTTTAAGTTGGGAAATGGTATTAATAAGGAAGGGAAGAAGAGGATGGGATATTTGGATCGATTTCGCTTCCGTTTCAATTTTTTCGATTTTGTTTTTGTAAGTTCCGATATCGATAATATGAATAATTTTGTAGTTACCAATTTGTATTTTTGCAAGACCTGTTTCCACAGTAACAATTTTTGCTCTAGAATAATCTAGGATGTCAACTATAGCCAGACTACTAGCGAACAACCTGGGAAAAAAAGGAAATGAAATATTAGGACATGGAAAGGAAGGGTTTTTTTTGTTTTTTTTTATTATTTTATTTTTTATTATTTTATTATTTTTTAATTTCGAATGTGACTTTTGTGGACAACTTTTCCTGATTCTGTAACGACCGTTGAGTGATAATTTTCTTTGACTATTTCTTCTTTGAACCTTTTGGATAATTTTGTACCCAATCTTTTATTTTGTCTGACGTAAATTTTTTCTCCTGGTGAATAATTTTTGGCTTCTTGCCTATTTTGGTTATGATATGTTAAATCTTTTTGTTGTATTTGTAAGAGTCGTTGGAGATTATTTTGTTGAGTTTTTTCGTAATCATTCGGACCAAAAGTCATAGGTCTACCGAAAAATAAATCTACTGGTCTTTTTCCTGTTGTTGAATGGATTGCATGGTTGTATTCATTTACAGAAGTTTCTATAAGCTCTTTAAAATCTCTATTGGGAAATTCCTGTTTTAAACATCTCATTAACTCAGAAAGGGTTGAGTGGAATCGTTCCACTTGTCCGTTAAATAGGCTTTTATAAGGGGGTGTTGTAAAAATTTTAATTTGTAAATCGTTTTCCATCATAAATCGAATAGTGTGGGAATTAAAAGATTTTTCATTGTCGAATACTACTGATTTCGGTACTCCGAAGTAAAAAAGGATTTCTCTCAAAGGTTCTCTAATGTTTTCGATACTTTTGCCTTCAAGCATTCTAATTACTGCAAACTTTGTAAATTTATCTACTGCAGTTAAGACTTTACATTTGTCGGTGGAGAAAATGTCCTTATGAATTGTATGACCTGGATATTCTGCTATTGGGGTTGCACCTAAAGTTGGATTGTTAGGATGCCTTTCATATTTCGCCATTGATGGAAAGTAACAAATTTCCAAGATTTGTTGCTTATTTTCTTTTTCATTTCTATGTGCTTTATTATGAGTCTCAATTATTATTTTTCTTTGTTCTCTTTATCTGTGATATCTGACACTAGAATTTGTGAAAAACGGATTTTATAGTTCGAGAAATGAGATCGATAGACTGATTGTATTTGAATTGAATGGGTTCTGATGTTTTAATACAGTTAATGACCAAAGGATTAAGATAGCTTTTTAACGTGTTTATAAGTTTGTTGGTTGAGAATTCTGGTTCTAGTATTATATGTCTGTTGTAACCGGGAAATATCTTTTTGAACTGATAAGAAGCAGTTCCTATTTCAATTAATAATTGATTTCTGTAGGTATTGATTGGTGTTTCTACTGAAGGTATAAGATTTTCTGAAGAACTGTCACTGATATAAATAGTGGGTGTTAGCGAATTTATATTTGAAATGGGTGGACGAGATAAAAAGTCGGCCTCTACATTTGTGGGACCGGGCTTGTAAATAAGTTCATGATTGTACTCTTCTTCATTTTTGCATTTGTGTTTTTATTACTGAGTGCGAAAGTAAGAGGCTGGTGGTCAGTATAGATCTTTACTTTTTTTGATCCGTATAGGAAACATCTGAGAGAACGTAAAGCCCAAATAATTGCAAGCATTTCTTTCTCATTGGCTGCAAAGTTTCCTTCTGATCTACTTAGCGTTCTTGAAAAGGAAAGATATTGGTCTGCCTTCTTGAGAAAGGACAGCACCCAGTGCATAGTTAGAAGCATCTGTGGTAAGCTCAAATGCTTTTTCAAAGTCAGGATAATGAAGAATAACATCATGTGATACTAAACAGTTTTTTAATTGTTTAAATGATTCTATTTGTTCTGATGTTAAATTTAAAAGTGTTTTTTTAGATGAGTTCTTCCCTACTCGACCCAGTTCGCCTCTTAGTATCAAGGTAAGAGGTTTTGAGACTTGCGCATATTCCTTAATAAACCTTCGAATTTGTCCAGTCATTCCCAAGAAAGACCGTAAATCGTGAACTGTTCTGGGACATGGGAAATTTAATATTGCTTCCACCTTCTTAGGGGTAGTACGAATGCCATTCTGTCCGACAATAATACCAAGAAATTCAATTTCTTCCTTGATAAACTCGCATTTATCGAGCTGTACTTTCAAGTTTGCTTTTTCAAGGGTGTCGAAAATAATTTTTAGGTTATCAAGATGCTCTTTTTTAGACTTAGCGAAAATAATGATGTCGTCAATGTAGACGTAACATCGAACACCAATGTGTTCTCTTAACACATCATCTAATGTGCGCTGAAAAATTGAAGGGGCATTCCTTAAGCCAAATGGGAGTCGTGTAAACTCGTACTTTCCGCAATTAACGGAAAAAGCAGTTTTTTCAATATCTGCTTCAGTGAGAGCTATTTGATGGAAGCCGCTTTTGAGATCGATAGTGGAAAAATATTTGTTCGATCCTAAATTGGATAGAATTGTGACAATATCCGGGATTGGATATTTATCTGGTATGATATCTTCATTGAGTTTGCGATAGTCAATGACCATACGATATTTTTTCTGTCCAGAAACATCTTGCTTCTTAGGCACTATCCATACTGGGGAGTTAAAAGGGGATTTCGATGGGCGAATAATGCCATCTCTTAATAATTCTTCTATTTGAGAGTCTATTTCGGATTTTAAAGCCATTGGATAAGGGTATGACTTTGAATAAATAGCTCTTTCGCTTTTTGTTCGAATTTCTGCTTTGATATTGGTTATAAATGTAAGTTTTTTATTTGGTTCGGAAAACAAAGTTGGACAGGATAAAACAATTTGTTTTAAATTTAAACTGTCTTCAGGGCTAAGGTGACCTAGTCTTAATTCAACGTGCATAATTGAGTTGATATGCAACTGTTGAATGGGGTATTTAAATTTATTGAGTAGTGTAAAGTAGTTTTCTTTTGTAAAGATTATTGCGTTCAGTTTTTTCATAGTATCATTTCCTATAATTCCGTCGAATGTTACTAGTCGAGGTAAAATATGGAACTTCAACTTTCCTATTTCACTGTTAAAAATTTCTATATTTGTATGGTGGGTGATTTCGACTTTTCCACCAACTGAGTTTGCAAAGAAAGGTTTGTTGGGTATCGGATTCCGAATGTAATCTGGTTTAATGTAGTTTTGATTTGAGTCTGTGTCTAATAAAAATTTAAGATCTTTGCCGTTTTTCATTTTGAATGAAAAATAAGGCAAAGAAGAGGAGTTTAATCTAAAATATTAATATCATCAATATAAGGAATAACTTCAATGCTTTCCTCTTCACATTGAAACTGTTGGTCTTGGTGAATTTCTTCGTTTGGCTCTACCAAACATATTTCTTGGCTTGCAATTTGGTCAGGTGGTGAGTGAACTATTGCTTCGGTATTAAAAACTCTATGATATTTATTTGGTTGCGGGGTATTTTGGGAGTAAGGTCTCATAATTTGTGGTTGCTGCCCAATTGCATTGTTGCGATTGTAGGAATTGTTAATGTTCGGTCCAGACTGTTGCTGCGGTCTATTTTGGTAGTTTACTTGACGAGTCTGTAATGATTGATCCACATCCATGGGTGTTGGAGGCTTTGGAGGTAATGGTGGTCGCTGATAAGCTTGCTGTTGATAAACTGGTCCGTAAGGTTTATTTTGTTGAGGATGCACTTGATATTGAAGTGTTTGGTAAACTGGTGTGTAGGGTTGAGTGTTTTGTAGCGGACGCATTTGATATTGGGGCGTTTGATAACGTGGCATGTAAAGTTGGGTGTTTTGTAGTGTTGGATAAATATTTTTTTGAAAGTTAAATTTTCCAGGAATACTTGCTAATTCTGGATAAAAGGGAATATTGTTGCGTGGTGGCCTTGGAGGAGGGGCTCGGTTGGCACTGTGAGCGTAATTAACACCAAAGTTCAAGTTATTTAATTTTAAACACATATGGAGTGCTTGGGGTAGGCTTGACGGTTCTTTTACGCTTAACAAACTTGGTAGTTCACCGTTTAGACCACGAATGAACGTATCAAGTGCTTTGTCTCTGTAAGCATTCGTCATGGCTTTAAGATATTCCTCTCCTAGTTCAAGACAGTCAATTTTGTCCAATATTAGAGACAAATGTTGATAGACTTTTTGATAAAATTCGGCTATAGAAAGGTTGCGTTGAGCAAGAGTAGTCATCTGGTATTCGAGAGTTCCTATGTCTCTCTTATCACCATAATGAAGCGTAAGGCATTTTTTAATTTGTGCCCAGTCTAATGGAGTTCGATAAGACTCTAGGGCGGTGTCGGCTTCTTCGACAATTTTGTGCCTTATTGAATGTAAAATTGCGTAAAATTTCGCAGTGCCTTTATAGGCCTCATAAAGAGTTAGTATCCTATCTATTGATTTTTTCCATGAGTTGAATTCACCAGGCTTTCCTGAGAATTCTCTAAGTGTCTTTACTAAGTCGGGTATTCTTTCTGTTTCTGAAATATTTCTACTAAAATCTATTTGTTGTTCTTGAAATTCACTCTCATCAGGATTTAATACACTCGTAATCGTTTGAGTTGTCAACTGTTGTATTTCATTTATTTGGGATTCGGTTAATGAGGATGGGGAAGAATTGGTTGTAGAATTGGTGGGACTCATTGTTGGAGGAGTTTCTCTTGATTTTAGTATAAGATTATCTAAACGTGTTATAAGATCGTCTACACTCATTTAATAATATCCAATAATTTGAAAAAATAAATAACTTTGAATTGTTAAATGAAATCTGATTTACTTATTAATAATTTAATTACAAAAATATGTCCAAATTTTGAGCTTACAATATTATTAATATGCGAATCATGTTGATATCCTGTAATCTCTGTTGTGTTCTAAGGTTGTTGCAGTGTTAATATTTGGTCCACTTACTGCAGCTCTGGTTTTCCTTCTTTTATTGTAGTGTAGATTTATGCGTTGTTTATAAAATTCTGCTGGAACAATATGTTGATTTGGCTTAAGTTTACTTTAGCTCACATTCGCAAACCTTTTTAAAACCAAACTTATCTTATGTGTTTTTTTAATTCTAAGAAGAAATATGTAATCAAAAAAAGTCGCTCGGATCTGGTTTCGGAGATATAGCCATTGGAAGTTGCGGATATAGCTTTTGGAAAAATCATTATAAGTTCGGAACCGCTGCATGGATATCAAAAATATGGGTGTTCAAAGAAAGATAATTTAATGGCCTATAATAGTGGAGAGCAAGCCTAAGAAATTTAGCCCATAGTTTTGGAGATATTACAATTTTTCTAAAATTTTGACCAATTTTTTTTTAAAAAACCGTTATTTTTTCCAAAAAATGTCTGAATGACCTATAACTTTTTTAGCTTCTTAAAAAGCTTAATTTATTCCCCTCAAAATGGTGTATCGTTTGTTCCAAATTTTTGCATATTTACCCCCTTTTTGACCGAAAAACAAAAAAATTTATACAATGAATTCTTATGAAAACTATGTATTTATGGACAAAAACAATAAAAAACCAACAACAACATCAAGAACAACAACATGAACAACAACAATAAGAACAACAACAACAACAATTATTATAAGACGATTCTCATTATAAAACTTAAAAATTCGCGCGCGCGATTTTTAATAAAAATTTTTTCCCTGCGGCGCTTTTTTTTCAATGCGACACATTATAAAACACAAAAATTTTTATTAAAAAGAAAGAATCGTCTTATAATCCGTTATAATGATCCGTTATAAGACAATTCTCATTTTAAAACTTAAAAATTTTTATTAAAAATTGCGCGCGCGATTTTTAATAAAAATTTTTCGCCTGCAGCGCTTTCTTCTTCAATACAACACATTATAAAACACAAAAATTTTTATTAAAAAGAAAGAATCGTCTTATAATCCGTTATAATAATCCGTTATAAGACGCGCGCGATTTTTAATGAAAATTTTTAAGTTTTATAATGAGAATCGTCTTATAATAATTTGTTGTTGTTGTTCTTGTTGTTTTTGTTGTTGTTGTTGGTTTTTTATTGTTTTTGTCCATAAATACATAGTTTTCATAAGAATTCATTGAATAAATTTTTTTGTTTTTCCGTCAAAAAGGGGGTAAATATGCAAAAATTTGGAACAAACGATACACTATTTTAAGGGAAATAAATTAAGGTTTCTTAAGAAGCTAAAAAAGTTATAGGTCATTCAGACATTTTTTGGAAAAAATAACGGTTTTTTAAAAAAAAATTGGTCAAAATTTCAGAAAAATCGTAATATCTCCAAAATTATGGGTTAAATTTCTTAGGCTTGCTTACTATTATTATAGGCCATTAAATTATCTTTCCTTGGACACCCAAATTTTTGATATCCATGCAGCGATTCCGAACTTATAATAATTTTTCCAAAAGCTATATCTGCAACTTCCGATGGCTATATCTCCGAAAATAGATCCGAGCGACACTTTTTTTTTTCATACTTTTTATTTATTTTTAACCCCCTTTTACCCCTAAAAAAAAAAAAATTGGAGAATGTGAGCTAAAGTAAACCTGTTCCGTTGATTTATTTTTTTTCACTGATAGTCTATTTTTTCTGTTTTATGTTGATTTTCTTTTTTGCATTGATAGTCTATTTTTTTATGTTATTTGAAATAAATTCTTCGGTTCACTTTAAGTCAGTTATTAATTTCTTATTATAATTTTGCAAGAGCGGAAAAAATATTGTTTACCAATGTGTTTGGTAAATTTTCACTTTTTTAATTCGATTGATTTATTTCACTTAAGTTTCTAATATTTGTGTAATGGCTGAAACGTTACGTTTCCCCTTTTTGTATTATTTTATTATTAAAAAATAGTACTACTACGGAGCCACTTTACACAAAACACAAGCCGCGACAATTATAAGTTTACTTTACTTTTTTATTAATCGCGGTCCCTGCTCGGGCGCCAATTAAACAATTAGTTTGTTTTTTTATGTTAAAATTTTTTTTAGAGCGCTGTAGCGCTTTATGAAATGAGTTGTTATAAACTGAAACTTAAAATAAATTCTATTCTAACGGAAACCTCGCCTACGTGACAAATTGTAAGTATGAGGATTGAAGAGGATCGGATTAGGCGCTTGCATTCTTGTTGCGCGTGCATTTTATTTAAACGGACGGACTGCAGACTTAGTGTCAGCATAAAATATGAAATAATTGCAATGAAATGAGTTTTATTATTAACTTGTAGTCTAAATGGGGACGGAAGGAGAAACTGGAGTCAAAAACTATACCAAGGTCTTTAAATTCACGGACAGACAATAGTGGAGTATTGGAAATGAAATAAGAAGAGGGATGAAAAACATTGGACTTAGAAAATGGCATAGAGACACATTTGCTAAGATTCAAAAAAAGCGAGTTATCATTGCACCAAGCATGAAGTTTATTAATTTAATTCTGAAGAAGAGCTTAATCACTATCATTTCTGACCTTTAAGAAGATTTTAACGTCATCTGCGTACATCAGACATTTACAATGCACAACAGAGACGCAATGTCATTAATAAAAATGACAAACAATAATGGGCCCAAAATACTCCCTTAAGGAACACCAGAAGTTGCACAAAATAAGACAGACTTAACATTATCAAAAGCTACAAAATATTGGCGATTTATTAAATAGGATCTAAGCCAATTCAAAAAACTGGAGTGGCAACCCAACATTTCACATTTTTTTATTAACAGGTCATGACATATTTTGTCGAAAGCTTTTGAAAAATCAGTATAAATGACATCTTCTTGACAGCCTTGCTGAAACGCATATATATATATATAGTTAAGCGACCTGCCACAAAACCATGTTGACAGGGAGATATTATATTTTTTACTGCAAAGAACAGCTTTTCTTTAATAATACCCTCAAACAGTTTTGAAATTACAGGGAGTTTTGAAATGGGTCTGTAATTAGCTACATTATTTTTACACCCAGACTTAAAAACAGGAGTTATCAGAGCCACTTTCCAAGAATCCAGAAAAACACCAGAACGCAATGACTTATTAAATATAATCAACAAAGGATAAGCCAAATTAATAGCACAATTTTTGATGAAAAAAGCACAAAGACCGTCATCATCTAAACGAAACGATGACTTAAGACCCTGAATACCCCTCAAAATATCATCCTGAGTTAATGAAAAAGATCCAAAATCTAGTATAGGAGGCAAATCAAGTGCAACTTTAGGATCAGGAATACTTGGTATTTCATAATTCGACATAAAAAACTTAGCAAAAAGATTTGCTGTACAAGTCGCAACCACAGAAACCCTATCACCCAAAAACATTGAAGATGGTATATTTGAACAACCTTTTTTTGATTTTACAAAGCGCCAAAAAGCCTTAGGATTCCCTTTAATATTATATTCAAATTTAGATATATATTGCCTATATAGGTATTTATCTAGAAAATTTAATTCCCTTTTATAATACTTATATTTTAAAAAGTAAATATTTTCATTGTTTCTTAAAAACTTTTTGTAGAATTTAGAACGAAGGTTTTTTAACTTCATTAGACCTTTTGTATGCCACGGACACTATTAAGCACGTTCTCTAACCTTAGGAATGTACTCACTGCAAACTGTGAAAATTAAAGTTTTAAAAGAATTAAAACACCCAGCAGTGTCTAAAAGGTTAAACTCTTTATCCCAATCAATATGAACTATAGCATTATTTACTAAGCTGAAATTACAAGCTTTAAATTGTAATGATGATTATTAGAATCAGTAAATACCGTTAAATATTTATAAAAGGAGATTTCAAGCTCAACAGGAACATGATGCACACCAACCGCTGATAACGGAAAATCTAATTCATGAATAATCCAATTTATATTACCAGATACAAAAATTAAATCTAATAATCTATTTAGAACATTGTATAATTGCTTCAATGTTTTTTGAACAAGTCCAAGCTCTAAGAAATTATCAACTACATTCACTTCAATAGCAGAAGATAAATTAGATCAGCCATGTCAAACTCGCGGCCCGCGGGCCGCATGCCGCCCGTGGCATGATTTTTTGCGGCCCTCAACACGTTTCCACAACTCCTTACTGTTTTCATAAAAAAAATCAAAAATAAATTTTTTAACAAAAAAATATCAAAGTAAAAAATAAGTAAAGTTTCAAATCAACAAAATAATTTCTTAATTCTGAGTTGTGTGAAATGATATAGTTAAATTTTTTTCATGTAAATTTCAATATACAGGGCGGCGGAAGTTCCTAAAAATCAATTTAAACATTTAAATTGTTTATAACAATATTAATTTGTTAATAATTTTAAAACAAATATTTTTTTATTAAAGTTAATTTTCTTAGCTTTAAAATTAAAATAATTTAAATAAATAAGTTTTCTAGCTTTAACAAGACCGGAATTATGAATTTTCGAAATTCTCAAAATTTGAATTCACTCTATTTTGAAAAAAAAAGTTTTTTTTTTAAAAATCATAAAATACGTATCACTTTTTTTCGATACAGAACCCATAAGAAAAACTTCAGCCAAATCAAAAATGTGTCGCTCAATTTTTGTCAAAATTCGTTCGGTTTGTAAAAGAACGTCCCATACATAGTGTCATTGGTAGATTAAGAAATCTGTTCAACACTTCCACTGCATTATTCACCAGCAAGTCTTACGTTCAAAAGTAATTTAACTTGATAATGTAAAAAGTTGGTAAAATTGTTAATTTTATTCGAGCACTCGGATTAAATCATCGGGAATTTACGTCATTGCTGAAAGATGTAGAAGTTGATTACGAAGATTTGCCATATTATACAGAAGTTCGTTGGCTTTCAAGTTATAAAGTTTTAAGAAGATTTTTACAACTGTTGGACGAACCCGTACTTTTTTTAGAAATTAAAGGTTACGAGTGCTCTGAACTGAAAGATGTTAATTGGATGTAAGATTTGGCTTTCTTAGTTGACATTACTGGGCATCTCAGTCAACTCAATATTAACCTGCAGGGTAGAACTTCATACATGACCAAACTTCATTATATGACCAAACAAATTCATTCAAACAAAAGATATCCCTGTGGAAAATACAAATGAAAAAACAAAATTTATCAAATCTTTCTAGTTGTAAGACTCTTTTGCTTAAATATCGAGAATTAAAATTTTACAAATATGAGAAACAACTGAAAATGTTGGAAGAAGAATTCGAAAAGAGGTTTTCGGATTTTTAAAGTACCGAGTTCCATTTAAATATTTTTTGCTCTCCGATATCGGTTGACATTGAAAATATTGCTAAAATTTGCAAATGGAGTTCATAGAACGACGATGCGATACCTAATTTAAACAGAAATATAAGGAAATTAGTATTCCAGACCTGCAGACCGTTTTCCACAAATTCTATATTTTGTAATACGAAAATAATCCATGTTTGGTAGCACAGCATTTTTCACAAATGAAGATGAATAAAACTGCGCAGCGACCAGATTAGCTGAAGAACATTGAGCATCGATATTATAAATTACATCAAGCCCAAATTTAACAGCAGACTTTGATGAATTGAAAAATGACAAGCAGCGCATTATATCCAGCAAAAAATAATTTATATTCTTCTTATTAATAAATATATTTCTTTAAATTTTTTGTTTGTTTTCTTTATGAATTATTAACCAGGTGTATGACTAAGTAATGTCGTTTTTTCTTAAAAAAAACACGTTTATTTATAGAGTTAAACAAAGAATCGTTTATTCAAAGAATGCTCTCTCGCTTTTCACATATTTTTCCAATCTTACAGGCAATTTGTGAACTCCACGCCAATAGAATTCCTTGGATTTTTCCGAAAACCAAATTTTCACATTTTCGTAGGAATCGAAGCGCTGCTCAGCGAGTGCGTGTCCCATCGATGCGAACAAGTGGTAATCGGACGGGGCCAGGTCTGGTGAGTAGGCCGCATGCGTGAGCACTTCCCAATTGAGTGCTTCCAACGTATCGCGAACCGGTCTTGCCGTATGTGATGGAGCGGTGTCTTGGAGGAAAATGACTTTGTGTTGCCTTTTTTAATATTGCGGCCGTTCTCTCTACAGCGCACAGTTCAGTACAGTGTTGGTAGCGCGCCGTATAAACTGTTTCACCGGGTTTTAAAAGCTCACAATGCACAACGCCCTCTTGGTCCCACCAAACACAGAGCATCGTCTTCCTGCCGAAGCGATTCGGCCGAGCAGTCGATGTTGACGGTTGTCCAGGGTCTTCCCAGGATCTCTTACGCTTGGGATTCTCGAAAAATATCCATTTTTCATCGCCAGTGACAATTCTATGCAAAAACGACTTTCTTTTGAACCGTGCGAGCAAAATTTCACATGTGTTTTGGCGCCTTTCCATCTGCCTCTCGTTCAAGTCATGTGGCACCCATCTACCGACCTTTTGAATCTTTTCCATGTCTCGTAAACGTTTGGAAACGGCTGACTGGCTCACATTCAACTGCGAGTTATTTTTGCTTTTGGGAATCGTCTTCGTCCAATAACGCTTGCATTTTGGCGTCTTCGTACCTTTTCGGAGCTCCAGAGCGTTCTTTGTCCTTGACATCGAAATTACCATTTTCGAATCTTTATCACCATCTTTCACACGTTTTAGCAGTTGCCACTTGTTTACCGAAGGCTTCAACAAGCATTCGGTGCGATTCCGCGGCTGTTTTCTTCAAATGAAAACACGGAATTCACATTGTCCGCGATTGCTCTTTATTCGGCACGAAACTCGACATGTTGCCTACGCTGAGATAACACGATAATGACGCTCGATTGGCGCGAAACTTTGGTGGTAAGATAGTTAAAGTTGACGCTTCACACTGTCAAAGTTTCATTATATTCAATAAATATTCAGGCTTGGGCAACATATAAATGTTCAAACCGACATTGCTTAGTTATTCACCTGGTATATTCAATTTCCACTCAAAACTTGAATTTTCAAGGAAAAAAAAGTAAATGCGGCCCGCAAGAGGATTTAGACTATAATTTTCGAAGAATTTGGCCCGCACAATGAAATGAGTTTGACATGCCTGCATTAGATGGAGAGAAAGAAAATTATCACCACGCAAATCAGTCCAGGAAACACCACAAAGATTGAAGTCACCAACAACCATAAATTGATTATTCTCAACAGAAAAATCAGGAATTAAGGAACATAAATTATCAATATGAATTTTATATAAGTCCAAATGACTGTTTGGCGGTACATAGGAAACAGCGATATAAAGCGATTCATTTAAGCCTTTTATTATCACAAATAGCTGATCAAGAAGCACATTAGCATTACTTAGAGTAATTTGAGATGAAATTAGATTACGTCTAACAGCAATTAATACACCACTTCCTCGAAAGCAACCAGTAGCAATTGAGTCACGGTCTTTCCGAAAAACATTATAGAGATGAGGATCAAAAAACTCTTCATTATGAAAATTAATATTGAGCCATGTTTCAGTAAGCACAAAAACATCATAATTACATTGAGCAGTTGCAGTATAAATATTATTAGATTTTGTTCTTAGGCCAGAAACATTTTGATAAAAAATTTTTAGAAAATTTTTACCCAAATTTATTGAAGGCTTTGTCACTGCTTTTTCAATTTGCTTACAGTATTTTGAAAAAACTGGAAGTCTTTGACTTTACATTTATTGGCCAAATACCAGGATCAATAATTGAATTATAAAGCGACGAAAAAACTCCCAATTTAAAATTTGCACTTTTTAAAGTTTCCAACTGGTCATCTTTTATCACCAATTTAAAACAAAAGAAATTTTGTTTTGCAATTTGAGTATGCTTAAGTACATAATCAATTATATCGTCTTCAGTTACGGAGCATTTGAAAGAGCTGAGATGAACCCATTTCTTACGATCCACAACAGCAAGGTCAGAATTAGCATTCTTTCCAACAACAGAAAAACGTTTTTACGTTTTCTATTTTTAGCTTCTTTCCATCCATCATTTTCATACTCATGCAGAGAGCCAGCACCCACTACAACATCATCAATGCCATGCATAGGAGAAATAGCAGCAGTCTTATGAAGAGTTTGAGAACCAGAGAGATCATCCACAGCAACAACAGCATCCTTATGTAAAACAGAGTTAGTAACAGGAACAGCTTTAGTAGAAGAGCGAACTTCCGCTATGTCAACAACAGCATCAATAGCAACTCGAGGAGAATTAAAATACGGCACTTTTTTATATAAACTTTATGGACACGAACTCTTCCACTTGAACCGACTGTAATTTGTAACAATTCCGGCACTTTTGAAACTTTCTTTAAGTGGAAAATTGATTTAAGAAAAAACTTTAAAAATTTTTACTTATACAAAAAAAAACTTTACTGAACGGACACGATTTTATTTAAAACTTCTTCCAATGCTGCAAAAATCACTTATGACCTAAGGCGCAAAAATTTACTGTTGCCTAGCCAAAAATCTCAAATTTATATATACATTTTAAATACAATACATATAATTACATAGAACATAACATTAACATAATAGCTTAAATGATCATTGACCTACCACTAACACTTAGACCCTTCCTAAGCCATGTATATCCGGCTTGCTCATGCATTTGCTGCACTGATTTGTTGCCAGCAACCAAGTCGGTTTGCAGTGTCAGAACACTGTCACAATCCTTTTTTGGATAACATCCCTGCTTGTGAACATTATATTTTGTTCCACAGGGCTGGGATAAAAACACTTGTTCTGACATCTGTCAAACACATAAAAAAATGATGACTGCCTGTAGATATCATTTACAGAGCAAGAAAATTAAAATGAAAGAAATAAATTTGAAACACAGAAAAAACTAAAATCGATAAAGCCAGAACACAAAATAAATTAAAATTAACATGCGAATAAAAACATAAATGGAATTTTGAGCAAGAAACTTATAAAATATTAACGAAAATACGAAGCAGGGAAAAAAAATTAAGCTGGTGGTGGACTAGTCTGCTGTTGATGCTAGTAGCCTGCGGGTACATTCCCATGGCTTGGTGTGACAAAACGCACACGCAACAGTTATTAATGCTGGAACTGTTTAGACTTGTAGACTTTTTTGACTTTGGAAGCGAACATCGATGTCAACATTGGGTCATTTACATCGATAGCGTAAAAACATCGGATACTGAACATCGATGCTAAAATCACTTGATGTTTTGGTAAAATATCGATGTTTCAAAAACATGTCGCAGCAATAGTTTGTGATGGGAAGCTCAAATATTGAGGCAACTATTTTTATTCCTCAAGCAAAAATATAGGAAAAAAAAAATAAAATCCAACTTCAATACTTTGAAAATAATCACCGAAATATATGTAGATATGTATATGAGACCTGTTCAGAAATTTACGAAATATGAATTTTTTAATGGGCTGAAAGCTTATCTGAAAGCTCTATAAATTTAAATAAGATTTGCATAAAAAAAATTTAAAAATATTTGAGTTAGATATTGCGCTTTTGGCCAGAAGTTCGAATTCGGGTGTTAATCTGCATTTTAAAAAGTTCTCTCAGAAACACATAAATAACTTTTATTTTAGAAAATATTTCAAAATAAAAATAATGCAGTTTTCCTACGTTTAGTCTAATTAACCAGTCCTTAGGTTAGAAACTTTTAAAATTGTTTCAATTCTATTTTACAACACTTATAGTCCGGGAGCCGGCAATCCTGAAAGACCCGTGATTGCGGATTTGACAATTTTTAATGAAAAATAATAGTTTACACTTAGACGAATAAGATAAGCTTGGTCGGCGTGGATTTAATTGGTTGCAAATATGTATAAAGAAATTATGTATTATTAAATGGCCATAATGTTTTACCGTCATCGCGGATTTTGATAAATCATATGATAATTGATGCAACATTTCATTAACATTAAGAAAAAATCCGGCCGACCAATTTGTTTTAGGGGGAAAGGTCCGGCATACCTATTTGAAGGGTGTGACAGTGGGAATAATTTCTCCGTCATCACGGACATTTTTTTTTTTTAATTTACGTGTTTCACTGTCAAATTCAAAGCTTATTATCAAAACTATTATTTTTCATTGAAAATTTTCAAATCCGCGATCACGGGTCTTTTAGGATTGCCGGCTCCTCGCCTATTAAAACATGTAATTTTAGATTTTTTTTCTGAAATTTCAACTTCAACCTTAAATACTTCCGAGAAAAAAATTTTCAAAAATTTTTAAATTATTTTTTTACTGTTATATAGCCTACTACATTTGTGCTTAACTGAAAGAAGCCAGTTATTTTTAAACGTCTTTAAATTGCTTTATTCAAAAAAAATGTACAAATTGATGATGTTACATATTTTTGATTTTATTTTTACTTGCCCTAATAATATGCTATTGATTATGTATTTGAATAATCGCTCTGTCAGCAAACTATCAAGCTGTTAACAACTGTGTTCTTTTTTGCTCCTGGTTCAATCGTAAAATTAAGTGGTTTTAATTCATTATTTTAAAGTGTTCTTAGTGAAAATAATTTGACTTGTGTTTTAGTTTTGTAACCTTTTAACGATTTCATTGAAATCATATTGGTTTTAGTGTTTTAATAGTTAAATTAACTTTCATACATTTGCAGCAACAAATTCGTTTTTGTTTTTGTTTACATACATATACATTGATTTTATTTTTGCGCGTTTTTTGTTTTTCTTAGATTTCAATTTACTTTTTGCCTTGTTTCTTGACAGTTCTTAAGTAATACTACATCTTGACGTTTTTGCTTTTAAAACGGTTATATATTTAACCCTTGTGTCTACACCAGGTATCGGCGCGCTGCTACTCATGAGTAGCAGAGCTAATTTTCTTGTACACGTATACAACAAGACAGAAAGAGAAAGTATTATTGCTCTGCCGACCCCTGGTCTACACCCACACACCCGGGTGTGTTTTTCATTTTCAAATTGATATATTTTGAGTTCTGAATGCCGTATCAACTTGAAATTTTGGGTAGCCTCCTAAAATATTGTTTTCTATCATATTTAAAAAAAAAAAAAAAATTCGTCGTTGGGGACCGAATTTACAGGTCGTTTTTGCGATTTACCCCTTCTATCTACAGCCAACACACCCGGGTATGCATAGAAAAATGTATGTAAATTATAAGTTAGAAATGAATAAAAACATTTGGGTTTTTTTATAAATAATTTTTATTTATTTGACATTACTTTTTTGAGTTTATGTATGTATACAAAAAAGAATAACAATATATTATTAATAATATTTATTGTTAAAAAAAATTAATTTTATAAAAAAGTGATAATTTATGACCTGCATCTATTACAATGAGTGATATCTTTTGAATGCTCAACACAAACTGGCTTGTGACATTCTTTGCAGATTTTTTTTGTTGTTCTTCTTTTGGAACATAAGAGGCAATTTCTCTTTTGCTTGATTCTGCCAGAATTGTCACGCTGCTCTTGAGCGCTTACTGGAAGGCTTTCAATGGTTGGTGTAACTGGGCGGCCCAACATACTTTCGATTCGACTACGTGATGAAAAATTTCACATTGTTTGATCTAACCAAATTGTACCATATTATTGCCATCGCCCTCTTCACCTGCCAATAGACGTTCATTCGTATTTTGCTCATCTTCACTGTCTGCTTCCAAAAGCTCCTCCAATCTTTGGCTTATGTACAGTTCTCTGCCTTCAAAGATAAGTCCTTACAATTGCCGGGGAGTTAGCCATTCGCCATCAGCCATTATATAATTTGTTGTATGATTATTATATTTTTATCAAATGCGTTGCATGAAAAATAATAGCGTCTTTTTTATTCAAATGCAGTACAGAAAAAAACTTGACAGTAACTGACGACACTATTAGAAAAACATGTATATTTATATAACATTTTTATGCGCGAAATCACACAGAATTTTTGAATTTATTAGTTCTTGGATTTGACCGTTTTAAAATTTATTTTTAAATATTTTCCCGAGATTTTTTTACTGTTCTTCGAAAATGCTCTCATCTAGGTGCACCTGCGTCTTTTTTCCTCACGAAACTTTATGACTTACTAACAGAAAGAGGTAAACCTCTGTTTATGTGGACTACCTGTAAATATTTTCAACAATTTTAAATCCTCCGAAAGGCGTTGACCTGTTTGTGGTTAATTTTATTACAACAATCGATATTAGTGGGTTTTGTTTTTATTACACAAACCTTTATTGAAAAATTTCCCAATTTTTTAAAATATGAATCATAGAATCAGAAAAATAACTTCATTCAGTTCCACTGTTGGAGTTTGTGTAACACCAGGTAGTTTTATATTTATTTTTCAATCAATATTTGCTTAGGATTTTACCTGGTACATATGAATAGGACATTGTGAATTAACTCTGAATGGCTTATATTTCTTTCTTTTGTACCTGTGTTATAGTAAGTAATAACAAGTAGGAAGAGTGAAGGGGATTTCTCGAGATGCTATGTGATAGATCGGTTATCAAGGTTGAATAATAACAGTACTAAGAGAGTTTATGGCTACTTTATCATGCAAAATGTGTTAGACTAACTGGTCGCATTGCTGATATCATTGAAAAGATGATGACGTAGTTTCCGTCAAAATGGTGATCCACAAAAGAATTTTTGATGAAAATTGGCTGAGATACGGTCGTTCAAAGCTGTCTACTATTGTATGGCTTTACCAATTTTTCACCATTGGTTAGTTTTAATTTTTTCACACGAAAACAATTGCTGTGTTTTATTCGCCAAGTTGCTAGCTATGTACGATCAAGTCGCTAAGTTTCCTACTCGTTGGTTATTTGAGTACTCGTTTGTTGTTTTTCATACTTTTTTCATTTCAAATTGTTTATTTTTGACGCCTGACGTTTTAGGCAACTTGCTATGTATGCTTAGCAACTATAATTTTGCCTGTTGAGTTTCCGATTTTGTTTTTGTTTTCCCATACAATTATCATTGCTAGCTAAAGATATCTAGCAGAGGATGGCGAATAAAACCCAGCTAATATTTATTCCATAAAATATCATTAATAGACTGAAAATACCTTTTTTATCGAATAAACATTATTTTTGTGTGTAAAAATTAAAAATAACAAAAGGTGAAAAATTGGTAATTTTCCAATTTGCATCAAAAAATCTTTTGTGGATCACCATTTTGATGGAAACTATGTCATCTTTCTTTTCTGTGAACCAATGACTATACCTAAATCCACACAGAAAAAAGTTATACACAAAAATATAAATAACGACAACAAATTGAAAATATTCGGGTTTTTTAAATAGTCTTTTTGATTTAACTTATTTAAAAAATAAGTTTTTTGACATTTTGATTTTGATAGGAAATCAGATTCGCTACAAAAAGTTGTATGATGTGTTGATATTAGTTGTGTCTGTTTACTTACATAGTTAAATTTGTAGTTAAATCCGTAGTTAAATAATTTGAACGAGAAGAGCGCATTTGTTCTCAAAAAGATATTTAACTAAAAAAAGTAAACAGACAGGAATTAGTTAAAAATGTAGTTAAATTAGCCAAGTGTCAAAAAGGTTCTTCTTCTTCCACATGGAATACAAAACAAATTTTGGCCAAAAGTTTTTACGTATCATTTTAAGCATTTGGAAAGACCGAGGTTACAGGCTCACTAATGTAGATGCTGGCCTTTGTTTTCCATTGCTGTTTGATTTTTTGCATTGATTTTATCAAAAAAAATTTTAGGATTTTGAATTCACAAAAATTAAATTTTCTTTTTTTTATTTTTTTGAACAGTTGTTTTATTTTATGACACTTGACAAAATTTAACTACGAAAATTCTTGTGGCGATTTTTGTTAACTATTTTTTGGTGAGAGAGCGAACAGCTGTTTATTTTTTGTCAATTTCCCCTCATATTTAACTACGTTTGAAAGTAAACAAACACGAGTTAGGCAGATTTAGGCAACAAAAGGCGCCTTAAGGTAACTATTGGCGAGTAAACAGACAAAACTATAGTTAAAAAAAAAAATGGACAAATTTGCACCGTCCTCAAAAGTCCAAGCCGAAGCTTATTTGCACTTTTGGATTAATTGTTTATAGGGTATAATTGATCATATAAGACAATGAAATACCTGTAAAGAGTTAATTCATTGTTAAAATACATAGTCAACAGCCTATTAGTAGAGCAAGTAAAAATAAAATCAACAATATAGAAAATCAACAATTTGTACATTTTCTTTTGAATGAAGCAATTTAAAGACGGTCCAAAATAACTGGCTTACTTTAGTTAAGTAGAAAGTAAAAAAATATTTTGAAAATTTTTTTCGGAAATATTTAAGGTTAAAGTTGGAATTTCAGAAAAAAAAATCTAAAATTACATGTTTTAAGTGTTGTAAAATAGAATTGAAACAATTTTAAAAGTTTCTGACCTTAAGAACTGGTAAATTTGACTAAACATAGGAAAACAGCATTATTTTTATTTTGAAATATTTTCTAAAATAAAAGTTATTTATGTGTTTCTGAGAGAACCTTTTAAAATTCAGATTAACACCCGAATTCGACCTTCCGGCCAAAAGCGCAATATCTAACACAAATATTTTTCATTTTTTTTATGCAAATTTTATTTAAATTCATAGAGCTTTCAGCCCATTAAAAAATTCATATTTTGTAAATTTCTGAACAGGTCTAATGTACACTAGTTTGCATAATTATTTTGACAAAATCTATTTGTTAAATAACGGTGCGAAAATTAAGCGCAAAACAAAGAATCTATTTTTAGCTCTATGCATGTCAAATTTTATATTTTTTAGCTCTTGCATTCTCTTTCTGCTTATAAGAATGCATGCTGACAACGAATTTTTGCGTGGCATAAGTATTTTGACAATTCCTTTGGCATAAGTTTACTTTGAGAGTGCCTCTCACATTTTTATAAGATCCTATTCATCTTACTAGGCTTTCAATACTAAACACGAATATGGAATCAAAAGTTGAATAACGCATTTAATTTCGGAGATATAGCCATAGGAAGTCGTGGATATAGCTTTTAATGAAATCGTTGTCATATCGTTGTAAATTTCTAGAACTCGTTCACTTTCCTTCCGTAAAAAATTCGGTCGCCCAAGAAAAACCAACTTAGAAAAGTACAACATCTGAAAGGACATAAAATGCGCTTTCTTATGTATTAATTAAAATTTTTGTTAAGTACAAATTTTTCCAAAAAATAACGCTTTTTTAAAAAAAAAGTTGACCAGAAATTTCGATAAAGTGTCATATCTCGAAAATTATCAAAAACTATAGGTGAAATTTCAAACTTTTATGAGCTTATATTATAGTTCATTAAATAGTCTTCATATGACTTCTATTTTTTGAAAGTCGATACAGGGGTTCCCAAATTATGACAACGATTTCATTAAAAGCTATATCCCCGACTTCCGATGGCTATATCTCCGAAATTAAATGCGTTATCCAACTTTTCATTCCATATTCGTGTTTGGTATTGAAAGCCTAGTAAGATGAATAGGATCTTATAAAAAAGTGAGAGGCACTCTCAAAGTAAACTTATGCCAAAGGAATTGTCAAAATACTTATGCCACGCAAAAATTCGTTGTCAGCATGCATTCTTATCAGCAGAAAGAGAATGCAAGAGCTAAACAATATAAAATTTGGCAAGCATAGAGCTAAAAATAGATTCTTTGTTTTGCGCATAATTTTCGCACCGTTATTTAACGGTACTAAGCAAAGCAACGTTCGATAGTCACAAATAGATTTTGTCAAAATAATTATGCCAACTAGTGTATATACATACTTATATACTATGCACATTTACATACATATGTTATATATAATAAATTTTTTTTTGTGGGTATTGTATGCTTTTTTTACGAACGCCATAACCTGACATGAAATATCCGAGTTAAAACTTCCCCTCAGTAGATGTGCCTTCTCGAAACCCAAGTTGTTTATTGCTAAAAAAATTAATTTTATTCAAATAAGTGAGCATACGCTTCTTAATAACTTTTTCAAATCTTTTTGTAAAAGTTGATAGCATTGAAATTGGTATGCAGTTGATTTTAAAGCACTAGGAAAAAACCTGCATTAATACTTTTATTGGAAATAAAAGAAAGATTTCTTTCAGAGTACAAGCTGAAATGCCATCTTCTGCGCTTAAATTTTAGTTTTTCAAAGGCATGATCATTTTATGTAATTCAAAAGATAAAATAGATTCAAAAAAGAAACTGTCTGCCTGAATATTATCTGCAACTATGTATTCTATCATTAATCAAATTTTCAGACACCGATACAAAATAATCATTGAAGAAATTTGCCACTTTCACAGTGTCAGATATTATAATATTATTTACTTCCAATCCAAACAAATTATTTTTCTCTTGAACTCTGTTTAAAATTTTATACACGACTCTCAACTCGCCCTTAACATTATCTTTATTTTATGGAGTTCATCAAAATAATACTTATTTTTAAATGCAGGAATTTAATTTTTTAGGTCATCACATAATTTTAAGTAGTAGCTTTCGTTTGTGTGAATTAAAGCCGTTCAAGAATATATTCTCTTTGTTGATTGTACCGCTGCACTTGCTGTTCGAGTACTTCGTGAACGAAGAATGTAAACAACAAAACGAAGAGCACAGAGAAGCAAAGCTTATCAGACCGATTATGGCATCGAATTCACTTCGCTGGACATGCACTGCTTCTCGATATTCGGTCATCATTAAGACCGCTTTGTTGTTATTCGGTGACCGAGAACTTGATAAAGTAATCGAAGACATAGCAGCTACACCGATTATGTCGAAAATACCGTAATTGTTTTTTATTATTCTTCTTTGCAATTATCAGCGTATTAAAATTTTGGAATTTTTTTTTTGTTTTTTCCTATTTTTACCTTGTTAATAAACATAAATTTGAACAATAAATTATGAAAAAGCATAAAAAGTTTAATTTCTTTTTTCCACCTCCATGATTGAACGTGCTAAATGCTCAATTTCTTCTAGTCTATTCCTACCGAACATTATTCATATATTCGGTTCAGGGAAAAAGTGACCGACTACTTTTATTCCGTTTTACTAGCTCCTTACGTATACAAATGAGTCAGTGTATTGTAGCTACTTTTGTTTCGTATTTATTCGTACTGCAAAGAGACCGGTACGGTTGTGTTTCGTTCTTCGTTTGCTACGATGAACTGACTTCGTGTGTGCATGTAACGCACGAATGTTTTCGGATATGCGAAAATGCGTACCGTTGCAGTGCTCTAGTGTGAATGTTTGTATCGCGAGTGTAAAATCGTTTGGTGTATGATATGGTAATTTTGACCTTTTGTGAAATAACCTCCCATAATCTATCTGCTAGATTCAGGATTTCCTACAATTCATTATTATTTGCACTTTTTAAAGCGATGTTAAGGCTCTTCGGTAATTTTCGGATCCATAATTGCCGTAGAATATCCGCTTGAACTAGAACTACCCACTCAACCCACTATACCTGCCTGCCCTGGGGGTATGTGTAGGGTGAGAAGGGGTATTTGTATTTCAAAAAATTTAATAATTCCTGAAAAATTAAGTATTAAAAGAAAATATTAAAATACTTATTTATATGATAGGATAGGATAAAATTTATAGATGAGAATAAATGAATATTCATGGAAGGGTTATTCATATGGATGATGCGGATTGTAGATGGTAGATAATGATGGTGAATGTTGATAACAGAATTTGGACGATAATGGATGACGGGCACTATATGATTGTGGCAACGATGGATGACAATGATGATAGACGATGAATGATGTGAATGTTACGAATGATGTAGATGCTGTTTTTTCTTGTCGGCGATGATTTCTTGTTCATAAGAATTTTTTGAATATTCTCTACGGTTTTCTAGTACATGAGACATTCTACGACTACGGCGAGATGAAAATGTTCTGTTGTTCAAGCGGCGTTAGCGGTGGAAATTTCGAGTTCACTTGATAACAATTTCGTTGTTGTTGGTGTAGGGGATGGTAGGATGGCCAATATGGTAACGTGGTTTATTTGAATAACGAAATTTGTAACGCTGTATATTTGAATAACGAAATTTATTTGGTAACGAGATTTATTGAAGTGAAACTTCTTTAGTGGGGGTCATTTGAAAAATTTTTAACGCAACGCAAAATTTGTAGCGCAACATAAAATTTGAAACGCAAAACATGAAATCATGAAACGCTATTTTTAAGTAGGATCTAGAATATCAATAGCAATAAATTATATATCAAATTAAAGTACTCATCAAGCAGAGTGTGCTGAAACTAGCTTTGAATTCGGGTAACCAAAAGCTGAGATATAAGCGTGGAAAGATTTTCTATTTTTTCAATTTCGTCAAGCAATGCACTGATCAATTACCAAAGCCTTGCTATAGAGAGGAAAATTACGTTGATTTCTTCCCATTACCATGTTTATGCGACAGCTTAGTTCATTTTACCGAGTAGTTACCGATCGGAAATCGTGTAAGAGTGCACTTCGTGCGTTCAAAGAGCTTTGAATTTTGGTTTTATGCAGGTGTTCTGAATAATGGCATGGCTTACTCAATCAAATGCTGTCGCATAAGCTTATTTTATGTTTATTGCGTGGACGTAAATGCAATGAAAAAAAAAACAAATAAACGAAATTCAATAGGGCCGTTCACATTATCCTTCATGCTGTCCATCATGCTTGACAAACCTCATTACTTGATCATGTGAACGCTCGAAACTGCCGCTTGACACTCATGTTGGATGGATTTCAAGATATTTTGATTTCTCTGCTGGCGTCAACAACAACATGAATTTTTTCATTTCAAATAAGATTTCGTTGAGTGAACACCGATGGGTTTCGTGAATAATAAAATGTTTTGGCAAGATTTAGGTTTTTTTAGGGACACATCCTCGTTGTAGGGAGTTGAAAACAATTTTTTTTATTATTACACCTCCGAAAAATAAAAAACAAAGAATTGAATGAATAATGCAAGAGATGATTGCATCTCAAAATATTTCTACAAATGATGTTTGACAAGTGTAGGATCAGGAGAGTTTTCCTAACCGCAAGAACTTTACCGAAATAGCAAAAAATAAATCTACGGGCAACGAGTGTGCAGAAAAAATCAAATTAAAAAACAATTAAAAATAACTCAATGCAACGTCTTCAAATTAAAGGTCAATCGTAGACTAATTTATTTAGTTTGCCAAAACTCTAATGCTTACAAAACTAGTTCTTACAAAATTAGAATATAGCATAAAGCATAAGAGACAAAAATGAGAGTTAGTGAGACAATTGTTAACAGTTAATTTTGTTTAGGGCTGTGCAACGAACTGATCGAACCTGTTCGAACTTTTGCCATACGCAACGAGTCTAACTCGAACCACTCAATTCGTTCGACTCAACTCATGTTCGATTCGTTCGATGTTCCTATCATACGATTGCAGCTCATGAGTTTCGAACTACTCGTAAGTGCCGATCTTTTTGAGTTGTAAGTTGTTCGATTGATCGTTGCGTGTGGTTTGCAGACGATTTCAGTGCAATTAGCTTTTTTTATTCGTGTACTTTATTTAAATATTGTGTGTACTATTGTTGCGATATGGAAACTACTGTTGTTGAAGTTAAACGAAGTGCAGCTTGGAATTTTTTTGAAGATACCGATGAGCCAAAAAAAAAAAAAATGTAAGCAGAGTGCTAAAATTTTCACGGTTTCTTCGACCTCAACAACTTCCTTACTTCGCCATGCAAAAATACACGATCCAAGTGTTATAGCTAGTAAAGGTAAGTCACTTTAATTTGATCATGCTAATAAGTATACTAGAAAATACAAAAGATGCTGAACAATAGGTTGCATTTAATTAGTGTGCGTGCGTCGCAATCATGTTATGCCGGTGCCATAGATTCTGCGAATCCCGTTGTATGCAAGTCAGAGAACATCAAAAAAGCAATGAAAAAGCAGCGAATGGTTAGCAGCATTCATGAAACTTCATATTGTTGATGCGAAAGGTTGCCATGCATTGCCAATAACGTAAATTAATATAAAGTCAAAAATTCGTAGTTTTAGTGCGGGCATTTTTATTTGTTCATTATAAATGAGTAAAAAACAAAAAGTAATTTATAAAAGTTGTTAATAAAGTTTATAAAATAAAAACAAAAAATAGTAGTTCTGAAAATTCAGATTTTATAATAAAATAAAACAAAAAAATAGTGTTTCATTATTCGATATAGTCATACCGTTCCGTTACATAAATACATATTCCGTTAATCCGTACACGAAAAAAATTAAGTTCATTTTCTGAAATAAAATTACACGTTTCAACTTTTTCCTTTTTTATTTTATCCACATTTTTGATTTGATTGGCAATGCATGACAACCTTTCGCATCAATAGTATGAAGTTTCATGAATGCTGCTAACCATTCGCTGCTTTATCATTGCCTTCTTCACATTCGCAGTCGTGAGCAGCGAAACACACAACATTTCGTTGTGCTATTCATTGCGTATCTCTGATACAAGTATACAACACACAAACAGAAGCAAACAACGTAATGTGAGCGAACACACCGAACCAAACGAACTTGAGTTGAGTCGAACCAAACGAACTTGGTTCGTTCGGTGTTGAAATTTTGTGAAAAGTTCGTGAGCTGTGAGTTTCATCGAACAAGTTCGCCTCGTTGCACAGCCCTAATTTTGTTATGTACTTATGCATATGAATTTACATGTTAGAAAAAAAAACAGTAATGGTTGTTTATGTAGATGCATATAAAAAAAATGAGTGCATTCAAAGCATAAAGAAAATAAGTAAATTTAAACGCTAAGTACAGCGGTTCCCAATCGGTGACCCAACATCCCGGCCCCGTTGAAAGGACATACTTTCAAGCAGGTAGGACTGCAAGTTTCTGAATAGGGCGCCGAATAATTCCTCTCGAAGTTCGAACATCAACGACTCTGATGCGTGAATCTCTGCCTGGTATACAATTGATGGCCTAACTGCCAGCGCTGTGGGGGCACGTTGTCTTCATGGATAATGACCATAGTGTCATTTTTTAAGTAAGGTTGATCATTCGTCCATTTCGAACGTATTTGAAGTTCATTGATGTACTCATGAGCCCATCGTTTCCAAAAATGTTCCTTGATGCCGCTAACAAGAGCCCATTTTTGAAGATGATCGATGTCAGAAGTTGCAGTACGCTCTGGTAACGATTTTAGCGAACTGCCAATGATGAAGTGGGCTGGAGTCAATGCTTCAAAATCGCTCGGGTCAGGCGAAAGCGGCGATATAGGACGAGAGTTGAGAATCGATTCGATTTCGACCAAAACGGTGGTCAATTCTTCATATGTGAGTCTTGCGTTCATGAGACTGCGATTGAGATGACCTTTGGCCGATTTAACAGTGGCCTCCCAAATTCCACCAAAGTGAGGAGCCCTGGGAGGAATAAAGTGAAAATTAATAAATTCATTAGAGCAATACTTAATGATTGTAGCTTGATGCTCCTTTTTGAAGAGAAACGCCTTCAGCTCAGCGAGCTTGTTGCAGGCGCCAACGAAATTTGTTGCGTTGTCGCAAAAGATGATGGCAAGCCTCTCCTGCCGATCAGCCGCTTAAGCGCTGCTAAGAAGGCATCAGTGGACAAATCTGATACGACTTCGATGTGAACCGCTTTCGTAGCCAAACAAATGAAAATGGCGATGTAAGTTTTATATGGCGTCTTACCTCTTATTCGGAGATAAGTGTTGATTGGGCCACAAAAGTCAACGCCACATCGAGCAAAGGGACGTGATGGAGTTAGCCGCTCAACTGGCAAATTCCTCGTCATTTTTTGTAACAATTTGGGCTTGTACCGAACACAGTGGATACAATTATTGACTACGCGCCGAGCAATATCTCGCGCGTTCGCAATCCAAAATTCCAAGCGAATGAGAGCTATCTACGCTTTGGGTCCTGCGTGATAATTCTTGATATGTAAGTGACGAACGTAGCCATAGACGAATTTAAATTTAGCTGGGAGCAAAATGCGATGCTTGCGGCTCTCTGATGGATTTGATAACTCGAGCCGTCCACCAAATTTTAGTAGATTGAATCCTCCCTCCAGTGACGTCAAAAAATGGGTTTAAGAAGATACTGACAATGTCTCTCTAAAATCATTCTACAACTGTTCCAAGTTGGCAACTCTTTAAATTCTAGTGACTGCTTCCACTTTTTATTAGATTCATCAGCTTTTTGCAAAACCTAATAAATTAACATGGCTTAAAAAATTAATTTTTCCGAACCTAACGACAGCAGTGAACCATATAGAGCCGAAGCGTTGTCGAGAAGACTTCGTAGCTGACTACCACTAGGTTTAGAAATTGCAGGCAAATCAAAAAGCGATGAAATATTTTCGAGGAAAATTAAAGTTGTGTTATCGTAGCGTTCCTTAAGCCTTTCCAAAGCTTTAGGGTAATTTTCGTTTGTTATTTGGAAAGCTTTAACAGTTTCCAATGCTGGTCCTTGGAGACAATTGAGAAGATGATTGAATTTTTCTATGTTAGATAAATTCAATTCGCGATCAATGAAATTTTTATAAGCTGAATATTTTCCATTAAATGTTGGCAGTTTTAACTGTGGTAATTTAGAATGCGGCATAGGCATGAAACAGGTGATATCCGACATTGAGGCGTTGTGTACATCGTCTCCTAATCTCAATTGAATAGCTAATTTTGTGGTAATGTAGAGCTCTTCAATTTCAAAGCGACAAGAATCATCTGTATCAATTTTTTCAATGCTCGTTTGCACAGTGAGAATTTGCTTGAAATACGATTCAAGTATGCCTAAGCGACATTTGAGTTCGGCTGAGGAAAGAGTTTTTCCTTCCCCTTTACCACTGCTTTCGACGATATTTTTAATGCGCGTAATACTATTCTTTATATTAGCTCTCTGCTGCTTAAGCTCTTCGATGGTCGTTGTGACCGACATTGCTAATTGTTCAACAATACAAAAACGAAGTGAATTCGGCGATAGTAGAAGCGAGGTTCAATTAGCAAATTTACAAATGAGTTAGAGTAAGAGCGCAAGAGTAGCTGCAGCGATGATTGCAGTAAACGATAGCAGCAGCAGACGACAATGCTCACGCACGATAGCTGAGCAAGGCAAAGACAAATGTATTAAGCAGCAGTGAGAAACAGTTGCGACGGCAAGAGCGAAGGCGACGACAAATGGCAAAAAGACGCAGTAAGATGCGGCGAAAATGCAAGCAGCGGCAGCGGCTGCGATTGCTGCAGCTTAAACGATGCGAGATGCGACGCTAGCAGCGAAAATTTAGCAATTTTGCGTGTTGCTACGCAAGCACTATAGCAGGATTTTTGGTAAGCGGGATCTTACCAAGTTGATACAGTTTACGAAACTGTATTTTACATATATTTTTAGCGATGTTTCTGGTACTCCCTTAACAGGCGATTTTACAGCCAAGTCCCACGACGAGATGAAAATGCTTATGAGTCCAACGACGAACCAGGAAATAAGACAGGAACAATAACTTTTAATGTTAGTTTTTGAACTGGAACCTTTTTTTTACGCGACGTGAATGCCACGAATTTTTCCACAAATTTATTTTAAAAATATTTTTAAATGTCTTTATTGAATTTAAACATTCGTGCCCCACGTTGGGCGCCAAAAATGTAGGATCAGGAGAGTTTTCCTAACCGCAAGAACT
Organism: Meiosimyza platycephala; assembly: GCA_963662105.1. Taxonomy (NCBI): domain Eukaryota; kingdom Metazoa; phylum Arthropoda; class Insecta; order Diptera; family Lauxaniidae; genus Meiosimyza; species Meiosimyza platycephala. The sequence continues at coordinate 52,338,493 of OY759211.1, read as the reverse complement.
TTACCGAAATAGCAAAAAATAAATCTACGGGCAACGAGTGTGCAGAAAAAATCAAATTAAAAAACAATTAAGAATAGCTCAATGCGACGTCTTCAAATTAAAGGTCAATCGTAGACTAATTTATTCAGTTTGCCAAAACTCTAATGCTTACAAAACTAGTTCTTACAAAATTAGAATATAGCATAAAGCATAAGAGACAAAAATGAGAGTTAGTGAGACAATTGTTAACAGTTAATTTTGTTATGTACTTATGCATATGAGTTTACATGTTAGAAAAAAAAACAGTAATGTTTGTTTATGTAGATGGATATAAAAAAATGAGTGCATTCAAAGCATAAAGAAAATAAGTAAATTTAAACGCTAAGTACAGCGGTTCCCAATCGGTGACCCAACAACAAGCATGTTTGATGATGTGAACGCAAAACGAAATTTACAGTTATTCGATTTGTCAAGCCATGTTGGACAGCTTAATTAATTCACACCACTTAGCTTTTATATTAAAAGGCATAGCTTTACCATTTCTGGTAAAACTCACATTTTTTTATGTAAAAATGTACTTGGTGTAGGCTTGGTGTAGGCTCGCTTATAAAAATCAAGGACAAAATGGATAAGTTTCAATATTTGGGCACATTGACAAACCATATGGAACCATATGCACTCCACTTCATGCCAATTAAGTGGACATTTTTGCAGTATAATGACACTAAACACTCCTCCAAAGTACTAAATAATGGGCTCTGTGCGGAAAAGATCGATGTTTTGGATTTTCCAACCCGGAGCCTTGAATTAAATCCAATAGAGAACCTGTAGAACGAGGTCAAGGTTGAAATCGTGAAAAAAAATTATACAAATATGGACGATCTTTGGTCTGCCTCACGGAAAGATTGGTATGCCATATCTAAAACAAAATGCGGAGAAATGTGGAGAGTGTGGGTCGCACGTGTGAAGCTGCCATCAAAAACAGAGGCTACAGCACTAGATCTCAATGATCTAAATGTTTTTGCATACCAAGAAGTCATCAAATACAATTTTAACACGATATTTTCTCTTTTTTTCCAATTTGTTGTGAAATTTGTCGCGAAACAAATTGTCTTAGTTAGCGCACTCAACATGAACCTCGAAACAAAAACAAAACTGTCTTGAGACTGTTTTGTATGTGTCCTGCTCATTTCATCGGTTTTTTTACATTTCGATAATTTTTTTTTTTTGTGAATGGATTATTAGTGAAGTTCGTATTATTATTAAATATGAAGGATATATCTTTGCAAAAAACCAAACACTTGTTGTTTGTTAATATTATTTACAATACTGTAGCATAACAAAGAAAATATAAAAAATTTGCCATTTATATATCCACAGCTGTATGTATGTGCAAAAGTGTGCAAAGAGATATTGCTTTCAGAAGAAGTAGTGAAAGAATAACTTTCATTAAAAAAAATAAAATGGTTGAATACACGTGAATACAAATACTTTCTACTCTCCCAAAGTTAGGAAACTAAATTTATTATTTAACTTTATTAAGACATATTTTTGTTGTTGTTTTCAAAAAAAAATATGAAATGATTTTTCACTTTTTATATTAATTTCATTAGTGCTTACCTTCAATTTTAAAATCCATTAAAAAAAACTTTTTTTTAATATTGATAAATAACAAAATTAATATTTTTCCACGATTACTCAATCACAATTTTTCAGAAATTAAAAGTTGAAGAAAACAACTTCTCTCACTTTAACCGTCTGAAACTGTAAATTTACTTATAGAAAACAAAAATATTTGTTGGTTTCCTAGCTTTGAGAGTATTTGTTGTAAAACAATACCGTTATTTTCTTTAAACGAGAGATTCACTTTTGTCCAGCTAGCATACACTAGACGCAACACTGTGCGTTGGCTAAAAAAGTTTTTCAAAGAAGACTAGATAAACGGAATATTGTACAAGTAAACATAAATAGAGCTCACACTTGCTTGTGTCGCAAAACATTAAGAAGGGTTTGAAAAAACGCGTACGCTCAGAACCTGAACGCTGAAACTCGATTAACTAAATCGAGCGATTTACTTTTCTGCGCGTTAACTTTTTGGTGTGAAAAAAAAGCAAAAAATATTGACAAAAAAGCAATCTCTATCAACAGATCCTTCTCAAATCAGGCTTAAAATCTTTGCAATTGTCTGAACTTTAAACAAAAGAAAACAATTTGGTGGCCACCTGCCATTTTCTAAATTTTTCAGGCAGTGAAATGAATTTCCGATTACAAATTTCGGCAAAAAATAAACCAAAGGTTTCTGAAAATTCCTTTATATTTCCTGAAATACTCATTGGATAAGGGCAAAATGTTAAAAGGTTGTAGATAATTTAATTATGATTTATTTGAAGGTAATTTCAATATATCCCTTAGTCCAAACGGAATTTATTGCGAAATTTAGCCGTGTTTTTTTTTTTGACGCGGTTATAATATAGCTTAATCAGTGGCGAAAAACCGGCTTTTAATTCTTTCGTTAATTCTTTCGTTAATCAAATTTGGCAGCACTCCCGTGAAACAAATGTCATACAAGAAATGACAATTGAATTATATCCAAAGAAAATTAAAATTGAACATAAGCGTTTTATACAAACTTTTTTCTTCCCCTATTTTAGTTTTATATTATGGTTTTAAGACCTATAACTATACAGTTTTCGTCACCTTAGTACTTATGGGAGTGCGCTCACTATGTTTTAAGACAAAAACAAAAGTTTTTGTTTTGTGGCACTGGAACTTTTGCGAAACAAATCTGTTTCGGTATGACAGAATCGTATGAAGTGCGCTCACTTGAAACTTTTGTCTCGAAACTTTTTGCATATTCGTGGAAATCGGTGAACGAGCTCGCGAAATCTCTTTGTTTTTTTCATTGTGTTCGTTCAATCAGAACACACTACGCGACCTTCTTCGTGAAATTTGTCGCGAAACAAATTGTCTTAGTTAGCGCACTCAACATGAACCTCGAAACAAAAACAAAACTGTCTTGAGACTGTTTTGTCTTAATGAGTTATAGGCCTAAGTTTATCAATTTACTTTTGAACGTAAGTATCAATTTTTTTGCCTGTTGACGTTTAGAGATGGAACTTTCTCGATTAAAATTCAGAGACTTTGTGAGACTGTGCTGCCAAATTTCATAATAAACAGCCCATTGTGAATGATCCAACGCTTATTTACACGATTAATATTTAAGCGGCGATTATATCGCCGACTAATTTCTCTTACAAAAATTTTTTAGCGGGTAACCGTGTCAAAAAAAACGGCTAATGTTAGGTCTCCTTTTCCGATCATCTGTCAATATCTCGAAAACCTAGCCAAAGATAGTTTTTAAAAATTAAATTTTAAGATCAGGGGATTCAGGGATCAGGGGTAGTGTAATCAAAGACCCTTTTCAAATTAAAGATTAGCCGTGTTCTTTTCACGCGGCTATAAGATAGCTTAATCAGTGGCAAAAAAAAGGCTTTCGCCGTTAATTTTTTCGCTAATCAAATTTGGCAGCACTCCCATGAAATAAATGTCAAACAAGAAATAACAATTGAATTAAATCCAAACAAACTTAAAATTGAACAAAAGCGTTTTATAAAAGCCTTTTTTCTTCCGCCATTTCAGTTTTATATTTTGGTTTTAACTTTTTAAATTTACTTTTGAACGTAAGTTTCTATTTTTTTGCCTGTTGATGTTTAGAGATGGAACTTTCTCGATTAAAAATCAGTGACTTTGTGAGACTGTGCAGCCTAATTGTGAATGCTCCAACGCTTATTTGCACGATTAATATTTAAGCGCGAATATATCGCCAACTAATTTCTCGTACAAAATTTTTTTTAGCGGGTAACCGCGTCAAAAAAACACGGCTTTATTTTTCGCATTGTATCATTTTTTTCGAGGAACATACTACATGCAATACTGTTTGCTGGAAATGTACTGAATTGGGACGTGGAGTGTACCTTTAGAGGGTGAATGTTCTTTTTTGTCATAGACACTAAAATTTACAAAAATAATATAAAATTTATTAAAAAAAAGAAAGGGTCTTCAATATTTTTTGCATATTTCAGTAACGTTTACTAAAAAGAAAATGTCATTCTATTTTTTATGCATATTTCACCAAAATTTGCTAAAACAAAAAATTAATTATTAGAAATAGTCCAAAGCCGAAGATGTACTGATAATGAGGCGAATGTACGGAAAATTCGACCATTATACTGAATGTAATAAAAATGTGTCGAACATATTTGTACACATATTTTTTAAAAGGTAAATGTACTGCAAAAGTACAACTGTACCGAAAATGCCATCATTGCCTTGAATGTGTCTATTTATTTAAACGTGTTGGACGGTGGGCGGCGTATAAAGAAAACACGTACTCTAGCTTTACTGCGTAAAATTATAGAAGCTTTAATCTGAAAGATATATTGGTTTGCTTAAACAAATTCATTTTAAATATAAAATTCTTACACTTATGTTTTAATAGCGCCCGGTTTCCAAACGGGTCAAAAAAATTAATACAAAATTAAATGTTTCGGTAGGATACCGATAAGAAAGTGAAATTAAATAACAATTTATTGAAATATTTTAAAGAATGATTTTGACGTGGTTGCTGAAAAAATTCAGTTCCAGACAAAATGGTTTTCTTTTTTTTCTTGACAGAAGTAAATTTTCAGGGCTGCCACGCAACACTTAAGAAAATGCAGTGGCGTGTTTTACCACGCAACATTCCCCCCTTCGTAAACTTCGTGCAGGCAGCATGTGGTTTACTATTTAACGTCAAGCTTGGCTAACTTGACTGTAGGTCGGGTAAGTAGGCCACTTTTAGTTTTAACAACCGCGCTGCGAACTTGGTCATCTTTCGCTCGACAGACATCGACAACCAAACCTTTCTGCCAGTTATTCCTCTTCTGGTTTTCGTCAACGACGATAACAACATCTCCAATGGCAATAGGGTCAGCAACACTCTCGTGCCACTTTGCACGTCTGGTCAAGCCCGGCAGATACTCTCGCAACCAACGCTTCCAAAACTGATCCGCCAATGCACTGGATATACGAAAATTCTTGCTCAAAGCCTCACCGCTACCATCTGGTACAGTTCGCTCTCGCACACCACTGGAGCAGCCAATCAAAAAATGATTTGGTGTCAGCGCCTCGTCTGGAAATGGCCTCGTAAATGCAGCCAAACGCTCCGGAGGCACATCGGCCATCTTAGGCTCGGCTTAGCTTTTCGAATTTTGCAAATTTGACATTTATTAGAAATCGCTGCGACCAGCGCTCTTAGCCCTTTTATGCGAAAACGTTGTCGCATCTCGTTGACAACCACTTCGCTGTGATGATGATGATACTTGCGATGATAAAAATCTCCAAGTAAATGCGACACTACATTTTTAGGTGGCATGATTATGGGTCGTTTGACGCTAGTTGCAACACCTTCCATTGCATCAATGCGTCCTTTCTCTCTAAGTACGCCGAAATCATCCAAAAAAGGGGAGCTCTTATAGATTGTACTTTTGCGGGTTACAACCTTGCCGGAGCGTAGTGATTTTATCTCATCGCTAAAGGCCTCTTCTTGACATTTTCGCATTATAACAGTTTCGACACTGTCAACATCATTTATATTAATTAATGCTTCGATATTTTTTGACGGAAACGGTGTCTTGCGAATAAGGCGCAAAAATTTCAATACCTTCCATTGAGTATTGCGATATTTTTCCCATTTACTAAATCGGGTCGGATCAGGCGTAATAACGGCCAAAGTAGATTCGATTGGCTCCATGCACTTAATATGGTACAGCAATTCAGGCTCAGTTTCTGCCGTATTATTGAATTCCATCACAGGCCATCCGCTTTCATCGTTTTTCAAAAAATCAGGTCCTGTGAACCATCGCGAGTCTGCTTACATTTGATATACCAAGCAATAATTTTACACATATCCACCATTTTCCATTTTCGTCTGCGTATATGGGCTCATCCCAAGTTACGCCTGAGCGCCAAATTTCTTGTAGCAATATTTTCGCATAAATGACATAAAATCCTAGCAAGCAAAGTGGGTCAAATATAGTCATCACGACCCGCAGAATCTTGCGCTTGGTTGGAACAATTGTTTCGTCGAAAACATCAGCGTCAAAATTTTGAACATATGTGAATATGTCTGATGCTGGTTGCCACCACATGCCGAGCACCTTTTCATACTGAGCTACCGTGGCTTGAATGCATTTATTCTGCTGCTCAGTTTGCCCTGTTAAAGCATTTAACACGCGTTTAGAATTTGAAAGCCAATTGCGCATTTCAAACCCTCCATCTTGATGTATAGTGCGAACAAGTTTGGCTATTTCAATCATTTTTTCCTCAGTGTCTGCGCTCTGTAACCAATCATCCACAAATGTATTCTCAATAATGGCATCAACGGCTCCAGGCTGTGTTTCGCGAAAACGTTCTGCGTTTTTATTTTTTACGTAGTTTGCTAGAGACGGTGAGCAAGATGCTCCAAAGGTCATTACTGTCATTTTGTATACATCTATGTGCTTTGATGTGTCACCACAGCGCCATAAAAATTTTTGTGAAATTTGATCATCTTTAGCCACACGAACTTGATGAAACATTTCGCGAATGCCGCCCGATAATGCTATAGGCTTTTCGCGGAAACGTATGAGAACACCAACAAGAGATCTGAGGAGGTCAGGACCTTTCATCAAGGCAGAATTTAAAGACACGCCGTTGACGGCAGCAGCCGCATCCCAAACAATTCTAGATTTATTTTTGTTTTTGTTATGAACAGAAAAAATTGGAATGTACCACGACTTACTACCGCTTACTATTTCTTGCTTCTGCAATTTTTGTATGTAGCCCTTTTTCTCATAATGATTAATCTTTTCTTTGAGAAAGGTTTTTAATTCAGGGTTGTGGGCCATTTTTGTCTCAAGGCACTGCAATCTGCGGCGAGCCATAGGCAGAGAATCTGGCAAATTTATTTTGTCGTACTTCCATAGAAGGCCTGTTTCCCATACCTTGTCGCTCTCAATATACTTAGTCGTAGCTTCCGTAATTTTTAAAGCGCGCTCATCGTCCTTGGAGCGTAAACAACTAGAGTTTTTTACGCCAATTGATTCTAGCGAAAAATAACTTCTGAGCATATTGTAGGGTTGGTCCTTCTTGTGGTGTAGCTAAAGTGTGCCTAAGTGTAGGAGTTCAAGGTTTGGCCTGTCGCTAGTGTATTGTTCAGACGCACACGCCATTTATTGCAGCCGCAAGGCTTTATTTGGTATTCAAGCCACAAAGGCAATTTGGCATTGATCTAAGCCACAAGGCTATCTTTCAAAAATAAAAATGGAAACAACTTGTGCTTTCTTAACTCCAAATTTAAATCTGATTTTTATTATCGAATTCCAAACTATTTATACAATAAAAACTAGTATTTCTTAACGCTATTTTCCCGTTATTTTACCACGACTCCTCCTCTATTCAATTTCCCCGCTGATCGCACAATTTTAGTTGCGTCAGCATTTTCGATCACCAATATGCAAATTTGGTAAGAGTGAAAGAGTCACAAATCTAATTGACTTCAGTCACTTGTTCCCAGCCTTGAAAATACGGCATAAGGGTGTTTTCTTACAAAGTGCATTTGGGTTTGCTATTGTTGTTGTTGTTGGTCAGTTGAGGTAGGCAAGACGTTGCCTTGAATGCACTAAGTCAATGACGTGCGGGTGAAACATAATGCTTGCATTTATTTGTTGTTGCTTTTGTTTGTGCGAGGTGGCGTTAGCGGCACGAGCACAAAAAAAGGAAAAATGAGAATGACTTGCAGATGTAAGTCGTAAATTTTACGTTTAATTGCTTGACCGAAAAGTGTCATATGAATTTGTTTATTTTTGATTTCCGTAAATCAAAAATTAGAATTTAAATTTGAGTGGATTTATTTTGGTGTGAAGAATGTGGGTTAAGTTAAATTGGAAATTAAATGGAAATCGGTGGGAACCTTTAATTAGTTTGGTTCCCTTACTGTCTGAGTTTAAAGAAGGTGTTAGTGGTGGTCATGGTGATTAGGTAGGTTCACTACACCGTAACCCTTAAACGAAAAATTATATCTGGAGATAATTTTTTAAGATGGTGGAGTATTGGCAAAATAATATAACTTGTATTAAAATTGATAAGTTTTTGTTATAATATAAGAGATTAATTCCTTAACATGTATATAATATTTAATTAATGATTAACATTTTTATAATATTAATGGAAAAGTATGTATTAAAATTATATTTTAATGTATGAATTTTTATTTCATGAATTAGTTTAATTTTGTAGAAATTTAAGTATTAAAAATAATTAAAGTTTAGAAGTTACAATATAAATTTTATTATAAGATTGATTAAGTTTATATCCTAAAATAAGTTGTAGATATAATAAAAATATGTAAATTATTTATTGAATATGTTCTTATAAATGGTAGGTAAATATAATTATTTATTTGAAATTTTACATGATTGTTTATAATTTTCTTTTTGAAAATTTATTTTTTCATGGTGTGTATTTTTTTAACATGTGATTGTGAAAGGATTTTAAATTATTATTTATTTCTATTACGGAATTAACTCCGATCCTTTCTTTTATTTCGTATGGACCTTTGTATGGACTTTGTGATTTTTTTCTGTTTTCTAATTTTACAAATACCATAGTGGAATAGTTTTCTAAATTATAGTGTCTTATTTCCTCATTTATTAAATCAGTCGGAAGTGATGGCAATTTACCAAAAATAAGTTCAAAAGGTGAGTAGTTATTGTCTACGTGTGGGGTAGAATTGTACGCGAAAGTGTAGTATGGTATCCATTTGTCCCATTCAAAGTCGTCGGCAAAGGACAAAAGATATTCGTTCAATGTTCTATGATTTTTTTCAATGGAACCTAGTGTTTCGTGGTGGTAGGGGGTTGAAAATTTTTGCTCTATTTTTAATAGTTTACATATGTTGTTCATCAATTCATTTACAAATTCTGTCCCGCGATCTGATTTTAATGTTTTAAAATAACCATATTTTAGAATCAATTGTTCTACTAGTATTTGTGCAATTGACTTTGCATCTTTGGTTTCAATAGGGTGTGCAATAACGTACTTTGTGAGTTCGCACTGCATTGTAAGTATGTAGCGGTATCCGTTTGAAATTTTAAGTGGACCTACTGTGTCAATGGATATTGTTTGGAAACTTGTACTTGGTGTGTCCGTTACGGTCATATTTTCTTTTGTGTGTCTCGTCTGTTTATTGCGAGCACATTTGTCACATTTGTTTACATAGTTTTTTACCATTTGCCGCATGTTTTTCCATATGTAGCGCTGTTTTAATTTGATTATTGTTTTTCTGATTCCTAAGTGTCCTCCCTAGGGTGAATCATGGAATTCTTTTATTAATTTTTGTTGCATGGTTTTATTTGGTATTTTCTTCGGGGGTTCATATATCAATATATTCAGATATTTATTACTCTTCATTTTCTTCTTCTGCTGCAGCTTATTAAATATTTTCTTGAATTCATTTTTATTAAGAATTTCAAATATAGCATCATTTGCTTTTAGGCCTAGGTCCTTAATATTCTTTTTATACATAAGAGATGATAGCTTCTCCAATGTCGAATCTAGATTCGTTGGATTGTCGCCACATCGTACTTGTACGATATCATCTGTAATTTCAACATGTGTATTGTTTAAGTTGTTTATAATGAACTCTAATTTCTTTATGTTTCTGACGTCAGTTATAGATGTGCAATCCCATGTGAAAAGTTGATCAGACTCGTTCTGAGATGTGCATTTCTCTTGTTCATTATCTTTTGCTAGCTTCTTTTTAATTCCCCTTGTTATAACCAATGCTTTATTTATTTTTTTATCTTCTTCGGTTGGTATCATATTTACCAATATTTCCGTATTTATTTGAATACGTGATAGCGCGTCGGCGTTGGTGTTGTTCTTTCCTTGTTTGTATTTGATTTCAAAATCGTAGTCTGGAAGATCCAATCTTATTCTTGTCATTTTGGATGAGGGATTTTTGTGGCTGAATAACGAGACTAAAGGTCTATGATCAGTCACAACGATAAATTTTCTTCCGTACAAGTAGGGTTTAAAAAAATTTATTCCCCAATGTATTGCAAGTAATTATTTTTCAATTACCGGTTTGTTTATATCATGCTTTTGAAGGGTTTTGCTTGCGTAGGATATTGGCAAGTCTTGTCCAATTTCATCTTGTGATAGAACAGCTCCTAATGCAAAATTTGAAGCGTCAGTCGTTACAATAAAAGGTTTTGTAAAATCTGGATATTGTAAGACTGGAGGTTCTATCAATTTTTGTTTTAGTGTTTCAAAGGCTGATTGGCATTTATCTGACCATATAAATGGTTGATTCTTTTTGAGTAGGGTATTTAGGCATTGTGCAATTGTCGCGAAGTCTTTTATGAAACGTCTGTAGTAGTTGCAAAAGGGTACAAATCGTCTTACGTCGTCTGCGTTTTTTGGTACTGGGTAATTTCTTACTGTGTCATATTTTGAAGGGTCTGTCTTGATTCCTTCCTGTGTTATTAGGTGTCCTAGGTAAACTACTTCTGGTCTCAAAAACTTACATTTACTAGCGTTTAGCTTTAAATTATATTTTGAAAGTCTGTCGAAAACTTTTACGAGATTTTGATTATGATGCTGTAGGCTGCATCCAAGAATTATGATATCATCAACGTATAAAAAGGCTTCTGAACTTAAACCTGTTAATGCTATGGTGAGCATGCGTTGAAAACTGTTAGAGGATATTTTCAATCCAAAAGGTAGTCTCTTAAACTGGTAGTGACCGTCGTTTGTTGAAAAAGCTGTTAATGGTCGTGATCGTCTGTCTAGTGGTATTTGGTGAAAAGAACTGGTCATGTCGAGTATAGAAAAATACTTTGCTCTTCCTAATTTGTCTAAAACATCATCTATCCTGGTTAGTGGAAATTTGTCGTTTACTAACTTGTTGTTCAACTTTCGAAAATCGACCACTAATCGCCATTTTTTGTATCATCACTGGCCTTTTTTGGTACTAGTAATAATGGTGCGTTGTATGGACTAATTGAATGTCCTATGATGTCGTTTTGTAGTAAATCTCCTATTTGTCTGTGTATTTCTTCGTCATGGGCTTGTGGTAGTCTGTAGTTTTTTATGTATGTTGGAGTGTTATCAGTTGTAGATAGTGTTTGAGTGTAAAAATTGTTTACTGTCAGTTTTTCATTTTCTAAGTGAAAAATATTTTGATATTTTCTAAAAATTTCTGTTAAAGTGTGACTTTCATTAATATTTAGTTCTTTTTGTAGTTTCTTAAATCGTTCGTCATTTTGTTTATTGTTATTTTTAAATTGTATGTAATTTGATAGTGGTTCTAATTTTGGTTTTATATTTAGTATTTTTACCTCTTTGTCGTTAGTATTTAGTATTTTTATGTGGCATTTTCCGATAGCAGAAGTTAGCTAAAAATACACCTTCCTGAATTTCTTCATTTAATACCAAGCTGTCCTCTTTTACGTCTATATGGATGGGGTGTACTATTTCTGTCCTTGGTGGTATACGTATAGTGTCGTATGCATGTTTGTTAAAGTGTAAAGGTATTATAACGTCTGTATCGTCTAACACTGTTGTCAATGTTTGTGTTTCGTAGTCTATTTTGCACATGTGTTTTGAGAAAAAATCTCTGCCTAATATGCCGTCTGTTGGTATAGGAAAATTATCTTGTACTGCATGAAATATATGTGGTACTGTACGGTATTGAAAATCGAGTTCTAGATTAATAGTTCCTAGAGTTGCAATTTCATCGTTTGTTATTCCTGTCAGTTTGCATTGATTTCCCGTCATCAATTCTGTATTTTCTAAATTTTCGAGTTTGCAGATCGATATGTCTGCACCCGTATCTATAAGAAATTTTAAATTTCTATTTGCATTTTTGCTTTTTAAATATATATAATTTGTTGAGTTATCCGAGATGTTGAAAATCTTTAACTTTGCTGTCCCGGATGATCTTGTGTTACGATCTCCGAGCGATTCTCGTTTCCCTGATTATTTGTTTCTGCAACATATATTCTATTTTGATTATTCGAATTATTGTTATTGTTGTTGTTGCAAGAACATTGATTTCTATTAGAATTATTATTATTATTGTTATTTCGAGAATTGTTATTGTTGTTATTATGATATCCACGATTAGAATTGTTACCATTATTTGATCTTCGATTGAAATTGTTATTTCTGTATCCGCGGTTATTATTAAAATTGTTCTTTTGATTAGAATTATTGCGATTGTAATTATTAGAGTTACGATTGTTATTATTGTTGTAGCGGTTACTATTGTCATTCTGTCCGTTATTTGTGTTTCTAAAGTAAAGTAATTGGTTGTTTGATTTCTGACTTTTCTCTAGCTCAAGTGCAAGGTTTGTGGCTTCTGTTAAAGATTTAGGTTGAGCTGCAAATACGGTTTGCTTTAGTTCGTCATTTAATCCATTTTTGAAAATTGTTAACGCGTAATTTTCGTTCGTTTTAGGAATGACATCTTTTTGAGTTTCATTTCCGGTAACTTCTGTAATCTGTATGTTGTTCAGTTCTGATACTAAATTTAGGAGTTTATCTCTAAATTGTGAAATTGAATAGTTTCGCTGTGTCAATGTAGCTAATTGCGTGTGTATTTGTGCTGTAGTTAGGTTGCTTTTATATGCGGTTTGTAGGGCGGTTTTTAGTAAGGATAAGGTATTTATATTCGCAGTGTCCCCTAGTGTGGTACGTACGTTTGCATTTAGTTTAACGCTTACTATCAGTTCTATTAATTTCTTTTTGTCATCTATCGAGTAGGTATCGTGTAGTAGTTCTATTAGTTTTAGAAAACCTTCTAAGTCTTTGTGAATGCCCGTGAAAATGGGAACAATTTTCATTATACTTTCTATGTTGAATTCTACCATTTTTGGTTTTGTTATTGATTGTTCTTGAGTAGTGTCTTCTAACATATGTTTTAAAATGGATTTCGATACATTTACTAATTTATAGAAATCTTCTGTCAACCTAAGTAATTCATGGTTCTCTTTTATTGTAACTTTATGATTGTTAAATTCCTGTACGTAAGTATTTAGTTCATTTAATTTGTTTTTTTATTGTTCCTAAAGTGTACTTCCTATTTATTGATTTCTTTAAATTTATCTTTATTTTCCTAACTTCTAAGAAAATTTCTGTTAATCTTTTCATAAAAAAAAATTTCTTTGATTACTTGTTTTAATTACACATTTTGTATCCTATTTACGTGTTTTAATATGTATGCTTTGTAGTGTTTGCTTAATTTGTAGTAAATGTATATTAAAATTGCAAGGACAATAATTGTTACTATTATGGTCGTTGCTGTTGATTTTAAGTCGGTAGTTGTCACCGTTGACCCAATGTTATTCTCAATATTTTCGGATATGCTTATCCGTTCTTTATTTGTATTATCAAACATTGCAATGTGCTAGTAGGCGTCGTTAAAATTAGGAATCATTGACAGAGGAAAAATTTAATAAAATTTGTAGTATATATTCCTTTTTTTTTTTGTTTTTGGTTTATTTGTATATTTATTAGTATTTTTTATTTATTTTGCGCATGCGCTTATTCATATTTTTAAAAATCTTTTTATGTGTTCTCATGTGTGATACTATTTGTTCCGGGTTTACGGCTTCCTCGCAAACGAAACTGAAAGATGTGGGGAGTTCCAAGTTGTCCATTAATTCAACCTGTTTGCAATTTTTTTTTTTAGGTCCTTAAGCTGCTGAATGAAGTTACAATTGTCTTTTCCTTTTTGGTGTAGGTGTTGGTCTTGATTTTTCTGTTTTAAATCTTTTAGCTGGTTAATTAATCTGTATTTCTCCTTTCCGTTTGTTAAGTTTATTAACCTGTGCAGGTTGTTTATCTCATTTCGCTGCTTAACTTTTTTTCCAGCCCTAGTCCTTCTTTTTGGTGTAGTTTCTGTTTTTGATTTGTATAGGTGTTGTCGTTGTTTATACTCTTCTATGGTTAGTTCCTTGGTCCAGGAATTGGCGTTGGATTGTAGGTTGGTGTCTTCAATTCTTCGATTTCTTCTTGTAAACCTCTGGATTTTGTTTGTTATTTCGTTGAATTCTGCGTCAAAATCGTCTTTGTTGACGATTTCTTTTTCGTTGTACATCTGTAGTGTTGTAGTTTTTCTTCTTTTCTTGTGTTAGAAGTTTAGATTAGTTTAATCAAAGTTTATTCTGTTCTATCTGAAAATTCCTATTTCGATGTCGGCAGGATCGCCATGTAGGGTTGGTCCTTCTTGTGGTGTAGCTAAAGTGTGCCTAACTGTAGGAGTTCAAGGTTTGGCCTGTCGCTAGTGTATTGTTCAGGCGCACACGCCATTTATTGCAGCCGCAAGGCTTTATTTGGTATTCAAGCCACAAAGGCAATTTGGCATTGATCTAAGCCACAAGGCTATCTTTCAAAAATAAAAATGGAAACAACTTGTGCTTTCTTAACTCCAAATTTAAATCTGATTTTTATTATCGAATTCCAAACTATTTGTACAATAAAAACTAGTATTTCTTAACGCTATTTTTCCCGTTATTTTACCACGACTCCTCCTCTATTCAATTTCCCCGCTGATCGCACAATTTTAGTTGCGTCAGCATTTTCGATCACCAATATGCAAATTTGGTAAGAGTGAAAGAGTTACAAATCTAATTGACTTCAGTCACTTGTTCCCAGCCTTGAAAATACGGCATAAGGGTGTTTTCTTACAAAGTGCATTTGGGTTTGCTATTGTTGTTGTTGTTGGTCAGTTGAGGTAGGCAAGACGTTGCCTTGAATGCACTAAGTCAATGACGTGCGGGTGAAACATAATGCTTGCATTTATTTGTTATTGCTTTTGTTTGTGCGAGTGGCGTTAGCGGCACGAGCACAAAAAAAGGAAAAATGAGAATGACTTGCAGATATAAGTCGTAAATTTTACGTTTAATTGCTTGACCGAAAAGTGTCATATGAATTGTTGATTTCCGTAAATCAAAAATAAGAATTTAAATTTGAGTGGATTTATTTTGGTGTGAAGAATGTGGGTTAAGTTAAATTGGAAATTAAATGGAAATCGGTGGGAGCCTTTAATTAGTTTGGTTTCCTTACTGTCTGAGTTTAAAGAAGGTGTTAGTGGTGGCCATGGTGATTAGGTAGGTTCACTACAATATCGTCCATGCGGTCGTTTTTGTTACATGGGCATAAATGTATTAACCTTAAAGTTTCAGAGCTGTTTCCATATTGACGGCCATACACACTCCAGCCGATTCTACATTTTGCGGCGATTAAACCATCAACACCGCTTTCTTTAACTTCAAGAGGAACACAAATATTTGCATTGTCAAGTCCAATAAGAATTCGCGCTTTAGCAGCAATATCTAATGCCGACACTGTACGAACATTGCGTAGACAAAATTTGCGTGCATAATTCTCATGTGATGCAATCTGAAATGTAACTATTTTTAAATTATATTCCTTTTGTGTGATTTCGCCTGTCCATTGTAAACAAAGTTCTTCTGTTGGCCCCTCCAAACCGAGTGCAGCAGCGATTTCATTTTCAACAAGAGTGCAGGCAGCACCCTCATCAATTAATGCAAATGTATTTAACGACCTATTATTTCCAAAGAGCGTTACAGGTATATAGCGAAATAATGTCTTTTTCTTTTCTTTTGCATGAAATAATACTGATTGACTGTCATTTGCTTGACGTGTTACAATCGTCTCATTTTTTATTGTATTATTTTCGTTTACTTGCCGTTGCTCTCTTCTATTGTGTAGCAATGGGTTATGTGGCATTTTACAACCATCGACACTGCACTGCTTTTTTGAATTGCAGCGACGCAAATGATGTTTTTTGAAACAACGTAAGCAGAGTTTTTGTTCACGAACAAACTTCCATCTCTCGTCGATCTTTAGCGAGGTAAACTCTTTGCATTCTGTCAAGCGATGCTGCATTTTACATTTTGGGCATACGATAGCTGCTGCGTTGTTATTGTTATCAATAACGTCATGCACAAATATTCGCTCTTTTGATCGTTTACGATTACCCTTTGCTTCTTCACTCCAGTGCGTGGCTGTCGGCACATATGACGTCACCTGACTTGCGCAGTTAGCTAAATTAAAAAGCCAGGAATCAAAGAGAATTATGTCAACTCGAGCAAATGTCAAGCGGTAACGACCCCAGTCTAATTTTAAATCACTAGGCAATTTCTCTAATAAATCATTTAAGAGCATTGGATCATTGAGATAGTCAGCGAGACCCATCGCTTGCATCGTTGCTCTATAATTTTGCACTGCAAGAGCTAAATTAATTAAAGTTTCTAGTGTCTCTTTTCGAACGGGCTGCTCTTGCTTTAATTTGCGCTGAAGTGTGTGGTGTATTCAGGTCTGCCAAATAACATACGCAATGTTTCAATAGCAAAGGGTACGGTCGCCGGCATCATAAGTTTACCACGCACTGCCTCCAATGCTGCGCCTTTTAAACACTTTTGTAAGCGTATAAGATTTTCCTGGTCTGTAAAGCCGCATCGTTCTGTCGACTGCACATAATTTGTGATGAATACGGGCCATTCATCGGGCTTTCCTGAAAAAATTGGTAAATCTTTACTGATAGCATGGCGCGCTGCGCAGTGAGTAGTTGACAGTGTATAATCAGCCGTTGAGTTTTGTAAAAATGTACGCTGTCCGGTTAATGACGGCGCTGATGCACAGCTGTTATTCGATGTAAACATTGGAATCGACGTCGTCATGAATTGTTGTTGAAAAACTGTAGGCTGAGGCGCTTGCGCATATAACGGCGGTATGCCAGTGGAAAATACACCATATTGAGTTTGTACTGGCGCAAAGCTAGTTGCAGGAATAGCTGACTGATTAGAAAAATTTGTGTTGCCAGTTATTATGATTACCAAAAATCGATGGACTTAAATAACTGGCAGCGCCTGCTGATGTATTTAGAAAATTCATAGTGTTAGCTGTGGTACACGCAGACGAGATCGTTGATGAATTTACAAAATTACCAGTGGCTGCACTTGGCTGGGGTATTTGTTCAATCATTGTCGCTGTAGTGCTTTTCGTAGCAGCACTGTTGCCAAACTGAAATAGCGTAGATTTTGGCGAAAAACTTTGCTGCATTTCAAAAACAGCTGAGCTCGAAGCTGCTGGTGCGAAGGAAATATTTGTCCCCATAATATTTTGCGAAGGAGCGCTGGCATTTGCTGCAGTAGGTTGAATTCTCATACCGGACAGCTGTGCCGAAATGTTTGCGTCAAGATTACCATTGTTTGCTGTATGCAAGGCAGTTTGCTGGTGAGTAGGAGAGGAAAATCCTGGCGGCTTCCATGTAACTTGCTTGTCTGCTGCAGTTGATGGTGCTTTCATTTCTGATGCAGTGGTTGCGGGGCTACGCCTTTTAATAGGTACTTTTCTTATAGCGCCAGAGCGAGTGCAAGATATGGCTTTGTCGTTTGGCTGAGCATTTTCGTTTATAGATAGAGGAAATTCACTTACCAGTACAGAGGGTTGTGTTGGAGTGGAAACTTTAGTCTCCGTGCGTGCTTGTTGGTCCGATTGCAGGTTTGCGTTGATCTCAGCACCGGGTTGCGCGTATGCATTTGGTCGCGCGTGTGCGCCGTTATTTGCGTGTGCGCCGTATGGTGCGAGAGTATCAGATTGGTCGTCAGCGCTGTGGTAATCAAACGATGCTGCGCCCTTGTCATTAACATTGGTGGCAGCTTGATTGCCGCCAGCATTGCATGCTGTTTACCTTCAGTTGCACCATCCCCTTGGTTGACCATTTTGAAAGATGCGAACACTTACAATTGAGGTTATGTTGAAGTATGAACAACCGCAAAGTAATAAAGATAAAAAGTATTAAAGAATGTTGGACGGTGGGCGGCGTATAAAGAAAACACGTACTCTAGCTTTACTGCGTAAAATTATAGAAGCTTTAATCTGAAAGATATATTGGTTTGCTTAAACAAATTCATTTTAAATATAAAATTCTTACACTTATGTTTTAATAGCGCCCGGTTTCCAAACGGGTCAAAAAAATTAATACAAAATTAAATGTTTCGGTAGGATACCGATAAAAAAGTGAAATTAAATAACAATTTATTGAAATATTTTAAAGAATGATTTTGACGTGGTTGCTGAAAAAATTCAGTTCCAGACAAAATGGTTTTCTTTTTTTTCTTGACAGAAGTAAATTTTCAGGGCTGCCACGCAACACTTAAGAAAATGCAGTGGCGTGTTTTACCACGGAACAAAACGTTTTAAACATGTATTAAATGTTTAGTGTTTTCTGTCTTAATAAAAAGATCTTCATCTTAAGTCATACTTATAGAAAGCTGCTAGTTAGTGAAATAAGTCTATTTAAAATATGTGATTAGACATCGTACGAAATACATATATCAGAGAAGCGTCCGAACGCAACTAATTTCCTAGGTATAAGTTAGTGTTTGATTTTTTTCATGTCTCGAGATATCGATGAGCTTTTTATCTTGCGAACTTTTGTTTACATAAGTAGTAGAATTTTCGATTAAAAGCATAATTTTTGAGAATATAATTAAAATCGAAAACGTTCAACTATTCAAAAATTCAATCAGGAAACTGTCTTCAGATATAGAGGTAACCAGAACGGATTTTTCTCTTTAGAGCTTAACTGAGCATTTCTGCAGAATTTCATCTTTCAACTAATTTTGCAATTAAAACTTATGTTTCAGATATTTTACCGGATGCCATATCAACCAATTGTGAAAGATGTTCACCAATACAAAAATATGATTCAGAAAAAGTGACACACTTCCTAATTGACAGCCGCTTAGCTGATTGGAAAAGATTAGAAAAAATGTACGACCCCAGTGGAAGTTATCGAAAAAAATACCTTGATGAAAAAATTAGAGAGAAGAAAGGATCAACAGAGTAATATCTATAAGGAAATATGTTAAACATATCCATATACATAAGGATTTCTTTAAAAAATTAACCATAATCCCTAAAGCCAATGGCAATGTTATAATAATGCTTATATTAAAACCTATTTGAAACTTATGTAGTCTTTATATATTGAAATAATTAATGAATTTACTATTTACCATAAAGAAAGAAACTGAATTTCCAACAATACAGCAATGGTGGTGGCGTTTTAATAACTATCTGTGCTTTTATTTCTTTCAGGAAGTGCACATTGTACAGATTTCAAATTTTGCTGTGCTTTAATAAAATAAAATGCATTAAGTTTGTATGCTACTTGCTCTTACATTCCTCCACAATCTGGTGTTGAACTTTTTGTATACTATGGGCCTTTCCCAATGGATATCTTTTTACCTAGGCAAATCGCGGTGAAAACCATTTTTTGCCTGGTGAGTAAAATTTTCACTCTGGTGACTAAAATTTTCAATTTTGCAGTTCCAATCGATGTAAATTTTGACAACATGAAATTTTGACATTTCATCTTGAAAGTAAAAGCAAAATACATTTGTGTAATTTTTCAATTCTATAAATTAATTTTTTTTAAAATGAATGTTATCCCAAAAAATCATATTCGCATGCTAATGAGCCTGATGAATGCAGCCGAATCGGAAGATGATGAAATTGTGCGGTTTATCCTTAACGAGAGAAATCTGTCTCAACGGGTATGATAACTTAGTTTTGTTATTTATAGTAGAGGAGCCCACGATGCTAAATGTAGATTTACTCGAGCGTCGCGGGCACCTATTGAGATTTGTAGATTAGATGGTAGGAAGAAAAAACGGTAATATAATGTTTAACCTTTCACCGGTGGGGGAAGCCTCTACAGGCTTTCAAAAATGTAAAAAAACATGCACATGGACTTACTCGAGCGCGTCAGTGATTTATTGGGTATATGCTGGGCATGCCTCTGATGACGGAGATATATTAATCTGCTGATTTGGATGGTGGGGGTGGCCGTACGGATGAGTTAAAAATGAAAAAAAAATTTACTCGAGCGCGTCAGATATTCATAAGGGATGTTGAGTGATCCCAAACGAAGCACCCATTCATAAGACAGATTTTTATATAGACGGTTCAGCTTGATGTCCTGGTCGTGCTGATCCATAATCTGACGATTATTTGGAGGGATTTGCTTAATCCGACGCATTTATGTTTTAGTCCCGTATCTGAATATTAATGTTTTCTTGTCAGCATGAAATGGTGTCATGCAGTCATCCAGAGTTGTTTCAATAAGGAACAGCTAAATTATTTTAATACTAAGATTTTTGTTACTTCGACGCGCTCGAGTAAATCCAGCTATCGATTTTTTTTTACTATTCTGATCGACTACCCTACAGGTAGAGGTACTCAACAAGGTGCAAGGAATTCCTCATATCTTAATCTGCCGCGCTATAGTAAATCCCTAAATCCCCTGTTGGGCTCCCCTACTATTACGCAAGGAGTATATAATTTAAGGGTGAAAGCGAAAAGAAATCGCAGTTGTGCTTCTATCATAAATAAAACTTGCTTGCGTTTTATAAACTTGTCTGAAAAAAGTAGCACAGACTGCAAGTGTTCTATTTTTTTTCATCCCAATACTGTAAAAAAGTACCTACTTGTATACCAAGTGTTACACAATTTCAATTCTGAGCATAATTTTACTTTAATTTTACTTTTTTTTTAGAAACACTTACGCCCACTTACCATACTTTTTATGTATAATTACTGTGGCTAGCGTAGCCGGTGTTGGACATACAATTTTATTTCGGAAGCCATAAGAGACCGACTTTTTTTCAGATTCGGTTTTAGGGGGTAAAACTCTATGTTTCTACAAAAAAAAATTTTTTGGAGCATCGCCCCTAAAGTAAAATTGTTCCCAATTGTGTTTTAACGTCGAAAACGCTACTTCCTCTCAAAAATAATTTTTAAATTTACATTTCAAATGACACCAATTTTGTCCAAAACTGTCGAATGCCAACTTCCAAAGTGTTATTTATCTTCAACCAACGAGCACATCTAAAGACATTTCCGACATTATGTATGGAAACCAAAAAAAAACGCACATGCATTTGAAGATATCAGCGAGTACCTTTTCGAAAATAGTAACGTATGTTACACCAAAGCATCACGGATGGTCCGTTGAGTTTGAAATCATATGTTTTTTATATTAGATGACCTGTGGATGCAGCTATAGAGTAGCTGGAGGATTTCTGGGACTCAGCATCTCTACTGTGCATAAGATGCTGAACATATTTGCTTCAATGGGACATCTGATTAACCACGGTACATCAAATTCTTACCAGCAGATTGGTGAAAAATTTTGCCGTACAGCAAATTCGTCAATTTTTATTAAATTCATTGGAGCAATTGACGGAACCAAGCATGACCAGTACATTAATCACAAAAAATTCTACTCTATAAGCGCAAGCTGTGATTGATAGCAATTATATGTTCACAGACGTGTTCGTTGGCTTCCCGGGTTCTGTTCACGATACTAGAGTACTTTTTAACAGTCCTCTGTACCAAGACGGAGTTTATCCACCAAGCGGATATTACCTACTAGGTCAGCGATTCTTAAACATTGGTCCGCGGACCCCTGGGGGTCCGCAAAACAATTTTGACATCAATAATTTTATATCATCAAACTGTTCGCTTTATTCAAATAATTCATTTACAAAAAAAATTCTACATGGCCATGAGTTTTAAATGATTGCATATACTATATTTTTAAAAAACAAAGTGTGCATTTACTTTTGTTCAAACCCAAGATGCCCAGCATCTAACTCTAAAAAAACAAAGTACGCGTTGATTTTCAAATTTTGAGTTTTTGGATAGTACAATTTTTCCGCGTTTCAATTTAAGAAATATCTTTTTATTTCATTTCTGTGTGCTGTGTGTTACATACACGTACGTGTGGTGTCTTCAGTTGTGATTAATTTCCGATTACTTCTCCCAGCTACGAGTTCAATTTTCCTGGCTGCAGCTGTTACATACATCATATTAAATCCTTTTAAAAAGTATTTGACCCAACTCTATTTTGTATTATATATTTTAAAAACGCTATTCGTCATTTATATTTTTGTAGTTATACTTTAATTCAGAATTTGAGTCTTAAAATGGATCGTTGGCTAAAAACAGGATCTATACTCAAACAAGATGTAGGTGAAAGCGATTCAGATGAGGGACCATCAACCTCCATCAAGAAACGTAAAACTAGAAAGTACTGTGATGAGTATTTATCATTTGGATTTACTTCTGTAAGCAAAGAAGATGTAGAAAGGCCTTTATGTTTGTTATGTCGCGAAAGTTTATCAAATGAATGCATGAAACCCGCCAAACTCCGACGTCATTTGGAAACAAAGCATAGCGAGCACATTAGTAAGTCTGTCGATTTCTTTAATATCAAAAAACAAGAACTTGTTTCCAGTCAAAGTCTTATTCAAAATACCGCAACTGGAAGTATCAATAAAAAAGCAGTAAAAGCATCATATGAAGTATCCCTAATAGTAGCAAAAGCTGGAAAACCCCACAATATAGCAGAACAACTAATTCTTCCTGCTGCAAAAGCAATATCAAATACAATGTTGGGGGCTAAAGCTGCAAAAGATTTAAATTTGATTTCCTTATCAAAAGATACGGTCAAGAATAGAATTGAAGATATGTCCTGCAATATAAAAGAGCAATTAATTTCAAGAAGGCTTAAAAGTCAATATTACTCACTACAATTAGATGAGAGTACCGATGTCTCTAATAATGCATTTATTAGATATGAATTTGAATTTAAAATACAAGAGGATTTGTTATTTTGTGATTCCCTACCATCGTGTACCACAGCTAAGGCCATATTTAATACTTTGAATCATTTTATAACCGAAAATGGAATCCAGTGGTCAAAATGTGTTGGGATTTGCACTGACGGTGCTCGTGCAATGTCAGGAAGAAGAACTGGGTTGATTGCTCTTATTAAAGGTATAGCACCTCAAGTCGTTTGGAACCATTGCTGCGTACACAGGGAATCGTTAGCATCTAAAAATATGTCAACAGATTTGAAAAAAATATTGGATGAAGTCATTAAAGTTGTCAATTTCATTAAGGCTCCCCACTTAATTCTCGTGTTTTCAAAGTTTTGTGCGAGGAGATGGGGAGTCAACATAAACAACTATACATACAGAAGTACGTTGGTTGTCACGTGGGAAAGTACTCAGTCGCCTTTTTGAACTTCGTGACGAAATAAGATTATTTTTAATGGACACGCAATTCGAACTGAAAGAATGTTTTAAGGTTGCTTACTTGACTGATATTTTTTGTTATTTGAATGAGCTGAATTTGAGCCTACAAGGTGTAGCTGTAAAGAAATTTAAAGTTGAAGATAAAATAGAAGCGATTATAAAAAAAATCGAATTATGGTCAAAACGCATTCAAAAGTGTGTATATGAGTCTTTTCCAACACTCAGCGATTTTATAGAAGTTTCTAATAAATAGCTTGACAATGAAACGCGGCTGTTTGTCGAACATTTAATGACTTTAAAAAGCAGCTTCCGAAAATATTTTCCCTGTCCTGATTCTGGCATCGACTGGATCAGGGATCCATTCAACACAGATGTTAGTAATGCTAAGAAATTATCGACATTACAGCAAGATATGATCGTGGATATCTCTTGCGATACGGCTTTGAAACTTAAGTTCAATAAAATTGAACTAACTAACTTTTGGTTACTCCTAAAATCCGATTACCCTGCACTTGCAAGTAAGGCTCTCCAAAACTTGATTCCGTTTTGCACAACTTATTTGTGTGAACAGACTTTTTCGGTACTATTATATATAAAATCAAAGTATAGAAACAAGCTTAGTGTAGAAGCAGACCTGAGGATAAAAATTTCGAATATAGAGCCCGACATTGTGGATTTGGTTTCGAGAAAACAACATCGTTCATCTCATTAAGTAAAAACTTTTATAGAAGAAAATATAACAAATTTCGCATATAAAATAACAAATAGTCAACAAAAAAATAATTTTCATTTTAATTTTATGTTCAATTAATTTTCATTTTAAGCTTTATTTTTATTTATTAAAAAAGCTATGAAAAAAAACATAACTTATTTTCTTAGCTTTATTTTGACCACAAAATTTTTGTCTTAATATTTGAGTTTAATGTACATATTTTGACTTGTAAATTTTTTAATTTTTTTACTTTTCACAATTTTTATTCATTTTGTTTTTTAATTACATGAAAATCCTAATAAAAAAGGTTTGCCTCTATAAATGCGTAAGATTTGTTAAAATACAGAGATATATGGTATCAGTATCAATATTTATTTTGGACCTTCAAAAAACGGAAATAGTGTTGGAAAGACCTTTAAAAACTGGAAAACTTAAAGCAAAGTAAAACTACTTCGTTCCTTAACCTCGTCAGATGATCGGACATTTTATGCCTATCTGGGTAAGTTTGATAATCGGACAAAGCTTTCAAAAACTAAAAAAGTAAAACTACTTCGTTCCTTAACCTCGTCAGATGATCGGACATTTTATGCCTATCTGGGTGAGTTTGATAATCGGACAAAGCTTTCAAAAACCAGACTGTCCGGGTGAAAACCGAACGGCCTGAGTGTCTTTGTCATTATTGAGCCAGAAATTAAGCTTATGAACGATGTCAAATGTCTAGGGTTGGGAAGGGGTCCGCAAAAAAAATTTAGCTCGATAAGGGGTCCGCGGACTACATAAGTTTAAGAACCCCTGTACTAGGTGATAAAGGCTACCCTTGCCAAATTTCACCAGTAGGAGTAATCACGCCATTTAAGGAACCGCTTTCTCGTGACCAAGTTCAGTTCAACCACGCGCATAGCAAAGCCAGAATTATAGTTGAATCTTCTTTTGGTATATTAAAGGATAGGTGGCGTAACATATTCAACAGGGACTTGGAGCTGAAGATTGAAGATTGCGTAAAAACAATTTCCACCGCATTTATTTTGCGTAACATTTCCGTAATGCAAGAAGATTTTGACCCATCAGCAGGTTTAAGCGAAGTGCAGAACGTTGTTTCTAGCAATGAACCGTCAAACCAATTTGCTGATTCCGAACAAGGAATAAGGGTTAGGAATCAAATGCTAGAGGAGTTCTCATTAGAAAGACGACAATTTCCACAGTAAGCCTAGAAATCGCTTGACTCTATTTGGTAGCTACCAGTTAGTGGAGTATGCCTATCGGGGATACCACTTTAAAAAAAACGCGCTGAGACTCTACCTCAAACAAAGGTGGTGTGGAAATGAGTTATAAATGCATATTAATTTTTACGTAATGCATTTCTTAACCCTTTACTGCATGATTTTCTAGATTCAAAAACAACAAATTTTTTAAATAGTTGTAGTAATTAAAAGATTACATTGCATACTTTTACTTGCTCCGGGTTAATGCAAGTAAAACACTTAAAACGTTAAATTGGGAGAGTTATTTGATGTAGTGTAACTAAATTCCTCACAAATACTAGGATGAACTCGGATAATCTTTGAGCAAAAGTTCTCGAATTCGACAAGAGCGAAAAACTTCAAATCGTTTTGTTTAAGGCAATAAAACCAAATTTCGTACAAAAAGTAGAATTTATTCGGAAAAACTCTGAGCGATTTTCTACAAGTGGTTGTGGCATCTCCCTTGGTAAGAAACGCTATATTGAGAGACCTATTTAAGTTTATGTTAACAAATTTCATAGATACACAAGAAATTTTTCGGCTTAGCGCTAAATCAATTTGACATTTTTTTACTACAGGGCGTGGCAGCAACATTTTATTTAAAAAAGTTTATACTGAAAGAGTTATATAAGGTAGTCAAACCAAAATTTACATAGTGATGATTCAATTCATCGCCTCAATTCAATACAACGCTTTGATTCCGCCCCTGCACATAATCATTAAGTAAAATCGGTAATGCAATACTTTCATTCTGCACTCATGAAGAGCGCCTTAAATTTACATTAAACAGTTGTTCTAACTGCACTCCGCTAATGAGTCAACTTTCTTTCGAGTCATAACCTACACCAATAGTGTACGTAACAAGACCCCAAATTCAAGGCCACTGCACAAACGATTTGTTGACTGCAGACGATGCGTGTCATTTACTTATAACTGCATTCCGTTTTGTTCTTCTAATTCGTATCCGATTAGCAAATACAGTTGCAACTCCAAATAAATTTGCCAATGGATTTGAGGAGTTTAATTACTCAGCAGTTCTTTTTTTGTATTATGCAATCAATTGAATTTCGTGGGACAAAATAAATTCACACAGTCCACTAATACAAACAAATTTCTGTGCCACTGTAAAGATTGGAGCCCTTAGAATTTAGGTTAGTATTAGTGACCTAATTTTTGTATAAAAGAAGAAGTTATTGAAATAAAGTTTCAGAATTTTCTAACCAAGAGCTGGAGCAGAGTCTTTTTTTTTGCTTGCCTTTAAAAGAAACTTTCAATTGTGGCAGTAGTTTTGCCTAAACTTATGATACTTTGGCAGTAATTTTGCCAAAAGAAAAATCCCTGGCTACTTACAGTGTAAGCCGGGATAATTAGAGAACCGCAGCGTTTTTAAGCGCTGGTTCAAACATCTGAGGTAGGGACACATCAATCGTATTCCACATGGCGATCCTGCACTCCGAATCTAAATAACAATACTAAAGATCCTTGTTAAACAAAATCTAGATGCGCACACACAAGAAATTACGAAATTGAAGATCCTGCCATCCAAAATCAAAGTATATGTGATGAGCACCAAAGTTGAAGAGTATGTCCCAGAAAGCATCAGCGTAAACAAAAACGCTATCCAACCATATACAGCGTCCAAATGCACTGCCGGACCAGGCAAACTAACCATCGAGGAATACCAAAAGAGGCAAACCAAACACAAAGAGAGCCAACTGACTATAATTCCGGTAACACAGAAGCCAAAACACCGAAGAGGCGGTGTACTAACAAGACTTCGACGCAGCCTGGCGTCATTAAAAAGAATAGTACAAAGCAATCCACCACCAAGTAGGAATCAGTCCGTGCCTGTATGGGCGAAAATAATCGAATTGGAAGAAGAGATAGCCAAATTCACCCAGAAGAAAAAATCAAAAACTCAGATGTCAGCCCACGACCAGTTAAAAACAAGCCAACAGAAGATGACTATGTAAGAATGCAAATATATATTTGACTCATTTATAAGTAAAAATTACCCATATTTGCTCCATTTGCGAATGACATTAGGGAACATTGGTAAAAGCTCTATACTGAGTTATAGATAAATCATTTTACATAACTAAAGTTACACATGTTTCTTTTACCCAACTTAAATGATATATATAATTACCTCACAATGTTGGACAAAAAAGACCATGAATCTATTACTATAAACGAAGAAATTCAAAATAACCTAGGCTCAGCGGTGACAAAAACAGAGGTTCAGTCAACAATAACCACAGTAATACTTACTATTATTGTATTGGCAATTCTTGGATATATATTATACAAACTCAATAGATATTACAAAAGCTACGTCTTGAAACACGTAAACAGAACAGAGAACGTTTAAAGCAATATTTCACCTATGCAGATTCTAATAGAAACATACAGGAAGGTTAGAACAATAAAAATAAACTTGAAGAAGTCTATTACAAGAGGATATACAAGACAAACAGTTTTAAACAAGCTAGATGAGATTAAATTCCTCAAAAATACATTTAACACACATAAAGATACATTGAAAGAAGACTTAGAACTACACCGCTTTGCACATGAATTTTATTTACTAGTTAACGAAACAACTAAGTTATTAGAATCTCAATTAAATAGAATGACAGATAACGAAACACAAGAGATAGGCGAAAATAACACACGAGAAAGCAATATGACAACATTCAACCTAGAATCGATAATTAAGGTAGTCCCAACCTTCACAGGGAACTATAAAGAATTAGAGGGTTTCCTCAAAGTAGTAGAGATAGTATACGACACTTATTCCACCGAGGATAAGAAAAAATTAATTGAAATAATAGTAAGCATTAAGTTAAATGCTACAGTAAAAACTGCATTAGGTTATACATCAGATATCGACACACTACCGAAATTAAGGCAAGCCTTACAAAACTCATTTAAGAGTAACCTTACAACAGCACAAATCCATACACAACTCTCTGTATTGACCCAGAAAAACAATTCAGTAACTCATTACAAAGACAAACTCTTTAATCTCGTCGCAGAATTAAATAATCTACAATTAAGAGAACTATCAAATGATGAAAGCCAGAAAGCGGTCATTCTAAAAATGAATGAGAATTACGCTCTGACAGTATTCAAGAACGGACTTAATGACGAAATTAAGCCAACCATTTTTGCTGCACAACCAAAAACACTCATCGAAGCGACAAATCTAGCACTCGAGCTGGAAAAAGATAAAAATTCAGGAAACAAAATGTTATATTTCAGAAACAACAACCGATACAGCAATAACTACAACAGAAATAATAATAATATTAATTACAATAATAACCAAAACAATAGAAACAGTAGCAACTTCAACAACTTTCGGAGAAATAACAACCGTAATTACAATAATTACAATAATAATTACCGCAGCAACTACAACAATAATAAGTACGACGGTTATAATCGAAATAACTACAATAATAGAAACAATGGAAGTCAAAACTACAACTATAATAATAACAGACGTGGAAATTCCAACTATAACAGGAATAACCAGAACAGGATATATGTAACAGAGAGAAATCCGGGAAACGAAAATCGCGCGGAGACCATCGAAATGGACACTCCGGGACAGCGAAACTAAAAGTATTCAACATATCGGATAATACAACTAACTATATAAATTTGAAATGTAAAAACTCACGGAAAAATTTAAAATTCTTAATTGATACTGGTGCAGACATATCGATCTGCAAAATCGAAAATATAGATGATGAAAATCTGAAAACGGCAAACAAATTCAAACTAACGGGGATAACAGAAAGTGAAATTTTAACGTTAGGAACGATCATATTAGATCTGGATTTCCAATATCGCGTAGTTCCACATACTTTCCAAGCAGTTGAAAACGATTTCCCAATCGAAACAGATGGTATTTTAGGACGAGACTTCTTATCTAAATATATGTGCAAAATAGACTACGAAACGCAAACATTGACAACAGTACTAGATGACACAGACGTTACAATATCCTTACACTTCAACAAACATACACACGACACAATACGAATACCACCCAGGACAGAAATCATACACCCAATAAATATAAACGTAAACGAGAACAGTCTAATTTTAAATGAAGAACTACAGGACGGAGTATTTTTAGCCAACTCAATAATACCAGCAACAGGCAAATGCCACGTGAAAATACTAAACGCTACAAATCAAGAAGTTCAAATAAAGAAAATATCACCCAAATTGGAACCACTATCAAATTACGTGCAGATGAAACAGAAGGCCTATAATAACGAAACACGTTTTCATAAATTACTGGATAAACTACACATAGAACGAAATCATACACTGTTCGAAATTTTTAAAAGATACCAAAACATTTTTCACCTGGAAGATGAACAACTGACAACCAACAACTTTTATACACAAACACTTACTACAATCGATAATACACCAACCTACATAAAGAATTACAGATAACCTCATTCTCACAACGAGGAAATACACAAACAAGTTGATGAACTATTACGAAATGACGTCATTGAACACTCAAATTCACCATATAATGCTCCACCTTTACTCGTACCAAAGAAATGCACTGGTGACACTAAAAAATGGAGACTCGTTGTCGATTTTAGGAAATTAAATGACAAATTGGTTAATGATAAACTTCCGCTGACAAGACTGGACGACATATTAGACATGCTAGGAAGAGCAAAGTACTTTTCAACACTTGACATGACTAGCTCATTCCATCAAATTCCTTTAGACGAACAATCCAGACCGCTAACAGCATTTTCGACCAATGACGGTCATTATCAGTTTAAACGACTACCCTTTGGATTAAAAATATCCTCTAATAGCTTTCAAAGTATGCTAACGCTAGCACTTACAGGTCTAAGTTCCGAAGCGTTCTTATATGTTGATGACATAATTGTTTTCGGATGTAGTCTTCAGCATTATAACAGGAACCTAATAAAAGTTTTTGACAGGTTAGAACAATACAACCTAAAATTAAATGCAGAAAAATGCAAGTTTTTACGACCAGAAGTCGTATATTTAGGACATCTGATAACACAAGAAGGAATTAAGACAGACCCATCAAAACACGACTCCATTAAAAACTATCCTGTCCCGAAAAATGCAGACGACGTACGACGATTCGTTGCTTTCTGCAATTATTATAGGAGATTCATCAAAGACTTTGCCACAACTGCACAGTGTTTAAATTCTTTATTAAAAAAGAATCAACCGTTCATATGGACAAAAGAATGCCAAACTGCTTTCGAGAACTTAAAACAAAAATTGGTTGAACCGCCAATCCTCCAATATCCTGACTTTTCAAAGCCTTTCGTATTAACAACAGATGCTTCAAATTTTGCATTAGGAGCTGTATTGTCACAAGCAGAAATAGGACAAGATTTGCCCATTTCATACGCAAGCAAAACACTACAGAAGCATGATCTAAACAAACCAATTATAGAAAAGGAATTACTCGCTATACATTGGGGAATAAATTTTTTCAAACCGTATTTGTATGGTAAAAAGTTCATTGTCTTTACAGATCATAGACCACTAGTATCACTATTTAGTCACAAGAACCCTTCATCGAAGATGACACGGATAAGGCTAGACCTTTCCGACTATGATTTTGAAATAAAATTTAAGAAAGGAAAAATAAACACGAATGCCGACACGCTATCGAGAATTACTATTAATTCCGAGATTTTGATAAACATGATACCTAAAGAAGAGGATATCACTGTAAAAAGGGCATTGGTTACTACGAGGGGAATGGAAAAGAAGCAAGAAGAAATGAAGAACAAATACGAGAACTGCATATCTCAGAACGAGACTGATCACCTCTTCATATGGGATTGTACGTCAATTACTGATATCAGAAATATAATGAAATTAAAATTTGAAATTAGCGATATTGAAAAAATTAATGAAAAGGATACGCGTATTAATATTATAAATGATACTGTGCACATAAGATGGAGCGATAGATCGACGAATCACGATTCGACTTCGAGTAAGCTATCATCAGATATGAAAATGAATAGAAATTATATGCATGCAAGATCTAATGATAATTCAGCAACTCTGAAGTTGATTCTGAAGAAATTAGTATCACATATGAATAAATTAAATATAAAAGAGCTAGCACTAAATGAAAAGGATCCAATATTTTAAATTCTGTATAAAAACGAATTTAAAAATATATTTAACAAGCTGCAGCAAAATGTTAAATTAATGAAGAATAAATCGCTAAATATAATTATATACAAATCACCAAAGGAAGTAAAAGATAGTACCATGCAACTAAAATTAATTAAAGAATACCACTATACGCCCCAAGGAGGACATCTGGGCATACAAAAAACTATACTTAAACTTAAACAGCGCTACACATGGAAGAACATGCGGCAGATGGTGAAAACATACATAAATAAATGCGAAAAATGTACTCGTAACAAGCAAACGAGACACATCAGAGAAAATATGACTATAACGGACACACCCGCGACAAGTTTTCAGACTATTGCTATTGACACAGTAGGCCCTCTAAGAGTATCAAATAGCTTTAGATACATACTAACGATGCAATGCGAACTTACGAAATACTTTATTGCTCATCCCATAGAGACAAAAGATGCAAAAACTATTGCACGAACGCTAGTAGAACAACTCATCCTAAAATACGGTTTTTTCAACAAACTTAAATCTGACCGTGGTACAGAATTCCTTAATGAGGTAATGAAAAATGTGTGTGATTTACTAAAAATAGAACAAACCTTCTCGACTCCATACTATCATGAAACTATAGGAGCTCTTGAGAAAAACCATCGCACTCTCAATGAATATCTTTTGTCCTTCGCAGATGAATATGGATGGGACATATGGATACCATATTTTACGTTCGCTTATAATACTACGCCTCACGTAGATAATCAGTACACACCTTTTGAGCTGATATTCGGAAAACTACCATCAATCCCTAAAAATTTGCTGAATGATGAGTCAAAAATATATGATTTAGAGGACTATTCTAATGAACTAAGAGTTCGACTTAGATCCTCATTACAGAAAGCTAGAGAACTAATAAATATTGTAAAAAATAAGAGAAAAACAAAATATGACTTAAATATAAATAAATCAAACTTTAGCGTAGGTGATAAGGTATTTTTAAAAGTAGAAAATATGAAGAAATCACAGAGCCCATACAATGACCCATACTCCATTATTGAAAGAAAAGGTGTTAACTCAGTGATTAGAATAAGAGATAAGTTAAAAACTTTCCATAATAATATGCTGAAGAAATTTTTAAGTAATTAAATCTCAGAAATCTTTAAGCAACATACAACCTTAGGTTTAATACAATTCAAATTTTAACATAAAGAAATATTTAATAAAAAAAAAAAAAAAAATAATAATAATGTTTAACGTAGAACTTAAAGTTTCGATTGCATTGTATAAGTTGAAAAACAAATTCATCTTATCAGAATCTAAAATATTTTTATTGAATATCAAAACCGGTTTAGATTCTAAGGTTATAAGAAATGAATACACAAATTATTCAATTATAAGAAATGGACTCCAAACTTTTTTTTTCAGTGAAAATTATTTTCAAATCTTTTAGACAAATCTTTCAAAATAATTTTAACTTACCGGAGGAGGTGTGGTGATTCAATTCATCGCCTCAATTCAATACAACGCTTTGATTCCGCCCCTGCACATAATCATTAAGTAAAATCGGTAATGCAATACTTTCATGCTGCACTCATGAAGAGCGCCTTAAATTTACATTAAACAGTTGTTCTAACTGCACTCCGCTCATGAGTCATCATTCTTTCGAGTCATAACCTACACCAATAGTGTACGTAACAAGACCCCAAATTCAAGGCCACTGCACAAACGATTTGTTGACTGCAGACGACGCGTGTCATTTACTTATAACTGCATTCCGTTTTGTTCTTCTAATTCGTATCCGATTAGCAAATACAGTTGCAACTCCAAATAAATTTGCCAACTGATTTGAGGAGTTTAATTACTCAGCAGTTCTTTTTTTGTATTATGCAATCAATTGAATTTCGTGGGACAAAATAAATTCACACAGTCCACTAATACAAACAAATTTCTGTGCCACTGTAAAGATTGGAGCCCTTAGAATTTAAGTTAGTATTAGTGGCCTAATTTTTGTATAAAAGAAGAAGTTATTGAAATAAAGTTTCAGAATTTTCTGATCAAGAGCTGGAGCAGAGTCTTTTTTTTGCTTGCCTTTAAAAGAAACTTTCAATTGTGGCAGTAGTTTTGCCTAAACTTATGATACTTTGGCAGTAATTTTGCCAAAAGAAAAATCACTGGCTACTTACAGTGTAAGCCGGGATAATTAGAGAACCGCAGCGTTTTTAAGCGCTGGTTCAAACATCTGAGGTAGGGACACATCAATCGTATTCCACAACATTAATACTAGGACAAGAGAACATGGCACTTGCCATACAAGCATATGGATCTGTCCACTCAAAAAAATAAATGGTTTTTTTAAAACTCAAGGAATACTTTTTCTAAGTTTCATCGAAGTCCAAAGAAATGCAGTTTTTAATGTTGCTGAAAATCTGAAAATTTATCCCAAATTTCAGTTCGGAAAAAAAATATAGACACTTTAGGTATAGCCAACAAGCGTTAAATAATTTACAATGAAATATATTTAGCAAAAAAATTGCAAAAATTTTGACATTATTTTAGAAAAAATTAAGTATTTGTACTTTAGGAATCAATTTTAAATAAAATAGCTTTCTAGTGTTAATGTTAAAAGCATATTATCTTGCATATATCGTCAAGTTTTAATTAAAAAATTAAATTTCATTCTTAGGAACTACAATTCGAAGTCATCTTTTCAATTCCATGGAAAAAGGAATTGATTTCTTTTTCGGTTGCATTCCATGTGCGCATTTTCATGTACAAAATGCTCGAATTGAACAGATTTCGTACGAAAAATAGTTCTTATTATAAATAAAATAAATAAAAATTTCGATAATTTTGGAAATTGGGATGTTTCAAATTCCACAAAATTCCTATATAAAAAAACTGCCAACACAAAAACAAATAATAGGGCAAATTCTCACTTCAATTGGTTTTTTCTTCTAAACTTTTTATTCTCACGAACTGGCGAAGAGAACCACTGATGATGTCATCTTAGGGTTGTCAGATTTTTGAAACACAAAATAAGTATATTCAAGTATATTCAACGCAAGAAATCAGTACAAATCAGTACAAAATTTTTGACTTCATTCATTGTCAATATAAAAATCACAGCTTAAATCACATTGCAAAGTTTTGTATTTACAAAAAAAAGGTCACAACTTTTCGGATTCTCAAAACCTTAGCAAAATATCATATTTTTCACATTACGAAAACTTCATGGGGCCCCTACACTGTGCAATTTTCTGTTTTCATTTATGTCCTTAAAAAAAAGGTATGAGTACACAAAATTTAATTTAATTAAATATTCTACAAAACATGGAAGTTGCGGATGCCGATTTTTCAAATCCGCAGATGCGGATGCGGATTTTTGAACGCTCACATCCGCGGATGCGAATGCGGATGCGGATCTTAAGATTTTTTATAATTTTATAAGAAATTTTTATATAAGGACTATATTATATGGGTGCAGAAATTAAATAAAAGAAGTAAATTTTAATTATTTTACTAAATATATATTACTTAGTACGAAAAGTTAAAAATTGGAGCATTATATAAACAGTGAAATTGCGCTTTTTCGGGGTCGACCTTATTACGAGAGACTCGAACATTAGACCCGCGCTAGTGTTCGCTAGGAACACTGCCTGGTGGTGTCGATAAAAGTCTGCGTGCTATTGGTGTTAGCAGTTTTAACTCTTTTCGATGAACGCTCCACCATATAAGAGGATTTTCATCTAAATTGGCCTGATGAATCTAACATCATAGCCAGCTCGCTTTTTAAGCATGGTTTTTTGACTATACCAGATGTTCCTTGTCCGACTGAATATTCAGCTCCACAATTGCGGATGCGAATATTCGCAACATACCTGCTACAAAACAAGGATCATTTTACAGCCTCTTAGGTAGGCTACTGGTAATAATTAAGTATGAAATGTAAAAATTATTTAGTGATTCAAATATAATCTAAAAATCACTACAAATCAGTACTAATCAGTACAAATTGGTAAAAATCAGTAGATTTGCGTACTGATTTCAAAATCTCGAAAAATCAGTATTTTTAAAGAAAATTAGTAAAAATCAGTACATGTACTGATAAAATCAGTACGTCATCTGCACCACAATAGCCACAAAGCAAACTCTGCAGCTGGAGTCCGTAACTGGAACATACAAAGAAAAATAAAAAAGTGAGCTTATTTTAAAAACATGACTTCAAATCATAAAATTGAAATAATTAATTTAAAGTTAATAGTTGTGTCTATTTGCTTTCATAGTTAAATTTGTAGTTAAATCCGTAGTTCAATAATTTGAGCGAGCAGAGCGCATTTGTTCTCAAAAAGATATTTAACTAAACAAAGTAAACAGACAGAAATTAGTTAAAAAAGTAGTTAAATTAGCCAAGTGTCAAAAACCTTCTTCTTCTTCCGCATGGAATACAAAACAAATTTCGGCCAAAAGTTTTTACGTATCATTTTAAGCATTTGGAAAGACCGAGGTTACAGGCTCACACTAATATAGATGCTGGTCTTTGTTTTCCATTGCTTTTTGCATGGATTTTATCAAAAAATGTTAAGGATTTTGAATTTACAAAAATTAAATTTTCATTTATTTATTTTTTTGAACAGCTGTTTTATTTTTTGACACTTGACAAAATTTAACTACGAAAATTCTTGTGGCGATTTTTTGTAACTATTTTTTGGGGAGAGAGCGAAAAGCTGTTTATTTTTTGTCAATTTCCCCTCATATTTAACTACGTTTGAAAGTAAACAGACACGAGTAAGGCAGATTTAGACAACAAAAGGCGCCTAAACAGACACAACTTATATATACTTACATAAAATTCTAATCAATCCGAATTCGAATTGGATGATGCCACCAAGAGACTGGACACATCAAGGCCTGGATAGTCCACCTGCACCATTTGAGCAAACACAGAAAGCATGGAATTGAATTTTTTGTCTCGTCTCTTTGCTCGATGTTCAAGCTGTTTCAAAGCTTTCTGTGTTGCATTTGGGGTTGATCGAGACGTCGATGGGGCATTGGTGGTCGAACGAGACGTTGATGGGGCATTGGTGGTCGAACGAGACGTCGATGGGTCATTGGTGATCGAACGAGACATCGATGGGTCATTGGTGGTGTCCTGTGGTTGATCATTTTCCGGCCGCATGAAATAAGCACCTCTGTTGGTGTCCAAAAGGAAAGGTAGGTGGAAGTTGTCCATTTGGGAGACATATGTATGTATTATGCCGTAAAACTCCCAGTCATTCGGCTCTTCCATCGTTGCCTCAGCCAGTACCCTCACCAGTCTTGTAACGGCTGAGACTTTTATACTTCTTCAGAAGTGAATTCCACTGCGCTTTGCAACTGCCGTGATCTTTTGCAACAAGCTGGCCGCTTAATTGCTCTGCTAGTTTTCTAAAAATAAAAGATATTTAAAATTTTTTAATTGTTAATCATATAAAATTTTTTATTACCAATATTTCGACTACCTTTGGTAGTCTTCTTCAGGGTAATCTGTTTGAAAAATATTTTTACAACAATTAGAATAATATAAACAAAAAATAATAATACAAATAATAACTTACGTATGTCAGCTTCAATAAATAATTACTTTAAAAATAAATAATCACTTAAAACTAACAAAACGGTGGACAAAACAAAAACTTAAATACTGCACAGGAATATTGCACAAATTTAAAAAGATTTTTTAAACAAATCACAGCTGTTGATGATGGTGATCTCTCGTCCACTGATATTACTTGTTTTGTTTTGCTATCAAATATCTGTAGCTTTGAGCAATTCTCTCTGTGTCCGTTTTAAAATTTAATCGTTGTAAGTGTGGTGTATTTATTATATGGAGCATTTCTAATGTGTAACGTTTTATGTAATTTGTCTATTGTTGCAAAATTTCTATGTTCTAAAAGTCGGCAGAGTGTGCATGTCTTGTACAGTGGTCCGAAAGTGCTGTTCTCTGCTCCATTGGTATATCTCGTGACTTGTGTTCAGATTTGTGTGATGAAATTCTTGTCCGTAGTTTGTTTTTAGTTGTCCCTACATATGCTTTATTGCATAAGTGGGACCCGTCTCTTTTACATGTTATTTTGTAAATCACGTTTGACTTGTCAAATTTATCTGTTTTGCTTTTTGTATTACTGTATAGTCGTTGAAGTGTATTACACGGAAAAAACGGAACTCGAAATTATTGTAAATATTAATGAAAATTTAAGAAAAATTAGCAGGTAATTTAGTAATTTAGAAACGGTTCGAGTGTTTATTAAAAATTACTAAACGTAATATAAAAATTGCATCAAGGAGGCATTAATTTTTCGAATGCAAGTTTTTAATTTTTACAAAGTAGATATTAAAATGTCTGCAATAATTTATTATATTTTAAAAAGACTGTACTATTTTTTAAAAAGTACATTATAAAGTTTTTATGATGAAATAATAACTGAAATTGATTTTTAAAATTTTTTGTGTGTTTAACAAAATTGGGACGGCCAGCGAGTTTCCGTTGCCGCTTTCCCGACCCCGTCCCAATTCGGTTCAACACATTACTTCAAAGCCAATTAGTAAGAGTTTGGCAAGCCTTATATATTAATTTTTTGCATGAACATGTTGAGAACTCAAACAGAGTACAAATTAAACACAAAAGAGAAATAAAATTCAATATAATAAAAATTACTAATCTTAAAATAATTTTTCTATAACTACTTTTTAAAAATTATAAAGCTGGAATCATATATTACAATATGAAATATGTAAAAATTCTAATGTCGCAATTTATTAAAATTTAATAAATTCTTTGTAAAATTTAAAATTTTTGTGTAATAAATAAAATGAAGAAAATAATTTTTAATATGCACTTATTAAAAAATGTAAAATGAAGATAATTACAGACTAGAATAGAATTTTTAATAATGAATTTTTATTTATTACTATAAAAGTGTAATATTTGTTTTCAGATTTTAATTTTTATAATCTCCTATTAATTTTTAATAAAATTTGAGCTGGTGTTTTTTCCGTGTACTTGATTTAGCCGCTATTAGGTATTTATCTTTGTCCATAATACCTGCTCTAGAAAATCTTTCCGAAAACCCAGGAACGTAAGTCATTGACCTAAAAACTTTAGTTGATTTTCCGTTTACTCTTGTCATCTGTGTGTAGTGTTTTTTTTATTAAGGTGTCTGTAGTCTTTTTTGGAAAATTATTCTGACATAATATTGTTTTGATTTTTTTAATGTTCTGACTATGAAATATTTTATCCGAAATGTTCAAAACTCGTTGTATAAAGTTATTCGCGGTGTTTATTATAATTCCCTTTGGATGTCTGGAGTAAAAATTTATCAATCGTCCGGACGCTGTAGGCTTCTGATACCAGTCAATGATTATGCACGGAAAAAACACCAACTCAAATTTTATTAAAAATTAATAGGAGATTATAAAAATTAGAATCTGAAAACAAATATTTCTCTTTTATAGTAATAAATAAAAAATCCTTATTAAAAATTCTATTCTAGTTTGTAAATATTTTCATTTTACATTTTTTAATAAGTGCATATTAAATATTATTTTCTTCATTTTAATTATCACCTAAAAACTTTGAAATTTTACAAAGAATTTATTAAATTTTAATAAATTGCCACATTAGAATTTTTATTTATTTCATATTGTAATATATGAATCCCGCTTTATAATTTTTAAAAAGTAGTTATAGAAAAATTATTTCAAGATTATTAATTTTTATTATATTGAATTTTATTTCTCTTTTGTGTTTAATTTGTACTCTGTTTGAGTTCTCAACATGTTCATGCAAAAAAATAAATATATAAGGCTTGCCAAACTCTTACTAATTGGCTTTGAAGTAATGTGTTGAACCGAATTGGGACGGGGTCGGGAAAGCGGCAACGGAAACTCGCTGGCCGTCCCAATTTTGTTCAACACACAAAAAATTTTAAAAATAAATTTCTGTTATTATTATTTCATCATAAAAACTTTATAAAGTACTTTTTAAAAAATAGTACAGTCCTTTTAAAATATAGTAAATTATTGCAGACATTTTAAAATCTACTTTGTAAAAATTAAAAACTTGCATTCGAAAAATTAATGCCTGCTTGATGCAATTTTTATATTACTCTTAGTAATTTTTAATAGACACTCGAACCATTTCTAAATTACTAAATTACCTACTAATTTTTCTTAAATTTTGATTAATATTTACAACAATTTCGAGTTTCGTTTTTTCCGTGTGTTTCTTGTCCTTATGATTTTTGTATCCAAATATGCCAGTGTTTCGTTGGTTTCTTCCTCTTTTGTGAATCTTATATTTCTATGAAATGAGTTCAGTTTCTCCATTGTCGATTTTATTGCAATTATTTTTATGATCGCAAATAGGTCGTCTACATATTTTGTCAATAATCTGGGTTTTTCATCTAGGTCTTCCATGGTTTTGTCAAGTAGTTCTTCCATAATAATGTCTGCAATTACTGGTGAGGCTGGTGATCCCATCGGCATGCCTTTAAGTTGTTCATATATTTTGCCGTTGTATATGAAATATCTGTTTTCCTTTATGCACATACACATTAGATATGCTCCATATAATAAGTACACCACACTTACAACGATTAAATTTTAAAACGGACACAGAGAGAATTGCTCAAAGCTACAGATATTTGATATCAATACAAAACAAGTAATATCAGTAGACGAGAGATCACCATCATCAACAGCTGTGATTTGTTTACAAAAAAGTTTTAAATTTGTGCAATATTCCTGTGCAATATTTAAGTTTTTGTTTTGTCCACCGTTTTGTTAGTTTTAAGTGATTATTTGTATTGTTGTTTTTTGTTTATATTATTCTAATTGTTGTAAAAATATTTTTCAAGCAGATTACCCTGAAGATGACTACCAAAGGTAGTCGAAATATTGGTAATAAAAAATTTTATATGATTAACAATTAAAAGTTTTTCATTAAATTGGACCTTCAGCCTACTCAAAAGTTTTATACTATTACTAAATGAGGTCGCAAAAATCATCATTATTTAAAAATTAAAATGTTATTTGAAAAAAAATTTATAAGCAGCTCAAAATATATCGATTAAATAGGCCAGATTTAAAAAATAGCAAATTTTACATTTCATTCTGTGGCCATGAAAATTACAGCTTATTTCAAGCAGTGCATACTTTTAACTTCAGCACTCTATAATTTTGAAACTAAATGGAATAATAAAAAATTGTTCATATCATTTTATTCAAATGAAATGTTTTTTTACAAAATCGCCTTAATGGTCTGCCAAATTTTTATAGTCAACAATTAAAATTTAACCAAATTTTTTAAGTTCTAAATTCCAACACAAGCAAAAAGGGGAGAAAGTCCCAACTGGCCCAGAACAAATTCCATCGAGACAAAATAAGAAAAACTACAAGACAAAACATTTTTTATTCGGGTTGTGCTTCCAAGTAATCCGTTTCGTCGTTGTAGCCACTAGGAGGAGAGAAATTACGCGCTCACCTAGGGCGAAATGATGTATAAAAATATTTACAATTTTTTGGTTTGATCAGAATATACTTGACTTTATATAAAAAGTTTGCAGTTTTTTGCATAACCGCGCCTAAGCCGTAGTTGACCAAAAAGAAATTGAATTGAAATTAAAAATATAACTGGATTTTTTTATTGGATAGCTGTTGAAAAGATATCAATGAAAAATTACCAGATTTTAAAAAAAAAAGTTTTACAGTTGATTCTGTGGCCATTCACAAAATTTAATTTTCGAACTCAGCAGGAAAAACTACATAAGAAAAGTAGCTTCTTATAAATGGAATATTTTGCTAGTGTTATACTTACGTTAGCGTTCTTTCCAGTGAACTTTTCATTGTGTTTGATACGAGTTTCCAATAAAATTATCAGCTCGGTATTGTTCCCTGTAAAAATAAAAAGAAAAATAACTTATAACGCAATATGTACTTATTTCATTTAACTTACATGTGGAATAACTTTTCCTCGTATTCGGTGCCGATGGTGCATGGTGATCTGGGTGAGATCTATTTTTATTGTTATTTTTCAATTCATATATATGTAGGGGTCTAAAAAACATTTTTTAAAATGGTTTTCAATTCTAAGAATAAATGTGTAATCAAAAAGTGTTGCTCTGATCTGGTTTCGGACACATAGCCTTCAGAATTTGCAGATACACCTTTTGTAAAAATCATTTTAAGTTGGGAGCCTCTAAATAGATATCAAAAATATGAGTGACATAAAAAAGATAATTTAATGGCCTACAATAATGGTCCGCAAATCTTTGAAATTTGACCTGTAATTTTGGAGATATGTTGACTTTTTGTAAATTTTGACCAAATTTCCAAAAAAAAATCTGTAAAAAAGCCGGTTATATGTAGTTAACAAGTTTTTTGGAAAAAACGGTTTTAACAAAAAAATTGGTCAAAATTTCAGAAAAATCATTTATCTCCAAAACTACAGGTCAAATATTAAAGGTTTGCTGACCATTATAGTAGGCCATTAAATTATCTTTTTTACGACACCAATATTTTTGATATCTATTTAGGGGCTCCCAACTTATAATGATTTTTACAAAAACTGTATCTGCAAAATCTGATCTGGTCTCCAAAACCAGATCAGAGCAACACTTTTTGATTACACATTTATTCTTAGAATTGAAAACCAAATAAAAAAAGTTTGGTTTGATAAAAAT
The DNA here is from genome assembly GCA_963662105.1 of Meiosimyza platycephala. NCBI lineage: Eukaryota > Metazoa > Arthropoda > Insecta > Diptera > Lauxaniidae > Meiosimyza > Meiosimyza platycephala. The sequence continues at coordinate 52,296,432 of OY759211.1, read as the reverse complement.
TGGCGAATTATAGCTAAAGTAAGCTTACGCGAAATTTTTATATATCAAATTATGGGTTGAATTTCAATACTTTACATACCATTATTGAAGGCCATTAAATTATATTTCTTATGGCACCAATATTTTTGATATCCATAAAGGGGTTCCCAACTTATGATTGTTTTTACAAAAGCTATATCCGGAACTTTCGATGGCTATATCTCCGAAACTAGATCCGAGCGACACTTTTTTTTTCATAATTCTTATTTATTTTTAACCCTCTTTTACCCCTAAAAAAATAAATAAAGTTGGACAATATCAGCTAAAGTAAACTTAAGCCCAAATTTGTTTATATAAAATAGTCGTTCACTTCTTTATTATAAACTGTTATTCCTTTAAACTTAGAATCTTTTGACACGACGATATATTTGTAGAGCTTAGAAAAAAACTATTAACACGCAACACCGTCCAGTAGTTTGAAATTGACTGTATGTACCGATTCACATGAATGAAACACATCTAATGTTAGTATGCATATAAAATGGGCAACCCCCTTTTTTCATTTGAAATGAGTGTTTCAGTTTTTTTTAAACATATGTATATATGTGTACATTAGAGTGGTTCAAAAAAAAGTTTTTCATAATAATGTTCTCATGGGCTAATTTTTTTACTTCTTCGGTAACAAGCAAAATTTCTCGTTTCTATCTATTCTAAAACGGAGTGCTTACGGCAAATTAAGTTTTGCCATAGTAGGAAATACAAAAAAATGCAGGTTGACTTGAAAAAAATTAGTTATCTATGAAAATTTGGAAATTTAAATAGTCTTAGCAAGAAGCAGGCGTGCTTTATGTAATGAAGCTATGTAGTTGTCATAACAACGCTAAAAAAATTCAGAAGCCAATTTTCAAAAAAAGGAAGTTAAAAATTGTTTCGCGCGCGTAACGGTTGTATAAATTTTCGGGTATAATAAAATTAAACTGTTTAACTGCCGTTTGGCGGTATTAATATCTGGTGGTGGTGAAGAGAAACTGCTTGGAGTACCAAAGCTAATTAAATCTTCTGGTAAAAATGAAGCGGATGCTGTATATGGGTTGTTGGAATAATGGAGCTTGGTTGAAAACATAGTTGGGATGAGTTTTGATACAACGTCTAGCAACACCGGTCAATATAAAGGAGCATGTGTTCATTTAGAACAAAAATTGGACATGATCTAATGTGGCTAGCTTGCCGCCATCATATTTATGAAATCATTTTATCTAAAGTGTTTAGTATGTGTTTTGCCCCGTCAACTTTATCAGAAATACCACTTTTTAAAAAGTTCAAGTCAGCCTGGGGTAGTTTGAATCTTGATAATTATAAAATCTTGAAAACCAATAAAAAAATGGAACCGTACATAAACACAACCTTATAATGGTTAAGTCAACATGCTGCAGAAAGACGATCCGAAATCCGAGAATATATATATTATATATATATATTATATGGAACTAGTAGAGTTAACGATGATAGTTCTAGGAAAACCGCCTGATGTTATTCACTGGCGAGCTCCAGGTCCAATTCACTACGCACGGTGGATGGCAAAAGCACTTTTTACCATCAAGATTTTTTTGTTTCGTGATCAACTTAACCTTTCTCGTTGTGAGCAAACTAAGATTCTACGTTTTGTTCAATTTAGTGTTTTTTTCTATACAAAAGCATGGACTACTGCCCCTTTTGCAGAAGAAGCCCCAGCAGGAGATCTGAATCTTTGGCTGCTTCTTGGCAAATTTAGGTCCATTCATCCTGAAATTGCAGCTACTGCCAGGTGTGCACTTGAGCGTCACTTATGGTACCTTTCAGATGAAATGGTTGGTCTCGCTTTGTTCTCTAACCGAGTATCCGACGAAGACAAACATAGTTTAGCAATCGCAATCATGTCAAAACCCAGTTCTACTAACAGAATTGTAAGAGGTAATGCCGCTCTTCTGAATGCAAATTCCAAGCTATGCGATTTTGCTAATAAACGTTCTAAGAACTTGTTCAAGCTTCTACAAATTGATGATCTATTTTTATTACATCCAATGCAAACTTGGAAAGAATCAGATATTTACTTGCGAGGTTGGTACATTTTCCTTTTCTTATAAAATAGTTTACTATCAAACAATATATATGTGGTGACTCTACCACAATAACATTTTAAGATTATTTATTTTAAGTGCAATAATTTAGTATTGTGCACATAGCTTTAAGTTTGTATTATGTCCTAGCCTTAAGTCAGTACGAACTGTAAACATGAACGAAGAGAAATGAATAAATCAGTATTAATCTAGCATTGGTTCTTACCAAGAATGATAGAAAAGAACATTACGCATTGCGCATCTCCGCCATATTGGATGTCAATTTAGAGCGTCATATGGAGGACGGTTAGAGTTGCCGTGGAATAAGAAATATATAATCAAGTTAGTTTTTTACTACTAATGTTCCCAAAACATGTACTAATTTCTATTTAATCAAGAAGTAGGTGTAGATAAAACTTTTCGATAGACATAGGTAGGGATGTTAAACTTCATTGTCCAAACGTCGACAGCGCGTTGATGGCTCAGAAAATCTTGCTGGTTAGGTGACGTCCATTAATTACGTGAGCTAAAATAGAGGGGAGGGGGTCCGGCAAAATCTCACCAAAGGGGGAGGGGGTCAAGGAAAACCTCACGTAAACTTTTTAATGCATAGAATTTACATTAAAACTTATAATTTAAATCTCACGGGAGGAGGGGGGGGGGTCCCGCCAGATCTCACCAATTGGAGCGGGGGGTCCGAATATTCAAAAAACACCTCACGTATTTAATGGACGTCCCCTTAAATATGCCATAAACTGCACGAAGAGGTTTCCAACATATCACAACAACAATAAACCGCGATGACCTTCACATCGCTTAACCATCTCACTGAAGGTAGACTATCAAAGCAAATTAAGGAGCTAATGACTCATGTGAGACTATTCGACAAAATTTTATAAGACTTTAATGACGCCGGAGAGAAATAACCGAAAAATATTTAGAAGAAAACTCTTAGAACAGGCAATTTATGTAAACTGCAACATTAAAGTAAAAAAAATTTTTTCAGAGCTAGAATGTATTTTAGAATTAAATTTCTTACTAAGGACTCAAAATGTCCATAAAAGAAAACGAAAACTTAATAAAGCAATTACCTGAGTTAGACTTTGTTTTTCATTGCTTAAAACAAGATCTACATAGATATTTTTACAACTTTTGTGAAAAAATAATAGTGAAATAGTTAAATATAATAAAATTAATAATATAACTAAATACCGAAGTCAAACTCAAAATAAATAATTAGGCAATTCACGGTAAGCTAAAGTGTCATAATGTCTTAAAATATTATGACTGTCTTAAATATTTTGTAGTTGTTTTCCATATATAAATTAAATAAGGCAATACAACTCTGCGCCTAAATATTTTTTCATATAGGCTAAAAAGTAGTTGAGGAAAAAGTACTCGGCAACCCATATGTATTTGTTACTAAAGTAGAAAAATGCAACCGTGATTGTCCTCCAGATGACAACATGCGCAGAAGATTTTCATTTGAAAAATCGGAATGCGTAATCTTCTTTTCTATCATTCTTGGGTTCTTACAACTGGTGACCCGTCGACTTAAATTTTTTCTTCGTTGGATTGCTCCGTTATTATTATGTCAGCTATTTTTTCAAGGGCAAAAAAATCAACCGTTTCGTATTTCTTTCTGTTAAGAAAGCTTTGACTTTTTTCGCAAGGTTAATTCGTGCAAAATTTTTACGTATTTTTTTACAGCATTTTGGAAGCAGGTTCAAGTGTTAAAAAGATGCCAGATAATGAATCCAGTAAGACAGATCAGGGAGTGTTCTACACGGAAAAGCAAGTCAACGCTGTCTCCGTTCCTAAGCTGCCGTTGCCTACCATGACAGAAACTAACATCGAGTCGTAGTTCTACTCACTCGAATTCTGGTTTGAGGCATCGTACGTCGTTAGCGACTCTCGCAAATTTAGCATCGTGCTTGCCTGTGTTCCACCAAATAAAATTATGGAATTACGCCCTATCATAGAAGCTGCACCGTCTCAACGAAAATATGACTACATCAAGGACAAACTCACCGAGTTTTATGCAGACAGTAAACAAAGGAGATTACAGCGTGCTCTGTCAGAGATGCCGTTAGCAGATCTTAAACCAAGTGAGCTTTACAACCAGATGAAACGTGTTGCAGGCAAATCCCATAGTGACAGCATTCTGCTTAATTTGTGGGTAAGTCGATTGCCTCCTCTTGCACAAGGTGCGATTATTGCTTCCGACGTGGAAATATCGCAACGACTAAGAATCGCAGATTTCATTGTTGAGTCTCTAAACATGGGTGGCTCACACATAAATGCTGTTGCTGTTAAGCAAACCGACGAAATTTCCAACCTCAAAAATGAAATCGCACAATTAACTCGTGATGTTCGCCATTTGCTGCAAAGCAGATCCCGATCTCGCTCGCGTTCATCAGCGCATATAAAAAGAAACCGATCAAAAAATGTTTGTTGGTATCACGTTAAGTTTGGCAAGGATGCAAAGAATTGTTCCAAGCCAATTCCAAGCCAATTCCAAATAAAATTTAACCAAACAAATTGATACATCGCGACTGATTCAGTATCAGAAAATGGCGAACAATCTGAAACTTTACAAACTTCAAGTTTGCGTATTTACGATACGTCTACGAAAATTAATTTTTTAATCGATACAGGCGCTGACGTATCAGTTATCCCGAAACATGCACAATCAGTTCGAGCAACATCATCAGACCTGAAATTGTTCGCCGCAAACAATACACCAATTACCGTTTACGGCAAAGTGCTCTTAAAACTAAACCTCAGCTTACGCCGCGAATTCATTTGGAATTTTTTAATTGCTGACGTCAGTCATGCCATAATTTTTTTTTTTTTTTTTTTCAAACTTTTATTTGCAATCAATCTTAAGATTATAAGCAAATTAGATAACAATAGCTAATAACAAATACAGAAATATTATCCATTGATAATATCCATGATTAAGTTACACAAGAGAAAGAGTTCCCATAATTGGTGCTGATTTCTTGGCTTATCACAAGATTGTTATTGAATTCAGTCGCAAATGCCTAATTGATCAAACAACCGAGCTTAAATCCATTTGCACAATTGCAAGATCACCTACGCTTTGTGTAAAAACCTTCGCCACGAGCACAGAATTCTCTAATATTTTAAAGGAATTTTCCGAAATAACACGCAACGCCATTCCTGGTATGCAAACAAAATCTCAGGTGATTCATCGTATCAAAACGCATGGTCAACCTGTTTTTTCGCGCCCCAGGCGCTTGTCACCCAACAAGTTAGCTGCTGCATGGGAAGAATTCGAATCGCTCTTGAGGCTTGGTATTTACCGTCCCTCAAGCAGCAACTGGGCAAGCCCACTTCACATGGTCAGAAAAGCTGATGGATCTTGGAGGGCATGTGGCGAATTTCGTGCATTAAATGCTATTACCATGCCAGACCGCTATCCACTGCCTTATCTGCAGGATTTTTCAACTGTTTTGGCAGGTAAATCAATATTTTCGAAAATTGACCTTCAAAAAGCTTTCCATCAGGTGCCCATCCATCCGGAAGACGTTCCATATACGGCCATTACTACGCCTTTCGGCCTATACGAATTTACCTTCATGACCTTCGGTTTACGCAATGCAGCGCAAACATTTCAAAGGCTGATTATAGATTCCACCGTAAATAAAAATGTTATGCATTATTCCGAAAACTTGTCTATGTATATTTCAGCAAAGTAATTAATTTACAATGTAAAAGTAAAATAATTTAATTCAAACTTTGAGCATACTAAAAAAAATCTTAAAAATTATATTTTCCAAATATGTACTATTGTAAATTTAACACACTACATATTGGCTCCTAACTAAATAGCACCTCACAGTCTGCATGATTATAAAATTTTGCTGATAAATGTTTCACGTTACAGAAATAATCTGAGACAATGGCTAAAAGGAACTCAATCAGATTGTAACTATCTTCTCACTCCACAAACCCAAATATTTAAAGTTTCATCAACTCATCACGCACCTTTGTTATCAAATATACCAATGACTATGAAAGAATATGTCCATCTACTCTTATCTTTTTGGCATTATCATGCTTTATTGGCTGCTCAGCAAATAGATGCGTTCAATAACTTTACGTTTTTTAAATTTACTATATCACCTTAACACCGGTTAACTCGTTCAATTCCATGTTTTGGTTTCACCTGGTGACTAAATGGTATGAAAGTATACATCCATTTTATATTGTTTTAGGCAGTCGATTATTTGTTGTACAATTTTGAAATTTTAATGAAAATTAGTCAATCAAAACAAGTATAGAATTACGCGTCTACGAGTGGATTTACCAGCTGCCAGAAAAATACATAGCACAAATTTCAACAAACTTATCAATAAGAAACAATAAGGCAAATCTGGTGTTATTCAACCAATCCTAAACTGTATTATTGAATGTTCATAGTTTTTTTTAAGAAAATTATCAAGAATTCAGTAGCAAAATGATTGAATGACTTACTTGCATTTTTACTGTTAATTTAATATTAGTAAGAGCAACAACACACTCGTGCTATATGTACATATAAGCATCCACTTGTTTGGCTGAGATTTAAATCCTTCCTTCCATACGTTTCCTAATGCAATTCATAAACAAATGCAATTTTCTTCAAGTTCAATTTATTAATGCGTTTTAGCAGTAGCGTAAACTTTTGGTCGATTTCATATACACTTGTCCCTCCCTTTGCGCGACTTCAGTTTGCGCTAATTCACCTTTACGCGAAATTCATTTGCCTACCTGAAATTCGATTTGCGCGACTGACCTCGATCTGAACGGGATAGGCATGCTATGATCTGGTGAAGCAGATGGACAGATCATTGCTGTAGAACAGAGATGCATTACAACATCAATTCTGGTAAAAAAACTCAAAAATATTTTGGAAAAAAATTCGTAGTATTGAAAAATATTTTGCGAAAAAATTCCTAGTATTTATGAAAATTTTTAAATAGCTGCGGCAAGCCAATTGCATGGAAACAAAAACAAAAATCTCAAGCTCAAGGAGCAAATGAATTGAAAACTAAATCACACAACCAATAAAGTGCCTTGAAGACAAAACTACAAAAACCATGCAACGATAGCGAACCGAAATTATATCACTTGAGTAACGGCATGAGCTGAACGATCGTTGCGTTGAAGAAAAAATTACAGGAACAAAATACACGCGATGATTGCGGTCCAAAATGATTTAGCTCGAATAACGGAATGAGCTTGAAGTGAGCTCAAAATTTTTTGTTATTGTTGTAAGAGCTGGAAGAGCCAAACGAGCTATGGGCTGCGCATCCTTGCTGTAGAAGAGATTATTGAGCTTTTCGATGACCGTGGGCATTCTGAAAATCCTGAAGAGATTGGAACTACACAAGAACAGATGAAGGTGACCAACTTTGCAAATGTTTTAGCTTTGGGTGAAAAACCGGTACAAGAAGCTGCAAAAATTGATACAGACGACAAGCTTGAGAACGTTTGAAAGAAACATAAGAACTGCCTTTGCATCTTACCGGGAGCTTCATTTAGAAAAATCGAAAAAAGTAAGGCAATCGGTTGTGACTGATTTCTTTAAACGACCACCAAATGTATTGTAAGACGTATTATTTTTATTAAGTATAAATGAACTTTGTAACTTTCTTTTCGTTTGAATTACTGTTTTAAAGTTCGTTGTTCCTTTTTATCTGTTTTAAACAAATGTTTTTATAGTAATAAAGGATTCTGTATAGCAAAATAATAGCTACAGTGTCGTGAATGTCTTTTAGTCATATATTTTTATCTTTTCAGGAACGTAACCCCCTAAATTACATGAAATTCTCACTTCACTCTACGCGGTTTCGCTTTGGGCGACTCCTAACCCCATCACAAAGCGAGGGACAAGTGTACAATGGATTTTAAAATTTTAAGTGGTTGCTTCTTTCTTTTTCTTAATCTAAATTGTTTAGAACAAACGCATTTCACCACTTTAACATTCTTAAAAAAACATATCCAATTGTTTGTTAAAACTTAAAAAAAAATCTTTTATTCAACACAAGAGTAGCTCCACTCTACATGCCGCTTCTTATTATTTAAAATTGTAACCTTCAACGCAAAGTAATTTACTTAAATGGAATAAATCTGGAGCTGTGGGTGGCACCAATAACGGGTCTACCGTGCTTGACAGGTTCGTATGAAAGAGCAAATTCACCCAAGTAATTACCAATCATTTCTGGTTTGATTTCAACCTGAGAATAAAAGATTAGATTTGTATCACTGACGTTATTTAAAATCAACAAAAACTTACTTGACCAAAATCATTGCCGTTATAGGCACCAATGATGGAGCCAGTCATTTCTGGAACGATGATCATGTTTCTCAAATAAGTTTTCACAATTTCAGGCTTCTCAATTGGTGGTGCTTCCTTTTTGGCCTTGCGCAAATACTTTGTGTTGTTGATGTCGACATTGTGATATTCTTTGTTGCGGTAGGTTCAACTAATATAAGATGCTCCATTAACCGCATGTAGCGCCGAAATTTATAAATCCATTGTTTTCGCCAATAAATAATTATTTTGATATTTCGTGTGAAGATAATGGATTTTATTTGAAACAATTGCAAGAGTTTAAAAAATTCAATGAAAATTACATGTAACTCACAAGTAGCTAGCAATCACGCTGTGGAAGTTAACTGTCAAAAAATAAGTGTTCCGTCGATTGTGCCTTGCTGTTCCACTAGCCCCGAGGCTAGTTGAAATATTGACAATTCATATTTACCTCAGAACTGTCAAAATTTCATCAAAAGTAAAAAGATATCGATTGGGAAAGGTCCTATGTATACTATACCGAAACACCAGAAGAGTATAAACTAAAAGATGGCGATCAGCAGATTACATGAGACTTTTATTTATCAAACGTGTCTTTGGTGTTCAAGCACTACCACAGTGCACAGTGGCACCTGATATCAGAAGAAGCTGCTAGCTTTGGATTTTTAAATGTAATTTCAGCACTGAGGCCTTCCGATCGATTCTTATATAATCAGGACCAGATTTACCATACAGGCAGAGTAAGCACGGCAATAATTAAAGGGTGGCAAATATTGGCGGGAACTTTGAAAAATTATTTTAATCGTGGGAATTGTATTTCCCGCCTATTGCATTGGCATGCGTACCAACATTATAAGTGAAAAATGCCATTATAGCTGAACATTGGTGATCGATTACACAGGCAAACAAAAAAAATAAAAGTCGTGACCCAGAGGGTAGACCCCACTTCTCCTACATTTTTGAGGTCGCTGAAACCGAATATGAATATAAAAAATGTTTTCATTTCTTAATGACATTTTTTCTGTATGTAAAAACGTTACTATGCATGCTTATGCAGATGATCTGCAACTCGACCTGTCACGACCGCTTGGTCTTATTGAAAACTTATGCTGTAGAATAAATGAAGATATGGTCAAAATAAGTAAATGGGCTATTCAAAACAAACTTAGTTTAAATCCGACAAAATTCTATATTTTACCAATTTCGAAAGCAGTCTATCCTTTTGGCGATTTTCCATCAATTTTACATAATAGCATTGAGCTAAAATTTGTAACGAAAGCTGTGAACCTAGGATTTCTTACTAATTCTTCATTGAGCTGTGTAGAACACATCAACTCTATCAGGCCCGTGCGCAAGGGGGGGTTTTGGGGGTTCTAATCCCCACCATTGGAAATTTTTTTACTTAGACTTTTATTGGCAATATGTTTTTACTTAAATGAAAAACCAAAAAGACTTGCGCCTCTTACGAAAAATTAAAATTTTTATGAGAATAAAAAAAGTCTCACATATAGTACATAAGTTCTTATGTATAGAAAAAAGTATACTAAATGATACACTTAAAAATTTACTTATGTACATATGTATAAACTTTTCAAATGATGTCAAGTTTCTTGAGATCAGTTAAAAGGTTTGCAGCTTATACTTATAGTAATTTTTAGAAAATTTATCCGCAACTTCCGATATTTCACAAACCAGATCCAAGCGAAAGTTGTCGTTTAAATATTCTGTTTTTTTCATTAAAAAAAAAACCTTATTTTGGGAGAAGAATAAGAAATTCAAAGTGTTGGTAAGGTTATCTTGCTTGAAAATTTTTCCCAAATTTTTCTCAAAAATGTTTCTCAAAAATTTGATATGTATTTTCATATTGAAATTCCCGCCATAATTTTGGAAAATGTATGAATTTTATGATATTTTCCAAAGTTATGTCGGGAATTTCGGTATGTAAGTACATGCGTTCTTAGGTTTGAATGAGAAATAACATATAAAAAAATCATAAAAAAAGAAGATGTTATATTAAAGTTGTTTCGAGAAAATTTTTTTTTAAATAAATATAAAATTAAATTAATAATTCAACAAATTTATTAAAATCTTATTAATTTTATATAAAGTTATAGTATTCTTAACAAAAGAGTTATATATTTTAATCATATCTCCTATAGTTTTTGAGATATTTCGTTTCAAAATTTGCTCAAAAAGGTAATAAAAAACAAAGATTGCAGTTATTAAAAGTATGACCGATATGTACAATGTACATACATACATACATACATATCCTACTATACACACATAATCATATACATATCGGTCATTCTTTTATTAAACGCACACTTTGTTGTTATTGGCGTTTTTGAGCCTTTTTTGAAACGAAATATCTCAAAAACTATAGGAGATAAGATAAAAAATCATTTAATAATTTTTGCTAAGAAATACTCTAACTTTATAAAAAAAAATTAAAAAGACTTAAATAAATTTGTTTAAACACAAATTTTTTTAATTAAAAAATTTTTTCTGAAAATATTTTCAATATAACACCTTTTGATTTTTTTCATTTTTTATTTGTTATTCCTCAATCAATAATAAGAATGGATGTGTTTTTATATCGAAATTCCCGCCATAACTCTGGAAACTACGAATTTTTTACTGATGACGCGCACCATGTTTTTTCAACATAAAATTCGACATAAATTGCTTTTTTGTTTTATTTTTTTTTTTTTTTTTTTGTAATGTTATTTTCAATTAATCCTAAGAATGCATCTGCATTCAAATCGAAATTCCTGAAATAACTTTGGAAAATATGATACAATTCATACAATTGGAATGATGCTGCGCGCCTTCATAAAAACCTCATATTTTCCAGAGCTACGGCGGGAATTTCGATTTGAATGCAGATACATTCTTAGGATTAATTGAAGATAATATTACAAAAAAAAAAAAATTATGCCGAATTTTATGTTGTAAAAACATGGTGCGGGTCATAAGTAAAAAATTCGTCGTTTCCAAAGTTATGGCGGGAATTCCGATATGAAAGATCATGCATTCTTATTATTGATTGAGGAATAACAAATAAAAAATGAAAAAAATGAAATTTCCTGTCCCTTTGACAATAATTTCAATCTCTTACACCTTCAGAATTAGATCACTGGATTGTGTAATAATCAAGAAAAACGCAATCTTTATTTAATTATAAAATGGTTTATTTAAATCACAAACGTTAGTTTTTACACAGTACAATTGTTTATTTAATCTTTACATTCAAATTGTATACACAAACGTTTTACTTATATAGCTTAAAATCTACTGTATCACTTTATTACTTAAAATCCACTGTATCACTTTAGTACTTAAATTCAAATGTTCAACTGTCTCACTTAAGATCCACTGTGTTCAACTGTTCAATATCAACTGCATGCCGGTTGCTCAGATGACTGCCTTTTATACTAAAGTCATCATTTTCTAGAACCATCTGCCATTGTCTAGAATGACGTTTCCGGTACTTTCTTCATGGCGATTATCGACGTCATCCGCCATTATCCAGAATGTCGTTTCCAGTGCCTTCTACATAGCGATTATCGACGTTGATAATGTCGTACCATCCGCCATTATCCAGAATGTCGTCTCCAGTGCCTTCTAGATAGCGATTATCGACGTTGATAATGTCGTACCACACTGACGCACAACTTTATCATTTATAGTACAGAAAACACACTAAATGCCGCTAGATGGTGTTATTTTTCTACGGTCATTGCTGCTAGCTAGTACAGAAACCACTCGAAAATGCCGCGAGAGGATGTTTTTTTCTACGGTCAGTGACGCACGTATTTTTCTACGGTCAGTGATGCAAGTATTTTTCTACGGTCAGTGATGCTAGCTAATATCGTTTAATAATTATTACGAGAATTTTCTGGCATAAACCAAATTTCGCTACACTGCCCTCCGCTTAAACTGGTTCGTCCCGAACAAGAGTCTCTCCATCTCTAGTATAAGGTGCCAACCTTTCGATGTGGACTACCTTTAATTTACCTTTGTTGCCGGGGTATTTTTGGATTCGATGCACAACATCATTAATCCTTGTGACGATCCGGTAAGGTCCCTCCCAATGAGTCTGTAATTTAGGAGACAAGCCTCGTTTTCGTTGTGGGTTGTGTAGTAGCACTAATTGACCTTCTTTGAACCCTTCAGTATTTGCTCGCAGGTCATACCGAGCTTTCATCTTGTCGCTAGCCAATTGAGTACTTCTCCTGATGAGCTCGTAAATATCTGCTAGTTCTTCTCTTTTCCGCGACATGTAATCGTCAGCATGGGTCGTTTCTGTGACAGCGCTTACTCCGTACTTCAAATCTGCTGGAAGCCTTAAGTCCGTACCAAAAATGGCTTTTGCTGGCGTGACTGTAGTGGTATCGTGTATTGACGAACGATAAGCCATCAGAAATATTGGTAGATGCTCATCCCAATCTTTTTGTCCTTTGTCAACAACCTTTTTCAGATGCTCCTCTAGCGTACGGTTGAACCTTTCGACCATGTCATCGGACTGAGGATGCAATGCTGTGGTACGTGTCTTCTGTATTCCAAGCATGTCACAAACCTCCTTAAAAAGTGCCGACTCAAAATTTCGTCCTTGGTCGGAATGCAACTCAAGTGGAGCTCCATATCGGCAAATCCAATTTGTGATGAAAATGTCTGCCACTGTTTTTGCTTCTTGATTGGGAATGGGATATACTTCTGGCCACTTACTGAAGTAATCAATTACCACAAGGATGTATTTATTTCCTGCATTGCTAATTGGAAAAGGTCCCGCTATATCCATGGCTTTCCTCTCAAAGGGAGCTCCAACATTATACTGATGCATTTTTCCCCAAGTGCGGTGCCTTGGTCCTTTAGCAATTGCACATTGGTCACAACGGCGGATCCAGTCAGCAACCGTTCCTTTATTTTCTCTGTGGTTTTTGTTACGCCCAGATGTCCACCACTCGATCCATTGTGATAATCCTCAATTATTTCCTTAAATTTTTCCTTTGGAATAACCAGCAGTTTTGAGCGAATTTTACCATCCTCACTTTCCCAGATTCGGTAGAGGCAACCATCATGCAACTCCAAACTTTGCCATTGCGCCCAGTATGCTTTACAGATTTGGCTTTCACTTGATATTTCTTGCCACGCCGGTTTCCTACCCAGCTCTTTATACTTAATTATAGTTGCCGAATCTGTATCACTGCGCTGGTCCCGTTGTACCTCCTCTTTTGTCCACTTTTCTTCACTCCATTCGAATTTCCGATTTTTCTGTGTCAGCTCATGTAGACTGCCTGTGACATTTGCGAAACCAGGAACAAAACGTCTGTAGTAAGTGCATAGGCCCAGAAAACTTCGCAACTCATGAAGATTAGATGATCGTGACCAATTTTTCACAGATTTTATTTTATTATCCTCATCTGTGTGTATTCCTTCTGACGTAACCTTGTGCCCCAGATACTTGACTTCACGCTGGAAAAGTGAGCACTTTTTCGGACTTAATTTTAGTCCAGCTGCCTCCAAGCGCTCAAAAACTTCCTCCAGATTTTTCAAGTGGTCATCAAAATCTTTTCCCATGATGATAATGTCATCGAGATACACAAAACAGGTCTTCAAATGTAGTCCTTTGAGCGCTCTTTCCATTAACCACTCAAACGTAGCTGGAGCGTTACAAAGACCAAACGGCATGACGTTAAACTGCCATAGACCATTCCCAATACTAAAGGGAGTTTCCTCCTTGTCTTTGTCATCTATTTCCACCTGCCAATATCCACTTTGTAAGTCCAGCTCCAGATAACGTATCCAGTGTATCATCGATTCTGGGTAACGAGTAGCTGTCTTTTTTGGTGACGTCATTTAATTTTCTGTAATCCACACAGAATCGCATACTTCCGTCTTTTTTCTTGACAAGTACGACCGGTGAACTCCACGGGCTATCTGGTGGTGCAATGACCTTTTCTCGCGCCATATCCTGTACAAGGCCCGTTACTTCTTCTCTTTTAGCGAGTGCTAGCCTTCTTGGAGGTTGACGAATTGGCTGAAAATTACCTGTATCAATGCGATGTTTGACAACTGATGTTCGGCCATTATTTTCTCCTTTCAACGCGTATATCCGCCAATGCTTTGGCAGAAACCTTTTTTCTTTATTTTTGTTCTAGGCAGACAACTCCTTCGTCCATTCTTTCGTCAATACTTCCAAGGCCGATTATTTTGTCAAAGCTGTACCTTTTGTGTCCTGCTGGTCATTTTCACAATTTATAATAGCCGTAACTTTCCCACATTGCGCTATTAGTTCACCTTTTTGCATCCATTTTGGCTTATTTGTTGGATTCAAAGTTCGTACCGGTATTTTGCTGTCCGCTCTTGTTTTTACAAGGTCTTTCCAATAATCAGGTCTTTCTTAAAATTTTTCTTATCTGCTTCCACTACCCACAGATGGCTTGTCCCACAGTCTTCACTTGTTGTAGCCCAAATAATTTCTTCGGTGTTGGGTTCAATTCGACAGCGCTCACTTATGTAAACTATTGCAATTGTTAATTTTTGTCCACAGCCAACGTCTAAAGGCAACTCTACATTGGCATATCTTAACGTCTTTTTCTTAAGATCCAGAGTGAACCCATGTCGAATCATAAAGTCCACGCCAATTGGTGATATTTGCAACAATAAAATCATGTTCCACAGTTCTGTTGCCGATAAGAATACTCGCTCTAACTTTTCCAACTATTTGCGCAATTTCTCCTGTCGCTGTTCTCAATTGGATCCCATTTAATGGCATTGCACGTCGTTTATTAAATAAATCTGTCCTCACAATTGAGTGCGATACGCCTGTATCCAAAGTTAGCTCACATGGTCTTTTGTTGATTTTTCCACCGATGGTAAGGCTGTTGGAATTTCGGCAGAGCTTCGAAACTAAGACTGTGGGGCAATCATATGTGAGAGTCAGCTCACGCCCCGCTGTACTGACTCTCTTTAGTTTAACGACTGCTGTTCGTTACCATTTTCGCCATCGTTCACCCTATTTCCAATTTTTCTTCTTGGTGAACGTGATGCGGAACGTTTACGTGATTTGCAGAAACGTGCCATGTGTCCCTGCTTGCCACAGTTATAGCAATTTCCGTTGAAGCTACTGCTGGCGAACGACGAATTTTTGTTCTCAGCCTCCACCTCCATCCGACGAGTTTTCAATGATGGGTGGCATGTCAACGCAATCGTCTCTTGAGTGAGAGCAACCGAGACTGTTTCATTAAATGTAGTCTTCGGGTTCCTCATTGTCTCGCGTTTTGACTCTGAGTCACGTATGCCGTCAATAATCGCCTCTATTTTGAATTTTTCAGCTACGACACTTAACTCGTCAGGATAGGAAAGGTGTGCCAATCGTTCAATATCCGCAGCATACTCCTGCAAGGACTCGCCAGATTTCTGGACACGACTTTTCAACTCCAGCCTGTGAAACTGCTTCATGTGGTCACTGCCATATTTTCGCTGTAAGACATCCACCACTGCCTTGTAATTATTTTGCTCCGCCACTGGAACCGTTTGCAATACTTCTGCAGCTGCGCCTTTTAATGCCACAATTAGCGCTGCTGCTGCGCTATTGTTATAACAACGATTATGAGCAGATGTTGTTTCGAACTGGAGCTTGAAAACACTAAATGGCGTTTTTCCATAGTAAGTGGGTGCCTAAAGCTTCTCTGCGCTAATTTCTCTTATCACTTGAGTGGTTGGTTCGCTTTTATTAACGTCTTCAACATTATTTTGAACTTTTCCAAGATTACTTTGAACTTTTTCAAACTTATCTTGGGCTTTTTCCTTGAATGATTCAACGTCATCTCGTAACTCAATCACTTTTGCATCGAGGCCATTTACCATTTTGGCAACCTCCGTTCGAACAGCCTCCATATTTTGATTCATTGTTTGGATCTGCGTCGCGTTCTGACTCAACCTCTGATCAATCTGTAGCGCGTTCTGACTTAAACTCTGATCAATTTCTTCCCGAACCGTCTGGATTTGCAGCCCGTTTTGATTTAAGCTCTGACCAATTTCTTCCCGAACGGCCTGGATATTGTTATTCACCTATAAAGTAATTGTCTGCGTCATCGCCATTAACATTTTCTCGAAATTTGACATATCTACAACTTCACCAGTTGCCACCGGTCCAGAAGCTTCCTCCATTTTCGCCGTTGATTCTGAGACATCACTATAAAATTCATGCTCTTCCAGGTCTACCCCTTGAGCCTCAAGAGCCTGCAGTAAGCGTTTCTGTAACTCCAACTTTCCACCAGATGATTGCAGATTCAGCTGCTGCAACTCCTTTTTCAGTTGATCAACTTTTAGTTCGTCAAACTTAACCATTTTTTTTTTTTATTTGATTGTTAATTCTTTTTACACAATCCCACTTCTAACAGCAATTGTTATGAAATTTCCTGTCCCTTTTTCTATAATTTCAACCTCTTACACTTTCTGAATTCGATCAATGGATTGTGTAAGTTAATAAATCCACCAGTGTGATGTGGATAAATAAACTAATATTTTTATTTTTTATTCAAAAATATTTTTATTTTTGTTTTACTTTTTATTTAATTAAAACGACTTTTGGAATTGGACGTTGCAAACGAACTGAATACAAAATCAAATCTCACAAGCTAAATTTGCTTTTGTATGAAGAGTCACCATTTTTATTTCTTTTGAAATTTAATGAATTTTTTAATGGTCAACGTTTCGTTGACTTAAACAAAGAACGGAAATATCGCAGACGCTTGATCAGCAATATTTGAAGTTGCAATTACTTATTGCAAATTAGAGTGATCCCAACTAAGCCAGTATTAGAGTGGTCCTTAACTCTTCCCCCTTTAAAATCGATTGCCCTCAATCGTTTAGAAGAATGGCATATCGTTAAACCTTATTGGTTTCGCGACCTGTTGGCTTACAATTGGTACCTGTCTCGTATTCGTATTCGGTACGGCCAACACAAATTGATTTGGTACGCCGTCTCTATGAATTCGTTCCGTAGTCAATTTTGTTATAATTGTTTTGACCTTGCTTTGTCTATTTGTCCGAAATATAATTATGATTGCTATAATAATACCAGTTATTAGTCCGTATGTGGAGTATTGATGAATCGTCGCTTCCGTTTTTAAATATGATATGGTCTTGGTATTATTAATATTCAATTCCCCCATCATCTGAAGTGAAAGAAGCTGCCTACGTTCTTTTTCTTCAGGAGTCAGCTGAAGTATTGCAGGTAAGAGTTGGTAAGTAGAAACTTCGCTTGTCACATGTGATTTTCCGTTAATGTAAATTGTTACATTGTGAAATTTTAATAAGAAGTTTCTATTAAGGACCTGCTGTTCCGTATCTATTTTTACTGTTCCAATAAATTTGTTTAACAAAATAATCCCTGGGGATATTTCTTCAATAACGGGCAAATGCTGCCTGTTCATAACATTACATATGGATTGTTTACTGCTTAAAATATTTGGAATGCAACTCGAATTTGCAAGATCAATAAGATTTTGATCTCTACACAAAGAAAAGTTTTTATAAATTTTACAATCTTTAAAATCTCATTTTTACTTTTTAATATTTTTTCCGATTGAAGATCGGTTGCTACATTATCAAATCTTTTAACAGGTTTTAGAATAATGGTTTCATAAATTTTAGCGCTAGTTATAGGAATATTAACAATATAGAGAATTGAAATCAAATTAGATATTATTTTTATTTCTGACAAATTCAGTGCTTCTTCTATTGTTTCGAATGGAATGGAATGTATTTCCTTTTCGGAAAGTATCAGAGAGTTTATTTTGCCGGCCTTAGCCCAGTGAATTGCGTGATTAATGTTTTCTAATTCCTCTTTAATAATTTTTACTTTGTACTGAATGCTTGACATAAATTCATCTTTTACTACACTATTGATTTTTAGTTGTTTTTCTATTGCATTGGTAACTTTCGTAATATTATTTATCCTTTCTCTATACAAATTGTTAATAATGACCTGTTGGTTATTGTTTTCTAGAATATTATTTGTTTTGTCCTGGATCGTTACGTAGTCTTCATGATCAGAGCTCCCCGCGATCCACTTCCAGGCTGACCCAATAAAGTTAAGCGATCTCCTTAATTTTCTCGGCCTCAAATGTCGTATCAATGTTTCAATCTGTACTATTTCATATTTTATGTAAGGATAAAGTGAGTGGTTGCTGTCGTCACTGATTATGGTGAGTAGTTCGTTGATTGTTTTTTCGTAACCGTCTAAATCAATCACATGAATAAGTTTAAAGTTTCCATTCTGTATCCTAGCCTGTCCAGTGCTGATTGGTACTATTTGTGAATTGGAAAAATCTAAAACTGGAATTTCGCATTTTGCACCCTGGAGGCTGTATCTGAAACAGAAATTTAATTTCTTATATTACTTTTGTGAACTGTTTTTCCTGACTTTGTAATAACTGTAGTATTTCTATTTTCTTTGACAACATCTTTTCGGTATCTAATTGTCAGCTTGGACCCTATTCTTTTGTTGTGTTTGACATAAATTTCATCTCTAGGTAAATAGTTTTTAATTTTCAATTTCTTTCTATTATGGTACTCCAAATCCTGTCTTTGCTTTTCTTTTAGCCTTTCAATATTCTGAATTCTTAATTTCTCAAAATTTTCGGGGTCAATGTTAGGAATGCGTCCGAGTAAAAGTTCTACAGGTTTTTTTTTGGTAGTTGAATGAATGGTAAAATTGTACTCGTTCACAGCTCTCTCAAGTAGTTCCTCAAACGTGCGTCTAAGTCCGTCCGCTTTTAGGCATCTCAATATCTCGCAGAGGGTGGAATGAAAGCGCTCAACTTGACCGTTGACTTCGCTTTTGTAAGGTGGCGTTCTATAGACCTTAACCTTAAAGTCGTCTTCAAACATGGACATAATCGAGGCAGAATTAAGAGCTTTTTCGTTGGCGATAATTATCATTTGGGGCACACCGAAGTAAAACAATATGTCCTGTAACGGTCTTTTAATGTGTTTGACAGCTCGTGACTGTATTATTTTCGTTGCCGCATATTTGCTAAATTTGTCAATGGCTGTCAAAACGAGAAATTTCTCAGTTGAGAAAATTTCGATATGTAAGATATGTCCCGGATGACTTGGAATAGGTGTGGGTTGGATTTCTACATTGTTGGGATGACGTTCGAATTTCTTCTCTTTGCACGTGCTACAATTATTTACCATTTCTTTTATTTTGGCGGACATATTCGGGAAGAAGTATTTTTGTAAAATTTGAACACGATTTTCTTTAGCATTTCTGTGTGCTCTACGGTGTTCTTGACAAATTATTTCTTTTTGTAGTTCGATATTTTCAATGTCTTCAACTATAGTCTGTGTGAATCGTATCTGGTAGTCTTTGAAATGTTGGGGGTAAAATTCCTTAATGCAACCCATAAGTGGTTCCGTAGTACATAGACCATTAATTAAATTAGGATTAAGGTGGTTCTTGAAAATTTGAATCAAATCTTCTCTTACGAAGCTCTGCTTAACTATTGTTTGCCTCGAGTAACAATTGAACATTATTTTGACTTCATAACTTTCTTTATCGCCTGGTTTTATAACCAATTGATTACGAAATACATTTACAGGTGCCTCTATTGTAGGTATAAAATTATGGCCTGAACTTTGGTCGCTATGAACCGTTGGTGTTAAAGAATTTATTTCTCCATTTATAGGAGGTCTAGGTAAACAGTCGGCTACTACGTTTTCCCTACCAGGTTTACATTGAAGCTGATAATTATATTCTTCAAGGATAGCCTTCCATCTCTTGAGTTTATGATTGGTATTTTTGTTGCTTAATGCATAGGTCAAGGGCTGATGATCAGTATAAATGTTGACTTTTCTTGACCCATATAGATAGTTACGAAACGAATTTAATGACCATATTATGGCCAACATTTCTTTTTCATTTGTTGCATAGGCTTCCTCTGTTTTATTCAAAGTTCGTGATAAAAATGTTATTGGTCTATTGTCTTGAGATAGGACGGATCCAATTGCAAAATCGGAAGCGTCTGTAGTCAGTTCAAAGTCTTTCTCAAAGTTGGGATGTGATAAAACTACTTCCTTTGACATAAGTGTGTTTCTGAGACTATTGAAAGCATCTATGTCATCTTTTCCTAATTTTACCAATTTGTTCTTGGAGTCTTGTTTAGACACGCGTCCATCCTCCTCTTTCAAAAGGGATGTCAGGGGTTTTGCTTGCTTAGCAAAGTACTTTACAAATCTTCTGTAGTATCCTGACATTCCTAGAAATGATCGTAAGTCTTTGAGGGTTTTCGGTTGAGGAAAATCTGCTATTGCATGTACTTTTTTTGTGTTTGGTTTTATACCTTCGGTGCTTATTATAAACCCTAAGAATTCAACTTTTGTTTGCATGAACTCGCACTTGTCGAGTTGAACTTTCAAATTAGCCTTTTCTAAAGTGTGAAATACTTTTTCAAGGTTATCGAAGTGTTCGCTTTCGTCTTTTCCGAATATAATTACATCGTCAATGTAAACATAACATCTCCTGCCAATATGATCTCTAAGAATATCGTCGAGAGTTCTTTGGAAGATAGAAGGAGCATTCATCAGTCCGAATGCGAAACGAATGAATTCATACTTTCCACTATTAATGGAAAACCTGTCTTTTGGATATCGGATTCTTTTAAAGGTATCTGGTGAAACCCAATTTTAAAATCAATAATTGAGAAATATTTTTTTTTGCCAAGATTAGATAAGACTACATTAATTTCCGGGATAGGATATTTATCGGGTATTGTGATCGCGATTAGCTTGCGATAATCCACAACCATCCTGTTCTTTTTTTGACCAGAAGCATCCATTTTTTTGGGAACAATCCACACTGGTGAATTGGAGGGTCTTATAATGTTATCTTGAAGTATTTCTTTTATTTGATTGTCAATTTCCTCTTTTAAGGCCATTGGATATGGATAACTTTTCGAATAAACAGGTTGATCTGTAATAGTTCGAATTTCGCCTTGAACGTTTGTTACGAAAGTTAATTTTTTATTAGGGTCTGAAAATAGGTTGGGACATTTTTGAAGTAAATTAGAAATATGAACATTTTGGTGTTCTGATAAATGAGACGTACGTAGTTTTATATTGTTAACGTGCTCTGAAAGGCACTGTTTTAAGTGAATCGTTACATCGGAATCGATTTCCATATAGTTTTGTTTAGTGTAAATTAATATATAATAATACCGTCAAATGAAATAAAGCTTGGTAGTAAAAAGAATTTAATTTTGTCGCTTTTTGGAAATAATTGCACATTACCATGAATGGTTTTTCGTTCAAAATTGGATTTTTTATATGACGTGGGTGAACATAATTTTTATTTGACCCTGTATCTACTAAAAATTTTATAATTTCTCCGTTTCCTTTTTGGTGTTCAAAATATGGCAACGAAGAGTGATTTAATCTAAAAAATAGCTACATTGGACTTCCTCAGTTTGGTAGTAATTGGGATTATCAACAGATTCTATGTATTCTTGTAAGGGCGGTTCTACGCAATCAGGTTGTTGTTCAATTTGTTGGACTTCTACCTCTGTTATTTCCTGTTCATTACCAACGGTATTAAAAACTATTTGTTGCGGCGGTTGAAGTTGCTGTGGTGGCGGGAATTTCATTCGTTTTTGATCGTAAGGTTGGTAATTTTGCGGATGATTTGCGTAATTAATTTGTCTGGAATGGATACTTCTATCGACATCCATTGGCTCAGCGTGCGGTTGAGGTCTTGGTGGTAGCGTAAGTTGGTTTGCAAAATTTTGTTGTTGTTGTCCTTGATAGGAGTGTAGGGGGTAGGTTTGTCTATATTGTCCTGCATAGTTTGGATTAAAATGTCCTCGATAAGGGTATTGTTGGTAGTTTTGTCCGTGTTGTATTAAAAAGTTTTGTCTAGGAAAAACTTGGGGACTATGGGATAACTCCGGATAAAAGTTTCGGGGTGCTGGAATAGGTTTTAAATTTGATTGAATGGGTTGGTAATTAATTTTATGGTGCATAGGTGAATTAATGGTTTTACCATTGGTTTGCCTATTATTGGCGTATTGTGTTCTGTAGTCGATATTTTATAGTTTAAGGCGTAAGTGAAGGGCTTGCGGTAAGTCAACCGGTTCCCTCATTCTTAGCAGCCTTGGTAAGTCTCCTGTTAGTCCTCTAACAAACGTGTCCAACGCTTTGTCGCGGTAGGATTGAGTCATATTATTTAGTGATTCGTTACCCATATCCATGCATGAAAGTTTGTTTAGAATTAACGAAAGGTGCTGATAAACGTCATGGTAAAAATCTTGTACTGATTTGTTACCTTGGATTAGAGTGGTCATTTGATACTCAAGTGTGCCAATGTCTCTTTTGCCCCCGTAGTGTAAAGTAAGACCTTTTGATATTTTGCTCCAATTTAAAGGAGTATTGTACGATTCGAGTGCAATATCGGCCTGACCAGTTATTTTGTTTCTTATGACACTGAGTACTCCGTAAGATTTGGGACTACCTTTTAGGTGGTCATAAATTGCTAAAATTCTGTCCACACTTTTCTTCCATGAGCTAAATTCACCTGCTCTACCTGAAAAATCTCTTAAACTTTTTACTACGTCTGGAATTTTATTTAGATCGTCTAAATTAGCTCCTCTATTAATTTCTTGGTCAATGTCATTGTTAATGTCCGCCTCAGGATTTATAATTTCTTCGACTACCTGTCTTCCTTCATTTCTCATGACCTCTATTACCATAGCTGCTATTTCTGCCCTCATATCATCCATATTAATAGGAGCTGCGCCCACTGGCGGATTAACATTTCGATTTATATTTAAGATTGGGGGTCTAATTAGATTATCAGCATTCATGACTTTCACTAATTAAGCAATTCACTGATTCACAAATTTAAAGGTTTATTTTATTCTAAGTAAATATAAGATATTTTAATCTTAACTAAAACGCAAACAAAAACAAATTTTTTTTTAATTTCTATAGAGTATGTTTTTCTTAACTAACACTCATTTCTTTTCTTTCTCCTTTATGAGTAAATTTGTTTAGATTAACTTTTTTTAATTTTATATCTTTTATAGCGTTTAATTTTTTTCTTAAAAACCTAATTTATTTTCTCACTTTACATTTAAATTGTTTCAATTATTTTGTAATTTTTCTTTTAAAACTTACAGTAATATGCTGAGAATAAAAAGCATAATTTATGTTTGGTTGAGTCCGCTGCTGAAGTCCTGGGTTTTGATGTCAATTGTCGGTGTAGTATTTTCTTTCGTTGTGGCTGTTCCTCGGATCAGAACTCTCGTTTGCTATCTCTACTAGGGCACCACTTCGTGACTTGTAATCCTCCGACTTAAAGATGACCTGTCCCTTGTTTTATGTAACAACCCGACAGGATTAGGTCCTTCTTAATCAACACACACGTTGGGCGCCAGTTAATAAATCCACCAGTGTGATGTGGATAAATAAACTAATATTTTTATTTTTTATTTATATATATTTTTATTTTTGTTTTACTTTTTATTTAATTAAAACGACCTTTGGAATTGGACATTGCAAACGAACTGAATACAAAATCAAATCTTACAAGCTAAATTTGCTTTTGTATGAAGAGTCAGCATTTTTATTTCTTTTGAAATTTAGTGAATTGTTTAATGGTCAATGTTTCATTGACTTAAACAAAGAACGGAAATATCGCAGACGCTTGATCAGCAATATTTGAAGTTGTAATTACTTATTGCGAATTAGAGTGATCCCAACTAAGCCAGTATTAGAGTGGTCCTTAACTTCAAATAATCAAGAAAAACGAAATCTTTATTTAATTATAAAATGGTTTATTTAAATCACAAACGTTAGTTTTTACAGAGTACAATTGTTTATTTAATCTTTACATTCAAATTGTATACACAAACGTTTTACTTATATAGCTTAAAATCTACTGTATCACTTTATTACTTAAAATCCACTGTATCACTTTAGTACTTAAATTCAAATGTTCAACTGTCTCACTTAAGATCCACTGTGTTCAACTGTTCATGCCGGTTGCTCAGATGACTGCCTTTTATACTAAAGACATCATTTTCTAGAACCATCTGCCATTGTCTAGAACAGTGATGGCGAACCTTTTAGAGCTTGCGTGTCATAAATTTTTTTTTTATATATAATAATATTACGCGTGCCGTGAAAATAAAATAAAAACAAGGCCTAATATGTTTATGTAAATAAATTTAAGAACCATAATAATAAACAAATGTTTTTGTGTTAAAAAATTAATGTTTAAAAATTAATAAAATATTTAAATAAAATATAGTTGAAATCAAATAAAAAAATCAAAATTTTAATATAATAAAATAAAGAATAACACTAGTTCACACTCGAAATGTTCCATTGATAAGAAGTTAATTCTCTAATGTACTTTTTCCTGCTGAATTCGGAAATGAAATTAAAAATTTTTTTAATGGTACAGTTTTCGAGATATTGTGGTTTTTTAATTTTTTCGACCTTCTTTCACTTTAAAATTCATATCTTGAGCTCTGAATGTCCAATTTCATTGTGCTTGGCACCAAATTAAAGGCATTAAAATGATATCGATGTTAAAGATATTGATGAAAACAGGCAAGATTTTAAAAAAAGTCAAATTTTACATTTGATTCTTTGGCCACGAAAAAATAAAAATAAAATAAACACAAAGAATTTAAATAATTTTACTACATGTTCGTAAAGCTGATACTTTTATGCAAAAATTAAGATATACCAAAAGAAAATCGATCTTATGACAATGTTAGGAACGATTGATTGAGTGAATCCAATGCAACATTTTCTGAATTTATTAATTTTTTCGACAATTTGTTGAGTCTAATGGTAACAAAAAAAAGTTTTTGTTTTTGTTCCTTTGATGAAAGGTTACTTTTCTTATGTGCCCTTTACCGCTGAATTCGGAAATGAAAATAAAACTTTTTTTATGGTGCAATTTTTGAGATATTGTGGTTTTCTAATTTTTTCGACCTCTTTTCACTTTAAAATTTATATCTCGAGCTAGAAATGCTCAATTTAATCGTTTTTGATACCAAATTAAAAGTATTAAAATGACATACAAATATATGAGTTAATTATTTTATAGGATGAGTTATTGAAAAGATATTACTGAAAAATTATCAGATTTTTAAAAAAATCAAGTCTTACAGTTGATTCTGTGGCCACGAAAAACTAAAAAAGTAAGTTTTTCAACATAGTTTCTTTCCACAATAACCGGTGCATTCTGAGCTATTAGAAGTTATAAACAAACTTATTCTGATAATACTAAAACTGCAAAAAATTATAGAGATTATACTCAACAAATTGTCGAAAAAATTAATTTATTAAGAAAATATGGACTTGGAATTATTCATTCAATCGGTCCCAACTTCGTCATTTTACAATCAATTTTTTTTTGCTTTACGAAAACGAAGTTTTGAAGTTTTTCACCGATTTCTATTTTTTCGTGGCCACAAGTACACTGCAAAATTTAATTTTTATTAACATCTAGTTTGTTTGTTCACCGATATAATCTAAATCACTTATTTAATTAAAGATCTAAGTATGTATTTGCAAAAAAAAAACTTAAAATGTCATTATTAATGAGATTTCTGTTGTATGCTGAATGATAATAATTTATATTTGGCCCGTAACTCGTAGCTTTTAATAAATTACAAGAGAAACTGCTATCGTCAATGTTTCACAAGAATAAGTCGATGAAAATATTGTTAAAATAGCCATTGCTATTTTTTAAGGCATGAAAAGTTATCTGGAATAAATTTCCAAGTTGTTAGTATTTCATATTCAGCATTTCTCTGGACCGCTCCAATTAATCTATCTATTTCGATTTCTTCCAAACTGATTCTTAAATCTATGAATTTTTGTTTTCATATCGAACTATGTAGATTGAAAATCCATCAATTGCATTTCGAAGTTTTCTAAATTCATGAACTGAAATAATGTTAAATTTAACTGTTCGTACGTATATGTATCTGGACGGTAAGGAAATGAATATTGAATTTACAATTTGTTAAAAATTTATTGTAAAAAAAATAGATTTTTAAAACAAATATTTAAAATTTTTTACATTAAAATCGTAAAAATTGCGAGTGTCATCAAAATTCTCTCCCGTGCCACTCGTGGCACGCGTGCCATAGGTTCGCCATCACTGGTCTAGAATGACTTTTCCGGTACTTTCTTTATGGCGATTATCGACGTTGATAATGTCGTACCATCCGCCATTATCCAGAATGTCGTTTCCAGTGCCTTCTAGATAGCGATTATCGACGTTGATAATGTCGTACCATCCGCCATTATCCAGAATGTCGTCTCCAGTGCCTTCTAGATAGCGATTATCGACGTTGATAATGTCGTACCACACTGACGCACAACTTTATCATTTATAGTACAGAAAACACACTAAATGCCGCTAGATGGTGTTATTTTTCTACGGTCATTGCTGCTAGCTAGTACAGAAACCACTCGAAAATGCCGCTAGAGGATGTTTTTTTTCTACGGTCAGTGACGCACGTATTTTTCTACGGTCAGTGATGCAAGTATTTTTCTACGGTCAGTGATGCTAGCTAATATCGTTTAATTTTTATTACGAGAATTTTCAGGCATAAACCAAATTTCGCTACAATATAAAAAAAAACCGAAAAAAAAAACAAAAGGTGTTGTATTGAAAATATTTTGAGAACAATTTTATTAATCAAAAAAATTTGTGTTTGAAAAAAATTTATTTAAATCTTTTTAATTTTTTTTATAAAGTCAAAGTATTTCTTAACAAAAATGATTAAATAATTTTTTATCATATATCCTATAGTTTTCGAGATATTTCGTTTCAAAAAATGATCAAAAACGTCAAAAAAACAAAGTGTGCGTTTATTAAAAGAAAGACCGATACACATATATAATATATTTATAAAACAATTTTTGTCTTTTTTTGTATGCTTTGTAGTCAAAAATTCCTTTTTTAGAACTTTAAAACCTGACATGAAATATCCGAGTGAAAACACCCCACCCCCCCCCCCCCCCCATGGATGATTGCTGCGCACGGGCCTGAACTCTATCGTGAGTAAAATTTACTGCACGTTACGAAATTTAAGAA
This sequence comes from Meiosimyza platycephala, assembly GCA_963662105.1. NCBI lineage: Eukaryota > Metazoa > Arthropoda > Insecta > Diptera > Lauxaniidae > Meiosimyza > Meiosimyza platycephala. The sequence continues at coordinate 52,268,897 of OY759211.1, read as the reverse complement.
TAACATAATCATTTGTACCTATTGAGACTAGAAGGCGTCTTGTTGTGCAGCTTATAGTTCCAATAATTACTTACTCGGAAGTTCTTTATAGCAGATTAGATTCGCGCTCACTTCACAAACTACAAGTCGCTTACAATAATGCAGCTCAATATGTGTATGGTATTAAAAGGTTTGATCACATTTCATCCTTCAGTTATCGGATACTTAACTGCAGTATTAAAAACTACCTCGATTTAAAAAACTGTATCTTCATGCACATTATTATATACACAAAAACACCTCAATATCTATATAAAAAGTTACGCTTTTGTCAATTATCACGCAATTTAAGCATAATTTTGCCAACACATAAATACCTTAACTCTTCCAAATTATTTTTAAATTAACGCTATTCGTCTGTGGAATTCACTACCAAGAGACATAAAGTGTGTGTCTAACAAGATAAACTTTAAGCATTTAATATTTCGTCATTTTTCTTAAAATCTTTATTTTTCTTTTTTCTTTGGTCTCTCATTTTTTCACTTTACTTTTCTGTGATTTTACTCTAATAAGTATTAAAATTGTTTAGTTTATAAGTTCTTAAATTAAATTTATTCCTAAATTAATATATCCTAAATGTCAAGTTATGAACTTACTTATTGTACTTAAAAGAAATATTTCTTATGTACTAATTACATGTATCTATCAATCTATCTATCTGTCAATTGCCAGTTTTCCCGCTACCAACTCTTTACCACTCTCTTGGAGGTCGAAATTCAAATTGGTATACGAAGTTGAAATGGATGTGCATTTCTACGTTTCTTGGCATGCTGAAACCGAAAATGATAACAAAAAATAAGTTCGACCCTTCCATCACCCCCTAGCGCCCTTTCAACAACCCTAGAAAGGGATTGAAAATTTAATTTTCTTGCAAAAAAAAGTGGGTGCTTGGTGGTTAAGGAAAGGTCAAATTTACTTTTCGTTGTCATTTTCGGCTCCAACGCCCCAAAAAACAAGGAAATGCATATCCATCTCAATTTTGCATGAAAATTAGAGTTTCAACCCCTTTTGATTAGCTCAATAAGCTTGGGCTCACTCATTGGTTCACTAAGACGTGAATTCATTGTAACCATTTCAGTAAAGTGTTCAAATGTTGTATTAAGATTTTGCATTAGATACAACCTAAACCATGTTTCTGCTTTACCTTTTAGTAGAACATGAAAACTAGCTAAGACTTGAACTAATGAGAAACTACACTCTACTTAAAAAAAAAAAACTATAACGTTATCAGAACCATCATAAGCCATATAAAATAATATGCAGACGGACAGATATGATACCTCACCAAAAGAGATACGCGCTGAGCACTAAGTTGCCCACCCTTACACTGTACTTAAAGAGAAACAAAACCTTGGCTATCATTGTGCTCCACATGATTTTATGAGTAAAAAAATGCAAAATTAAAGAATATCAACGAATTATGTTGAACGATTAAATAAGAAAAAATTTAAGATGAGTTTTAATAATATGAAGTAATTTATATTTCTTTGTAAAAACTTACATTTTAACATCCACTGCAGCGACGAGGATGATCTGATTGATGCTATTGTTGTTGGTGTAAAAATGTATTTAGGCAAAAATTTAGGAAACTAAACCTTGCATTTAACTTAACATATTTTTAAATTATAGAGATGAAAGAAATCAAATTGAAATTTTAGAAAATTAAGATCCAAAATTCAAATACTAAATAACTTTAAGATTTCAATTTGAAGCATATATTATAATTAACTAGCAAAAACCAGCGCGCGTTGCTACGCCTCAACAAATAAAATTTAATGTTTTATTTTTTTTAAGTTGGACTAAATAAGAAAAAGTTATTTTTATTGAAATTTTATCTTAATCTAGTGGATAAAAATGTTTTTGGTTTTTCCATTTGGTGCATAAATGAACAACTGATTTGGTGGGAATCATTGGAATGCGTGAGATCAGCACCTTTGAATGAGTTTAATTTGGTTATAATCCTTGTCTTCTATATACATATGTATGTACCGAGTCTCATTTGTCTGCGTTAAATAGTTGCAGAGATATAAAAAATGTTGACATTTTCTCATATTGAAGCGTGGCACCGCCCAGTTTTTCATTAAATCTTACTTTTACATCTCTTTTATATATACACACCAAGTTTCATTCATCTGCGTCACATAGTTTATGAGATATGATGAATTTAATTCTTCTCTTATATGGGAGGAACAGTGCATACTAACTTATATTATTCAAAACTTTGATTTTCAGCGGGGAAAAAATACATAACAAGTCACCTCTCATCAATGGTATTCTAAGCATCTGAACAAAATTTCGCAAATATAAAACGTTTTGTATTGTTTTTAAATTATAGTACCATATATTAGATTCTTATTGCACAATACGTTAAATAAAATTAAAAAAAATTCATACATTTTAAAACTTTCTTAAATGCGTGACATTTTCCGAAAAGAGTTTTATATACTTATAATAAGGTTCACTACAGAACTTTTATATGTTTAAATATTCCATTTTGTTGCTGAACTCTAAATGGTTACCTGTAGACTGAAGAGGTAAATCTTCATATGTAAACGCAAAAAGTGTACCGTGTATATCGTATGTTGAAGAGGCAGCTTCAAAAGTTGGGTTTACAATTATTTTATTATCTACGGTTCCTGATGATGATTGACTTTTATTGCAAACTGTTACAACCCTGTCATTATCTCGAATGTCAAAATTATTTTGGAACAGATCTTGCGTAAAAATACTGCAGTTACTTTCATCATCTATACCTGGAATAGAAACAGTATAAACGCTGTCGGCTTGATATGATTCAGTATAGTCTGATGTACCGCTGTGAATTGCAATGTTCATGGTGACTTTAGGAGATTGTAAAAATGGCTGATGCTTATTTGTGAGTGATTGCTGAAAGCTATTACTGTTCTTAATATGCCCAGATATTATCAAACTGTCTGGGTTAAAGTCCGTTTCGATATTGCTCACGTGGCTACTTAATGGACATGATTTTTTCCTAGTTTGAGGGATAAGCGTTGAGCTTTGGCAATCAAAATTTTTATAATTTGGGCAATCTTGACATTGAAATTGATTATTTGAAGCATAGTGGAGACAATCTTCGTCAACGGTGTCCATATCTGATACAAGGATGTTCTCTAACTGTTGATTTTGCAGTTCATCTGCAAATTGGGAAACCTGGGTGGTATCTTCTGTAGTAGAATCTCCATTATATTTATTGCAAGGCACTTGATCGAATGCAGCATCTGTATTTATTATTTTAAACGCATCTTCGAATCGTATCTGAGAAGTTTCATCTTCCTGTAATAAATTGTTTTTTTGCGGTGACATTTTATCAAAATACTGAAAAGGAAGATTCCGAAAATTTAAATCTTTAAGAAACAGTAGCTTGTGCTCGGACTCGTCAGCAGCTTTTTCATTGCTTTTAGGGTTTTTATCATCGGATCTTGCTAGAAAAACATTAGAGCTTATCAGTTGTTGTATACTTTCAGAAAAGTTATGTAGTGGTAAGGGATTTGAAGTATTTTTTTTATAATTCTTTTTAGCATTGGGGTTAAGCTTTTTGTTTGAGTTTTTACTTTCATTCTGTAGTAGACCTCGATTACTGATAGCTACTTTGCTTTTACGTAAAGAAGTTGACTTTTTTGGGAAATAATTAAGTCCCAAACTAGTTTCAGCATTGTCTTTTGTACTACCGTTTGATTTTGAGGAGACACACGCCTTGCTTTGTTTCTTTTGAGGTCGATATTTATAATGAGGGTATTCGATCATATGTAATTTCCTTAAGTTTTCAGCTTCATTAATATATGGTTGTTTTTCTTTTTTATCTAAAAGCTGCCATCGCCTCCCAAGTTCTTTTGATATTTCTGCATTATGGAGGTCTGGAGTTTTTTCGCAAATTTTACGTCGCTCAATTTGGCTCCATACCATAAAAGCATTCATTGGCCGTTTAATGTATCCTGGGGAGTGTTTTCTGGTCTGTAAATATAATTATAATAAAAGCGATGTTAGATACATGAAATTGATGAAAAATAACAGAGCAAACTAAAGCAGGAATTTCTGATCTAAAAATTTACTATTAAAATGTCTCTAGTTCGAGAACTAAATCTAAAGGTTTGCTGCCACTTCGCAATGTGAATTCGATGTTTTTATATTCACTGAAACATTGCTTAGTATACATTTTTTTAATGAAGAATTTTTTATGCTAATCTTTGTAGTAGGGTAAAGTGGGAAACCTTCGACACCAGGGCACATTTGCCTTTGACAATTTCAGTGTGAAGACGGCCTAAAAGCCAAAAAGTTTAAATGCAGAATGGAGGCTAATTTGACCTAAAAAACGTAATGAACTTTGACAGTTCTTTTTCAACTCTTTTCGAGGAGACTTTTTTTTCCGTTTTCGGGATATCGGATGTCATTTTAGACACCCAGTACGTAAGCGTTTTATGAAATATATATGACTGGTGTAAGTATTAACTAAATAAAAGTGTGTTTTGTGAAAATAAGGCGGTAATAATTAAAAAAAACACAAAAAATACTCTAGAACGTTTGGGTCACATTTGTCTTTTGCTAATGGGGTATATTTGACATTAAACTAATGTGCACCATATCTAAACACAACTTCTAAAAGTAGAGCTTCGCGAATCCTATCGAGCTTCGTAAGCAAGCGTCTGGTAGAAGAATCTATGAAGCTTTTACGCTTGAAGCTATACGACCCTTACTTCGTCATTGCATACCAAACACAACATCCAAGAGGGGCTTTTTTCCATTGAAAAGCGTAGAGCAGAAGAAGTAGAACCTAGGAAAAATGCACAAAACTCTTAGCTAAAACATTTAGTTAAAGACAAAAACAAAATTTCCAAAAGGATGGCACCCGTCTAAATGACGAAAGGGATAAAAGCATTTTCTATGCCGACTTGGAAGACTCTACCGGGTTTGATTTGACAAAGGAAATAAATATAAACTAACAAAAATTTGGTTAAGAATCAAAAAATCCATTTTATTATGTGGGAGGCATTACAGAAGTGCATGATTATCCTACTTGCAATTTAAATTATTTAAGAAAACTATCACTTACTTTTGTATTAAAAAGTAAAAATGGAAGCAGAACCAAATCAACGGCTTTTATTGTGGCTTCTTAATTTGTGGGCTTCGCACCTACTGGTTGAAAGGGACCTCGTGCCTACTGATTGTGCTAGCTGAGGCCTGCTCAAATAATATTTAAGTACCTGGAGACCGACCACTGATCGGTCAAAAATATAAATCAAAATATTTTATTTACTGTAAAACCTAGCTTTATTTATAATTTTTAGTTTTGTATGTACTTGTTCATTACATTTCGCTGGGAAACACTCTATGTATGGTAGTATGTATATAAATTGTTTGCTTCAATACGAAGAACCACTCCTACTAATTAAATTTTGCCAAATGTTCGAATGAAAAGTACTTTTGTTGTCCTATTTTCGCGACAATTTTTTTGTCCCAATAGACTTTTAACTACAGTGGTGTACTGCTACTATTGTAGTGTTCATTTTTAATATTTAACCACTTTGTGGGGTGAAATCGGAAGACCCGAAAAAAAGTTTTCCCGGGACAACAACTTGAATCTTCTAGGATGGCCAGCGCGTTTTCCTGACCTAAATATTATTGAAAACTGCTGAGGTTGTTTGGCTCGACAGGTTTATGCAGAAAACCGGCAGTATGAGTACATCCACGAGCTCAAATAGAGCATATTAGCCTACTGGGAGGCTCTTCTTCGAAAATACGTTAAAAAGCTATTTAAATCCCTACAAAAGCGAATGACTGAAGTGGTAGAGAATAAAAGAGGGTCCACCCATTATTAAAATAATGTTTTACTTTTATTATTTTAAAACAGTTAAAACGAATTTAAGTTACAAGCATTTTGTGCTATCGTTTTGTCGCACCTTAAAATTAAGGTTTTTGGATTAATTCAAAAATGCATTAATTTTTTAAACAAGTTCTTTACAAGTTATTTATTTTCTTAGCTTAAAGAATATATACCATGAAAATAAATTTTTAATAATTGTTCTAAATCCTTTAAAACACCGAAAAACTAGTTGTGCTATCGTTTTGTCGCGGACTGTATGTACCTAACCCCCAAGTTTCATCAAAATCGCTGCACCCGTTTTCGAAATAAAGTCTGAATATACAGCCGTGGCCAACTAATTAGAAACAGTTTGTCCTCTTAGCTTTTACTACATTTAAAAAAAAAATTTTCAGGTAACGGTTGTTTTTATTGTTGTAGTTGTTATTATACAAGCGCTCTCTTGCGGTTTATGTGTTTGTTGTTGGTTGAATCTGGGCTACTTGAAAGAGTTTCACGCATGAAGACAAAAAACAAACAAAAAGATGAATTGAGTTAGCAAGGTAAACCCAAGAGGTAAGCCTTTGCAAACTCAATTTATCTATTTGTTTTTTTTTTTGTCTTCATGCATGAAACTCTTCCATGTAGCCCAGATTCAACCAAACGTCTCCTTACAGTAAGAGTGGAAATCATAGTATCAGTTTGATCCAAAATTTGGGGTTTTATCCCCCTAGGGGCTATTTTAGGGTCTATTATAGCCATTCAAGAAATTTTTGTATCCGTTCTTTCCGTTGTTTTACAAGGTCGTTTTTTTTGTTGGCACGTTTTCTGTCGATTTAAAAGTGGTGAAGGGTTTACTAGCACCATAAACTTCCCTAACTGAGCACCCAAAGTGGGTGGCAATAGATCGATATGACATTTTGTGGTTAAACATCATCATCAGCCAAAGGTCACTTCTTCAATAAAACCAACAACAAGCACATAAACCGCTAGAAGGCGCTTGTATAATAGCAACAACAACAACAAAACAACCATTCCCCGAAAAACTTTTTTTTAAATGTAGTAAAAGCTAAGAGGACAAACTTTCTAATTAGTTGGTCACGATTGTATATATATATATATTAGGCTGTATTGAAAAATTAACACACAATTCAAGGCCCAAATAATGAAATAGGAAGAAAGGACAAGACAGGAAATATATTTTTTTTGATTTAAAATATATTCATAGGTCCCCAAATAGCTGTTACATATGAAAACCGTGTAGTTTTGTACTGGAGCCTATCTAATGGTAGAATTTTTTCCAAAAAGTATCATAGAGCTCGATTTATTGTCAAAAACAACTGATGTGTGCAAATTTTAAGCGAGATCGAACGAAGTGCTGGACCGTCAGCAAAGGAATAAAAAACGATTATTTTGAATCAGACGAATACTTTTTGCTCTGGAGCCCATCTAACGGTACATTTTGTTGAAAAAAAATATAACAGCAATCGATTCATCATCAAAAATAAGTTATGCACCCAAATTTTGAGCGAAATCGAACGACGTGTAGTAGTGTCAGCAAACAAATAAATACGTTTTTTTTTATTTGTAGCACATAATTTTTCAAATCGCTTTAGGCAGACTCCTAAAATTTAATTGATTTGCTTGAAATTTACACATATCATTCTACTTTCAATTTTAGGGGACCCATATTTTTTTATTTTGCTGATAGGCCTCAATTTTCAAAGTTATCATCATTTGAACTTTGTCTGCTAAAATTATAAAAAAAAATATTTCTGAGAGGACTTTTTTTAAATTGTCGATATTTCCTTAATAAGTCGCGCAATTTCATAATTTTTTTTTTCAAAATTTTCATAATTTAATGTATTTTTTGAAAAAATTACGGTTAGCCTAAAATAAAATGTTTTGTGGGAGATATTGAAAAATAATGTGCCACAACTAAAAAAAACCCGTTATTTATTTGTTTGCTGACACTACTACACGTCGTTCGATCTCTTTCAAAATTTGGGTGCATAACTAATTTTTGATGATGAATCGATTACTGTAATATTTTTTTCAACAATATGTACCGTTAGATGGGCTCCAGAGCAAAAAGTATTCGTCTGATTCAAAATAATCGTTTTTTATTTCTTTGTTGACGCTCCAGCACGTCGTCCGATCTCGCTGAAAATTTGCATACTTCAGTTGTTTTTGACAATGAATCGAGCTCTGTGATGCTTTTTGGAAAAAATTGTACCATTAGATAGGCTCCAGTGCAAAACTACACGGTTTTCATATATGTATAACAGCTATTTGGGAATATATTTTAAATCAAAAAAAAATATATTTCCTGAATTGTCTTTTCTTCCTATTTCATTATTTGGGCCTTGAATTGGGTTTTAAAAATCGTCCATACATTTCGATACAGCCTAATATATGTATGTATATACATATAATTATTGCTCGTTTAATATAATAGGAGATATATCGTTTGTAGACCGAAATCGAAACGTAAAATGGCCCCCCTTATCAAGTAAAATGTGTCCCGTATAAAGTCAAAAGTGCCCCGTGTCGGGATACATTTGACAAAAATTACTATTTTTGAAAAAAATTGAAAAAAAACTAAACAACTTTGTTTATTTTGTGATGTTTGAAAAACAGAAATAATTTTAAAAATCCCTCAATTCTTTTGGGAAATATAAGTCGGCCGTTAAAAATTAAGTGTCAAAGGTACCCAACTTTCCCCTATCCATCGTAAAGATCGAGACATTAATGTGTATTAACTGCCGTCAACCGTGCTCTCTGTTCTTCATGTGTGTTATTGCCAAATGAGGATGTTTCAATTGATCAGCTGTGCGTTTTAATTAAAGGATCATCTGAGTCACTATACTTAGCAGTCTCATATATTCCTCCAAGTAGTTCTTTTACTTTATATAAAATGCACATTGATAATATAACTTTATTAAATGTTGATTTTTCCATGAGATTAAATCAATTAATGGTTTTTGGAGACTTAACCTGAGTGGAATTCAATGGGGTGCATTATCTGGTGATAGCAATCTGTCTCCATTGAATGTTTCAAGTGATATTGAGATGTATGTTATAGATACCTTATTATATATTATATACTCTAAGAAGACTTTAGTTTTACTTCATAATTAATTTAATGGAAAAAAAAATTTTCCTCGAAAAATAAATACATACATAATACATATCGGTCATTCTTTTATTAAACGCACACTTTGTATTTTTTGACGTTTTTGAACATTTTTTGAAACCAAATATCTCAAAACCTATAGGAGATAGGATGAAAAACCATTATATCATTTTTGTTTAGAAATACTATAACTTTATAAAAAAAATTTAAATAAATTTGTTTAAACATTTATTTTTTTAATTAAAAAAATTTTTCTCAAAATATTTTCAATATAACACCTTTTTTTTATTTTTTTATATGTTATTCCTCAATCAATCGTAAGAATGCATTTGCTTTCATATCGAAATTTCCGCCATAACTTTAGAAACAACAAATTTTTTACTGATGACGCATATCATGTTTTTTTTTTCAACATAAAATTCGACATAAAATTTTTTTTTGTTTTTTTTTTTTTTGTAATGTTATTTGCAATCAATCCTAAGAATGTATCTGCATTCAAAACGAAATTCCCGACAAAACTTTGGAAAATATGATACAATTCATACAATTAGACTGATGCGCGCCTTCATAAAAACTCATATTTTCCAAAGCTATGGAGAGAATTTTGATTTGGGATTGATTGAGAATAACATTACAAAAGAAAAAAAAAAAAAAATTTATGTCGAATTTTAAGTTGAAAAAAGATGATGCGCGTCATCAGTAAAAAAAATCTTAGTTTCCGAAGTTATGGCGGGAATTTCGATATGAAAGCACATGCATTCTTACGATTGATTGAGGAATAACATATAAAAAAACAAAAGGTAACACCTTGAAAATATTTTGAGAAAATTTTTTTAATTTAAAAAATTAATGTTTAAACAAATTTATTTAAATTTTTTTAATTTTTTTTAATAAAGTTATAGTATTTCTAAACAAAAATGATTAAATGGTTTTTCATCCTATCTCCTATAGTTTTTGAGATATTTGGTTTCAAAAAATGTTCAAAAACGTCAAAAAATACAAAGTGTGCGTTTAATAAAAGAATGACCGATATATAAAAAAAAATATAATGTACTATTTAGTGTGCGGTGAGAAAGTGGAACGTGCGGATGCCCTTAATATCGCTTGAGACTGTGGCTGTTACTTCCATTGCTCCTGTGTAAAAATTGAATTGATGATTTTGTTAACAACCCCACCATTGATAATAGGGTGATGGCACCTAAGGTCGGCCACCCCCAGTAGTCGGCCACTTTGGCACAAAGTGTAGCATAATAGTAAATATTTTCATCGTACACCAATGAAAAAAAATATTTTTCATAGAGTTAACGATTCTTTCCTTAGTTAGCAAAAAATTGGTACAATCAAGCTGTTACTCTCTGCGATAAAAATGTTAGTTTGCGGGAGGTTTTTGAAAGCGTCGAAAACGAGTGATCTTTTAAAAAAATGCGACTATAAGTGTTGTCGGAAAACAAAAAAATTGTGTAAAGTATTGAAATGAAGTGAAGTTTGTGCTCGGTTTTAGGTAATTAATAGTCTATTTCAACTATTTTTTGACTAAAAATGTAAAAAATATGTGTTGTTAAATAATTACAGAGGGGACCGACTATAGAAGACAATATTTTGTGAAATTCTGGGCTCGGCCATCCTTGGCCGACTACTGAAGAATATAATTTTTTTATCTTTTTCATGATTTCAGTAGTCGGCCATTGATGATAAAACATATAAAATTGGTACCTAGTAACGAATTAATGCCTGTGACTAGGAGTAAAGTCATTGAAAAATAAGTGATTTAGTAAAAAAAAACGTGCTTTTCATCAGTATACGGTTACGAAAGTAAGCTTTTGTGTAATTTTAAAGCTAGTTTTGGATAGTTCCGATTGTACACATACAATTGAAAATACCTTTAGGACATCTACCCATTTGACGCAAATTTTATTGATTACACAAAATGCATTCAGAATGAGCTCGAAAATCTGCAAAAACAATCTTGCTGAAGTCAATTTTTGTTGAAAAAAGTTTTGGCATTGGTCAAGGAAGGCTGATAGAAATAAATACACCTAATTCTGTTTTTACGCGAATTTTTTTTACGCGAATTTGATTTAACGCGATTTAAAAAAAGTGTTGCGTTCTGTTTTTGCGCGAATTGATTTGATTTAATGCGATTTAACAATACATGAGCTTGAAAATTTAGTTGAAATTCTGAGTGATGACAATGACATTCAAGTTTCTCAAAAAAGAATGCCAGTTTTATCAGAAAATAATACCGATAAATAATGATTTACAATATTTTTTAACTGTTTTTATTTTATTAAAATGAATTGCTTTTTTTTGTTGATTTCTTATATGTTGTATGAATTTTCTTTTTGAAGAATCAATATTTTTGTTGCATTTTTTCTATGTAATTTATTAATAAACATATGTATTTTATAAGCTACTTAAATAAAATAGGTCACAGCGCCTGTAAAACCGATAGTTTTTTATACTTTTATGTTATTATTTTTGTTGATTTTTCAAATGTGGAACCAATCCCCTACTTTTATATGGATTTTGTATCTTTTTTTACGCAATTTTTTTTTACGCGGATTTTTCAGGAACGTATCTATCGCGCAAAAACAGAATTAGGTGTATTGATATTGATCTTATACTGGATGTTATAAAAAAGTTTGAGCAAGCCCACCAGGGTAGAACTGACTCAAACACAACTATTACTGGCACCGACATTATAGATGACACTGGTGAATTGACCAGATTCTCTTCAGATATTGCAACAGCTATACTGCCCACAGAAGCGAAATGGGCGTATCTCAAAGAAATTCATAATCGTGATTCTTATGGCATCGGATAGCTTAAGAAATTACGCATCTAATGAGCTACGCCAAATGCCACTATCTCAGTTTAAACCTATAAAAATCTTCTATGAAAATGTCCTCTTTCAGAAGCACACAATACCTTATAAATAACCTTAATAACCGATTTTTGGTAGCCATTTGAACTTAAAAAAAAAGTTAAGTGGCCGACTACTAGTGCCATCGCCCTTTAAAATATATAAATGATCTAGACTTCTATTCGAGTACGTTGCTAAAAAATCAGTTTTTATCATGCATCATGCATCATAGTACAAGCAAAAATTTTGACTCAAATGTTCCTCATATTTCTGCTTTTCAAACATTAGCTGGCTTTGTGTTTCTCACAGAAATTTGGATTTTTTTTTGCGAAATTGATAATTTTAGAATTCCGGGTACAACTTTTATGCAATTAAAGCTGAATATGACTGCCAATTTCACCAGCGCTGAGGTCCAATTCTGTAATGCGATGCGAAAGCAGTGCGATTCGAAAGCCAATATGACTCAGTGCATTTTAGAGTACAGTTTAGTCAATTCCGTATCGGATTGCTTTCGCATCGCAATACAGAATAGAGCTCCTGATGTTATAAAGATGGGCTGTAACATTGACAACATATCATACATACATACATATTTAACTATAATTAGCAGTCACCGACTGTGTTTCGTATCGATCAGACGTATCTACCGCGTGTTTGATAACGTTTCTATATATGTAGTTGTTTTTTTTTTCTTTTTACAGTTCTGTGTTCTTTTCTGAATACTTCGCGCATACATTTCGATTTTCATATTTTGACTTTTGTTTGAATAAAGACAAATGAAACATGAAACTTTAGTATATTTTAGTATTTTTGTAGTTTTACTGTATGCTGCTCTCGACACTTTGCTCTATTTAGAGCCTCTTGACATTTTCAGTAAAGGGACTGTAGCCAAAAAAGCTATTAGACTGAGGGAATCTTGTTTTTGGAAATCGAAACGGGACTGATTATATCACCCCCACTCTTACGTTCTCAACCAACTTTCAAGTGAAAATACCTGAAAGGAAGGGTCGGACTCCTATTTCGAATTCCAAAGAAATATATACTGACGGTTCGAAAATGGATTCTGGTACGGGGGCTGGAATTTTTTCTATTGACTTAAGCATTAGTGAATCTTTTGCTTTACCCTGTTACTGTAGTGTATTTCAAGCGGTAATTTTTGCTGTCTGGAAGGCATGCCAAATTATTGAATCTAAAATTTTTGAACGTAGTGACAGTTTTGTTATATACATCGATAGCCAAGCAGCCATTAAGGCCGTTGGCTCTAATATTATCAAATCTCGCTTGGTCCTAGATTGCAAGAAATCACTATATGAAATAGGCGGAAAATGCAACTTAACCGTGTGTTGGGTGCCTGGACATAGCGACTTCATTGACAACGAAACTGCAGTTGAGCTTGCTAGGAAAGACTCTAAAATTTACATTATTTCTGAACCTAACATTATGAAATCGCTAGCCTTTATTAGGGCCAAAATTGATTCAAAATGTATAAATTGGAGATGGTCTAATCTGACATGTTGTACGTCGAGGGCAATCTGGCCTTTTTATGATGCTTATAGAACGCGAAACGTGATCTCATTAGACAAACAAACCCTGAGAATCTTTTTAGGTGTTATTACAGGGCACTATTTTATAGGCAAGCATGCCTCAAGACTAGGGCTTTCTGACGTAGGGGATCTTTGTAGAAGCTGTAAAGATCCTGACGTCGAAGAGTCTGTCTTTCCATTATCTTTGTGAATGTCCAGTGCTGACAAATCGGCGCTGTAAGGTATTCGGATTCCACTTCTTCGACTCTCTTAAAGACATTGCCAAAAGTGTCCAAAATCCATTTTGAAGTTTATAAAAATTACGAAATGGTTTGGGCCCAGCTGCGACCTAAGTTATGATGACAATTGTCATCTCCCGTGCTAACCTAACCTAACCTAACCTATGGCACAGCATATACTTAAAAAGAGTTCGAGTAATTTTTAAATTTGCATAAAATTCAACACTTAAAAACGGCAGTACGCACTCCGAGAGCAAACGGGCAAGCCGAACGCGTCAACAATTTTGTCATCGATCAAGTGTTTGACCAAACAAGATAAAGACTGGGACTCCACCTTATTAACTCTCCAGTCGTGTGTAAATTCACAGCCAAATGAGACTACAAAAATAAGTCCTAGTGAGCTAGTGTTTAGTTTCAACATGCGCAACGCCAGCAAAAATATAATTATACAAGCACTAAGCGATGAAGAATTGCAGTATGATGACGACTATCTTCAGCACAAAAAAGAACAAGCGTTACAGAACATCGAATCTGAAAGATTAAAGTGGAAGGAGCGGTACGATAAAAAGCATCAACGGCCATACAAGTTTACTCAAGGAGATCTTGTGGTAATCGATTATGTGCCATCAGCAAGTAGCAATACCCACAAATTAGATCCAAAATTTAAGGGTCCGTTCATCGTTAACAAAGTACTAGATTTTGATCGTTATAGCACTGAAGGTTTACCAGAAGCATCTAGATGACGCCGACATTATTCTGCTGTTGTATCTAGCGACCATTTGAAGCCTTGGAGTAGCCTAACCCCAGAACTTGATGATTCGGATGAAGCTAGCGAAGATTCGTCTCAGGGAGACGAAATGTCAGGAGAGGCAGAGCTATCAACGACAGAGAAGTCAGTTGGTATAAGAGAGCGAGTGTGTGAAGACGTGCAAAAGACCGTGATATAACAATCTGTTTTCTTTTATAATAATATACCTTAAAATATCTTTGTTATTTACTTTAACTTTAAACACAATATCGAAGAATAAAAATAAATGTATTTTTAAAAACAAAAGAACAAAACATCTTGACAAGTATGGCAAGTCTTACACTTTGTTTATTTCATTGTATTTAAAAAATTTTCATTCGTAATTAAAGATTAATTTTAATTGTGTGAACTCAAGACACAGTGTTCAGGAAAACTGAACAGGTTTGCTAAAAATGACGACAACAGATACCGCCTGCAAACTATTCTTCGGCATCACTAGTGACCGAAATCACTTTACTTGAAATCGGATCAGCTCCCCTTTTGAAAAAACTCTTCAATTTCTCAAGTGGGCCACTTCCAAACTCAAAATGATAATTTTTTTAATGAAACTATGTTATTTAGATTGTAGTATGTGCTTGAAACAGATTTCCACATTAAAATTTATTTTCCCTGTTAAAACATAGCTTCAATATGAAAAAAATCCTTTGTTCAATTATATTTATGTTTATATTTTTAAGTAAAAAAATAATAAAAATTTTTGGTTACCACCATCAGATAGAGGAGAAATAAATGAATTATTCAAAATAATAAAAGCAAAAAAAATCCAAAAACTTATACCTGATTTTTCATTTTAAAAAAAGAAAATTTAAATTTTTGACAAAATTTCATTATTATTTTCAGTTTTTACCACTGAAGAAAACAACATAATTAAAAAATAATGAGAAATTCGAATTCCCCATTCAAAACTACTTCGAATGTGAGACTGAATTAAAAGAAAAAAGTTCACCTCAGCGATAACCACCATCGTTTTTAGGTTGTTGGTGAACTTTTTTTTTTATGCGTCAGTTTCAAGAGTAAAATGAAAATCGCTAATCAGGAGCGCAATATTTAGAAAAAATTGGTAACACATCCCACTCGGGACACTTATGGGAATAGGAAACTGCCGGTGCCTCTAAATTTCAGAGACTTTTTTTTTTGAACCGGTCTACGGTTCACTTTATTAGACACAGTATTTTTTTTTAAATAAAATTCAGATAGCACCCACTGTAATTGAGTTAGGAAATAATTGTTTTCAGAAAATTAAGAGCAAGATGTATCTAATATACAAAAATAAAAATATTGGAATTTTCTCAAAATTAACGGTACTTCGTACAAGTATAACTTTTGAAGTTTCAATATGTAGCTATGTTTTGTGGTTCACTTGATTAGACACACTTATTGTTTTTTCCTTATTTGTTGCGATTAACTGTTAATGTTAAAATTCAATTAAAATGGAAAACAAAAAAATATTGGAATTTTCTCAAAATTAACGGTACTTCGTACAAGTATAACTTTTGAAGTTTCAATATGTAGCTATGTTTTGTGGTTCACTTGATTAGACACACTTATTGTTTTTTCCTTATTTGTTGCGATTAACTGTTAATGTTAAAATTCAATTAAAATGGAAAACAAAAAACATTAACGGAACGAGAACATGGTCAAATTGACAATTTGCGCTCTGAAGGGCTTTGTAATCACAAAATCACCAAAAAAATTGGCCAGAGTTCAAATATTGTTAGCCATTAGCCGTGTTTTATTCGCTTTGGTTAAACCTAAAAGTGAATAAAACGCATAAGTTTAACCTTTCTTAGTTCTTGTACTGACCACAAGTGACAGTGTTCTGTTTTAAAATCAGGGCCGTTCTGATGGCCGGCAAACTCGTATGGTTGAACGGGGCCTAGCAAGGTAAGGGACCTCACGCATCATTACATAATACTTTTTTTTTCAAGAAATTGGTATCATTTGCCTTTGCACTGATCTATAGCGTCGTAGACGCTTATACCAACGTTTTTCTTTTGTTTTCCGAGAATAGAAAAAATTCGACGATAGAAGATGAAGAACAAATCGATTTGACGTTATATTAAAAAGGAAAAATGAAAGCAGGATCAAAGCAGCGATTAATGACTGTTGTTTCATCTTTGTTTTTGTTTTTATTATGTGACTTTATTTTAATATTTGGGCCCACTTACTGCTTACATAAGGCCCCGCATAACCTAAAACCGTAACTGCAAAATTCAAGCAATGCCGCCACAAATATTTTATTATTTTAGGTTTGTGTCTAGAACTACTTGCTATGTGCGACATTTATTTTTCGAATTCAGCATAGCATAGCATAGACAAAAAAAGTTCAATCAATTGAACTAGACATTGTGAGCTGGTTCACGCAGTTGTACGGAATTTTGGTTTAACCAAAACGAATAAAACACGGCTATTTTGTAGCATTAGGTCAATCAGATGGTAAAAATTATAAAAGCAGGACTATTGAGGCTTGAACACAAAAATAAAAGCGCAATATCTTAAGGATTGCATCCAACTGTGCTCATTCTACAATGAAAACAAAGGAATTAGCTAATGTAACAGCTAATAAATCGACTGTTCGACAAGCAATTTTAGCAGCACCACACCTACAATACTAAAAATCAAGGGTACACCCGTACAAACAAATGACTAAAAGCAAATGACAAACGGCATAGTACGGGAGGCATTTAGTATTGCATTTAGCGAAGCAATTTCCTCCCACTTAATTTTTTTTCAAATGATAGTTTAAGTATACACCTAATTCTGTTTTTACACGGTCTTTTTTTACACGGTTTTGATTTAACACGGTTTGAAAATAAATAAATTTTAAATTTTTTTACACGATTTTATTCCATTTAGCACGATTCAAAATCTTTTGGGCTTAAATTTTTTTTGGTTAAATATACAGCCCCTTCATGGTTGGCTACAATCTCGTGTTCTTAGTCGCCGAGGTAAAATTGGCTTCACGATTGGCGACCTTGGCGAAGTATCTCCGCTGCAATGTCTTCCACACTTTTTTTCTCTACATGGTTGGCGACAGTCTCTTATAGTTGTATCCAGAAATGTCAAAATTTGGAGACAGCTATTTTGCTATCGGCAAAATGAAAAAGTGCACATATAAAAAAAATAATTACAATTTATATGAAAAAATGTATTTCAAAATGTTCTTTCAGTACAAAAATCAGCACCAAAACGGAATATGAACGAAATATTGAAATTTTGGAAAAATAGCATTTTTTTACATTACTTTTAAGCTTAGAGTGCATATCTTGCTTGTGTAAAAACACACTAACTATACATGTGATTTAATAAAATAAACTTGAATAGTTGTTCTTAAAAAATCCTTGCTTTTCACTAATTTCAATAGGTTTTAGAGATAAGGAACCAATCACCTATTTTGCATACGATCAATGTCTTTTTATACACGGTTTTTTTGCACGGGTTTTCCTGGAACCAATTACCGTGTAAAAACAGAATTAAGTGAGTTGATAGTCGAAACAAGCGTCAGCCGCCAGAATAGTGGTGGGCCTGGTTGTGAGAGGCCGACAAAAAAGTTTTGCGCAAACTATACAAGTTATTATGGTAAAATTTTGTATGCGTATGTCAATCACGAATATAATTTTTTGATCCCAAAGTAGACGGACTTGGAGAATTGGGCGTGGTATATTTCGTCTTTTTCATTTTTATTTTATTTTTTTCAACCTTTTCCATATTCTTTTAACTTTTTCAACCTTATAATTTTTCCCAATACAATATGCAATAACTTTTAATATAAATTAAGCAATAACTCAGTTGTGTATTGTCAGTTTGTTAGCAGTGACGTAGTTAGGGTGGTGCGGCCGCACCAGGCGCAAGGCTTGGGGGGCGGCAAAATGGTATTGAAATATATCTTAATTTGCTAGGGTTTTTGAAATTCAAAGCTGAGGACCTTTCTTTGAAGAACTTTTTTTTAGTGAATGAAAGTAAATGCATGTAGGAAATAATGAATGTATAGATGGAAATTCTATTTTTTATACCCTACACAGAGGGTATATTCACTTTGTCATTTCGTTTGTAACGCATAGAAGGGGGCGTGGCAGGTATAGAAAAGTATATATTGTATATTATTGATCAGCGTCACCACCTGAGTCGATATAGCTATGTCCGTCTGTCTGTCTGTCTGTTGAAATCACGTTTACGGGAAAAATAAGCAAGCTAATTCAATGAAATTTGGCACACAGGTCACACCTTCTTGCAAGCTGCTAGCATATAAAAATGGGGTCGAAATCGGGTCACAACCACGCCTACCGCCCATACTCTATGTAAATATACCTCAGTCCATTTTGAAAAAAGTTGCTGCGATTTTGATGAAACTTGGTGATTTGGTGAACATGTGAACAAAATTAAGATTGAGCTAGGTTTTAAATTTTCAAAGGCTCTTAAAGAGGCGTGGCACAGCCCTAAATTTTAACATTTATAATGCCATAACTCGCAAACCGTGCAAGATATTGAGATGAAATTTGGAACACGTATGCAGATCATATATATCTTGAATTATGTTTAAAGTGGGCGGAATTGGAAAAGTGGGCGTGGCACTTTTTAACAATTAAAAATTTCGTATAATTTAAAATTGGTACATTCGATTTTCATAAAAATTTTAGGGATGATACTACTAAAAACAGTCATCAATACAAGCTTCGTCAGTTTACTGGAAAAACACGTTGAAGGGCGTGGCACAACCCACAATATTTATAAACGTTATAATTAGAGAACTAACAACGTAATCCTAATGAAATTTAGTATGGCAGATACACTTGCTAAAAGGTATCTTTTTACGAAAATTTGGCACAATAGAACTGGTGGGCGTGGCACCTCCCATATAATGCTATAGATAGTGTGCAATGAGAGTAAACTTCATACAATTTGGTGCATAGATGTTAATTATTATAAGCTATAAAATTAAATAAATTTTCACGGGATTTCATCAGTGAGCGTGGCACCTCCCATATTAACATAAAGTTGGAAGTGATATTTTAAGAGAACTATTGCAGCAATTAGCATGAAATTTGATGTAGGTAGTTAACTTGGTATAAGGTATGTCAGCATCTGAAGCGTGCGACATAGCACCACTGGGCGTGGCACCTCCCATACAAGTAAAATAGCTTAAGTGGCATATCTAACGAAATATATGAGCAATCATGCTTAAATTTGGTAAAAGAGGTTTGTTTATGGAAAGCTATTTCTGGATCAAGATCAGTCTCGATTGTATCAGTGGGTGTGTCACCGCCCTAAATTTTAAGGTTAATTAAGGCATATATCGCAAACTATACAAGTTATTTTGCTAAAATTTGGTATGTGGATATCAATGACGAATATAATTTATTGAAGCAAAAGTGGGCGGAATTGGAGAAATGGGCGTGGCATATTTGGTTTTCTGCATTTTAATTCTATTTTTTTCAACATTTTCCACATTCTTTTGACTTCTTCAAGTTTTTAACTTTTCCCAACATATTCCGTATGTATATTTTCCACTTTTCAACCTCTTTCAACTGGATTCGACATTTTCTTTATTTTTTCGACTTTTTCATGAATTTTGAATTGTTTCAACATTTTTCAACTTCTTGCAAGTATTTTTGAGTTTTTTAACCACTTTCAACATTTTCCACATTTTTTCGACTTTTTCAATTTCTTTTAACTTTCTACAATGGTTTCCATATATTTTAGACTTTTTGGGTTTTTTTTCAACTGTTTCAACACTTTTCAACCTCTTTGAACCTTATTACATTATTTTCGACTTCTTCAACCTTTTCAACGTCTTTTTAACATTTTTTTGGAAAGTACTTTCAGTGCAGTGTAGGGTATGTGAGTTTCGGCCTGGTCGAAGATAACACCTTTACTAGTTATATTTAATTTTGCTACAGTTTTTGACGATGAAAAGTTAGGACCTTTTTTTCCCTCGTCAAATGACTCAAACAGAGTCGAAATGCATTTGAATATAAATTTAAAACGAAAATGATTGTTTTTTTTTTTAATAAAGGCGGTAAGAGATTTACATTGTCCTATTGTCCGAATTATTATTAGTTTTTCTAACTAATAATAAATTCAAATCAGGGCAACTGTTTGCTGGCCCGAGTGTAGAACAGGACACTCAATTATCCTTCATAGCTTGAATTCTGTACCCTCCAATTTGGACTAAATTGTTCCAGTAATCTCATTCATGAGGGATTACGTAACTCACATTCCGTTTAGGGACGACTGGAAGGGAGGACTCGCGGGGAGAAGGGGCCATATTAATTTCTACACGGATGGCTCCAAGCTAAATAACCAGTTGAGTTATGGTATTTACTCTGAGGAACTGAAGATAAGAATTGCTGCGAGATTACCAGTCTATTGTAGCGTTTTTCAGGCAGAGGTTGTAACGATACAAGAGGTAGCATCCTGGCTGAGGATAGTCAGGCTGCTATCAAATCTCTAGAATCAGTCTTCCTAACCTCACCAGTGGCCCAACAATTCCGCTTGTCTCCAAATTAGCTGACTCAGCATTTCAACATTCACCTCACCTGCGAACATTGACGGCAATTGCAAAGCTGATGGACTTGCTAGGCAGGGGACTACTGAACAAATTCCTGAGGACAAGGAAGGTGTTGGCCTGCCACTTGCTACTTGGAAGTTACTGTTTATGGAAGACATGGTGAAAAATGCTAACAAAAAATGGACTCAAGGGTCAACTTGCAATATAGCTAGGCAAATCTGGTCGTTCGTCAGAACTGATTTCTCGTACTAGACATAGTGTTTCGTCAGTTGTTGCAATCATAACTGGCCAATGCTTCATCGGCAGACATGCGGAGAGATTAGGTGTTAGGTCTTTTGACTCCATTTCAAACTATGCAGTCGGACTGACTTCAAATTGCGGAATTGGTTGCTGATTAAATATGTTGTTTTTCAAAGCAAATAAGGAAACACGTATTCCCCCGATTTGATTGAAAAACATTTTTTACGAAGTTAAATTTAAAGTTTTAGTGTCAAGACTTGAAAAACCGCTGAAAATTTTTTCAAAATAGTATTTGACCATAAACCTAATAAAACATTTACGACATTATTCACTTACACTAAAGACAAGATAGAAAAACACCAACATATTGTTTATTAAGAGGTTAAATGCAAAGGCAGAGCGGAAAAACCTTATGACGCGATCTACATTGGAACTACAAAAATAATGTTGTAGACACTAATTAACGAGCACAAAACAGACACTAAAAATAAAAAACAAACGGCGACAGCTTTAGTGAAACATCTGACTAAGAAAAATCATACGGAGGACTTCGACAGCACGATAATACTGGACAGATATCAAAGAGCCTCCGAATACGACAAAATTAGTCAAACTGCCTCTATATTAGCGATGACTTCTTTTCGACGTTGAGCCATGGGTTTAATACATCAGTTGAGTACGGCTACGGAATAGAAAATCGTAAATCAGATCCATTTTTTGAATATTTTGTTGTTGTATTTACGTTGTTTATTCAATCTATTGTAAGTTTCGCATTTCTATATCCCAATCTCGTTCATCTACAACGGAAGTTATAAAATATCTGCCATTGGCACGCGGTGCTCTCACTGCAACCTTTACGTGTAGTCCAGTAGAAATAGCCATAAAAAAGCACTCTGACAGCGGAATATTGTCGAACAAGCTATTTTAAAAGAGGACAAAATAAATCGAACCGACACACAGTGGGGTATTTGATAGCAAAACGTGAGATTAATTCACCCAGACCATTACTTAATGTAGAAACTTTTTCTTTTAGTTAATTATATATAAAAACTAAGAAAACTAATGTAATTTACTATTCCTTAGTGCAATTTTTTTTTAAATATCCATAAATGGCAGATATTAAGGTGCCAATCAAATTTTCAAAACTGACAAAAAAGCTATTTTTCAGAATTTATTATCTCACTCCCAGTAATGGATATGATTATAATTCTTTTCAGGATCAATAAATACACTCTTGAAATACACGAACAAATTTTTTTCAATTAATTTTTAATAATATATGTATACAAAATAGCGCCATCTGCGCAGCCATACACAAAATAATTAGTGTCAACGGTACCGGGGATTTTGCAGCAAGGAATCTCTGAAATACAAAAACCAAAAAAAAATTAGGTTCAGTATGACAGTGGCTATCGTCTGAACCAGGATCATTAAATTTTATCCAAAAATGCCAAAATGGCGGCTGTTTAAGCAAAAGTGTTCGAAAAATTACGATTTTTTAGGTGGTTTTTCGGTTTAAGAAAATAGAAAAACTTAAAATTTTTTTTTCCTGATTTTGATTCATGCGATTCCCATACATGTGACAAATATGTGATTAAAATTTCATATGGATCGGCTGAGTAGTTTCGGAGAAAAGACTGCCATCTTATGATAACAGTGATTTCGAGAGAAACGCGTTATAGGTTTTTATATTGAGACGGAGAGCGCTCTCAAATAAAGTTGTAAAAATATACTTAGAGAGCTCGAATCTTTATGAAATTTCAACACAATGTTTCTGAAAAGGTCTTCTTTCGAAATCTGTAAAAAAATTTAAACATCAGATAAGGTTGGCCCCTTAAAAATTTAAATTGAAAATGTCTTCATGTACTTTCTTTCACTTTCATATATATTTGACATGTCAGATAGCCTTAAAAAAATGGAAATATCTCAAAAGCGTGCAGTTTAACCAGAACTTTTTTTTTACATAGTGTTACTTATATGCCCAGGCTTTATGAAAATTGAAATCCGACGTCCTGACATGCTCAAATTAGGTTGGGAAAGAGTAAAAATATACGAATTTATACCTAATCCTTTGCGATGCATCAATTGCCAAAGACTTGGTCATACAAAATATTATTGTCACAATGCAGAATTATGCAGGGAATGTGCCCTCACTCCTCCTCATGACATCAAGAATGTTTTGTGTAAATTGCGATAACGACACGCACACTTCGTATGATAGCTCATGTACAACATTTCTTAAACATAAGGCAGTAAACACAGTCAAAGTTGATCGAAGATGCACAGTCCGTGAAGCGTGGAAGGTGTAAAACAGCAATCCCAATGCCCATAAGCTAGAACCATATACAAAAAACACAACAAAAACAACTTTTGCGCAAATTTGAAAAAAACAAATACAGAAACAACTATAACTGATAAACACACGCCAACCTTGTCTACCGATGCACACACTTCATTTACAACAACAACAACAACAACAGCCGTTATTCATAAAGACAATCCAACCACAACTCACTCAACAAAAAACTCATTCACCGCAATCATACCCAAAAACAAATTATTACAGAAAAAAATCCCAATTAACAACCAAAAATTATCCCCTAATAACAACAACAACAAAACTACAATCATTAATACAGCATCATCTACAGTAAACTCAACTACACATTCATATAACATTACGGACACTACACCTGCAAGGAAGAGCACTTACGACAGTGACACAAACATGTCACCCTGTTCCCAACGTTACAAACAATTTCCAGATCTTAACGTTCTTATCACCCCCAATAATTTGAAAGAAGTACAATCATCCCAAACTAATAACAAAATTAACTAATAAACATCAAATTCAATTAATCTTTTCGCATACCGTTACAAACTACAATTTTAACAAAGGGACTTTGGCTTAGGCTTAACACTTTTACAATGGAACGTTCAGGAGTTTATCATCAACAAATTTGCTTTAGAAATCCTAATAGCTACATACAAGCCGGACATTATTGCCTTGCAAGAAACCCACATAGTCAGTAGAAATGCAAATCTTCTACCAAATTACAATATATTTTATCATAATAAAGACTACTCTTATGCTAAGGCGGGTATTGCTTTTCTAGTAAAAAAATAATTCAATGTCACACAACACAAAATGTCACAAAATAATTTGCTCTTTCACACTATAACAATCAAAGGAAAAACTGACCTTCATATTACCAATATTTACAAAGAGAGAGATGTATACTTAACACCTGATTTAGTGGAAGATATTCATACGTTCGGCTCGAACCACCACCTCCTAATTGGAGATCTCAATTCACAAAATACCTTGTGGGGTTCTCGAAGCACTTCGCCGAGTGGAACAATATGGGAAAACTTTGCTGACGACAGACTACTATTTTAAATGATGGTTCACCAACCTTGCTAAGCACAAAAAATACCTTCACGGCAGTAGACGTAGCAATGGCTTCAGCTGATCTTGCACCTACTCTAACCTGGAGAAGCCTTCCTTTACCAGAAGTATGTGACCATCTTCCGATTCTTATATACAACCGTATTGCTACAAATTACAAACGTTCAATTATTAAGTTCTCCGATAAAAAAGCTAACTGGCCATGTTTCAGGACCAAAACTTCAGAGTTTTCCAGCATCTTTTTAGAGTCCACTAATGTATTGCAAAGCCACTGTAAAGAACGGTGGTGGAAATGTAATGGTCTGCAGTTTTTTCTTTGGTCATGGGATTGGACCAATTCATAGGATTGATGAAATTAAGGATCGCTCCATGTACGTTGACATACTAAAAGAAGTGATGCTGCCATATACCGATGAAGAGATGCCACTAAGTGGAGGTTCCAACAGGACAACGATCTAAAATCACCCCTTAGATTTTTAAGGCGTGGCTTCAGAGCAATAGAATTGAATTTCTTAGTTGGCCTGCACGGAAAAAACAAAACTCGAAATTATTGTAAATATTAATGAAAATTTAAGAAAAATTAGTAGGTAATTTAGTAATTTAGAAACGGTTCGAGTGTCTATTAAAAATTATTATGCGTAATATAAAAATTGCATCAAGCAGGCATTAATTTTTCGAATGCAAGTTTTTAATTTTCGCAAAGTAGACATTAAAATTTCAGCAATAATTTATTTTATTTTAAAAGGACTGTACTATTTTTTAAAAAGTACATTATAAAGCTTTTTTGATGAAATAATAATAACTGAAATTGATTTTTAAAATTTTGAACATCAGTTTGTTGAACAAAATTGGGACGGCCAGCGAGTTTCCGTTGCCGCTTTCCCGACCCCGCTCCAGTTCTGTTCAACACATTACTTCAAAGCCAATTAGTAAGAGGTTGGCAAGCCTTATATATTTATTTTTTTGAATGAACATGTTGAGAACTCAAACAGAGTACAAATTAAACACAAATGAGAAATAAAATTCAATATAATAAAAATTAATAATCTTGAAATAATTTTTCTATAACTACTTTTTAAAAATTATAAAGCGGGAATTATATATTACAATATGAAATATATAAAAATTCTAATGTTGTAATTTATTAAAATTTAATAAATTCTTTGTAAAATTTCAAAGTCTTTAGGTGATAATTAAAATGAAGAAAATAATTTTTAATATGCACTTATTAAAAAATGTAAAATGAAAATATTTACAAACTAGAATAGAATTTTTAATAAGGATTTTCTATTTATTACTATAAAAAAGTAATATTTGTTTTCAGATTTTAGTTTTTATAATCTCCTATTAATCTTTAATAAAAGTTGAGTTGGTGTTTTTTCCGTGTGCCCTGACATGAACTCTATTGAGAACTTGTGGGACATTGTTAACATGAAAATCAAGAGAGTAAATTGCAAAACCACGCCGGATTTGTTTCAATTCTTGAAAACATCCTGGGAAGAAATATCGCAGGATATCATTAATAATGCAGTTTCCTCTATACCAAAAAGATATGCGTGTGTCGTCCAGAATAAAGGATTTGCTACTAAGTATTAATTTTAAAAATTTTTATTTACCAAAAAAAGGGGGTGCTTTAGTTTTGTGCGTTAAGGTTTTTGACTTAAAATGTTCCTTTGATAATAACTTTTTATTTATGACGTTGAATTTTTAAAATTTTTGTCTATCAATAATAAAGGTATAAGAATATATGAATCGCCCATTTCCAAAAGCAGTTAAAAGACTAAAAATTTTATTTTGAGATATTAGTATTTTTGGACTCATTAGCTCCATGGCTATCAAATGATCATGTACTAGAGCTAAAAAATATATTAAAACTATGTTAAAATCGGCCGAGAAATATGTGAGCAGGTGCAAAAGAAGTTAATTCCTATCAGCAGACAGAAGCAAAACGAGTTATTTTCCACTTGAGTTGCAAAAGCAGTTAATTCTTCAATTATACAGCCTTACCAGCATAATTTTACAATTTGTGTCGGTCACTCAAGGGCGAACCAAACAATTGAATACATTTTCTTATATTTGGACGGAAGATTTATGCCAAAAGGGTTCCAACCAAATTGCGTCCGCAGTATATCACAGATTATCAATTTTATCAATAATTAATAAGAATAAAATAATGATATCAATGTTGTCAACTTGTCTTCTATACAGGCCCGGATTTACCTTAAATTTTCTTTTTGTAATTTTTTAAATTTATTTACACAGGGGGAAAAAAGTGCAAATACTGGGATTGTGTGCACTAAATTACTAAATTAATTTCTGACTGGCCTAAGGGCGGCAAATTTCTAAATCCGGGCCTGCTTCTATGTACTGAATATGGAATATATCTTCCCAGGAGTTTCAGATTTACCTGACGGCGTTCAAGTTTCAGATACAGAAAACAACGATTATGATGACAATTTAGACCTACGATGTGAAGAAGATGAGGATATTCAGATAGAAATAGTTTAAACACTTTCTTATGTAACGAATAATTGAATATCTAATAATTTGATTGTACTAGTTTTATTCTGAGTATATTTAGTTCAAACTTTAATTACATACATAATAATAATGACCAAAAATATGTTTTTTTTTAGTAAAGTCCAAAATGCATTCTATGGTGTAGGTATATTTCTACTAATGGATTTACATAACTAGATTGGCGACTGAAAACTTATTAAGCATGTTTTGCACCTTTTTGAAAGAACATCATGACAGTCAATACTGTTCCAAAACAAGTTAAAAAAGTTTACAGAAGCAAAACAAGGTAAATCCAATTTTATTTTATTAATAATAAAGATATGGATAAACTGATATTATCCACAGTTTGCAATTTGGATCAGTAATATATTACCTTCAATCCACCCAAAAATTGGATCATTATAATGAATAGGAAAATTTTTAGCAGCTTTTCGTGTTTTGCCGACAATTATGAAAACTAAAAATAACTGCTTTTGGAATTGGGTGACTCATATAATAAATTCACAACACGGTTCAAAAACGTCGTTTTCAGAAAAAAATTATGATTTGAAAAAAATGTACTGAGGGGCTGCTTTAGTTTTGGCCAATACTGTATGCTGAAAGTTATTTTGTCATTTCTCACCGACAGGTACATAACTATAAGGGTAGACGGATTCTTTTCGCAAAAACTGCCTCTAGACAATGGGTTGGCACAAGGTTCTCCACTCTCGTTCGTATTATACCAATTCTCTATAAAGAGCGCTGAGAGATATCAAAGGTATCGATTTTTTTGGCATCTATGCTGACAACATATTTGCTGTCGCTTCCGGTACACCTCAGGAAGCCACTAGTTATCTTAATGATGTTGATCGTATAGTTAACAATTGGGCAACGAGTAGAGAAATTCTTCATGTCTGTAGGAAACAGAAATGTCGCTATACATCGTCTTTATTAAGAGGGTACAATATTGAGGCCAAATCCAAAATGCGAATACTGGGGATTGCATTTACCAAAAACCTTTTGTGGAATGAACATACAACGCTAATTATCAACAAGCTAAAAAAAATTAACAACATCTTAAGTCATTTGCTCAAGGAAAAAAGGCCCACACATAGACACAGCCATCGCAATCTGCAAATCTTTAACTGTCGGGACAATTCAACACGCTATATCTATGTTCGGTTGGACATCTGCTTCTAACATAAGAAAAATTGACATAGCTCTCAACAAATGCTTTAGAACGGCAACAGGGATCCTTACCTGCACTCCGGTCGTGGCCTTGAAGATTGAAGCCCGTTTTCAGGGGTTCGGACAAATTAAAAACAACAGATGTATCAAGCTAGCAGCGAGATCTCTTACATCAGTCTCAGAGGGTCTACATGAAACATTTTGGGAAGTGCTTCACAAGGTACAGAATGGAAGATACCATGGGAGAAAATTGTGCAGCATTGGTAACTCTGTTAACCTCTTACTGGAAATGCACTTTCCTATTCCAAGCCTAAAACCAGTACGTCCATTAAGTCAAAGCACACAAAATTTACTCATCGACTCAAGCTTAAGCCAGTTTTCCAAAACTGGCACTGATCCTTCCGTATTTAGAAAATTATTCTTGGACAAAACTACGAGTTTTTTTCTGACATGACTATTTACACTGATGGGTCATTTTTCCAAGGGTTGTCATCTTATGCTGTTATTAAACAATCGTCTCACGATGAATTTGTTACTATTCATCAAGGGCTACTGCCTTTGAACTCTGGAATCTATCACGCCGAACTACAAGCCTTGCATTATGCTGTCAGATATGCTGTTAAAGAAAAACGCTCCAACATACTGATATGTTGTGATAGCCTGAGCGTTCTTAACGCTTTGATCAAGGGAAAAGGAAGCGCCTACAACTACATAGTTCGGAACCTCAAATTTTCAAATTTCATTAAAATAATTTGGATCCATGTGCAATCAAAGTGAATAGACGCGTTTTTTTGATCGTCTAAAAATAGCTGGTTTATTGGCCGAGATATAAGTTTATAAAACACTAGTACATTGTTTTCCGATAGAGAAGTGATCGAGGTAGATTTTGAGACTAAAATTAGAGTCTGTCACATTGTCCGATTCTAGGAGTAGTTATTTTTAATTTCTAATTATACTAAAAAGTAAAATGCACAAAACTAAAACAAACTCAGACTCCAACACACCAGTTCCCGCCAACTATAAAACCAACACACAGACTGCAATGAGCACCAGATCAAAGGTTATTCACTCAAACGCCATCTCCACAACGCCCGTGCAATGTGCCTCTCCTGGAATAAACTCTTCAGTCATCTCTTTAGAAACTCTAGATGAACGTTTGAAAAGCTTAAGTGCCTCACTCACGGAAATGGTAAGAGCTGAGCTTCAAAAATTTAGCGAAGAACTAAATATGAAATTAAAGAATTATGAAGAAGAATGCAATAAAAAACTGGAAAGCTTGAGCGAAAAAATTGATGAGAACTTGAATGCAAAAATGTCATCTTTTACGGAGAGCATGTGTGAGAAGCTCACTGACATCAATGCTAGAGTTGAAAGTCTTGAGTCTACATCAACGGGTCATGTCGATCAAGATGATGAGCTACAGCAATTACGCCAACGTTTGGATACGATGGAACGTACCATGACCGCATCTGACGCTGTCATGTTTGGTGTTCCTGAGTGTAGTGATGAGAATCTAATAAATCTTTATAATCAACTTCGTTTCTCTATTAGAAGCAGACTGCCTCCAGTACGCAATATTTTTCCTGTGAAACGTAGGACACAAAACAATACCAATGCAGTAACACCAATAATTTTACAATTAAACTGCCAATATGAAAGGGACTCTGTTGTGCGAGCGGAAAGTCTTTTCCGTAAAGAAAACCATAGAGCGCTAATTTTAAAAGATGTTGGATTGTCTTCTGATGCGAAATTTTATCTGAATGAGAGCATAACTAAACGCACTCGCTCTCTTCTTCAAAGTGCTCTAAAATTGAAGCGTGAAAGAAAAATTTCAGCCGCATTCACAAAGCGTGGTTTCGTTTACATAAAACGATCTGAGAGGGAGAGTAGTTTATTTATTGAAAGTGAAGAGCAGTTATATGCTATTGATCTGCATGCTGATGATAACAACGATGATGATTCATAGTGCTACGAACTTAAATTATTATTTTATTTTCTTATACTATTATTTTAAAGCGACAAGAAGTTTGTGATGTGATTGAGAGTCTAGTTTACTAAAAATGACATCAAAATAAGAAATATAAGGTACAATCAGCTGTAGTATAAGCCTGCGCCTAGTTTCTAAGTGAGTAAAAAAATTTAAGGTTCTTAGGTACCTCAAGGTTTCGTATATCTGTCCAACCATTTTATTGATGTGATCAGTACACGTTAGTTTAGAATTCAAAACAATGCCAAGACTACGCACCTTATATACAAACTCTAGCTGTGTAGGGCCAATAAATAAAGGTGGGATTTCTAGCAGACTAAGTTCGCTTCTAGCTAAAGGTAAAACTTTAGACTTGAGAGGATTAATACGAAGCGAATTGTTCTTAGCCCATAAATTCAATGAACTTAAGTCGGCAGTTAATCTGTAATTAAGGTCTTCAACAAGTCCAATAGGACTAGACAGATAGAGTTGTATATCATCAGCGTAGCCATGAACTGTAGCATATTTACAAACAGAAAAAATATCATTGATGAAAATGGAAAATAGCAATGGACCCAATATGGAACCTTGGGGAACGCCTGCGCTTACTGTATTAAAAGATGAAAATGCATTTCCTACTTTAACCCGCTGCAGCCTACCACTCAAATAGTTAGCTAACAACAGAACTGCACTATCACTAAATTTGAAATAGAATTTTAATTTTTTACATAGCAAACTGTGGCTGACAGAGTCAAAAGCTTTAGAGAAATCTAAAAGACAAAGAAGAGTTAAAAGGTTCTCATCATAGGAAATTCTAATATCACCAATAACTTTCAATAGAGCAGTAGAACAGCTGTGACCAATGCGAAACCCAGACTGCAGAGGAGATAACAATTTATTTGAGTTTAAGTACACAGTGATCTGGTCAGACATAATCCTTTCCAAACGCAGGTAAAATACTTATTGGTCGGTAATCACTCAATTCAGAGGCAGTGCTTTTCTTGGCAATAGGAATAACAGTCGCTACCTTCCATAATTCAGGAAATTGTGAGCTAGTGAAACAATGATTAACTATGTGAGTACGTGGCGCCAAAATAAACGGCAAAGCAATTTTAAGAAATTTAATTGGAATGCCGTCAATACCCACTGCATTAGACATAATCTTCATAAGAGCCTTGGCAACATCAACTTCACTTACTGATAAGAATGACTCATTGGAGACGAAGTGCGACTAAAATTTATATTAAAACTGCAGAAAATCAGATCAGATAAGAATGTTAACTGATCAAATTTCGAAACTAAGGATTCATCAGAAACTAAGAAGAGATCAAGCAGACTAGGATCAGAATTATTTGCGATCCGGGTAGGATAGTCAGAGTTGACCAGAGATAATCCACAGGAAGAAAATAGGAAATGGAATACATCAGAAACGCTATCATTTTTTAACAGGTTTACATTAAAGTCTCCACAGACTATATAAAAGTCAAAATTAACAAGTCTACTGGACAGGTCAGTAAAGAAAGGTTCTAAACTGTGGCATCTATGAGGATTATATACACATGATATTAAGACTTTAGTAGAACTGTCGTAAATTTCGACACTTAAAAACTCACAAACACCAACCCCTCTGCTGATAATCCGAACATTTAGGTGGGATTTACAATATATTGCTACACCTCCACCCCTCCTAGAGTCACTTCTGTCACTTCTAAAAAGATTAAACCCCTCAAGATTATACCTAGAATCATTCACATCATTGTGAAACCAAGTTTCAGTAATACATATAACATCCACAGGAGAGTTTTCAAAAACATACCTAACGTAGTCAAATTTTACACCACTCAAACTCCTAGCGTTAAAGTGTACTACATTCAACCCGTCATACATATTGCATGAAATATTAAGAAGAGCTTTAGAGTTATCACCAGCACCATTAGAATAAGGGTTAATATGGCATTAAGATCACTACAGAAAACCACTTCAAACTTGGCCAAAAATAAGAAGAAAAAGTCTACGAAGAGCAAGAAAAAAGAGATAAAAAGTGTACTATAAGTAGAAAAAAATAAGAAACTAGCGGAGAAGAAAATAACAATTATGAAGAAAAATAACATAGTTAAATAATAATCGCTAAACAGAAAAAATAATAAAATAAAAAAATATATAAATAAAAACGTTCAAATTAAACAAAAGAAAAGTTATTTAAAATAAAATCAAAATATGATGAAAATTAAACCGAATTAAAAATTTAAATTTAATTGTAGAAATAAAATTAAGTAGATTAAATTTTAAGAAATTTAAAAAAATATTTAAAAATAATAACACTGAAAAAATTTTTTTTTAAGTCACCCTAATTTGCTTTTTCAGTGATGCAGTCAATGGTCTCCTTGTCACACAACAGTTAGAAGAGGAGAAATCTATTGCAATTAAATGCGAGATATTATTAAATTCTATTAAAGCTCTGGTAAGGGGAGCATTGAGTGCGTAATTCGTTCTATTGAAGCCAACATAAAATGTATCAAAATGTCTAAGAACTCTAGCAGGGACATTGAAAGATATCCTCTGTTGCAGAGAAGGACAGTCTACTACACCTCTGATGACATCAAAAACAAAGGTTAATGATAATATTGTTCTTCTAAGTAAGCATGAACTGGTTCAACAAAGAGCAGAGACCGCAGAGCATATCTAATAAAAACTTTCTGAATGCGTTCAATTCGATGAATATGACACGCATGATATGGCCTCCAAATAAAAGAAGCATATTCAAGTCTAGAACGGACAAAAAAATAAAATTGGAGTCAAAAAAAAGTAAATTTGGAGTCAAAAATTACACCCAAATCCTTAATTTCATTGACTGACTGTAAATAACAGTCAGAAATACTATAAGCGGTTTGAACAACATTATGACTTTTCGAAAATGTAATATGAAAGCATTTATTAATATTTAATGAAAGGAAATTAGCAGAACACCAAGAATAAACATTATCAAGCTCTGCCTGAAGCATTTGAGCATCCGGTTGGCTTTTTATAACAGAATACATTTTCAGATCGTCTGCGTACAACAAAAATTTAGCAAACGAAAAACAGTTGCCAATATCATTAACAAACAATACAAAAAGCAAGGGCCCCAAAATACTACCCTGTGGGACACCCGATGATACAACAAAAAAATTAGACTGCACATTATCCACAACAACAACACACCTACGATTGCTTAGGTAAGATTTAATCCAATCCAAAAAACGGAATGAAAACCCAAACAGGCTAACTTTTTTGTTAGGATAACATGAGATACCTTATCAAAAGCTTTAGACAAATCAGTGTAAACCGCATCAATCTGAAAACCTTTTTGAAACGCTAAAATACAATCTTCGGTGAAAACTGCAAGATTGGAAACTGTTGATCGTCCAGGTACAAAACCATGTTGATTGGGAATGATCAGACTTTTGACAGAAAAAAATAATTTATCTTTGATAATGCACTCAAAGAGCTTAGAAATGGTAGTAAGTTTGGAAATGGGCCTATAATTACTAACATTATTTTTATTACCACTCTTAAAAATGGGAGTAATACGTGTAAACTTCCAAGCATCGATAAATACACCCGAAGACAAAGATTTGTTAAAAATAACCTTCAAAGAATACGCAACTGATGTGCATTTTTTTAGCAAAACCGCAGAAAGTTCATCAACATCAGTTTGAGTAGAAAATTTAAGTTGTTCTATACCTCTGACCACATCATTATAAGACAGTTTTAAAGATCCAAAATCAATTGACGATTCCAAATTACAAGAATAATTTGCAGCATCAACATCAGAAGTAAAATTAGAACTCAAAAACTCAGCAAAAAGGTTAGATGCATCAGTAGCAGAATTAGCAGATTTATCATTTAAAAATAGTGTTGCAGGAATACTTGAACTAGTTCTTTTAAATTTAATGTAACGCCAAAAAGCCTTAGAGTTTGTTGGCTTCAAATTTTAAAATGTAATTTTTATATAGAAATTTATCCAAGCACTTAAACTCTTTTGAATACTTATTATATATTTCGAAATATTTTAAATCATTAGTTTTTTTTAATTTGCGAAAAAATTTATTTCTTCAATTCTTTAACTTCTTTAGGGCTCTAGTGTGCCACGGTAATTTGTACCGCTTCTTAACAACAACTGGACATATTTCAATGATTTTTGATCTAAAAATATTAAAGCAAGTTGAAACATCTAATTCAAGTAACAGAGCATCCCAGTCTAAGCATTGAAATAAATTGTTCAAGTTAAGGAAATTACATAAATTATAATTAAACGAAATATTACAATTTTTACTTTTGAGATTAAGGAATTCATAAAATTCAAGTTCAGTTACACAGGTTTACAAAAAAAAATGTTGCTGTCCATTTGACCAGACCATATTTTTCCTATGTAATTTGATACCCTGAACTCGAATTTGACGTCTACATTGCTCTATCACGTCAGGATTTTTTTCATAATGCTCCTTACAAGCCCTACTGTCCTATTCGCATAAGAAACATGGAAATTTTGTAAAACCACTTTGTTGTCCCAGTATAATGGTAACGACTTTCAAATCTGTAATTTGGGTTGATGGCATCTACAACTGCTGCAATAATCCACGGGTTCAGATTGAGTGACCCTAAAAACGTATATGAACTTTTCCGTTGTATATATTGCTCGTAGGGCTCTTGAGTAGCATTATGAAAAAAATCTTGACGTGATAGATCTGCATAGACCTCAAATTCCAGTTCAGGGCATCAAATTACCTAGGAAAAATATGGTCTGGTCATATGGACAGCAACTTTTTTTTTTGTAAACCTGTGTTATTAATGGAACATGATGCAAGCTCGATATAGATAGAGGGAAAAAACATTCCGACAAATTAAAATTAATGTTATTACTTAAAAATATTAAATCCAAAATTCTATTAAGTTTATTTAAAAAACCATTAATCTGTAAGAGATCAATACTTAAAAAGGTATCAACCACATATACTTCAGATATATTATTGATATTACTAGGAATTAAAGCAGTACCATTAGCAACATAAGACCAAAAATCAAAAATAAGAATTTAAATTTGAGTGGTTTTATTTTAGTGTGAAGAATGTGGGTTAAGCTAAATTGGAATTAAATGGAAATCGGTGTGAACCTTTAATTTGTTTGGTTCCCTTACTGTCGGATTTTAAAGAAGGTGTAAGTGGTGATTAGGTAGGTTCACTACTACATTAAGTAAAAAAGTATCCTAGCACATAAAGATGGTTATCCCCTACTTTATTAAAAGCTAAAGATAAAATATTATCCATATGTGCCTTATAAAGGCTATTAGCACTATTCGGAGGAATATAAGAGGCGCATATAAACATTGAACCAAACATACTTTGAACGCGCACACGAAGCTGGTCAAGTAAAGAATCTTGATTATCAAGGGCATACATAGAAGCCAAAAGTTTTCTTTGTACCACCTTGCACAGCCAGTTTTTGCAGCATCTCTATCTTAACGAAATACATTGTATAGATTTGCATCAAAGAATTCATTATCGACAAAAACATCAAAATCCAACTGCGAGCTCATAGCGAGAAGTGATTTAGATTTAGTTCTAAGTCCAGAAACATTATGAAAATAGATTTTAATCCGTCTACTATTATTATTAATTCTATTTACATAATGGGCAAACGAAGATAAATGTAACGATCAGCGACTTCAAGTTCTGAATTGCGAGTAGCATTAGAACCAACTGCAAGTATTAGTTTTTTTCTATTGTTTTTCTTCGCATTAATCGATTCCATATTACTTTGAAACAACATCAAGGGAGAAGCAGCATTAGATGGAGATTTAGCCGCAGTGGCGTCAGCAGCAACAGCAGCAGCAGCTGCATATGTTTTTGGAGCTTGTAGTGTAACCGCAATGTCAGCAGGGGGAGTATGAACAACTGAATTACGAGCATGCGAATTATGGGAGATAGCCGGAATCACAGAAACAACAGCAGCGGCCGCAGCAGCATATGACGTAGAAGCATTCGTATTATTAAAATTAACAACAGCATCGTCAGAGTGAGTCACATCAATCGATGGCAATGACGACGAAATTACATTTTTAACAGAGTTTTTATCAAAGAGCTTATCATGCTTATCATTCAAGAGATCACCTACATTGTTTTTTAAGAGATTAACATCTTCATTTAGAAGAGCGATAGCAGAGGTTAGATTTTTGTAGCACAATTTAGACTGCAAAGAATGCATCTCAATTTGCAAGTCATCAATTTTTTTAAAAAGCAGTTTCTTATCGTCTTGTAAAGGGCTTATCACGGATAGAGCACGCGCATTTTCAGTTCGAAGAGCACAAATTTCACTAAACACAATTTGCAGAGTAATTTATGTTGTTGTTGCACTATTTCGGCATTAGTTGACGACGTCAAAGAAACCGAGTTTTCGCAAGGTGACTGCGTTGGTGGGGAGAACGAAAAGAATTACGGCGCACTGCCGCGCAATTTTTACAAAAGAAACAATTGCTTGATTTTTGCATATATTCCAGATCGACTGGTAAAATATTAACACAAGCTAAGTGACTGACCACGGTCCACCTTTTGACCACAGAGGCAAGGCATAATATAATTACTTTGAGACGAAATTAATAATTTAATTTGAAGAACTATTGGACTACGAAAAAACACGTCCGCACCGTATAAAATGTAAACGACTTTTACATATGTATCACGTCCTATTCGTCTGCGTCCAATAGTTTTTCTCTTAAATCGGGGGGCGTGACATCACCTTTTTGTTCCAAACTAAACTATGCTAAGAACCTTCTATAAACCATAAAAAACATATGTATGTACAAAATTTTGTCCATCTGTCAAATAGTTTCTGAGCTATAAAAAATCCCGAAGGACTTTGATGCGCTGAACCCGAATCCGAGCTCAGAATTTCTCTCATATACGTCAGGTTTTCGAAATATTCTAACCTAAAAGTGCAAAAAACACGGTTTTTGGCTATATTTGAGCTTATTTTACATCGCGAATAAAATTTGTTTTCCAAAACTGGTTGCGGAATTTGAAAGTATTACTCTTACCCTTCAAAACCCATTTTAAATTTTACCGATTTCTCTTTTAAACACCGAAATATCATAAATTTAAATTTATGTAGATCTGTATGTAGGCCTATGTAATAAATTTCAAGTTTTGATATTTCGGAGACAAAAAAAGTTATCGATATAATCTAAAAAAGATTTTGAAGGGTAAGAGTAATACTTTCAGATGCCGTAACCAATTTGGAAAAAAAAATTTATTCGCAATGTAAAATAAGCTCAAATATAGCCAAAAACCATGTTTTTTGCACATTTAGGTTAGAATATCTCAAAAACCTGACGTATAGGAGAAGTTCTGAGCTTGGATTCGGGTTCAGCGCATCAATGTCCTTCGGGTACGATAGGTCTGGTCTCTGGTGTAAAAATTTGTCAGCCTGTGTTATAAGTACTTTTCTTACAAAAATAAATAAAATTTGTTTCTTGGATTTTTCACAGTTTTACATTGAATATTTAAAACAATTTGTTATATCACATTCCTTCTCTGTGGTGTGGAGAGTATTCTTAAATTTTGGCGAACCTGAAAAAAAAAGGTTTAAGGTTACATATTGGTACTTATATAATATGGTTCCTATGTATTTGCTATGTTTAACACCTGCGCAGTCGCCGTTTTGTTATTTTTTACATTTAAAAAATTTTGAAATTGCGTGTATAATATTAGATAACATTTTCAGCAAATAAAAGTTTTAATAAAATAACAGCTAGTATGTTTTAAAAATTAAAATGTTATGAGACCTTTATTTTTAATACAAAAACGAGTAGCGCGACCTCTAAAAATTTCTTTTTTTCCTCTGAAAAAAATAGGATCCTCATTTCAAACCATAAGGAACCTATGGTTAAGAGAAGGCGGTTAAAAACTAAAAAAAGGAATTCCTGGACCACCCTATTATACATCTAGTAGACATGAATGTGTACACAAAGTTTTTTTTCCTTTGAGGCTTAATTACCGAGTTATGAGCTTCTGAAGAATTAGGGAAGTTTAAGGACTGTAATTTTTGAACGCTCTTATTGGAATCAAGGAATTTATAATTAAATATTGTAATAATTACTATTTCTATAATATAGGCTTAAGCTACGACACTAATGCCATTTCTCTTTTGTCTTGATATACTTTACTTTGTCTTTCTTCTTTACGTGTGTGAGTCCTTTTTTTGAAATATTTGTAACGGAAAGAACATTCTGATTCATTCGATTTTTGCAAGCACACGAAGTCAATGTTAGATTGAAAAACTTAATTTAATAAAAAGTAAAAAAATCATATTTATTGTTAAAGAAACGTGAATAAAAACTAAAAATAACACTTATTGCAATATAAACAATACTGCTTCTACTAGTAAAAGTGATGCTCTTTTTAATTTTTATAGTCAAATTGGAATTTAAAATTTTTTTATGTATAGAAAACCGGAAGTAAAAATTTCAAATCAAATTTTCAGTATTTTTGACATAATATTTTTTAAATATTTTACTTTAAAAAAAAGCCTAAAGTATATAGGTAGATGTTTCACAAAAAAAAATTTAAATTGATCGTAATTAGTTTACCCAGCAATACCCAGCGTATGAAATTTCATAGAATGTGTGAACTCTGCAGATCGCTATTTTTTACCATCAAATTTGAATTTTTTTGTGTAAATATTTTCAAACAAAATCAAATTTTTTTTAAAATTTTTTTTTTAGCAAAATGCATTAATTTTTAGTTTTAGTTTAGTTTTCCAAAATCGCATGAACAATTTTTTTTTTCTGGGAGCTGCTGGGTTAAGAAGATATAGAAATTAAAGTACTTAAGAAAGTGCCAGGTCCCATACAAAGTGCGACACGTATGCACCAGGGATGATATTTGGGGCTTTTAGGGCTTTTTTGAGCCCTTTTAATTTTTAATATCTTTAAAAACTTATTTGAAAATTTAGTTTTAAGGGTCTTTTGAGACTTTTTTTCCAACGTTTGGGGGCTTATGCTGGCCCACTCCTGGTTAACCACCCCCCATAGATCTTCCAAGCTATGAGGAACCAACTTTCGCGCTATAATTTTTTTCTTGAGAATATTCCATAGATTCTCTATTGGATTGAGATCTGGGCTTTGCGCAGGCCAATCCAAGCAAGAAATTCCGTGGTCACTAATCCATTTCATTGTGATTTTAGCTTTATGCTTCGGGTCGTTATCTTGCATAAAGATGGTATCACCTACTTCACATCCAAACTTTTCGATGCTGGGGAAATACGAATCCATTAAAATGTCAATATAGTTTTCAGCCTTTATTATGCCATCGATTCGCCGCAGGAGTCCTAACTGATTCCCTTGAAAACATCCCCAGATCATCAACGATCCTCCACCGAATTTCAACGTCTGTTGCATATTTCGTTCGGTGATACCAACTTTTGGGTCATACCATGACCAAATTCGACCATCAGATCCCAAACGGTTAATCTTGGATTCATCAGACCAAGTGACCAACTTCCATTGACCTACGTCCCAATTAGCATGCTCCTTGGCAAATTTCAAGCGTTGCGCGCGATGCTTAGCTGTAAGTAAAGGCTTCTTAATTTTAGTTTTAGCCTTCATGCCGGCTTCCTTCAAGCTTCTGCGCACTGTTTGGCAAGATACGTTTAGGTTTAGAGCCTCAGACATCTCCTTGTGAGGTTGTACGGCATTGTCAACAGCTCCAGACACGATTAGCCTCTTGACCATTCTCTTGGCATTGGGTGTCATTTTCCGTGGGCGCCCATCTTTCCCCATTCTGATTGGAATATCGCTTAAGTTTCTTAGTTTGGAAACAAAACCGATCGATACACGGTATTTTGCAGCGATTTGACGCACAGATTTTCCTTCTTGCAGTTCTGATTCAATAGCACCACATGTAGCGTAATCGATTTTTTTCGGCATTTTTATTTCTATGAAAAATGTTACAATTTAGATAAAAATTTTTCACTTTGTTCTTTAAAATAACCAGAATTAACACAAAAATTTTAAAACTGCGGATTCAATGATGATACGACAACAAAATCGCGACTTAAACTAAATTGAATAATACAGTTCCAAAAGT
The DNA here is from genome assembly GCA_963662105.1 of Meiosimyza platycephala. Lineage (NCBI taxonomy): Eukaryota > Metazoa > Arthropoda > Insecta > Diptera > Lauxaniidae > Meiosimyza > Meiosimyza platycephala. The sequence continues at coordinate 52,228,543 of OY759211.1, read as the reverse complement.
GTTCATATGAGTTTGCAAGTACCGTTATCAATAGCAACAAAACTGCGCTGAATTTTTGAAATTTTTTTTCATATGCTGATCGCCAAAGCAACAACAAACTACAGCTGATTAAAAAATCAACGCTAACGATTCGGATTTGAAATTTGTAGCAAGAAATGTGACTACTTGGTTTTTTGTGAACAGTTTTGTAAGTCACTGTACCTCAATTGAAGTGCAAATGTCAAATTTTGATTTCAGCCACCTGTCGGCTACATTAGAACCTTCAATTGAGATATGAAAATGCTTTAAAATCAGCCGATAAAATCGCCCAATTGCCATTTGACACCTCTTTTGACTTTTGCCCAATAGAAACGCACATTGCGGCGTCTCTATTAACACCTTGATCTCCTATTGAAGGAAAAAAGTTTCAAAAGAGTTTTGACTTTAATTTTCTTACATTAGTAGTATTATTCCCACTAAAATTGAAGTTAAGATGAACATATGTTACCACCCTGTATCCATAAGTATATTTTAAAGAAAAAAACTGTATGTACCACGCCTGTCAAATGAAAGAAATGTCAGACAGGTCAAATAGGCTAATGTTGGCACTAATGGGCCAAGGCTGCCGTTCATTTTATTTTACGTATGCATAGGTGTGTATGTAGGATGGTAACAGACGGACGTTTACCAAGCGACATCACGCGATGTGAAGAAAAAAGCGAGTTGCTGTGTGGTTTGGCGTACAGGCGTCAGTTGCGAAAAATTTACACGGGATAAAGACGTAAAGCGGCGGTCAAGCGGAGTTGGACAAATTTGTATTCGCGTGCGGTCGCAAGTTAAGAGGATTTTGTTTGCAGCGTGCGGTTAAAAACGATTTTAAAAATGGACGGTAAAAATGAATAACTCGTCGATAAAAAAATGAACTAAAATTGTCAAAACTATAAAAATTCGTGAATAAAAATGATAGAAATTAACTATAAAGTGAAATAAATGTGCTAGGGGAAAATTTAGAGTGGTTCCGAACTGAATTAAAAAGTGATAAAACGCTAGAAAAAGGAAAAGTATTTGGACTAAATAACTTGCAGCAGTCATCTTGCTGATACAACCCTTTACAAAAATGTTTTGCAAGCATTGTTACATCAGTTTCAATTAAAACTTAAAAAAAGATGAAAATCAACTTTACCTGTTCCTAGATAATTTAAAGTCTTAGTATATATTTCTTCACTAAATTCTTGTAAAATCACTTTCATCCCCTCACTCCTAAACACGTTTTTATGTTGTAATAAACAACGCAAAGCAACCGCAACAACCATTTAGCTTAACTTGAAAACAACTTAAAATTAACTTAGATTGGACTAAGGTGTAAAGAAAGTGAAATTAAAGAAAGAAACTATTGTAAAATCTAAAATAACTTAAAAATAAATAAAAGTTGAAAATAGAAAAAGAAAGTGCACTTTGAAAAGAAAAATAGAAGAAAAATAAAGTGTTTGCCGTCAGCGCAGCCAAAAGAGGCTTTTCCAGTTTTCGGTCGCCAGTGGCAATTCAATGTTGTTCCTGAAATTACGATTATCAAACTTAAAATTAACTTAACTTGGACTAAAGTGTAAAGAAAGTGAAATTAAAGAAAGAAACTATTATAAAATCTAAAATAACTTAAAAATAAAGACAAAAATTGATTAAAAATAAGAAAGCTTGAAACCAAGAAGAAAAATGAAGAAAGAAAAAAAGAACACCAAATTACAACAACAAATTACAACACCTGACACCACCCCAAAAATGAAAGCAACAACAAATATACATATCTATGCAACAGCTACGTCATCAACAGCCACCAGAGTCGTCGACAACCACACCAGCTAAGTCATTAATCAGTCGATTTTTTTTTTGTATTTTTACATATATATATATTTATACATATTTTCTATTTAACATTGATTTTTGAATTTATTTTCCTGTCCATCTCATAGTGAATTCACTTAGGCTAAAATTGTATAGCGTAAGGAAAAAAAATTTTGTGCAAAAGAAAATTAAAGAAAAAAAAAATAATAATGGTAAAACTTAAAATAACTTCCTTTTTAATTTAAAAAAAAAATTATGAAGAGTTGCTAGGCAGTGAATTTGGGGGAGATGCTGGGGTGGGTGGAGCCGTGATGCCATCGGTAAAAGTTTAGGGGAAGGGACCTGGGGTTTTTCTGCTCCCCGTTAGGGAATATTTTTTTTTATTTTTTTTACATATTTCTATAATGCGCCACAAGTGGCAATGGGAAAACCGCGCCCTAGCCGGGAACGACTTCGGTGGTCGAGGCCGAAAGTTTTGTGAGTTTCATTATCCTAATATTTGCCAGGCGTAACATAGATGGCGCCCAACGGAAGCAAAATTGTTCCAATTTTGTTTTTGTTTTTTTTTATTTTTCGTTTTTTTTTAAAAATTCAGGGGCATCCTTTGCAAAAGGGATGACGGGGTTAGCGATCCCGCGTATCCCAGCGAATCCAGGAAGCGTCTGTACCCACATTGGGCGACTTCCTGGTCAGCGTCTGTACCCACAGTGGGCGGCTGTACTTCGCACCGATCCTCATGGTAGCGTTCATCCCGTGTTGGATTGCGTTTCCGACGCGGGCGGTCTCGCATCAGTCCCAGTTACTGGACACTTTTAAAACCGGTGCTGCGTGCGGTGCGAGGCTCGGCTCGTGTTGGGGGGGGGGCAACATGTTCAACGGGGGGGGGGGTGATCCTACCATAACGGTCGGTGAACCAATTATTTTTATTTTTTTTAATTTTTGAGAAAAAAAAAGGAAAAACACTTTTTTTGTATTTTCTTTTTTTTGGGTGTGCCCCTTGCATCGGCATGGGTGAGGCCTGGTGGCATCAAGACGTGATGCCAGAGCCGGCCCATGTTGGTGTAGGGTGTGCGCACGACGGGAGTAGCGGATTTTCTGGTTACGGGTCCTTTCTTTTTGGCATCGCGGTTTGTTCGTGCTGGCATTTCCCCTGATTAGAAGTCATATTTTTGTCAAAAGTTTTTATTTGAAATTCTAACGATTTTGCTTTGCGGATATTTACAATTTACTTTTTTTTCCATCCGATACTTTTTTTATATATATATTTTCTCATTTTTTATTATTTAAATTTTTTTTTTCCATTTAAATCATTCTTTTTTTTAGCGCTTACTTTTGTTTGTTTGGCCTGACAAGGTTTTCTTTAAATTTAGATCTACTTTTTTTTTATCTCATATTTATTTTGAAGTTTGATTAGTTTATTCAATACTTCGAAGGCTTACGTTTTCCCTCCTTGTAAAAATAACTTGTGATTAGTTATAATTACAACAAAAAATTTCTTTATTTTTTTTATTTTTATTTTTTTTTATATTTTTCTTCCGGTCGTTCGGTTCCTAGAGTGGCACTATATTTATACTTTATAAATAGTATGCATAATACTCGATCTACTCGAGGAACTAACACCAAAAGAACCCCAATTAGAGGTAGAGGTAGACCCACTAGTAACGACGCAAGTACGTCGAGTTCTAACCGGTTATTTGTTACTTCCAGAAACCCTCGAGTAGTGCATTCACCAGCTAGGTTTTCGACTGCTTCCATAGTCAGTATTGAGCGTGCGCTCCAAGATCCTGCCATTGTAGAATTTTCTTTGGTAGATCAACCAGAATCCTTGACAGTCCAGCCTGATCCTTCGGTAGGTCAACCAGAACACTTGGGAGTTGACTCTGACGGGTCAAAACAAAATCTACTCGATATTTCCAATTTGCAATTTTTAAATACAACGCGTTCGGAGCTAAACCCTCAAATCCCAAATTTCGATATGGCCGATTCAGAGCCCGAAAATTCCCCTGAAAATGCTCTAACTCACGACAATCAAGAAGCAACCACAAGCGCAAGTGCCGCTGCAATGGACTCTCTCGTCAGACTTCTGAGTCAGGCAATCCTTACCAGCCAGGATGAAATGAAAAGGGATCTACAGGATATGAGATCCAACGTTGATAGCCTAAATAATAGGATGTCTGCTCAAGCCCCACAATTTTCCAGAGGCGATCCTCAACCGCGTCCACAACCGGCTTATACCCCTAGAGCTGAAAATTTTCCAAGATTGCAGGACTGGAAAATTTCCTACGATGGATCTGGCAACGTCGCCGATTTCATTTTCAAAGCCGAAACACTTTGTGAAAGGACGAGATGCTCTATTGATCATTTGTTCCTAAACTTTCATGTTCTTTTAACGGGGAAAGCTGAGAAGTGGTTTTGGCAATTTAGCAGGCAAAATCCTACTGCTAACTATCCACAACTTTGCATTGCCATGGAAAAACAATTTGGCAAGTCCGAACACGATCACGAAATCATTCATGAAATGTCGTTAAGGAAGCAACATCTTAAAGAATCCTTCGATGATTTTTATGATGATATGGTTTCGAGAAACTTTCGTATGAGTCGGCCTATGACAGATAGGGTGTTGGTCAAAATAATAAAAAAGAATCTCAACGCCAATCTGCAATATATGCTGTTTAATAGCAACTCGACGAGTCTGGAAGGATTTCGTGAGGCCGCCTGAAGGGCTGAACAGGTGCTCTCTGAGACTTAAAACCAACCATCCTTTTTTAACCCGCAAAGGCAGGTACATGAAATTGACATTGTTTCAAATGATGAAAGTGGCAATTTTGAATTTGGCCCACAAGTGGAATCGTTGCAAGTTTCTCGCCGCTTTTCTAAACCAGATTATTCCAAAATACAATGTTGGAACTGTTTGCAGCTCGGACACTCTTATATTTATTGTCCTGAGGCGATAACCACTATTTTCTGCTTCAAATGTGGACAACAAGGAGTATTAACTCCGAAATGTCCAAATAACCACCAGGAAAACCACAGACAGAGCGTGATGGCCACCGGGGACACACGTTCTTCCCGACCGACCCCGAGTTCAAATTAAACTCAAACTTACCAAATTTTGCAAATTTATCTCCACCGAATATTGAAAAAATTTAAATTTTGAAACCTTTCTGCCGTGAATTTGCGTGTCAAACAAACACCGATTTCTTAAATTTCCAAGAGCGTGAAATTCGCTTCGAAGTAGCTAAAAATAGAATTTTTAAAAATGAGCTCTGCTCCAACAAAAAGTTGAGAAAACAAAAAAAAGTGCAGACTAAGATACAAAAAACGCAAAAGTTACAAAAAAATAATAGAATCTACGAAACTTGCTGTTAACGGCGATGATCGTCCTTTTGCCAAAGTGAAAATCTTTGATGAATATTTAGTTGGCTTGCTGGACTCAGGAGCCAGTGTTTCTGTTTTGGGCAAAAATTGCCTGACATTTGTGGAAAATCACAAAATTTCTATAAAACCTCTGAAAACGTTCCTATCTACGGCTGATGGTAAAAAGCAAAATGTTATAGGTTATTGTGACCTCGCTGTTACCTTCAAAAATGTAACAAGAAACATTAATTTTTATATTGCACCATCACTCAGCCAAGAGGCGTATTTTGGAGTAGATTTTTGGCAAGCATTTGCTATAGCTCCAGAAATTTTTCCTCAAGTAAATTCACTTAGTATCAGTGAAGACCCATCAGAAACACCTGATTTCCATATCCTTTCGCCAGAAGAACAATTTGAGATTGAAAAAGTTATTTTGCAGTTTCCTTCGTTCGAAAAACTCGGTCTGGGTTGTACAGATTTACTCGAGCACCATATAGACACTGGAGACGCTGTGCCAGTCAAATCGCGACATTTTCCTCTGTCACCTCCAAGGCAAGAAGAAGCTTTCCAAGAAGTTGATAGGCTATTGGGCATGGGAGTAATCGAGGAATCGAATTCACCATGGTGTAGTCCTGCTGTTTTGGTGCGCAAACCAGGAAAAGTAAGGCTCTGTATCAACTCACGCAAGCTCAATGATTTGACCAAAAAGGATTCTTATCCGTTACCCTATATCAACGGGTTGCTAAGTAGGCTAAAAGATACATTTTTTATAAGCGGAATTGATTTGAAGGATGCTTTCCTTCAAATAAAACTGTCCGAATCCTCTAAAGAAAAAACCGCATTTGTTATCCCTGGAAGACCTTTATATCATTATAAAGTTATGCCCTTTGGGCTGTGTAATGGTCCACAGACAATGAGCCGTCTGATGGACAAGGTCATTCCATCGATCGATTCCATCGATATTGCGATATTGTTGGCTTGTAGTTCAGATTTTGACACTCACATGAAGTTGTTGCGCGAAGTCGCCCAATGTTTGAGGAGCGCTAAGCTGACCATAAATGTGGCCAAAAACAAATTTTGCCAAAGGGAAATTAAGTACCTAGGGTATCGCATAGGTCATGGATGCTTGAAGGTGGACCCTAAAAAGGTAAAAGCCATCGGAGAGTTCCCTGAGCCGAAATCCCCTCGTCAAGTAAGACGCTTTATTGGCATGGCCAATTGGTACCGATCCTTCATAAGTAATTTTTCAAATTTGGCTGGTCCATTGACAGATTGTCTCAAAAAGAAACCAGGTCGTTTTCAGTTGACGAACGATGCAATTGAGTCCTTTAAAAAAATTAAAGTTGCCCTTTCTTCAGCCCCTGTGCTGGCTCAACCAGATTTTTCTCGTGAATTTTCCATTCAGTGTGACGCGTCTCGTATTGGTGTAGGCGGTCTTCTCTTCCAGCTTGATAATGACGGCAAGGAACACCCCATTGCTTTCGTGTCTCAAAAGCTTAATAAAGCTCAACGTAACTACACAGTTACAGAGCTGGAGCATGGCCGCAGTGGTGTGTATAAAAAAATTTCGCCCTTACATTGAGGGATTACCTTTTCGAGTCATAACTGACCATTCGAGCCTTAAGTGGCTTATGACTCAGAAGGATTTAAACAATCGACTGGCGCGGGAGTTTGGCATTGCAGTGCTTCGACTTTAAAATTGAGCACCGCAAAGGTTCCCTAAATGTAGTTCCAGACGCTTTGTCTCGCTTCGATGTAGACGAAATTTCTACATCAAAACTTACGTCAGATATTGACCTTTCTTCACCCGAATTCAATTCCACTGAATATCAAAACTTACGCAAAACAATCACTGAAAATCAATTCTCTTTGCCAGACTTGTGTATCAATTTAAATGAAAATCTTGTATACAAGCGTGTCAAATTCAGGCGAGGAATTGAAAACGAAGAAAGTGATTTGTGGAGATTATGGTTGCCTAAAAGTTTGGCTGCAGAAGCTATAAAGTTCGCTCACGACTCAATTTCTGGTAGTCATGGCGGCTATGTCAAAACACTTGCGAGGGTCCGTCAAAAATACTTTTGGCCTTCCATGGCAAAAGACATAAAAACTTACGTCGAAAACTGTGACATTTGCAAATGTGCCAAACCAACAAATAAAATTTTCCGACCACCTATGGGCCAATCTTTTGTAACGGAACGTCCTTTCCAGCGACTTTATTGTGACTTTTTGGGTCCTTATCCCATGAATAAAACCACCAAAAACACTTCTCTTTTTATTGCTCTTGACCATTTAACAAAATATATTTTTCTTAAGCCAATGCGTGCTGCAACCACTACAAATGTAATCAATTTCTTTCAAACGGAAATTTTTCCATCTTTTGGCGTTCCTCAGTATATCCATAGTGATAACGGCAAACAATTCATATCGAAAGATATGCAACAATTTTTCTCTGACTATGGCATAAGTCATATTAAAACTGGCCTCTATTCACCGCAGGCTAATGCCTCTGAGCGTGCTAACCGCGAAATCATTGTGAAACTAAGAATTTTTCTGGAAAATCAAACTGATCATTGTAGCTGGGATCGATATATACCCCAAATTCTCTCGATTTTGCGCAGCGACTACCATTCAGTGATAAAGAGTTCTCCCTACTTTGCTGTTTTTGGACAAAATATGTGCCAGCATGCTTCGTCTTATGAATTGCTCGAAAAGCTCAATTGTTTAAAAACCGGTGATATCGAAATCGAACATAATTCTGATCGCCTTAATCGAGTGCGAGAAAAAATTTGCAAAAACTTGGCAGTTGCACACGAAAAAGCAACCAAAACATATAACACTCGATCTAAACCTGTCAATTATCGCGTAGGCCAGGAGGTTTTTAGAGAAAATATTAGCCAAAGCAATTTTGCAAAAGGCATCAATTCTAAATTCAACAGGAAATTTTTCAAGTGCCGAATTAGGAGGAAAATTGGAAGTGCGCTGTATGAATTGGAGGATTTAAATGGAAATTTTATTGGAACATTTCACGCGGATAAAATTCAACCCTAACGCTTTAAGTCATATATATTTGATTTTGCCCGGCTTTACGTGGGTCGTGCCACACGTGTAATTCTAAATTTTCAAGTCTATACACAGTTTTTTTTTCTTTTTTTTTAATTTTTCTTTACAAACAGTTTGGGATGATAATTTTGTCTTGAAATCCATTTCCTGTTTGTTCTATCAACTAAAAGTCTTATAACAAAGCAGGTTTGTTACGGATTTCTTTTTTTCAAGACGTGGGAAGTACGTTAAGGGGTTGTCAACGCGATTGCAATTCGTTAAACGATACGGCAACATATGTACCTCAATTGAAGTGCAAATGTCAAATTTTGATTTCAGCCACCTGTCGGCTACATTAGAACCTTCAATTGAGATATGAAAATGCTTTAAAATCAGCCGATAAAATCGCCCAATTGCCATTTGACACCTCTTTTGACTTTTGCCCAATAGAAACGCACATTGCGGCGTCTCTATTAACACCTTGATCTCCTATTGAAGGAAAAAAGTTTCAAAAGAGTTTTGACTTTAATTTTCTTACAGTAGTAGTATTATTCCCACTAAAATTGACGTTAAGATGAACATATGTTACCACCCTGTATCCATAAGTATATTTTAAAGAAAAAAACTGTATGTACCACGCCTGTCAAATGAAAGAAATGTCAGACAGGTCAAATAGGCTAATGTTGGCACTAATGGGCCAAGGCTGCCGTTCATTTTATTTTACGTATGCATAGGTGTGTATGTAGGATGGTAACAGACGGACGTTTACCAAGCGACATCACGCGATGTGAAGAAAAAAGCGAGTTGCTGTGTGGTTTGGCGTACAGGCGTCAGTTGCGAAAAATTTACACGGGATAAAGACGTAAAGCGGCGGTCAAGCGGAGTTGGACAAATTTGTATTCGCGTGCGGTCGCAAGTTAAGAGGATTTTGTTTACAGCGTGCGGTTAAAAACGATTTTAAAAATGGACGGTAAAAATGAATAACTCGTCGATAAAAAAATGAACTAAAATTGTCAAAACTATAAAAATTCGTGAATAAAAATGATAGAAATTAACTATAAAGTGAAATAAATGTGCTAGGGGAAAATTTAGAGTGGTTCCGAACTGAATTAAAAAGTGATAAAACGCTAGAAAAAGGAAAAGTATTTGGACTAAATAACTTGCAGCAGTCATCTTGCTGATACAACCCTTTACAAAAATGTTTTGCAAGCATTGTTACATCAGTTTCAATTAAAACTTAAAAAAAGATGAAAATCAACTTTACCTGTTCCTAGATAATTTAAAGTCTTAGTATATATTTCTTCACTAAATTCTTGTAAAATCACTTTCATCCCCTCACTCCTAAACACGTTTTTATGTTGTAATAAACAACGCAAAGCAACCGCAACAACCATTTAGCTTAACTTGAAAACAACTTAAAATTAACTTAGATTGGACTAAGGTGTAAAGAAAGTGAAATTAAAGAAAGAAACTATTGTAAAATCTAAAATAACTTAAAAATAAATAAAAGTTGAAAATGGAAAAAGAAAGTGCATTTTGAAACGAAAAATAGAAGAAAAATAAAGTGTTTGCCGTCAGCGCAGCCAAAAGAGGCTTTTCCAGTTTTCGGTCGCCAGTGGCAATTCAATGTTGTTCCTGAAATTACGATTATCAAACTTAAAATTAACTTAACTTGGACTAAAGTGTAGAGAAAGTGAAATTAAAGAAAGAAACTATTATAAAATCTAAAATAACTTAAAAATAAAGACAAAAATTGATTAAAAATAAGAAAGCTTGAAACCAAGAAGAAAAATGAAGAAAGAAAAAAAGAACACCAAATTACAACAACAAATTACAACACCTGACACCACCCAACAAATATACATACCTATATAGAGTCTAGTAAGATTCTATATATTTTTTATTGTAATTTTATTTAAATTTAAGTTTTGATATTGTTTTAAATTTTATCTTTTTTAGATTTTATTTTGAATGAAAATTTATATTTTGAATTGAATTTTAATTTTCTTACATAAAAACAAAATTTTTAATTCTTAAAAATTTTACAGTAAATATTATAAATTGTTTCTATGTATAGTGTTTATGTGTTGTTGTTTATGTGTGTTGGTATTAAGTCACTACATTACTCCCCCTTCTAAAAAAAAAATTGTGTGTGTTGTTTGTGTATGACTTTATGACACGCTATGTTTGCGGTTTATTCATAGTTAAGTCTTTATTTTGATTATTTATAGTAAAGTTAACCAGATGTTAGATCGTGGTTTTATCGTACTTTACATAATAATCAAAATATTGTGTTGAAAAGTAAAATGTGTATGGGGCAATGTATGATCTTGGTGTGTGTGGGTGTGTAAAGATGTTGGTGTTATTGTTGTTGATTGGATTGGTGTGGAGTTAGGTGTAAATGGTTAAAATACAAGTGTGTGTTATGGGTGCAATGGAGGATGTCTGCTGGTGGGCGATGGAGACGGGATCAACGACGGAATTATTAGAACTGCTACTTGGATTGGAAGTGTGATTGGCAGTCGGATAAAAGTAAATGGTGCCGTCAACATTTTCCTGATGCACATTGGTTGGTATTGTGGTCGGTATTGATGACGCATGTGGTGTCATGCGTGGCGAATACTCGATGGTGACTCGTTGCGCATGAGATTATTTCGCGCTTTAAGAGGCGTGGTCGTCATGCCGACATATGTTTGTGTTGTTGTTGGTGCTATGTTAGAAACAGCTGAATGTACTGTATTGAATCATTGACTGTTGATGTTCACTTCGGGCTAAATTAGTTAGTGACAATGCCGGCGATGTGTTGTTAACGTTACGTGATGATGAACGTCGTACGTTGTTTTTAGTTGACGCTAGACTATTATTACTTTTTGAGCGTTTTATTGTCTCTTTAGTTATGGTTGCTGCCGTTGTTACTTTTGGCTCTAAGTTTTGTTCCAATGGCTTTGGTGATGAACTACTAGTAAAATTGTTGCGAATGTTGTAAATGTATTGTATTTTATGACTATGATGAGATGAAATTATTCCGCTGTTCAAGAGATGTTAACGATAGAAATTTTGAATTCATTTGAGAAAATTTTCGTTGTTGCTGGTGTAGATATTGTACGTGAAAATTATGTGGTAATATCAATTGTTGGGCAGAAGTCGTAATAATTTTTATTTTAAATTGGTGGGCAGCAGTTGCAGTGATTATTTGTGGTGGCCTTGTTATATTTGTAGGATTGATTGTATTTGCTGCTTTTTCAGGGTTTTTTTTTATATGTTGCCTGGTGGGATCGCCAGTATAGAGTCTAGTAAGATTCTATATATTTTTTATTGTAATTTTATTTAAATTTAAGTTTTGATATTGTTTTAAATTTTATCTTTCTTAGATTTTATTTTGAATGAAAATTTATATTTTGAATTGAATTTTAATTTTCTTACATAAAACCAAAATTTTTAATTCTTAAAAATTTTACAGTAAATATTATAAGTTGTTTCTATGTATAGTGTTTATGTGTTGTTGTTTATGTGTGTTGGTATTAAGTCACTACACCTATGCAACAGCTACGTCATCAACAGCCACCAGAGTCGTCGACAACCACACCAGCTAAGTCATTAATCAGTCGATTTTTTTTTTGTATTTTTACATATATATATATTTATACATATTTTTCTATTTAACATTAATTTTTGAATTTATTTTCCTGTCCATCTCATAGTGAATTCACTTAGGCTAAAATTGTATAGCGTAAGGAAAAAAAATTTTGTGCAAAAGAAAATTAAAGAAAAAAAAATTATAATGGTAAAACTTAAAATAACTTCCTTTTTAATTTAAAAAAAAAATTATGAAGAGTTGCTAGGCAGTGAATTTGGGGGAGATGCTGGGGTGGGTGGAGCCGTGATGCCATCGGTAAAAGTTTAGGGGAAGGGACCTGGGGTTTTTCTGCTCCCCGTTAGGGAATATTTTTTTTTATTTTTTTTACATATTTCTATGATGCGCCACAAATGGCAATGGGAAAACCGCGCCCTAGCCGGGAATGACTTCGGTGGTCGAGGCCGAAAGTTTTGTGAGTTTCATTATCCTAATATTTGCCAGGCGTAACATAGATGGCGCCCAACGGAAGCAAAATTCTTCCAATTTTGTTTTTGATTTTTTTTAATTTTCGATTTTTTTTTAAAACGCAGGGGCATCCTTTGCAAAAGGGATGACGGGGTTAGCGATCCCGCGTATCCCAGCGAATCCAGGAAGCGTCTGTACCCACATTGGGCGACTTCCTGGTCAGCGTCTGTACCCACAGTGGGCGGCTGTACTTCGCACCGACTCTCATGGTAGCGTTCATCCCGTGTTGGATTGCGTTTCCGACGCGGGCGGTCTCGCATCAGTCCCAGTTACTGGACACTTTTAAAACCGGTGCTGCGTGCGGTGCGAGGCTCGGCTCGTGTTGGGGGGGGGGCAACATGTCCAACGGGGGGGGACATGTTGAGAAAAAAAAAAAGGAAAAACACTTTTTTTGTATTTTCTTTTTTTTGGGTGTGCCCCTTGCATCGGCATGGGTGAGGCCTGGTGGCATCAAGACGTGATGCCAGAGCCGGCCCATGTTGGTGTAGGGTGTGCGCACGACGGAAGTAGCGGATTTTCTGGTTACGGGTCCTTTCTTTTTGGCATCGCGGTTTGTTCGTGCTGGCATTTCCCCTGATTAGCAAGTCATATTTTTGTCAAAAGTTTTTATTTGAAATCCTAACGATTTTTCTTTGCGGATATTTATAATTTACTTTTTTTTCCATCTGATACTTTTTTTTATATATATATTTTCTCATTTTTTATTATTTAAATTATTTTTTTCCATTTAAATCATTAAACAAGGTTTTCTTTAAATTTAGATCTACTTTTTTTTATCTCATATTTATTTTGAAGTTTGATTAGTTTATTCAATACTTCGAAGGCTTACGTTTTCGCTCCTTGTAAAAATAACTTGTGATTAGTTATAATTACAACAAAAAATTTCTTTATTTTTTTTATTTTTATTTTTTTTTATATTTTTCTTCCGGTCGTTCGGTTCCTAGAGTGGCACTATATTTATACTTTATAAATAGTATGCTTAATACTCGATCTACTCGAGGAACTAACACCAAAAGAACCCCAATTAGAGGTAGAGGTAGACCCACTAGTAACGACGCAAGTACGTCGAGTTCTAACCGGTTATTTGTTACTTCCAGAAACCCTCGAGTAGTGCATTCACCAGCTAGGTTTTCGACTGCTTCCATAGTCAGTATTGAGCGTGCGCTCCAAGATCCTGCCATTGTAGAATTTTCTTTGGTAGATCAACCAGAATCCTTGACAGTCCAGCCTGATCCTTCGGTAGGTCAACCAGAACACTTGGGAGTTGACTCTGACGGGTCAAAACAAAATCTACTCGATATTTCCAATTTGCAATTTTTAAATACAACGCGTTCGGAGCTAAACCCTCAAATCCCAAATTTCGATATGGCCGATTCAGAGCCCGAAAATTCCCCTGAAAATGCTCTAACTCACGACAATCAAGAAGCAACCACAAGCACAAGTGCCGCTGCAATGGACTCTCTCGTCAGACTTCTGAGTCAGGCAATCCTTACCAGCCAGGATGAAATGAAAAGGGATCTACAGGATATGAGATCCAACGTTGATAGCCTAAATAATAGGATGTCTGCTCAAGCCCCACAATTTTCCAGAGGCGATCCTCAACCGCGTCCACAACCGGCTTATACCCCTAGAGCTGAAAATTTTCCAAGATTGCAGGACTGGAAAATTTCCTACGATGGATCTGGCAACGTCGCCGATTTCATTTTCAAAGCCGAAACACTTTGTGAAAGGACGAGATGCTCTATTGATCATTTGTTCCTAAACTTTCATGTTCTTTTAACGGGGAAAGCTGAGAAGTGGTTTTGGCAATTTAGCAGGCAAAATCCTACTGCTAACTATCCACAACTTTGCATTGCCATGGAAAAACAATTTGGCAAGTCCGAACACGATCACGAAATCATTCATGAAATGTCGTTAAGGAAGCAACATCTTAAAGAATCCTTCGATGATTTTTATGATGATATGGTTTCGAGAAACTTTCGTATGAGTCGGCCTATGACAGATAGGGTGTTGGTCAGAATAATAAAAAAGAATCTCAACGCCAATCTGCAATATATGCTGTTTAATAGCAACTCGACGAGTCTGGAAGGATTTCGTGAGGCCGCCTGAAGGGCTGAACAGGTGCTCTCTGAGACTTAAAACCAACCATCCTTTTTTAACCCGCAAAAGCAGGTACATGAAATTGACATTGTTTCAAATGATGAAAGTGGCAATTTTGAATTTGGCCCACAAGTGGAATCGTTGCAAGTTTCTCGCCGCTTTTCTAAACCAGATTATTCCAAAATACAATGTTGGAACTGTTTGCAGCTCGGACACTCTTATATTTATTGTCCTGAGGCGATAACCACTATTTTCTGCTTCAAATGTGGACAAAAAGGAGTATTAACTCCGAAATGTCCAAATAACCACCAGGAAAACCACAGACAGAGCGTGATGGCCACCGGGGACACACGTTCTTCCCGACCGACCCCGAGTTCAAATTAAACTCAAACTTACCAAATTTTGCAAATTTATCTCCACCGAATATTGAAAAAATTTAAATTTTGAAACCTTTCTGCCGTGAATTTGCGTGTCAAACAAACACCGATTTCTTAAATTTCCAAGAGCGTGAAATTCGCTTCGAAGTAGCTAAAAATCGAATTTTTAAAAATGAGCTCTGCTCCAACAAAAAGTTGAGAAAACAAAAAAAGTGCAGACTAAGATACAAAAAACGCAAAAGTTACAAAAAAATAATAGAATCTACGAAACTTGCTGTTAACGGCGATGATCGTCCTTTTGCCAAAGTGAAAATCTTTGATGAATATTTAGTTGGCTTGCTGGACTCAGGAGCCAGTGTTTCTGTTTTGGGCAAAAATTGCCTGACATTTGTGGAAAATCACAAAATTTCTATAAAACCTCTGAAAACGTTCCTATCTACGGCTGATGGTAAAAAGCAAAATGTTATAGGTTATTGTGACCTCGCTGTTACCTTCAAAAATGTAACAAGAAACATTAATTTTTATATTGCACCATCACTCAGCCAAGAGGCGTATTTTGGAGTAGATTTTTGGCAAGCATTTGCTATAGCTCCAGAAATTTTTCCTCAAGTAAATTCACTTAGTATCAGTGAAGACCCATCAGAAACACCTGATTTCCATATCCTTTCGCCAGAAGAACAATTTGAGATTGAAAAAGTTATTTTGCAGTTTCCTTCGTTCGAAAAACTCGGTCTGGGTTGTACAGATTTACTCGAGCACCATATAGACACTGGAGACGCTGTGCCAGTCAAATCGCGACATTTTCCTCTGTCACCTCCAAGGCAAGAAGAAGCTTTCCAAGAAGTTGATAGGCTATTGGGCATGGGAGTAATCGAGGAATCGAATTCACCATGGTGTAGTCCTGCTGTTTTGGTGCGCAAACCAGGAAAAGTAAGGCTCTGTATCAACTCACGCAAGCTCAATGATTTGACCAAAAAGGATTCTTATCCGTTACCCCATATCAACGGGTTGCTAAGTAGGCTAAAAGATACATTTTTTATAAGCGGAATTGATTTGAAGGATGCTTGGCATGGCCAATTGGTATTGTATACAAGCGTGTCAAATTCAGGCGAGGAATTGAAAACGAAGAAAGTGATTTGTGGAGATTATGGTTGCCTAAAAGTTTGGCTGCAGAAGCTATAAAGTTCGCTCACGACTCAATTTCTGGTAGTCATGGCGGCTATGTCAAAACACTTGCGAGGGTCCGTCAAAAATACTTTTGGCCTTCCATGGCAAAAGACATAAAAACTTACGTCGAAAACTGTGACATTTGCAAATGTGCCAAACCAACAAATAAAATTTTCCGACCACCTATGGGCCAATCTTTTGTAACGGAACGTCCTTTCCAGCGACTTTATTGTGACTTTTTGGGTCCTTATCCCATGAATAAAACCACCAAAAACACTTCTCTTTTTATTGCTCTTGACCATTTAACAAAATATATTTTTCTTAAGCCAATGCGTGCTGCAACCACTACAAATGTAATCAATTTCTTTCAAACGGAAATTTTTCCATCTTTTGGCGTTCCTCAGTATATCCATAGTGATAACGGCAAACAATTCATATCGAAAGATATGCAACAATTTTTCTCTGACTATGGCATAAGTCATATTAAAACTGGCCTCTATTCACCGCAGGCTAATGCCTCTGAGCGTGCTAACCGCGAAATCATTGTGAAACTAAGAATTTTTCTGGAAAATCAAACTGATCATTGTAGCTGGGATCGATATATACCCCAAATTCTCTCGATTTTGCGCAGCGACTACCATTCAGTGATAAAGAGTTCTCCCTACTTTGCTGTTTTTGGACAAAATATGTGCCAGCATGCTTCGTCTTATGAATTGCTCGAAAAGCTCAATTGTTTAAAAACCGGTGATATCGAAATCGAACATAATTCTGATCGCCTTAATCGAGTGCGAGAAAAAATTTGCAAAAACTTGGCAGTTGCACACGAAAAAGCAACCAAAACATATAACACTCGATCTAAACCTGTCAATTATCGCGTAGGCCAGGAGGTTTTTAGAGAAAATATTAGCCAAAGCAATTTTGCAAAAGGCATCAATTCTAAATTCAACAGGAAATTTTTCAAGTGCCGAATTAGGAGGAAAATTGGAAGTGCGCTGTATGAATTGGAGGATTTAAATGGAAATTTTATTGGAATATTTCACGCGGATAAAATTCAACCCTAACGCTTTAAGTCATATATATTTGATTTTGCCCGGCTTTACGTGGGTCGTGCCACACGTGTAATTCTAAATTTTCAAGTCTATACACAGTTTTTTTTTCTTTTTTTTAAATTTTTCTTTACAAACAGTTTGGGATGATAATTTTGTCTTGAAATCCATTTCCTGTTTGTTCTATCAACTAAAAGTCTTATAACAAAGCAGGTTTGTTACGGATTTCTTTTTTTCAAGACGTGGGAAGTACGTTAAGGGGTTGTCAACGCGATTGCAATTCGTTAAACGATACGGCAACATATGTACCTCAATTGAAGTGCAAATGTCAAATTTTGATTTCAGCCACCTGTCGGCTACATTAGAACCTTCAATTGAGATATGAAAATGCTTTAAAATCAGCCGATAAAATCGCCCAATTGCCATTTGACACCTCTTTTGACTTTTGCCCAATAGAAACGCACATTGCGGCGTCTCTATTAACACCTTGATCTCCTATTGAAGGAAAAAAGTTTCAAAAGAGTTTTGACTTTAATTTTCTTACATTAGTAGTATTATTCCCACTAAAATTGACGTTAAGATGAACATATGTTACCACCCTGTATCCATAAGTATATTTTAAAGAAAAAAACTGTATGTACCACGCCTGTCAAATGAAAGAAATGTCAGACAGGTCAAATAGGCTAATGTTGGCACTAATGGGCCAAGGCTGCCGTTCATTTTATTTTACGTATGCATAGGTGTGTATGTAGGATGGTAACAGACGGACGTTTACCAAGCGACATCACGCGATGTGAAGAAAAAAGCGAGTTGCTGTGTGGTTTGGCGTACAGGTGTCAGTTGCGAAAAATTTACACGGGATAAAGACGTAAAGCGGCGGTCAAGCGGAGTTGGACAAATTTGTATTCGCGTGCGGTCGCAAGTTAAGAGGATTTTGTTTGCAGCGTGCGGTTAAAAACGATTTTAAAAATGGACGGTAAAAATGAATAACTCGTCGATAAAAAAATGAACTAAAATTGTCAAAACTATAAAAATTCGTGAATAAAAATGATAGAAATTAACTATAAAGTGAAATAAATGTGCTAGGGGAAAATTTAGAGTGGTTCCGAACTGAATTAAAAAGTGATAAAACGCTAGAAAAAGGAAAAGTATTTGGACTAAATAACTTGCAGCAGTCATCTTGCTGATACAACCCTTTACAAAAATGTTTTGCAAGCATTGTTACATCAGTTTCAATTAAAACTTAAAAAAAGATGAAAATCAACTTTACCTGTTCCTAGATAATTTAAAGTCTTAGTATATATTTGTTCACTAAATTCTTGTAAAATCACTTTCATCCCCTCACTCCTAAACACGTTTTTATGTTGTAATAAACAACGCAAAGCAACCGCAACAACCATTTAGCTTAACTTGAAAACAACTTAAAATTAACTTAGATTGGACTAAGGTGTAAAGAAAGTGAAATTAAAAAAAGAAACTATTGTAAAATCTAAAATAACTTAAAAATAAATAAAAGTTGAAAATGGAAAAAGAAAGTGCATTTTGAAACGAAAAATAGAAGAAAAATAAAGTGTTTGCCGTCAGCGCAGCCAAAAGAGGCTTTTCCAGTTTTCGGTCGCCAGTGGCAATTCAATGTTGTTCCTGAAATTACGATTATCAAACTTAAAATTAACTTAACTTGGACTAAAGTGTAGAGAAAGTGAAATTAAAGAAAGAAACTATTATAAAATCTAAAATAACTTAAAAATAAAGACAAAAATTGATTAAAAATAAGAAAGCTTGAAACCAAGAAGAAAAATGAAGAAAGAAAAAAAGAACACCAAATTACAACAACAAATTACAACACCTGACACCACCCAACAAATATACATACCTATATAGAGTCTAGTAAGATTCTATATATTTTTTATTGTAATTTTATTTAAATTTAAGTTTTGATATTGTTTTAAATTTTATCTTTTTTAGATTTTATTTTGAATGAAAATTTATATTTTGAATTGAATTTTAATTTTCTTACATAAAAACAAAATTTTTAATTCTTAAAAATTTTACAGTAAATATTATAAATTGTTTCTATGTATAGTGTTTATGTGTTGTTGTTTATGTGTGTTGGTATTAAGTCACTACATTACTCCCCCTTCTAAAAAAAAAATTGTGTGTGTTGTTTGTGTATGACTTTATGACACGCTATGTTTGCGGTTTATTCATAGTTAAGTCTTTATTTTGATTATTTATAGTAAAGTTAACCAGATGTTAGATCGTGGTTTTATCGTACTTTACATAATAATCAAAATATTGTGTTGAAAAGTAAAATGTGTATGGGGCAATGTATGATCTTGGTGTGTGTGGGTGTGAAAAGATGTTGGTGTTATTGTTGTTGATTGGATTGGTGTGGAGTTAGGTGTAAATGGTTAAAATACAAGTGTGTGTTATGGGTGCAATGGAGGATGTCTGCTGGTGGGCGATGGAGACGGGATCAACGACGGAATTATTAGAACTGCTACTTGGATTGGAAGTGTGATTGGCAGTCGGATAAAAGTAAATGGTGCCGTCAACATTTTCCTGATGCACATTGGTTGGTATTGTGGTCGGTATTGATGACGCATGTGGTGTCATGCGTGGCGAATACTCGATGGTGACTCGTTGCGCATGAGATTATTTCGCGCTTTAAGAGGCGTGGTCGTCATGCCGACATATGTTTGTGTTGTTGTTGGTGCTATGTTAGAAACAGCTGAATGTACTGTATTGAATCATTGACTGTTGATGTTCACTTCGGGCTAAATTAGTTAGTGACAATGCCGGCGATGTGTTGTTAACGTTACGTGATGATGAACGTCGTACGTTGTTTTTAGTTGACGCTAGACTATTATTACTTTTTGAGCGTTTTATTGTCTCTTTAGTTATGGTTGCTGCCGTTGTTACTTTTGGCTCTAAGTTTTGTTCCAATGGCTTTGGTGATGAACTACTAGTAAAATTGTTGCGAATGTTGTAAATGTATTGTATTTTATGACTATGATGAGATGAAATTATTCCGCTGTTCAAGAGATGTTAACGATAGAAATTTTGAATTCATTTGAGAAAATTTTCGTTGTTGCTGGTGTAGATATTGTACGTGAAAATTATGTGGTAATATCAATTGTTGGGCAGAAGTCGTAATAATTTTTATTTTAAATTGGTGGGCAGCAGTTGCAGTGATTATTTGTGGTGGCCTTGTTATATTTGTAGGATTGATTGTATTTGCTGCTTTTTCAGGGTTTTTTTTTATATGTTGCCTGGTGGGATCGCCAGTATAGAGTCTAGTAAGATTCTATATATTTTTTATTGTAATTTTATTTAAATTTAAGTTTTGATATTGTTTTAAATTTTATCTTTCTTAGATTTTATTTTGAATGAAAATTTATATTTTGAATTGAATTTTAATTTTCTTACATAAAACCAAAATTTTTAATTCTTAAAAATTTTACAGTAAATATTATAAGTTGTTTCTATGTATAGTGTTTATGTGTTGTTGTTTATGTGTGTTGGTATTAAGTCACTACACCTATGCAACAGCTACGTCATCAACAGCCACCAGAGTCGTCGACAACCACACCAGCTAAGTCATTAATCAGTCGATTTTTTTTTTTGTATTTTTACATATATATATATTTATACATATTTTTCTATTTAACATTAATTTTTGAATTTATTTTCCTGTCCATCTCATAGTGAATTCACTTAGGCTAAAATTGTATAGCGTAAGGAAAAAAAATTTTGTGCAAAAGAAAATTAAAGAAAAAAAAATTATAATGGTAAAACTTAAAATAACTTCCTTTTTAATTTAAAAAAAAAATTATGAAGAGTTGCTAGGCAGTGAATTTGGGGGAGATGCTGGGGTGGGTGGAGCCGTGATGCCATCGGTAAAAGTTTAGGGGAAGGGACCTGGGGTTTTTCTGCTTCCCGTTAGGGAATATTTTTTTTTATTTTTTTTACATATTTCTATGATGCGCCACAAATGGCAATGGGAAAACCGCGCCCTAGCCGGGAATGACTTCGGTGGTCGAGGCCGAAAGTTTTGTGAGTTTCATTATCCTAATATTTGCCAGGCGTAACATAGATGGCGCCCAACGGAAGCAAAATTCTTCCAATTTTGTTTTTGATTTTTTTTAATTTTCGATTTTTTTTTAAAACGCAGGGGCATCCTTTGCAAAAGGGATGACGGGGTTAGCGATCCCGCGTATCCCAGCGAATCCAGGAAGCGTCTGTACCCACATTGGGCGACTTCCTGGTCAGCGTCTGTACCCACAGTGGGCGGCTGTACTTCGCACCGACCCTCATGGTAGCGTTCATCCCGTGTTGGATTGCGTTTCCGACGCGGGCGGTCTCGCATCAGTCCCAGTTACTGGACACTTTTAAAACCGGTGCTGCGTGCGGTGCGAGGCTCGGCTCGTGTTGGGGGGGGGGCAACATGTCCAACGGGGGGGGGACATGTTGAGAAAAAAAAAAGGAAAAACACTTTTTTTGTATTTTCTTTTTTTTGGGTGTGCCCCTTGCATCGGCATGGGTGAGGCCTGGTGGCATCAAGACGTGATGCCAGAGCCGGCCCATGTTGGTGTAGGGTGTGCGCACGACGGGAGTAGCGGATTTTCTGGTTACGGGTCCTTTCTTTTTGGCATCGCGGTTTATTCGTGCTGGCATTTCCCCTGATTAGCAAGTCATATTTTTGTCAAAAGTTTTTATTTGAAATCCTAACGATTTTTCTTTGCGGATATTTATAATTTACTTTTTTTTCCATCTGATACTTTTTTATATATATATATTTTCTCATTTTTTATTATTTAAATTATTTTTTTCCATTTAAATCATTAAACAAGGTTTTCTTTAAATTTAGATCTACTTTTTTTTATCTCATATTTATTTTGAAGTTTGATTAGTTTATTCAATACTTCGAAGGCTTACGTTTTCGCTCCTTGTAAAAATAACTTGTGATTAGTTATAATTACAACAAAAAATTTCTTTATTTTTTTTATTTTTATTTTTTTTTATATTTTTCTTCCGGTCGTTCGGTTCCTAGAGTGGCACTATATTTATACTTTATAAATAGTATGCTTAATACTCGATCTACTCGAGGAACTAACACCAAAAGAACCCCAATTAGAGGTAGAGGTAGACCCACTAGTAACGACGCAAGTACGTCGAGTTCTAACCGGTTATTTGTTACTTCCAGAAACCCTCGAGTAGTGCATTCACCAGCTAGGTTTTCGACTGCTTCCATAGTCAGTATTGAGCGTGCGCTCCAAGATCCTGCCATTGTAGAATTTTCTTTGGTAGATCAACCAGAATCCTTGACAGTCCAGCCTGATCCTTCGGTAGGTCAACCAGAACACTTGGGAGTTGACTCTGACGGGTCAAAACAAAATCTACTCGATATTTCCAATTTGCAATTTTTAAATACAACGCGTTCGGAGCTAAACCCTCAAATCCCAAATTTCGATATGGCCGATTCAGAGCCCGAAAATTCCCCTGAAAATGCTCTAACTCACGACAATCAAGAAGCAACCACAAGCACAAGTGCCGCTGCAATGGACTCTCTCGTCAGACTTCTGAGTCAGGCAATCCTTACCAGCCAGGATGAAATGAAAAGGGATCTACAGGATATGAGATCCAACGTTGATAGCCTAAATAATAGGATGTCTGCTCAAGCCCCACAATTTTCCAGAGGCGATCCTCAACCGCGTCCACAACCGGCTTATACCCCTAGAGCTGAAAATTTTCCAAGATTGCAGGACTGGAAAATTTCCTACGATGGATCTGGCAACGTCGCCGATTTCATTTTCAAAGCCGAAACACTTTGTGAAAGGACGAGATGCTCTATTGATCATTTGTTCCTAAACTTTCATGTTCTTTTAACGGGGAAAGCTGAGAAGTGGTTTTGGCAATTTAGCAGGCAAAATCCTACTGCTAACTATCCACAACTTTGCATTGCCATGGAAAAACAATTTGGCAAGTCCGAACACGATCACGAAATCATTCATGAAATGTCGTTAAGGAAGCAACATCTTAAAGAATCCTTCGATGATTTTTATGATGATATGGTTTCGAGAAACTTTCGTATGAGTCGGCCTATGACAGATAGGGTGTTGGTCAGAATAATAAAAAAGAATCTCAACGCCAATCTGCAATATATGCTGTTTAATAGCAACTCGACGAGTCTGGAAGGATTTCGTGAGGCCGCCTGAAGGGCTGAACAGGTGCTCTCTGAGACTTAAAACCAACCATCCTTTTTTAACCCGCAAAAGCAGGTACATGAAATTGACATTGTTTCAAATGATGAAAGTGGCAATTTTGAATTTGGCCCACAAGTGGAATCGTTGCAAGTTTCTCGCCGCTTTTCTAAACCAGATTATTCCAAAATACAATGTTGGAACTGTTTGCAGCTCGGACACTCTTATATTTATTGTCCTGAGGCGATAACCACTATTTTCTGCTTCAAATGTGGACAAAAAGGAGTATTAACTCCGAAATGTCCAAATAACCACCAGGAAAACCACAGACAGAGCGTGATGGCCACCGGGGACACACGTTCTTCCCGACCGACCCCGAGTTCAAATTAAACTCAAACTTACCAAATTTTGCAAATTTATCTCCACCGAATATTGAAAAAATTTAAATTTTGAAACCTTTCTGCCGTGAATTTGCGTGTCAAACAAACACCGATTTCTTAAATTTCCAAGAGCGTGAAATTCGCTTCGAAGTAGCTAAAAATCGAATTTTTAAAAATGAGCTCTGCTCCAACAAAAAGTTGAGAAAACAAAAAAAGTGCAGACTAAGATACAAAAAACGCAAAAGTTACAAAAAAATAATAGAATCTACGAAACTTGCTGTTAACGGCGATGATCGTCCTTTTGCCAAAGTGAAAATCTTTGATGAATATTTAGTTGGCTTGCTGGACTCAGGAGCCAGTGTTTCTGTTTTGGGCAAAAATTGCCTGACATTTGTGGAAAATCACAAAATTTCTATAAAACCTCTGAAAACGTTCCTATCTACGGCTGATGGTAAAAAGCAAAATGTTATAGGTTATTGTGACCTCGCTGTTACCTTCAAAAATGTAACAAGAAACATTAATTTTTATATTGCACCATCACTCAGCCAAGAGGCGTATTTTGGAGTAGATTTTTGGCAAGCATTTGCTATAGCTCCAGAAATTTTTCCTCAAGTAAATTCACTTAGTATCAGTGAAGACCCATCAGAAACACCTGATTTCCATATCCTTTCGCCAGAAGAACAATTTGAGATTGAAAAAGTTATTTTGCAGTTTCCTTCGTTCGAAAAACTCGGTCTGGGTTGTACAGATTTACTCGAGCACCATATAGACACTGGAGACGCTGTGCCAGTCAAATCGCGACATTTTCCTCTGTCACCTCCAAGGCAAGAAGAAGCTTTCCAAGAAGTTGATAGGCTATTGGGCATGGGAGTAATCGAGGAATCGAATTCACCATGGTGTAGTCCTGCTGTTTTGGTGCGCAAACCAGGAAAAGTAAGGCTCTGTATCAACTCACGCAAGCTCAATGATTTGACCAAAAAGGATTCTTATCCGTTACCCCATATCAACGGGTTGCTAAGTAGGCTAAAAGATACATTTTTTATAAGCGGAATTGATTTGAAGGATGCTTGGCATGGCCAATTGGTATTGTATACAAGCGTGTCAAATTCAGGCGAGGAATTGAAAACGAAGAAAGTGATTTGTGGAGATTATGGTTGCCTAAAAGTTTGGCTGCAGAAGCTATAAAGTTCGCTCACGACTCAATTTCTGGTAGTCATGGCGGCTATGTCAAAACACTTGCGAGGGTCCGTCAAAAATACTTTTGGCCTTCCATGGCAAAAGACATAAAAACTTACGTCGAAAACTGTGACATTTGCAAATGTGCCAAACCAACAAATAAAATTTTCCGACCACCTATGGGCCAATCTTTTGTAACGGAACGTCCTTTCCAGCGACTTTATTGTGACTTTTTGGGTCCTTATCCCATGAATAAAACCACCAAAAACACTTCTCTTTTTATTGCTCTTGACCATTTAACAAAATATATTTTTCTTAAGCCAATGCGTGCTGCAACCACTACAAATGTAATCAATTTCTTTCAAACGGAAATTTTTCCATCTTTTGGCGTTCCTCAGTATATCCATAGTGATAACGGCAAACAATTCATATCGAAAGATATGCAACAATTTTTCTCTGACTATGGCATAAGTCATATTAAAACTGGCCTCTATTCACCGCAGGCTAATGCCTCTGAGCGTGCTAACCGCGAAATCATTGTGAAACTAAGAATTTTTCTGGAAAATCAAACTGATCATTGTAGCTGGGATCGATATATACCCCAAATTCTCTCGATTTTGCGCAGCGACTACCATTCAGTGATAAAGAGTTCTCCCTACTTTGCTGTTTTTGGACAAAATATGTGCCAGCATGCTTCGTCTTATGAATTGCTCGAAAAGCTCAATTGTTTAAAAACCGGTGATATCGAAATCGAACATAATTCTGATCGCCTTAATCGAGTGCGAGAAAAAATTTGCAAAAACTTGGCAGTTGCACACGAAAAAGCAACCAAAACATATAACACTCGATCTAAACCTGTCAATTATCGCGTAGGCCAGGAGGT
Source organism: Meiosimyza platycephala (assembly GCA_963662105.1). Classification (NCBI taxonomy): domain Eukaryota; kingdom Metazoa; phylum Arthropoda; class Insecta; order Diptera; family Lauxaniidae; genus Meiosimyza; species Meiosimyza platycephala. Next base: position 52,202,895 of record OY759211.1, on the reverse strand, counting down.
TTTTAGAGAAAATATTAGCCAAAGCAATTTTGCAAAAGGCATCAATTCTAAATTCAACAGGAAATTTTTGAAGTGCCGAATTAGGAGGAAAATTGGAAGTGCGCTGTATGAATTGGAGGATTTAAATGGAAATTTTATTGGAATATTTCACGCGGATAAAATTCAACCCTAACGCTTTAAGTCATATATATTTGATTTTGCCCGGCTTTACGTGGGTCGTGCCACACGTGTAATTCTAAATTTTCAAGTCTATACACAGTTTTTTTTTCTTTTTTTTAAATTTTTCTTTACAAACAGTTTGGGATGATAATTTTGTCTTGAAATCCATTTCCTGTTTGTTCTATCAACTAAAAGTCTTATAACAAAGCAGGTTTGTTACGGATTTCTTTTTTTCAAGACGTGGGAAGTACGTTAAGGGGTTGTCAACGCGATTGCAATTCGTTAAACGATACGGCAACATATGTACCTCAATTGAAGTGCAAATGTCAAATTTTGATTTCAGCCACCTGTCGGCTACATTAGAACCTTCAATTGAGATATGAAAATGCTTTAAAATCAGCCGATAAAATCGCCCAATTGCCATTTGACACCTCTTTTGACTTTTGCCCAACAGAAACGCACATTGCGGCGTCTCTATTAACACCTTGATCTCCTATTGAAGGAAAAAAGTTTCAAAAGAGTTTTGACTTTAATTTTCTTACATTAGTAGTATTATTCCCACTAAAATTGACGTTAAGATGAACATATGTTACCACCCTGTATCCATAAGTATATTTTAAAGAAAAAAACTGTATGTACCACGCCTGTCAAATGAAAGAAATGTCAGACAGGTCAAATAGGCTAATGTTGGCACTAATGGGCCAAGGCTGCCGTTCATTTTATTTTACGTATGCATAGGTGTGTATGTAGGATGGTAACAGACGGACGTTTACCAAGCGACATCACGCGATGTGAAGAAAAAAGCGAGTTGCTGTGTGGTTTGGCGTACAGGTGTCAGTTGCGAAAAATTTACACGGGATAAAGACGTAAAGCGGCGGTCAAGCGGAGTTGGACAAATTTGTATTCGCGTGCGGTCGCAAGTTAAGAGGATTTTGTTTGCAGCGTGCGGTTAAAAACGATTTTAAAAATGGACGGTAAAAATGAATAACTCGTCGATAAAAAAATGAACTAAAATTGTCAAAACTATAAAAATTCGTGAATAAAAATGATAGAAATTAACTATAAAGTGAAATAAATGTGCTAGGGGAAAATTTAGAGTGGTTCCGAACTGAATTAAAAAGTGATAAAACGCTAGAAAAAGGAAAAGTATTTGGACTAAATAACTTGCAGCAGTCATCTTGCTGATACAACCCTTTACAAAAATGTTTTGCAAGCATTGTTACATCAGTTTCAATTAAAACTTAAAAAAAGATGAAAATCAACTTTACCTGTTCCTAGATAATTTAAAGTCTTAGTATATATTTGTTCACTAAATTCTTGTAAAATCACTTTCATCCCCTCACTCCTAAACACGTTTTTATGTTGTAATAAACAACGCAAAGCAACCGCAACAACCATTTAGCTTAACTTGAAAACAACTTAAAATTAACTTAGATTGGACTAAGGTGTAAAGAAAGTGAAATTAAAAAAAGAAACTATTGTAAAATCTAAAATAACTTAAAAATAAATAAAAGTTGAAAATGGAAAAAGAAAGTGCATTTTGAAACGAAAAATAGAAGAAAAATAAAGTGTTTGCCGTCAGCGCAGCCAAAAGAGGCTTTTCCAGTTTTCGGTCGCCAGTGGCAATTCAATGTTGTTCCTGAAATTACGATTATCAAACTTAAAATTAACTTAACTTGGACTAAAGTGTAGAGAAAGTGAAATTAAAGAAAGAAACTATTATAAAATCTAAAATAACTTAAAAATAAAGACAAAAATTGATTAAAAATAAGAAAGCTTGAAACCAAGAAGAAAAATGAAGAAAGAAAAAAAGAACACCAAATTACAACAACAAATTACAACACCTGACACCACCCAACAAATATACATACCTATATAGAGTCTAGTAAGATTCTATATATTTTTTATTGTAATTTTATTTAAATTTAAGTTTTGATATTGTTTTAAATTTTATCTTTTTTAGATTTTATTTTGAATGAAAATTTATATTTTGAATTGAATTTTAATTTTCTTACATAAAAACAAAATTTTTAATTCTTAAAAATTTTACAGTAAATATTATAAATTGTTTCTATGTATAGTGTTTATGTGTTGTTGTTTATGTGTGTTGGTATTAAGTCACTACATTACTCCCCCTTCTAAAAAAAAAATTGTGTGTGTTGTTTGTGTATGACTTTATGACACGCTATGTTTGCGGTTTATTCATAGTTAAGTCTTTATTTTGATTATTTATAGTAAAGTTAACCAGATGTTAGATCGTGGTTTTATCGTACTTTACATAATAATCAAAATATTGTGTTGAAAAGTAAAATGTGTATGGGGCAATGTATGATCTTGGTGTGTGTGGGTGTGAAAAGATGTTGGTGTTATTGTTGTTGATTGGATTGGTGTGGAGTTAGGTGTAAATGGTTAAAATACAAGTGTGTGTTATGGGTGCAATGGAGGATGTCTGCTGGTGGGCGATGGAGACGGGATCAACGACGGAATTATTAGAACTGCTACTTGGATTGGAAGTGTGATTGGCAGTCGGATAAAAGTAAATGGTGCCGTCAACATTTTCCTGATGCACATTGGTTGGTATTGTGGTCGGTATTGATGACGCATGTGGTGTCATGCGTGGCGAATACTCGATGGTGACTCGTTGCGCATGAGATTATTTCGCGCTTTAAGAGGCGTGGTCGTCATGCCGACATATGTTTGTGTTGTTGTTGGTGCTATGTTAGAAACAGCTGAATGTACTGTATTGAATCATTGACTGTTGATGTTCACTTCGGGCTAAATTAGTTAGTGACAATGCCGGCGATGTGTTGTTAACGTTACGTGATGATGAACGTCGTACGTTGTTTTTAGTTGACGCTAGACTATTATTACTTTTTGAGCGTTTTATTGTCTCTTTAGTTATGGTTGCTGCCGTTGTTACTTTTGGCTCTAAGTTTTGTTCCAATGGCTTTGGTGATGAACTACTAGTAAAATTGTTGCGAATGTTGTAAATGTATTGTATTTTATGACTATGATGAGATGAAATTATTCCGCTGTTCAAGAGATGTTAACGATAGAAATTTTGAATTCATTTGAGAAAATTTTCGTTGTTGCTGGTGTAGATATTGTACGTGAAAATGATGTGGTAATATCAATTGTTGGGCAGAAGTCGTAATAATTTTTATTTTAAATTGGTGGGCAGCAGTTGCAGTGATTATTTGTGGTGGCCTTGTTATATTTGTAGGATTGATTGTATTTGCTGCTTTTTCAGGGTTTTTTTTTATATGTTGCCTGGTGGGATCGCCAGTATAGAGTCTAGTAAGATTCTATATATTTTTTATTGTAATTTTATTTAAATTTAAGTTTTGATATTGTTTTAAATTTTATCTTTCTTAGATTTTATTTTGAATGAAAATTTATATTTTGAATTGAATTTTAATTTTCTTACATAAAACCAAAATTTTTAATTCTTAAAAATTTTACAGTAAATATTATAAGTTGTTTCTATGTATAGTGTTTATGTGTTGTTGTTTATGTGTGTTGGTATTAAGTCACTACACCTATGCAACAGCTACGTCATCAACAGCCACCAGAGTCGTCGACAACCACACCAGCTAAGTCATTAATCAGTCGATTTTTTTTTTTGTATTTTTACATATATATATATTTATACATATTTTTCTATTTAACATTAATTTTTGAATTTATTTTCCTGTCCATCTCATAGTGAATTCACTTAGGCTAAAATTGTATAGCGTAAGGAAAAAAAATTTTGTGCAAAAGAAAATTAAAGAAAAAAAAATTATAATGGTAAAACTTAAAATAACTTCCTTTTTAATTTAAAAAAAAAATTATGAAGAGTTGCTAGGCAGTGAATTTGGGGGAGATGCTGGGGTGGGTGGAGCCGTGATGCCATCGGTAAAAGTTTAGGGGAAGGGACCTGGGGTTTTTCTGCTTCCCGTTAGGGAATATTTTTTTTTATTTTTTTTACATATTTCTATGATGCGCCACAAATGGCAATGGGAAAACCGCGCCCTAGCCGGGAATGACTTCGGTGGTCGAGGCCGAAAGTTTTGTGAGTTTCATTATCCTAATATTTGCCAGGCGTAACATAGATGGCGCCCAACGGAAGCAAAATTCTTCCAATTTTGTTTTTGATTTTTTTTAATTTTCGATTTTTTTTTAAAACGCAGGGGCATCCTTTGCAAAAGGGATGACGGGGTTAGCGATCCCGCGTATCCCAGCGAATCCAGGAAGCGTCTGTACCCACATTGGGCGACTTCCTGGTCAGCGTCTGTACCCACAGTGGGCGGCTGTACTTCGCACCGACCCTCATGGTAGCGTTCATCCCGTGTTGGATTGCGTTTCCGACGCGGGCGGTCTCGCATCAGTCCCAGTTACTGGACACTTTTAAAACCGGTGCTGCGTGCGGTGCGAGGCTCGGCTCGTGTTGGGGGGGGGGGCAACATGTCCAACGGGGGGGGACATGTTGAGAAAAAAAAAAGGAAAAACACTTTTTTTGTATTTTCTTTTTTTTGGGTGTGCCCCTTGCATCGGCATGGGTGAGGCCTGGTGGCATCAAGACGTGATGCCAGAGCCGGCCCATGTTGGTGTAGGGTGTGCGCACGACGGGAGTAGCGGATTTTCTGGTTACGGGTCCTTTCTTTTTGGCATCGCGGTTTATTCGTGCTGGCATTTCCCCTGATTAGCAAGTCATATTTTTGTCAAAAGTTTTTATTTGAAATCCTAACGATTTTTCTTTGCGGATATTTATAATTTACTTTTTTTTCCATCTGATACTTTTTTATATATATATATTTTCTCATTTTTTATTATTTAAATTATTTTTTTCCATTTAAATCATTCTTTTTTTTAGCGCTTACTTTTGTTTGTTTGGCCTGACAAGGTTTTCTTTAAATTTAGATCTACTTTTTTTTATCTCATATTTATTTTGAAGTTTGATTAGTTTATTCAATACTTCGAAGGCTTACGTTTTCCCTCCTTGTAAAAATAACTTGTGATTAGTTATAAAATTACAACAAAAAATTTCTTTATTTTTTTTATTTTTATTTTTTTTTATATTTTTCTTCCGGTCGTTCGGTTCCTAGAGTGGCACTATATTTATACTTTATAAATAGTATGCATAATACTCGATCTACTCGAGGAACTAACACCAAAAGAACCCCAATTAGAGGTAGAGGTAGACCCACTAGTAACGACGCAAGTACGTCGAGTTCTAACCGGTTATTTGTTACTTCCAGAAACCCTCGAGTAGTGCATTCACCAGCTAGGTTTTCGACTGCTTCCATAGTCAGTATTGAGCGTGCGCTCCAAGATCCTGCCATTGTAGAATTTTCTTTGGTAGATCAACCAGAATCCTTGACAGTCCAGCCTGATCCTTCGGTAGGTCAACCAGAACACTTGGGAGTTGACTCTGACGGGTCAAAACAAAATCTACTCGATATTTCCAATTTGCAATTTTTAAATACAACGCGTTCGGAGCTAAACCCTCAAATCCCAAATTTCGATATGGCCGATTCAGAGCCCGAAAATTCCCCTGAAAATGCTCTAACTCACGACAATCAAGAAGCAACCACAAGCACAAGTGCCGCTGCAATGGACTCTCTCGTCAGACTTCTGAGTCAGGCAATCCTTACCAGCCAGGATGAAATGAAAAGGGATCTACAGGATATGAGATCCAACGTTGATAGCCTAAATAATAGGATGTCTGCTCAAGCCCCACAATTTTCCAGAGGCGATCCTCAACCGCGTCCACAACCGGCTTATACCCCTAGAGCTGAAAATTTTCCAAGATTGCAGGACTGGAAAATTTCCTACGATGGATCTGGCAACGTCGCCGATTTCATTTTCAAAGCCGAAACACTTTGTGAAAGGACGAGATGCTCTATTGATCATTTGTTCCTAAACTTTCATGTTCTTTTAACGGGGAAAGCTGAGAAGTGGTTTTGGCAATTTAGCAGGCAAAATCCTACTGCTAACTATCCACAACTTTGCATTGCCATGGAAAAACAATTTGGCAAGTCCGAACACGATCACGAAATCATTCATGAAATGTCGTTAAGGAAGCAACATCTTAAAGAATCCTTCGATGATTTTTATGATGATATGGTTTCGAGAAACTTTCGTATGAGTCGGCCTATGACAGATAGGGTGTTGGTCAAAATAATAAAAAAGAATCTCAACGCCAATCTGCAATATATGCTGTTTAATAGCAACTCGACGAGTCTGGAAGGATTTCGTGAGGCCGCCTGAAGGGCTGAACAGGTGCTCTCTGAGACTTAAAACCAACCATCCTTTTTTAACCCGCAAAGGCAGGTACATGAAATTGACATTGTTTCAAATGATGAAAGTGGCAATTTTGAATTTGGCCCACAAGTGGAATCGTTGCAAGTTTCTCGCCGCTTTTCTAAACCAGATTATTCCAAAATACAATGTTGGAACTGTTTGCAGCTCGGACACTCTTATATTTATTGTCCTGAGGCGATAACCACTATTTTCTGCTTCAAATGTGGACAAAAAGGAGTATTAACTCCGAAATGTCCAAATAACCACCAGGAAAACCACAGACAGAGCGTGATGGCCACCGGGGACACACGTTCTTCCCGACCGACCCCGAGTTCAAATTAAACTCAAACTTACCAAATTTTGCAAATTTATCTCCACCGAATATTGAAAAAATTTAAATTTTGAAACCTTTCTGCCGTGAATTTGCGTGTCAAACAAACACCGATTTCTTAAATTTCCAAGAGCGTGAAATTCGCTTCGAAGTAGCTAAAAATCGAATTTTTAAAAATGAGCTCTGCTCCAACAAAAAGTTGAGAAAACAAAAAAAGTGCAGACTAAGATACAAAAAACGCAAAAGTTACAAAAAAATAATAGAATCTACGAAACTTGCTGTTAACGGCGATGATCGTCCTTTTGCCAAAGTGAAAATCTTTGATGAATATTTAGTTGGCTTGCTGGACTCAGGAGCCAGTGTTTCTGTTTTGGGCAAAAATTGCCTGACATTTGTGGAAAATCACAAAATTTCTATAAAACCTCTGAAAACGTTCCTATCTACGGCTGATGGTAAAAAGCAAAATGTTATAGGTTATTGTGACCTCGCTGTTACCTTCAAAAATGTAACAAGAAACATTAATTTTTATATTGCACCATCACTCAGCCAAGAGGCGTATTTTGGAGTAGATTTTTGGCAAGCATTTGCTATAGCTCCAGAAATTTTTCCTCAAGTAAATTCACTTAGTATCAGTGAAGACCCATCAGAAACACCTGATTTCCATATCCTTTCGCCAGAAGAACAATTTGAGATTGAAAAAGTTATTTTGCAGTTTCCTTCGTTCGAAAAACTCGGTCTGGGTTGTACAGATTTACTCGAGCACCATATAGACACTGGAGACGCTGTGCCAGTCAAATCGCGACATTTTCCTCTGTCACCTCCAAGGCAAGAAGAAGCTTTCCAAGAAGTTGATAGGCTATTGGGCATGGGAGTAATCGAGGAATCGAATTCACCATGGTGTAGTCCTGCTGTTTTGGTGCGCAAACCAGGAAAAGTAAGGCTCTGTATCAACTCACGCAAGCTCAATGATTTGACCAAAAAGGATTCTTATCCGTTACCCTATATCAACGGGTTGCTAAGTAGGCTAAAAGATACATTTTTTATAAGCGGAATTGATTTGAAGGATGCTTTCCTTCAAATAAAACTGTCCGAATCCTCTAAAGAAAAAACCGCTTTGATATCCCTGGAAGACCTTTATATCATTATAAAGTTATGCCCTTTGGGCTGTGTAATGGTCCACAGACAATGAGCCGTCTGATGGACAAGGTCATTCCATCGATATTGCGTGAAAATGTATTCGTCTATTTAGACGATTTGTTGGTTTGTAGTTCAGATTTTGACACTCACATGAAGTTGTTGCGCGAAGTCGCCCGATGTTTGAGGAGCGCTAAGCTGACCATAAATGTGGCCAAAAACAAATTTTGCCAAAGGGAAATTAAGTACCTAGGGTATCGCATAGGTCATGGATGCTTGAAGGTGGACCCTAAAAAGGTAAAAGCCATCGGAGAGTTCCCTGAGCCGAAATCCCCTCGTCAAGTAAGACGCTTTATTGGCATGGCCAATTGGTACCGATCCTTCATAAGTAATTTTTCAAATTTGGCTGGTCCATTGACAGATTGTCTCAAAAAGAAACCAGGTCGTTTTCAGTTGACGAACGATGCAATTGAGTCCTTTAAAAAAATTAAAGTTGCCCTTTCTTCAGCCCCTGTGCTGGCTCAACCAGATTTTTCTCGTGAATTTTCCATTCAGTGTGACGCGTCTCGTATTGGTGTAGGCGGTCTTCTCTTCCAGCTTGATAATGACGGCAAGGAACACCCCATTGCTTTCGTGTCTCAAAAGCTTAATAAAGCTCAACGTAACTACACAGTTACAGAGCTGGAATGCATGGCCGCAGTGGTGTGTATAAAAAATTTCGCCCTTACATTGAGGGATTACCTTTTCGAGTCATAACTGACCATTCGAGCCTTAAGTGGCTTATGACTCAGAAGGATTTAAACAATCGACTGGCGCGGGGGTTTGGCATTGCAGTGCTTCGACTTTAAAATTGAGCACCGCAAAGGTTCCCTAAATGTAGTTCCGGACGCTTTGTCTCGCTTCGATGTAGACGAAATTTCTACATCAAAACTTACGTCAGATATTGACCTTTCTTCACCCGAATTCAATTCCACTGAATATCAAAACTTACGCAAAACAATCACTGAAAATCAATACTCTTTGCCAGACTTGTGTATCAATTTAAATGAAAATCTTGTATACAAGCGTGTCAAATTCAGGCGAGGAATTGAAAACGAAGAAAGTGATTTGTGGAGATTATGGTTGCCTAAAAGTTTGGCTGCAGAAGCTATAAAGTTCGCTCACGACTCAATTTCTGGTAGTCATGGCGGCTATGTCAAAACACTTGCGAGGGTCCGTCAAAAATACTTTTGGCCTTCCATGGCAAAAGACATAAAAACTTACGTCGAAAACTGTGACATTTGCAAATGTGCCAAACCAACAAATAAAATTTTCCGACCACCTATGGGCCAATCTTTTGTAACGGAACGTCCTTTCCAGCGACTTTATTGTGACTTTTTGGGTCCTTATCCCATGAATAAAACCACCAAAAACACTTCTCTTTTTATTGCTCTTGACCATTTAACAAAATATATTTTTCTTAAGCCAATGCGTGCTGCAACCACTACAAATGTAATCAATTTCTTTCAAACGGAAATTTTTCCATCTTTTGGCGTTCCTCAGTATATCCATAGTGATAACGGCAAACAATTCATATCGAAAGATATGCAACAATTTTTCTCTGACTATGGCATAAGTCATATTAAAACTGGCCTCTATTCACCGCAGGCTAATGCCTCTGAGCGTGCTAACCGCGAAATCATTGTGAAACTAAGAATTTTTCTGGAAAATCAAACTGATCATTGTAGCTGGGATCGATATATACCCCAAATTCTCTCGATTTTGCGCAGCGACTACCATTCAGTGATAAAGAGTTCTCCCTACTTTGCTGTTTTTGGACAAAATATGTGCCAGCATGCTTCGTCTTATGAATTGCTCGAAAAGCTCAATTGTTTAAAAACCGGTGATATCGAAATCGAACATAATTCTGATCGCCTTAATCGAGTGCGAGAAAAAATTTGCAAAAACTTGGCAGTTGCACACGAAAAAGCAACCAAAACATATAACACTCGATCTAAACCTGTCAATTATCGCGTAGGCCAGGAGGTTTTTAGAGAAAATATTAGCCAAAGCAATTTTGCAAAAGGCATCAATTCTAAATTCAACAGGAAATTTTTGAAGTGCCGAATTAGGAGGAAAATTGGAAGTGCGCTGTATGAATTGGAGGATTTAAATGGAAATTTTATTGGAACATTTCACGCGGATAAAATTCAACCCTAACGCTTTAAGTCATATATATTTGATTTTGCCCGGCTTTACGTGGGTCGTGCCACACGTGTAGTTCTAAATTTTCAAGTCTATACACAGTTTTTTTTTCTTTTTTTTAAATTTTTCTTTACAAACAGTTTGGGATGATAATTTTGTCTTGAAATCCATTTCCTGTTTGTTCTATCAACTAAAAGTCTTATAACAAAGCAGGTTTGTTACGGATTTCTTTTTTTCAAGACGTGGGAAGTACGTTAAGGGGTTGTCAACGCGATTGCAATTCGTTAAACGATACGGCAACATATGTACCTCAATTGAAGTGCAAATGTCAAATTTTGATTTCAGCCACCTGTCGGCTACATTAGAACCTTCAATTGAGATATGAAAATGCTTTAAAATCAGCCGATAAAATCGCCCAATTGCCATTTGACACCTCTTTTGACTTTTGCCCAATAGAAACGCACATTGCGGCGTCTCTATTAACACCTTGATCTCCTATTGAAGGAAAAAAGTTTCAAAAGAGTTTTGACTTTAATTTTCTTACATTAGTAGTATTATTCCCACTAAAATTGACGTTAAGATGAACATATGTTACCACCCTGTATCCATAAGTATATTTTAAAGAAAAAAACTGTATGTACCACGCCTGTCAAATGAAAGAAATGTCAGACAGGTCAAATAGGCTAATGTTGGCACTAATGGGCCAAGGCTGCCGTTCATTTTATTTTACGTATGCATAGGTGTGTATGTAGGATGGTAACAGACGGACGTTTACCAAGCGACATCACGCGATGTGAAGAAAAAAGCGAGTTGCTGTGTGGTTTGGCGTACAGGCGTCAGTTGCGAAAAATTTACACGGGATAAAGACGTAAAGCGGCGGTCAAGCGGAGTTGGACAAATTTGTATTCGCGTGCGGTCGCAAGTTAAGAGGATTTTGTTTGCAGCGTGCGGTTAAAAACGATTTTAAAAATGGACGGTAAAAATGAATAACTCGTCGATAAAAAAATGAACTAAAATTATCAAAACTATAAAAATTCGTGAATAAAAATGATAGAAATTAACTATAAAGTGAAATAAATGTGCTAGGGGAAAATTTAGAGTGGTTCCGAACTGAATTAAAAAGTGATAAAACGCTAGAAAAAGGAAAAGTATTTGGACTAAATAACTTGCAGCAGTCATCTTGCTGATACAACCCTTTACAAAAATGTTTTGCAAGCATTGTTACATCAGTTTCAATTAAAACTTAAAAAAAGATGAAAATCAACTTTACCTGTTCCTAGATAATTTAAAGTCTTAGTATATATTTGTTTTGTATCCAAAATTTTTCAAAATGTTCTCCAAGAGTTCTATAATTATAATGTTGAAAAAAATATCCCTTACATGAACACAAGATTCAAAAGAAAAATTGAAGTGTTTTATTTTCTCCTAAAAAACTTTAGTGGAACGTTAAGTAATACGATGGCTTTCGACTTTTTAAACTTCAAATTGAAATGATTTCAAATCAAAAACCAGAAATTTTGTATATGAAAAAAGTTATATTTGATTTATAATATGTTAAATTTGATGTGCTAAGCCTGCAATTTATTCGATTGTTTCTGCATTACCTTTTAAAAAAAGTTTCTAAAAACGATCTTACCATAGTTAGTTCTTTAATATATCGCTCATTTTCTTCAATAACGTCATAACTCAAAAAATCAGATATTTCAGGGTAAGCATTTTAATTAAATTTCTACGTTTTTTGGGCTATAACGTTATTGACAAAACGATATACATATACAAATAAAATCTTAAACGCTAATATGTTCATATAAAAAATATATGTGATATACATATGTAATTAAAATACTTAACACTGTCACAACAAGATATGCCAAAATTAAAAATAGAATTGTGCAAGAAAATGTTAGAACTGGAATCGAATTATTTTGAGAATTATCTCTTCAGCGAGTTTTACTTTTACATAAAGTAATGCAACTACCATAAAAAATCGATATCTTAAATAATGTGTCGTTAATGCAAAATATTGCCATCAGGGAATTGACATTTTAACATCATTTGTGTGCTGGTCATTTATGTAAAAATTTTAAATTTTTATAAAGTGATTTGAAATCGGTCTCAGTAAAATAAGTACTATGTAAGATTTATGTTTACAATTAAATTTAAACCACAAAATAAAAAGGAACAAATTTGGTTATAATATAAATGGTTACACATATACGATTTGATTAACAAAAGCCCTATTTATGTCAAAAAAGCCCTATTTTAGTTCAAATTTTGGCCATTTTACATATATGGGGAGAAATACGTCATATGTCCTAGCGCAGTGCGCGAGCGATAAATTCTGTTTGTTTTCAACTCGTGCTGGTGGTACATAAATGTACCTAAAAAAATTTTCCGACACATCATTTCGATGTATTTTTTCCTCAGCTTTCCAATGGTTTTGTCAGATTTCCCGAAATTTTCCATTTTCCTGGTGAAAAATCACAAAACGTGTTATATCTCAAAAACGGTATTTTTAATATTTTTTTTAATGCTTTTAATCGAAAGCTGAGGTTTTTTACATTAAAAAAGTTATTTTCCAAAGAGTGCTTTTGCAGTTTGCTATGAGAAATACAGCGCGAAAGAGTATTTGCGCATGTATTTTGTTCCTGTAATTTTTTCTTCAACGCATCGACTCGTTTAACTCTTGCCGTTACTCAAGTCACTAATTTTATTCACAATTCAAAACCAAGTAAAATGACACACCAAGATTATTAATACCGCTCAAACTAAAATGTTTATAAAAGCCTAAGAAAATATAATACCTTTTTAGATTATATAGATTTTTAAAGTGCCCAATTAAATAAATTAAGTAAACATTTTCAATGGAAGTAATTAGAAAAATTCAAGGCCTGCTCGAACTTCACTTTCGCCAGTGAATTTTGTTATTATTTCTTCATACCTGAGTTGCGTCTGTATAAGGAGTGCTTGAGTTAAGATCTACCAATTGTGAACCGAATAATACAGCAGTTAAATCCATGTTGATTTGTAGTTTAAGTTACAGGAATTTTCGGAGTTCATTTAGTTGTTGAAACCTTAAAACAAAAAAAAACATAAATATTATTTCGGAATTCATTTATTTAAAAAAAAAGCGAGTAATGTAAAGAAAATTAAGATCGAGGTAGGCGTTAAGTTTTTAAAGACTATAACTGGGGCGTGGCACAGCCCTGAACTTTAATTTTGATAACGTTATATCTCCCAAACCATTCAAGCTATTGTAATGAAATTTGGTACACATATGCAGATCATAAATATCTTAGTTTTTGCCAAAAGTGGGCGGAATCGGAAAAGTGGGCGTGGTACTTTTCAAAAATTGAAAAGTTTGATTCAATAGATATTACTAGAAAACGGCACCGACGATATTCATAAAAATAATACCACTGAAAGCAGTCATCATAACAAACTATGTCACTATACTGGCAAAACTCGATGAAGGGCGTGGCACAGCCCACAATATTTATAAAAGTTATAATAAGAGAACTACCAATGCAGTCGTTATGGAATTCAACATGGTGGATGTACTCGCTATAAGGTATCTCATAACCAAAAATGGGCGCATTATTACCTGTGGACGTGGCACATCCCATACAAGCATAAAACGTTTAAAGTAATATTTAGTGTGCTATGAGAGTAATCTTTTTAAAATTTGGTGCAAAGATGTGGGTTACTATAGGCTTTGAAATTAAATGGATATCAACGGGATTGCATCAGTGGGCGTGGCACCTCCCATACAAGCATAAAACTTTTTGTGTTATATTTGGTGTACTATAAGAGTAATCCTAACAAAATTTGATATAGAGACGTCGGTTACTATAAGCCCTAAAATAAATTGGATTTCGACGGGATTGAATCAGTGGACGTGGCACCTCCCATACAAGCAAAAAGCGTTTTGTGTTATATTTAGTATGCTATAAGAGTTATCTTTTTAAAATCTGGTATAAAGATCTCGGCTACAATAAACTTTGAAATTAAATGGACTTCGACGGGATTGCACCACTGGTACCTCCCATTATAACAAAATGTTGTAAGTGGGTCATTTTGTGATTTATTTAAACATTTTTTGTCTGTTTCAACTTTTTTCAACATTTTCCTTTCAACTTTTGCAACCTATTTCAACTTAACTGAATTCACCAAGATGTTTAAATTTTTTTTGAGATTTTCAACTCCTTTCAACTTTTTTCGAATCTTTCAACCTCTTTCATGTTTTTCCAACCTTATTCAACTTTTTTGGACTTTTTCAATCTTATTCAATTTGTTTTAAAGATGTTCAACTTTTTTCGAGTTTTTCAACCTCTCTCAATTTATTTCAAATTTTTTAACCTCATTCTGCTTTTTTTGAATTATTTAACTTCTTTCAACTGTTCAAAATTTTCCAACCTCTTTCAATTTATTTAACGTTTTCCATATTTTTCCGACTTTGTCAACCTTATTCAACTTTTTTCGACTTTCTCAACCTCACTCAATTTTTAGAGACATTCAACTTTTTCGAGTTTTTCAAACTCTTTCAATTTATTTCGACTTTTTGAACCTCATTCAACTTTTTTTGAGTTATTCAATTTTTTCAACTTTTTAATATTGTTCAACTCTTTCAACTGTTTTTAACATTTTAAATACTTGTCCGACTTTGTCAACCTTATTCAACTTTTTTCGACTTTCTCAACCTCATTCAATTTGTTAGAGATATTTAATTTTTTACGAATTTTTGAACCTCTTTCAATTTATTTCAACCTAATTTATTTTTTTTAAGTTATTCAATTTCTTTCAACTGTTTCAACATTTTTCAACCTCTTTCAATTTTTTTAACATTTTTCATATTTTTCCGGCTTTTCCAACCTTATTTAGCTTTTTTCGACTTTTTCAACCTCATTCAACTTTTTTGGAGTTATTCAGCTTCTTTCAACTGTTTCAACATTTTACAACCTCTTTCAATTTTTGTCAACATTTTCCATATTTTTTCGACTTTGTCAACTTTATTAAACTTCTCTTGACTTTTTCCAACATCGTTCAATTTTTTCAACACTTTCCATATATTATCGACTTATTTTTCTGTTCCATTTTTCAACCTCAAAACGAAAAACCGAACAGTGGTCGGTCTCCTTGTACTGAATAGGACACGAAATGGTTGTGCGGTTCGCAGGTATGATATAGGAAGCTGAAATTTTGGGAGAGTCTTCTTCAAACTCGATTCTATAATATAGGCTTATGGGACCGCAAATTTTTTTTAAAATTATTTATTTATTACTTAAGACAGGAAACAGTAGTAGTGTGACATACAGTAGTGTGCACTACTAGGTACAATTTTAGTTAATTTACAGCTTTCTGTATAATGTGCACACTGCAATATGCTAACTCAGCTAATATTTATCTAACAATAATAATAATAATAATAGAGTTTAGCTACTACAGCTATTAGCTTTCTTAGCAATTTAGCTTGAAGCTTTAAAACAAAGTAAAAAGCTTACATATTAAGGAAAATGAAAAAATTATACATGCAATTAAATTTGTTATATTTTTATAATTTTCTCTTAGCTTTATCACACTTTCTCAACATACCCACCCAGATCATATGTATATAAACATACAATTGCATGAATTTATCAACATGGTCCAAGGCATAACTGTTAGAAAAAATTTACCAATCATGCTGTGGGGCTCGGAAAACACAAACATAAAGACCAACAACCATTAAGCTACAAAATTAACTATAGTTATTTTTCAATCTAAGCTTGAGTTGACCTTTTGACAAGCTAATATCATATACATCGCAATTATTAATAAGAGTAGTCATGCGATTAAAAGGAGCAGTAGCCATATAATTAGTTCTACTAAAAGGTTGGTAAAATAATTGATTAGAGTTACGATTACTCCTGCGATTAGTGTTTAAGTGAATATAATTAAGAAGCTCTGGTGCAGCAAGAGCCCTAGTTACAAGTTGATGCAGATAAAGTATATCCGCAATATTTCTACGCGTGCTCAAAGATTGCATATGTAGTAACTTCAAACGATCCTCATAAGGAGGAAGGTTTAAAGAGTCAATCCAATTTAAGCCATTGAGAGCAAAACGAATAAAATTTTTTTGAATTCTCTCAATTCTATTAATATGAATATTATAAAATGGTGACCACACTTGGCTGGCGTACTCTAAGTGAGGACGCACTATTGTATTATATAAAGTCACCGTTACTAAAGGGCTATTAAATTCTTTTGCCCACCTCTTAATAAAGCCAAGCAGAGATGAGGATTTTTTACAAATTTTATTAATATGCTCATTAAAAGTTAATTTAACATCAAAATGTATACCTAGGTCTTTGACTAAATCGACACGACAAATTTTCTTATCTTTTAATTCATAATCAAATTCCACAATATTTTTCCTCCTGGTGAAAATCATAGTTTGGCATTTATCAGGATTAAGATGTAAGTTATTTTTAGAACACCAAACCTCAAAGGATTTCAAGTCAGACTGAAGTGGAATAGTATCACCAACCCCCTTCACGTTCCTGAAAATTTTCATATCATCTGCATATAAATTAAACAATTAGTTTATTTTTTTATGTTAAAATTTTATTTAGAGCGCTGTAGCGCTTTATGAAATGAGTTGTTATAAACTGAAACTTAAAATAAATTCTATTCTAACGGAAACCTCGCCTACGTGACAAATTGTAAGTATGAGGATTGAAGAGGATCGGATTACGCGCTTGCATTCTTGTTGCGCGTGAATTTTATTTAAACGGACGGACTGCAGACTTAGTGTCAGCATAAAATATGAAATAATTGCAATGAAATGAGTTTTATTATTAACTCCTCCCTCCTTAATTCCAAGCGTCCCGATTGGACTCAGAATAGAGGGATATTATTGATACTACGTGGTCTTCTAACTGGAATTTTTGGATTTGCAGACACAGGATTTGTCTGTATCTGAATGGTTGAATTTTTCACTCCTTTTTTAAAACAATTCTTAACTACGGTAAGTACGATGACTATCGCGATGATAGTTAAAAACCCGAAATTTGTAAATGAGCTGCCCGTGAAATATTTGTTTAAAACTTGAATTTTTTCGGTATTTTTTATATTTAATTCCTTTATTAATTCAAGGGATAGCATTTCCTTGAATGGACCCTCTGATGCTTTTTGGTGAACCAAGGCAGGTAGTGGTTTTGCGAACACTATTTCATAATTTGAGTAGTTCTGATTATTTATTGAAATTGTGGAGTTCTGAAAAATTAATAAAAATGATCCGTTTAGTGATCGAACCTGAGAATCTGTTGTGACGTTATCGTCAAATTGTTTTAAAAAAATAGTACCTGGTAGAATTTCTTCAATCATAGGTTTATGATTACTATTAGTAGTAGGACATGTAAAAGGTATTCCTAACAAGAGGTTTCCTAGACAATGGTTATCTGTTATGTTACTTAAATCTGTTCTAAGGCATATTGTTGTATTATGAAAAATATTACATTTTTGTTTTACATTAAAAATTTCTTTGTTACACATTATAATTGATTCATTTTCTAAATTTATCATTTGATTATTTTTCTTTACTGGCTTAACAGTTAATCTTTTACAAATTTCTTTAGTAGTTTTTGGTATAGTAATAATATAAATGAGTTTTTCTTTGTTAACTCCAATTGTTATTTTTGAATAATCTAAACTTTCTTCAATGTTAGCAAAAGTTACATTATCTTCTTTAAATTGATTATTAATTAAATCGATTTCTTTTTCACTTAATATTATTGGGTTTACAATGTTGACCTTAGCTAAATGAATGGCCATTTTTAAGCCTTCTATTTCCTCTTTAATTACTTCAATTTTAAATTTTAAAAACAATAATAAGGTATTTTGTCTACCCTCTTCATTTCTTAGGGTTTTTACAATTTCGTTGCTTACTCTTGTAATATTATTAATTCTAGACATTAATTCTTTATTTATAAAAACTTGTTGATTATTATTTCTTACGACCTCGTCTATTTTGCTTATTACATTAATATAATCGTGATGGTCGGGATTTCCGGCTATCCATGACCAAGCTGTGCCGATTGCATTGATTGGTGTTTCTACTGAAGGTATAAGATTTTCTGAAGAACTGTCACTGCTATGAATAGTGGGTGTTAGCGAATTTATATTTGAAATGGGTGGACGAGATAAAAAGTCGGCCTCTACATTTGTGGGACCGGGTTTGTAAATAAGTTCATGATTGTACTCTTCTAGCTGTGCCTTCCACCTTTTCATTTTTGCATTTGTGTTTTTATTACTGAGTGCGAAAGTAAGAGGCTGGTAGTCAGTATAGATTTTTACTTTTTTTGATCCGTATAGGAAACATCTGAGAGAACGTAAAGCCCAAACAATTGCAAGCATTTCTTTCTCATTGGCTGCAAAGTGTTCTTCTGATCTACTTAGCGTTCTTGAAAGGAAAGATATTGGTCTGCCTTCTTGAGAAAGGACAGCACCCAGTGCATGGTTAGAAGCATCTGTGGTAAGCTCAAATGCTTTTTCAAAGTCAGGATAATGAAGAATAACATCATGTGATACTAAACAGTTTTTTAATTGTTTAAATGATTCTATTTGTTCTGATGTTAAATTTAAAAGTGTTTTTTTAGATGAGTCCTTCCCTACTCGACCCAGTTCGCCTCTTAGTATCAAGGTAAGAGGTTTTGAGACTTGCGCATATTCCTTAATAAACCTTCGATAATGTCCAGTCATTCCCAAGAAAGACCGTAAATCGTGAACTGTTCTGGGACATGGGAAATTTAATATTGCTTCCACCTTCTTAGGGGTAGTACGAATGCCATTCTGTCCGACAATAATACCAAGAAATTCAATTTCTTCCTTGATAAACTCGCATTTATCGAGCTGTACTTTCAAGTTTGCTTTTTCAAGGGTGTCGAAAATAATTTTTAGGTTATCAAGATGCTCTTTTTTAGACTTAGCGAAAATAATGATGTCGTCAATGTAGACGTAACATCGAACACCAATGTGTTCTCTTAACACATCATCTAATGTGCGCTGAAAAATTGAAGGGGCATTCCTTAAGCCAAATGGGAGTCGTGTAAACTCGTACTTTCCGCAATTAACGGAAAAAGCAGTTTTTTCAATATCTGCTTCAGTGAGAGCTATTTGATGGAAGCCGCTTTTGAGATCGATAGTGGAAAAATATTTGTTCGATCCTAAATTGGATAGAATTGTGACAATATCCGGGATTGGATATTTATCTGGTATGATATCTTCATTGAGTTTGCGATAGTCAATGACCATACGATATTTTTCTGTCCAGAAGCATCTTGCTTCTTAGGCACTATCCATACTGGGGAGTAAAAAGGGGATTTCGATGGGCGAATAATGCCATCTCTTTTATTTGAGAGTCAATTTCGGATTTTAAAGCCATTGGATAAGGGTATGACTTTGAATAAATAGCTCTTTCGCTTTTGTTCGAATTTCTGCTTTGATATTGGTTATAAATGTAAGTTTTTTATTTGGTTCGGAAAACAAAGTTGGACAGGATAAAACAATTTGTTTTAAATTTAAACTGTCTTCAGGGCTAAGGTGACCTAGTCTTAATTCAACGTGCATAATTGAGTTGATATGCAACTGTTGAATGGGGTATTTAAATTTATTGAGTAGTGTAAAGTAGTTTTCTTTTGTAAAGATTATTGCGTTCAGTTTTTTCATAGTATCATTTCCTATAATTCCGTCGAATGTTACTAGTCGAGGTAAAATATGGAACTTCAACTTTCCTATTTCACTGTTAAAAATTTCTATATTTGTATGGTGGGTGATTTCGACTTTTCCACCAACTGAGTTTGCAAAGAAAGGTTTGTTGGGTATCGGATTCCGAATGTAATCTGGTTTAATGTAGTTTTGATTTGAGTCTGTGTCTAATAAAAATTTAAGATCTTTGCCGTTTTTCATTCTGAATGAAAAATAAGGCAAAGAAGAGGAGTTTAATCTAAAATATTAATATCATCAATATAAGGAATAACTTCAATGCTTTCCTCTTCACATTGAAACTGTTGGTCTTGGTGAATTTCTTCGTTTGGCTCTACCAAACATATTTCTTGGCTTGCAATTTGGTCAGGTGGTGAGTGAACTATTGCTTCGGTATTAAAAACTCTATGATATTTATTTGGTTGCGGGGTATTTTGGGAGTAAGGTCTCATAATTTGTGGTTGCTGCCCAATTGCATTGTTGCGATTGTAGGAATTGTTAATGTTCGGTCCAGACTGTTGCTGCGGTCTATTTTGGTAGTTTACTTGACGAGTCTGTAATGATTGATCCACATCCATGGGTGTTGGAGGCTTAGGAGGTAATGGTGGTCGCTAATAAGCTTGCTGTTGATAAACTGGTCCGTAAGGTTTATTTTGTTGAGGATGCACTTGATATTGAAGTGTTTGGTAAACTGGTGTGTAGGGTTGAGTGTTTTGTAGCGGACGCATTTGATATTGGGGCGTTTGATAACGTGGCATGTAAAGTTGGGTGTTTTGTAGTGTTGGATAAATATTTTTTTGAAAGTTAAATTTTCCAGGAATACTTGCTAATTCTGGATAAAAGGGAATATTGTTGCGTGGTGGCCTTGGAGGAGGGGCTCGGTTGGCACTGTGAGCGTAATTAACACCAAAGTTCAAGTTATTTAATTTTAAACACATATGGAGTGCTTGGGGTAGGCTTGACGGTTCTTTTACGCTTAACAAACTTGGTAGTTCACCGTTTAGACCACGAATGAACGTATCAAGTGCTTTGTCTCTGTAAGCATTCGTCATGGCTTTAAGATATTCCTCTCCTAGTTCAAGACAGTCAATTTTGTCCAATATTAGAGACAAATGTTGATAGACTTTTTGATAAAATTCGGCTATAGAAAGGTTGCGTTGAGCAAGAGTAGTCATCTGGTATTCGAGAGTTCCTATGTCTCTCTTATCACCATAATGAAGCGTAAGGCATTTTTTAATTTGTGCCCAGTCTAATGGAGTTCGATAAGACTCTAGGGCGGTGTCGGCTTCTCCGACAATTTTGTGCCTTATTGAATGTAAAATTGCGTAAAATTTCGCAGTGCCTTTATAGGCCTCATAAAGAGTTAGTATCCTATCTATTGATTTTTTCCATGAGTTGAATTCACCAGGCTTTCCTGAGAATTCTCTAAGTGTCTTTACTAAGTCGGGTATTCTTTCTGTTTCTGAAATATTTCTACTAAAATCTATTTGTTGTACTTGAAATTCACTCTCATCAGGATTTAATACACTCGTAATCGTTTGAGTTGTCAACTGTTGTATTTCATTTATTTGGGATTCGGTTAATGAGGATGGGGAAGAATTGGTTGTAGAATTGGTGGGACTCATTGTTGGAGGAGTTTCTCTTGATTTTAGTATAAGATTATCTAAACGTGTTATAAGATCGTCTACACTCATTTAATAATATCCAATAATTTGAAAAAATAAATAACTTTGAATTGTTAAATGAAATCTGATTTACTTATTAATAATTTAATTACAAAAATATGTCCAAATTTTGAGCTTACAATATTATTAATATGCGAATCATGTTGATATCCTGTAATCTCTGTTGTGTTCTAAGGTTGTTGCAGTGTTGATATTTGGTCCACTTGTTGCAGCTCTGGTTTTCCTTCTTTTATTGTAGTGTAGATTTATGCGTTGTTTATAAAATTCTGCTGGAACAATATGTTGATTTATTTTTTTTCACTGATAGTCTATTTTTTCTGTTTTATGTTGATTTTCTTTTTTGCACTGATAGTCTATTTTTTTATGTTATTTGAAATAAATTCTTCGGTTCACTTTAAGTCAGTTATTAATTTCTTATTATAATTTTGCAAGAGCGGAAAAAATATTGTTTACCAATGTGTTTGGTAAATTTTCACTTTTTTAATTCGATTGATTTATTTCACTTAAGTTTCTAATATTTGTGTAATGGCTGAAACGTTACGTTTCCCCTTTTTGTATTATTTTATTATTAAAAAATAGTACTACTACGGAGCCACTTTACACAAAACACAAGCCGCGACAATTATAAGTTTACTTTACTTTTTTATTAATCGCGGTCCCTGCTCGGGCGCCAATTAAACAATTAGTTTGTTTTTTTATGTTAAAATTTTATTTAGAGCGCTGTAGCGCTTTATGAAATGAGTTGTTATAAACTGAAACTTAAAATAAATTCTATTCTAACGGAAACCTCGCATACGTGACAAATTGTAAGTATGAGGATTGAAGAGGATCGGATTACGCGCTTGCATTCTTGTTGCGCGTGAATTTTATTTAAACGGACCGACTGCAGACTTAGTGTCAGCATAAAATATGAAATAATTGCAATGAAATGAGTTTTATTATTAACTTATATTAGCAGATGCGAGTTTTTAATGACATGTGTAACATCATTAATTGCTAAAACGAACAGGAGCGGCCCCAGGTGGCTTCCTTGTGGAACACCTGATGCCGCGCTGAATGGGGTGGAAAACACCCCCCGAAATCTTATTTGATATGAGCGATCAGATAAATAAGATTCAATCCAGCTGACAAAACTTAAAGGAAATCCAAGCTTCTTTAATTTAAACGATATCAAATTGTGTGGTAATTTGTCAAATGCTTTACTGAAGTCAGTGTAGATGCAGTCAACTTGCCCACCAGAATCAAAAGAGCTTAATGCAAAGGAAGTAAAATCAAGGAGGTTAGAAACTGTAGATCTGCCATTAACAAAACCATGCTAACGAGTTGTTATGACTTCACCACAGCACACCTTAACCTGATCGTACACAATGCGTTCAAAAATTTTCGGTATCGATGATAACTTCGCCACGGGCCTGTAGTTTGAAACATCATTTTTACACCCTTTCTTGAAAATGGGGCTTATATATGAATTTTTCCAAAATTTAGGAAAGTAGCCATCTCTAATCGATTTATTAAATAAGAAACTGAGGGGTTGACTCAGCACAGAGTTACAGTTAACTAGTACTGTCGCAGGAATACCATCAGGTCCGGAGCTGAAGTCATCATCAACAGATGAGATATATTTCTCTATGAGTTCAGGTGAGAAAGATATCCCATTAAACGAAACTAAAGGGTCGTTATGCATATATTCAAAATAGTTGATCTCAGGGCTAAATAATTCCGTAGAAAAAGATTCTTTAAATAAATTAGCAAACAACCCAGCTATAAGTTGTGGGTCGCTAGTGAGCCCATCAACTGTTTTGAATTCAGATGGAAACCCGTCAGACTTTTTTTTTGTATTAATAAAACCCCAAAAATGGTCATGAAGAATATTCAGCCTTATTCTATTCAAATATTCAGAATAAACTAAAGCCGACTTATCTTTAAATTCATGGAAAAGTCGCTGGTAAGCAACTAAGTCATTTCGGTCCTGGCTACAAACGTATTTGTTCCACGCCCTATTACGGCCATTACGAATTTTTTTTAAATCCTTTGTGTACCAAGGGTACGAGGAATTATTAACGTACCTTTTTGTATATGGCACCGACAATGCTATGGCCGAAAAAAGTTCACCATAGAAAAACTTAATGCACTCATCAAATGAATTACTCGTATTTTTAAAAAAAATAATGATGTCGTTTAATTTATTCCTTAAATTCTCATTCAACTTTAAAAAGTCAGCTTTTTTAAAATTGAATTCATAAATATTGATGGAAGAACATGCATTAATTAAATTTTCATTGTCAGATTGGTACACAATACTCAAAGGTGGATGATAGGAATCAACCGTAGAAAGAGCATGGATAGCATTTCTCACAACAACGTTACTACTATTTGCAGCCAAGACTAAGTCAAGTTGTCGTCCATGAGAATTAGTTATACAACTACCTTGTTGTAAACTTGAAAGTATTTCGTCAACAAAAATTTGTTGTTGTCGAGTTTTTGGACACGATGCATAAAAATATGTACCATTATCCGAAGGAGTCCATTTAAGGTCAGGCAGATTGAAATCACCTAACAATAAAATGTCGTCATTAGTGTCTAGTTCATTTATTATGTATTCTACGGACATCGAAAGACATTCGTAGACATCTGCGCTACTATTTGGAGGAACATAAGCGTTAAGAATATAAATATTGGAGTTACAATATGTAACTTTAACGCATAATAGTTCAATATTAGATGCGCAGGCAATTTCGATTAATGAACTAGTTAAATGATTTTTTATGGCTATTAAGACGCCTCCACCAACAGAAGAAATGTCTTCCAAGTGTCTGTCTCTTCTAAAAACATTGAAACTATTGTCAAAAAGTTCCAAATTAAGAAAAGTGTTATTTAACCAAGTTTCGGTAAAAACGATAATATCCTCAGAAAAATTCTGAGTGGCTAAAAAGATGTCATGCGTCTTAGAACGCAAACCCTTTACATTTTGATAGTAAAGGGATAGCCGTTTCAGTTTTTTGAATTGGAACGGAGTCTTATTATTTTTTTTCGACTTAAATTCTGAAATAAAGATATTATCCACCCATGCATTAGAATTTAGAATGGCAGAAACATGAGAAGATGCCACTGTAATTTTAAAAGATGCATGAGTTGGTTTATTACCGATTTTCCTGACAGAAACGAAGGCAGGAATAATTTGGTTTTGTCTAATATAGTTTATAACATTGTCAGTGGTAGTGTTAGCATTAAGACGTGAAATGAAAATCGATTTCAACCTTGGCAATGCTTACAAGGAGACAGGTGCTACAGAACCACCAATCGAAACAACACCTTGCGGATTAGGAATAACAGAAATGGATGGAGGAGTATCGATAGTGGAGGAAAGGGGTGGAGGGTTATTTATAGCAGCAGTAGCGGGAAAGTTGGAAGTAGACGGAGAGGTATTTAGAGGGGGATCTATGGCAGTTATTTCACGATTAACAGCTGTGTCACTCGCCCCCCCCACACTACCCAAGTTAACATTCGACTTACGATTCTTATTTAATTTTCGTTAAAGTTTTCTTTTCTTATTCAGGGAAATAGCTTGCTTGGGTAGAGTAGAGATCGAAGGAGTAGAAGAAAAAACCATAGCAGCCTCAGTAATAGTTTTATTTTGAAGCGAACTAACATCGGGTGAGACAGCCTCATTAAGGCTTTTTTCAATTTGGGGAGTTATGTCTAAATAATTATTTAGAATATCTCTGAAATTAATATGCAAATTGTTAAGATTTTCCCCAAATTGTTTAATTTTGTCGAAAAAGACCGACGGGGACAGGGCCCTGCACGATGGACAGTACCAATGCAGGCCCGAACGATTAGAGGATAATAAATCAGTAATAGTGTTAGTTAGGCCTGCAAAAGAGGCATGAAAGACCTTTTCACGGAGACCTGAACAGGAAAACATGGCATTCAATATATTTTGACTTTTACATTGATCTCTTAAAGAGCAAGCTAACAAGTTTTCAGACGAAAAATAATCCATCATGAAAAAAAGAAAAGACTAAGTTATAATGAAAAAGTATTATTTTTATATTGACCTAAAATATTTTTAAAAGCGCTTACAACGGGTTAATATTGTGAAAAATATACCCGTTGAATAGCAACAACAACAACCTATTGAGATTAAGGTAAAGCAATGTAAGCGGACAAAGCAAGAAAGGGAATGAAAAAAACAAGACTGATCACTGCTTTACACTGCTTGTACAAAGAAATGTACTCACGTACGTATGTATGTTTACATTAAGGAATAAATTGAAGTATGCAAATACAAAATTATATCAAAAAATCAAATTTCTACCAACACCAATTAATTCACAGTAACAATTATGTACGTAAATAAAATAAAAATTATTATTATTCCAAATGATTAAACAGAAAGAAAATATACGTATTAAAAAACAACACAAAAACACAACCGACACTGACAAAGAGACGAGATCAACGTGCAGAAGTTTGTTGAAACAACTAGATGACCCGGTGAACTTTGTACCACCTGAAATTGATTTGATTGTAAATCGTCATTTGCGATTATCAATCCTAATCAACTCTCTAATTCCCATTCCATGGCTGATTTTCTCAAAAAACCCAAAGGTTTTTACGCTTAAAATTTTACTGTGGATTTGAATTAATATGAGAGAGAAATGACATGAGTTTAATGCACGCTGAAGGACGTTTGAGGTCAGGAGATTTTTTTTTCCAAAATCGAAATGTCAAGTTTTTTTTCATCATTGCCAAGCCACTCTACGGTACTATTTTCAAAGCAAATGACAAAAGGAACATTCCAAATTACTTTCTGCAAATCGTGCTTGCATTCTGCATTCTTTTGTTCTGCCGTTATTTTCGTAATAACCTTTTATCATGGGAAACATATAAAAACATTATACGCACATATAACTTTTTCGCTGACAAAGTAAGCAAACAAAACATTCATAGCCCAGCAGACGTTGTTCTGCCCTCCTTGTCCATGTTCCTATCTCCAGCCCCACACGCATCCCTATCCTCATCCCCATTCTCATCCACATCCCCATCACCATCCACATCTCCATCTCCATCTCCATCTCCATCCCCATCCCCATCCCTATCCCTATCGCCATCCTCACCCTCACCCTCACCCTCACCCTCACCTTCATCATCATTCCTATCCCTATCCCTATCCCTATCCCTATCCCTATCCCTATCCTTATCCCTATCCCTATCCCTATCCCTATCCCTATCCCTATCCCTATCCCTATCCCTATCCCTATCCCTATCCCTATCCCTATCCCTATCCCTATCCCTATCCCTATCCCTATCCCTATCCCTATCCCTATCCCTATCCCTATCCCTATCCCTATCCCTATCCCTATCCCTATCCCTATCCCTATCCCTATCCCTATCCCTATCCCTATCCCTATCCCTATCCCTATCCCTATCCCTATCCCTATCCCTATCCCTATCCCTATCCCTATCCCTATCCCTATCCCTATCCCTATCCCTATCCCTATCCCTATCCCTATCCCTATCCCTATCCCTATCCCTATCCCTATCCCTATCCCTATCCCCATCCCCATCCTCACCCTCATCATCATCCCTATCCCTATCTCTATCTCTATCTCTATCTCTATCCCTTTCCCTATCCCTATCCCTATCCCTATCCCTATCCCTATCCCTATCCCCATCCCCATCCCCATCCTCACCCTCATCATCATCCCTATCCCTATCCCTATCCCTATCCCTATCCCCATCCCTATCCCTATCCCTATCCCTATCCCTATCCCTATCCCTATCCCTATCCCTATCCCTATCCCTATCCCTATCCCCATCCCCATCCCCATCCCCATCCCCATCCCCATCCCTATCCCTATCCCTATCCCTATCCCTATCCCTATCCCTATCCCTATCCCTATCCCTATCCCTATCCCTATCCCTATCCCTATCCCTATCCCTATCCCTATCCCTATCCCTATCCCTATCCCTATCCCTATCCCTATCCCTATCCCTATCCCTATCCCTATCCCTATCCCTATCCCTATCCCTATCCCTATCCCTATCCCTATCCCTATCCCTATCCCTATCCCTATCCCTATCCCTATCCCTATCCCTATCCCTATCCCTATCCCTATCCCTATCCCTATCCCTATCCCTATCCCTATCCCTATCCCTATCCCTATCCCTATCCCTATCCCTATCCCTATCCCTATCCCTATCCCTATCCCTATCCCTATCCCTATCCCTATCCCTATCCCTATCCCTATCCCTATCCCTATCCCTATCCCTATCCCTATCCCTATCCCTATCCCTATCCCTATCCCTATCCCTATCCCTATCCCTATCCCTATCCCTATCCCTATCCCTATCCCTATCCCTATCCCTATCCCTATCCCTATCCCTATCCCTATCCCTATCCCTATCCCTATCCCTATCCCTATCCCTATCCCTATCCCTATCCCTATCCCTATCCCTATCCCTATCCCTATCCCTATCCCTATCCCTATCCCTATCCCTATCCCTATCCCTATCCCTATCCCTATCCCTATCCCTATCCCTATCCCCATCCCCATCCTCACCCTCATCATCATCCCTATCCCTATCTCTATCTCTATCTCTATCTCTATCTCTATCCCTATCCCCATCCTCATCATCATCCTCATCCTCATCCCTATCCCTATCCCTATCCCTATCCCTATCCCTATCCCTATCCCTATCCCTATCCCTATCCCCATCCCTATCCCTATCCCTATCCCTATCCCTATCCCTATCCCTATCCCTATCCCTATCCCTATCCCTATCCCTATCCCTATCCCTATCCCTATCCCTATCCCTATCCCTATCCCTATCCCTATCCCTATCCCTATCCCTATCCCTATCCCTATCCCTATCCCTATCCCTATCCCTATCCCTATCCCTATCCCTATCCCTATCCCTATCCCTATCCCTATCCCTATCCCTATCCCTCCCTATCCCTATCCCTATCCCTATCCCTATCCCTATCCCTATCCCTATCCCTATCCCTATCCCTATCCCTATCCCTATCCCTATCCCTATCCCTATCCCTATCCCTATCCCTATCCCTATCCCTATCCCTATCCCTATCCCTATCCCTATCCCTATCCCTATCCCTATCCCTATCCCTATCCCTATCCCTATCCCTATCCCTATCCCTATCCCTATCCCTATCCCTATCCCTATCCCTATCCCTATCCCTATCCCTATCCCTATCCCTATCCCTATCCCTATCCCTATCCCTATCCCTATCCCTATCCCTATCCCTATCCCTATCCCTATCCCTATCCCTATCCCTATCCCTATCCCTATCCCTATCCCTATCCCTATCCCCATCCCCATCCTCACCCTCATCATCATCCCTATCCCTATCTCTATCTCTATCTCTATCTCTATCTCTATCCCTATCCCCATCCTCATCATCATTCTCATCCCTATCCCTATCCCTATCCCTATCCCTATCCCTATCCCCATCCCTATCCCTATCCCTATCCCTATCCCTATCCCTATCCCTATCCCTATCCCTATCCCTATCCCTATCTCTATCCCTATCCCTATCCCTATCCCTATCCCTATCCCTATCCCTATCCCTATCCCTATCCCTATCCCTATCCCTATCCCTATCCCTATCCCTATCCCTATCCCTATCCCTATCCCTATCCCTATCCCTATCCCTATCCCTATCCCTATCCCTATCCCTATCCCTATCCCTATCCCTATCCCTATCCCTATCCCTATCCCTATCCCTATCCCTATCCCTATCCCTATCCCTATCCCTATCCCTATCCCTATCCCTATCCCTATCCCTATCCCTATCCCTATCCCTATCCCTATCCCTATCCCTATCCCTATCCCTATCCCTATCCCTATCCCTATCCCTATCCCTATCCCTATCCCTATCCCTATCCCTATCCCTATCCCTATCCCTATCCCTATCCCTATCCCTATCCCTATCCCTATCCCTATCCCTATCCCTATCCCTATCCCTATCCCTATCCCTATCCCTATCCCTATCCCTATCCCTATCCCTATCCCTATCCCTATCCCTATCCCTATCCCTATCCCTATCCCTATCCCTATCCCTATCCCTATCCCTATCCCTATCCCTATCCCTATCCCTATCCCTATCCCTATCCCTATCCCTATCCCTATCCCTATCCCTATCCCTATCCCTATCCCTATCCCTATCCCTATCCCTATCCCTATCCCTATCCCTATCCCTATCCCTATCCCTATCCCTATCCCTATCCCTATCCCTATCCCTATCCCTATCCCTATCCCTATCCCTATCCCTATCCCTATCCCTATCCCTATCCCTATCCCTATCCCTATCCCTATCCCTATCCCTATCCCTATCCCTATCCCTATCTCTATCCCTATCCCTATCCCTATCCCTATCCCTATCCCTATCCCTATCCCTATCCCTATCCCTATCCCTATCCCTATCCCTATCCCTATCCCTATCCCTATCCCTATCCCTATCCCTATCCCTATCCCTATCCCCATCCCCATCCTCACCCTCATCATCATCCCTATCCCTATCTCTATCTCTATCTCTATCTCTATCTCTATCCCTATCCCCATCCTCATCATCATCCTCATCCCTATCCCTATCCCTATCCCTATCCCTATCCCTATCCCTATCCCCATCCCTATCCCTATCCCTATCCCTATCCCTATCCCTATCCCTATCCCTATCCCTATCCCTATCCCTATCCCTATCCCTATCCCTATCCCTATCCCTATCCCTATCCCTATCCCTATCCCTATCCCTATCCCTATCCCTATCCCTATCCCTATCCCTATCCCTATCCCTATCCCTATCCCTATCCCTATCCCTATCCCTATCCCTATCCCTATCCCTATCCCTATCCCTATCCCTATCCCTATCCCTATCCCTATCCCTATCCCTATCCCTATCCCTATCCCTATCCCTATCCCTATCCCTATCCCTATCCCTATCCCTATCCCTATCCCTATCCCTATCCCTATCCCTATCCCTATCCCTATCCCTATCCCTATCCCTATCCCTATCCCTATCCCTATCCCTATCCCTATCCCTATCCCTATCCCTATCCCTATCCCTATCCCTATCCCTATCCCTATCCCTATCCCTATCCCTATCCCTATCCCTATCCCTATCCCTATCCCTATCCCTATCCCTATCCCTATCCCTATCCCCATCCCCATCCCTATCCCTATCCCTATCCCTATCCCTATCCCTATCCCTATCCCTATCCCTATCCATATCCCTATCCCTATCCCCATCCCCATCCCCATCAATCCTTATCCCTATCCCTATCCCTAAGCATACCAACTGTACTTATTTAGGAAGTACAGTACTTATTTTCAGCTTCCCGTACTTATTTTTCAAAGCGTACTTATTTTGTACTTATTTCGGCCGAAAGCCGAATTCTGTTTTTCAAAATAATAATAAATATCATTTGCGCAGGTCCGCTGGTTGCGAAATAGTTGTAACTAACATTCCTTTATTTAGTATTTTCTCAAGAATGTTTAAAAAATTACGATGTGACATCACTAAATTTGAGTTTGACAGCGCAGATTTGTAGTTTTTAGAAATGTCAAACCTACGTCTTAAATATCTTGGTTAGATATGCGGCGTATTTCTATTCATGAAATGGTAATGGCGCCGCAACACCGTAAGTGTGTTTTTAATTCGGATCTTCAAAAAAAATATCCGCAAATGAAAAACAGAAAGTGATATTCGGTGTACTTTGTGCGACACGGAACTCAACATCGCAAACGCATTTGGAATGCGCGAAACACAAGAAAGCGTTGTCTGCCAGATCGAAAGCCACATTGCCATGAACTTTTTTACTTCATCGGTCGACACCACCATTGTGGCATGTGAAGACGTTTGGTCGTATCATGTCATCAAAGCAAATAATAGCAAAATATTTCGCATATGCTTCGAAATACGTAAACTCTATGCTAGTTAGCGAAACGTCTGTGCTGATTGCTGATTGAAATCTTTGAGCACATGGAAGTTCACAAGTGCCTTATTTGAAATTTTCTTGTCTCGACTTTTACCATTTTCTGAAATCGCAGCCAACAAATTTTGAGGCAAGAAAAATACAATTTCAAAGAGGCTGCTGTCGGTGGAACTGATGACGCTAAGGCTGCCTCCTCCAACAATATGTCGATTGATAGTTCACAGAGCGAACATTAACCCTTTAAGTTTCTGAACATGTTTTCAACATTTCATTGGTATTTATTGTTGACAAATACAATTTAATAAAGAAATTTCGACAAAAAACACAAAAGCTCATGGTGTAATTATATGGTGGGTGCAATACAAGATCGTTCTCTTAACAATAAAAAATGCAAATAAATAAATAATAATAATAAATAAATAAAGTCAACACTGCGTTGACAGCTGGCCGTTACCTTTTTTCTTCGTTCCATTTGATCTTTATTATTATCTTTATTATTATTATTACTGCACCAGCATATAATTACACCATGGCTTGAAATGGTACTTATTTTCAACTGTTTTGATTTCAGGCAAATGTACTTATTTTTACAAACTCAGAGTTGGCAAGCTTACCTATCCCTATCCCTATAGATCTTCCACAAATGTCACATATTTTTGAGAATGCATTTGATTGGATATTCATAATAGTCCATGGGCCGTAGAGTAAAATAATTATTCATGACCCTACTGCTCAAACTTTTTGTATGTGATATTCACGTCGAGTCGGGCAAATTTTGAACGTAGCCAAGCATGGTGGGGCGTTCTCCTTTGAAGCCATCGCAATGTCATGAATCTTACGAGATAAATAAATTTATGACCTACAGTAGCGAGCAAAACTGCGACAATTTTAGGCATACTTCATACTTACATGGCTATAAAAGTATTAATACTAAACTGATTTGAAAAAAGTTTTTGATTTTGAAATCTTTGTTTCTTTAACTTTAATATAAAATCAATAAATTAATTTAAAATGTACACAATAGTTAATTTTTTTGCAATAATGTAAAAAATTCCATGCCTCCAATAATAATTAATTTGGTCTGACCAAACAAAATTTAATTTAGTCTGACGAAACTAAATTTCATTTGGTCTGAAGAAGCAATATTGAGTCGACTCCAGTCTTCCACAATACAATGTTTATGCACCTTGCTGAATTTTGGTCGCGCTTTGACATTTTTTTTCTGATTATGCTGTTTTTTGTTTGTTTAATAGCTGATACTAGCCCAATCCTACGAAGTGATGTGTGTGCGGTCCACTTGCTAACGCCTATATTTATCATAAATGTAGCTACCTTAGGTGTTGTTAAGTGATTACATCTTACTATATGCTCCATATTGCGGGCATCCCTTGCTGGGTCGACCGCTCTTGTTGATTGTATGCTTAGGATTGCGCCGTTTTTGGACACGAAGAACTGTTCTATGAGTAATTTTCAAAGCTTTTGCTATAGTTCTTGACGACTGACCATTTTAAGTCATAATAACTACATTACTTTCGGTTTCAACGGATATCTTTTTCATATTGATTAAATTATCATTTTTTTCTTAAATAAGGATCACTGAATTAATAATTTGCATCACTTTCATCTGAAAATTAACTAGAAAGAAGCTAGCTCCAAAAATGTTCAATGAAAGAAATAAATAAGGGGAAATTTACAGCTATAAAACGAAAAACAATTCAGACGTGCAAAACTGGAGACATGCAATTTTTTGCATTTTTGCAAAAAAATTAACTATTGTATACATTTTAAATTAATTTATTGATTTTATATTAAAGTTAAAGAAACAAATATTTCAAAATCAAAAACTTTTTTCAAATCAATTTAGTATTAATACTTTTATAGCCATGTAAGTATGAAACTGCCTAACATTGTCGCAGTTTTGCTCGCTACTGTATATGTTACATTATACTTTAATCAAGAGTTTTTTTGACATAAAAAGCGTAAAACATTATGTCGGACAAAAATGATGGGTCGTTTAGCGCGTCCGACACGCCAACTATGCCAACTTTATAAAATCAAAAAATTTATAACCTAAGAGCCAATTTTGGCAGAGTCCATGGTAAAAAATATTTAAAATCAAGTGGTAACCTTGTCGGACAATTTTCACGAGGAGCAATTGTTCTCGGACGTATTGAAGTCAAGGGTTTCGTGCAGTCGTGCAATTTATTACCACAGATACCATTTTAATTTTTAATGTTTCTGTTGCATGTTAAATTTATATTGAACCACTTGCCGGACAAAAATAATGGGGAGTTTTTTAATAAAGATGAAGAAACATTACATTTCGACCTTATAATACTTACGTATATACGTTAATTATTTGAATTTATTCAAAAAAATATATATTTGTGTATGTATATAGTAAAATACCCAGGACCCAACGGAACTACTATTTTCTTGAACACAGCTGTATATAAGGTTATACCTTAAGTTTGAATTTTCCTTTAAGCTAAATTATACAAAAATTGTCTTAATAAAAAAAAGGAGCCAATATGTTTGAATTTTAAATTTCTGACCTTGGAAAATATTGTTGATATCGTAAACCAGAGACATTTTCCTC
This sequence comes from Meiosimyza platycephala, assembly GCA_963662105.1. Taxonomy (NCBI): domain Eukaryota; kingdom Metazoa; phylum Arthropoda; class Insecta; order Diptera; family Lauxaniidae; genus Meiosimyza; species Meiosimyza platycephala. The sequence continues at coordinate 52,168,821 of OY759211.1, read as the reverse complement.
GAATCAAAAAATTTGCAAAATTTATTTTGCACTAATCGTTATCTTTACATAAAATCCATGAAAAAATGAAGAATTTGAAAAAAAAATATGAAAATCCATTATTTATTAAGGAAAAAAAGTCCTTTTAGAAATTTTTTTACATATTTTTAATTTTAGCATACAAAGTTCAAATCACGACAACTTTGAAAAATGTTGCTTTTGAGCTAAATAAAAAAATTAGGGTCTCTTAATATTGAGCATAGAATGATACCTGTAAATTTTAAACAAATCGATGGTATTGATGGGTCTGCCTTAATCGATTTAAAAAATAATTTGCCTTTATAAGAAAAAATTGTTTTTGCATTGGTGTTAATAAAATGATCTAGGTTTGTAAATTATGACTTTTTTATAGCTTATGTATGCATGCCTAAAATTTTTAAATGAAATTTTCTATAAAATAGAAGGGCTGACTCTAACCCATATAATTAATTCAAGATATAGAACTTTAAAGTTGAAATTTGCTTAAAAAAAAAACGAAAAACGTGGATTTTTTTAACTATTTTCGGCCATAGCAGCCATCTTACTAATACTATTGGTACGTTTCACACCTTACAATTTTTGTCAGACTCTTATCTACTCTATAGAAAAATTTTAAATTGATTGGCTAACAATTAAAGTTTTTACAAGCATTTAAGTGAAGTATGTGCACTCAACAGTGCTTTTTTTTGAATTTGGTCATTTATATGGAAAATTGGGGCCAATCGAAAAAAGTCATTAGCATATTCAGATTCTACGGAAAATTTCACTACAGAAAATGTTATCCCCATTCACTGTGGTGAAAGTTTTTGTAAAGTTGTAGAGTAGTGTTACCCATAAAAATTGGTTTTTTTGTCCGACTACTACCCCAATATTTTTGTCCGACAATTGGTTTTTTTATGATAGAATATAATTTTTTATATCCACCATTTTTGTCGGAAAAATGGTAATACATTTTTTGATTGCACGAAACCCTTGACTTCAATAAGTCCGAGAACAATTGCCCCCCGTGAAAATTGTCCGACAATGTTACCACTTGATTTTAAATATTTTTTACCATGGACTCTGCAAAAATTGGCTCTTAGATCATAAATTTTTTGATTTTATAAAGTTGGCATAGTTGGCGTGTCGGACGCGCTAAACGACCCAACATTTTTGTCCGACATAATGTTTTACGCTTTTTATGTCAAAAAAACTCTTGATTAAAGTATAATGTAACATATAGGTCATAAATTTATTTATCTCGTAAGATTCATGACTTTGCGATGGCTTTAAAGGAAAACGCCCCACCATCATACTTGGCTACGTTCAAAATTTGTCCGACTCGACGTGAATATCACATACTACAAGTTTGAGCAGTATGGTCATGAATTGCGATACCTCCCAAGAGAGTGGAATAAAGTGAAAGTTACATTTATTCCGAAGGCAGGAAAAGTAAACCACTTAACAGCTAAGGATTTCAGGCCAATAAGCCTGTCGTCCTTTCTTTTAAAAACTTTAGAACGGTTATTAGATTACTATTTACGCGAAAAAGCTATAATCTATGGTTTATCTACTGCCCAACATGCTTATTTCAAAGGAAAATCAATTGAGACTGCCTTACACGAGGCAGTAAATGTCGTTGAAAAATCCATGTTTTTTAAAGAATTTACTCTTGCAGCTTATCTGGATATCGAGGGTGCTTTCAATAACGTGTTTTCTAGTTCCATCCATACTGCTTTAACTCGTGTGGGTACAGAAACTTGCGTCAAAACTCTTATCGGACTTATCCTCGAAAACAGGATAGTTCGGTCTGAGCTAGGGAACAGTTCCATATCCAGATCAGTTGCAAGAGGTACACCTCAGGGTGGCGTTATCTCTCCTTTACTTTGGCTTCTTGTTGTAGATGATTTAATAAAAGTCATAACCCAACAGGGAGTAAAAGTCATTGCATATGCTGACGATCTAGTCATAATGCTTTCGGGTAAAGATCTAAATATTCTCAGTGATATTTTAACTTTGGCGCTTCGTAGTGTTGTATCTTGGACATCTACAAACGGTCTGAGCGTTAATGCACAGAATACTCAACTCGTGGTTTTTACAAAATCACATAAGATTCCAAATTTCAAACTTCCTATGCTGAGCGGCGTTCCTCTTCTTCCACAGGAACATGCCAGGTATCTAGTGTCATTTTTGACCGTAAGCTAAACTGGAAACTTAATGTGGAAGAGAGGTTTCGGAAAGCTTGTGTTGCGTTTTATACTTGCAAACGCATGTTTAACAAAACATGGGGTCTAAACCCGAAGATAGTTTTTTGGATGTACATATAAAGCAATCATCCGACCCATTCTGACTTACGGAATTCTAGTATGGTGGAATGCTTTGGACAAAAAAAACATATCTAAAAATTTGTACTAAAGTTCAGAGAATGGGTGCATAGGCATCACAGGTGCAGTATCTACCACACCTATTGCTGCAATTGAAACTATGCTGCATCTCGAGCATCTTGACATTTATAGCAAAGGTGTGACCGCTAAAAGTGCTCTAAGGCTGAAAGAATCTGGTTTTTGGAGATCAAAACTATACGGCCACAACAGCATCTTGATTAAATACATCAGCTGTAATATCATTGGTGGTACAGATTATCTTGTTCCAACTTTAGACTGTTCTTCCAACTTCCAGGTGATAATACCTGATAGACTGAGTTGGAAACCTTTAAGCAATTCTATAGCGATCTATACTGATGGGTCAAAAATGGAAAACGGCACTGGTTCAGGAGTTTACTCCGAAACGTTACGCCTGAGCGAATCATATAGACTACCTAATTTTTGTAGTGTTTTTCAAGCTGAGGTCTTTGCAATTTTGAAAACTTGCCATTTACTTAATGATAAACCCTTACAATCAGGTGTTAAAATAGTGATATATATTGATAGCCAAGCAGCAATAATAGCTATTAACTCAAACTTAATTAAATCTAAACTAGTTTTGAAATGTAAAACAGCTCTTCGCGATCTAAGCAATCGCTGTGACGTCATTCTGTGTTGGGTCCCAGGTCACAGTAATTTTGTCGGCAATGATCATGCTGACAAACTGGCAAGGGAAGGCTCAATTATGAGCAGTGGAACTATTGATCAGTCCATAAAACGTTCAATAAACACAGTTAAAATGAAAATAAATTTGCAGTGTCTTCGCGAAGCTAATTCTAGACGGTCTCAATTGTCGACGTGTATTACATCAAGATCAATTTGGCCATTTTATGATGCTAAACGAACCTATATTGCAACTTCACTAGACAGAACTGAGAACTGAGAGTCCTGACTGGTGTTATAACTGGACATTATTTCATTGGCAAACACTCCGCCAAACCCGGTCTGCTCAACATCGGAGACCTTTGCAGGGGCTGCAGAGATCCAGATGTTGAAGAAACTATTTTCCATTTTCTCTGCGAATGCCCTTCTTTAGCGCAAAGACGCTTTAAAGCTTTCGGCAGTTACTTCTTCGACTCTTTAGATGATCTAGCATCAAAAGATCTCAAATCCATTGTGAAATTTATAAAAATATCGGAATTGTTCAATTAGGTTGAATGACTACATATAAATCGGGTATACAACGGGCCCATCCGTGGCCTAAGTTATGATGACATGTCATCTCCCGGAAATAACCTTAACCTAACCTATGGTCATGAATAATTATTTTACTCTACGGCCCATGGACTATAATGTAAGTTGTAGGAAATCTAAAAGAAAAAATTTTTTTTTATTTTTAATTATTCTGTTAATGCTGTGTTAATTTTCTGAGGAAACTAATACTGATCTTAAGTTTCCGTTCGCTCATTTTTTCCCATTTTTCCGTTCCAATTCATTTTTATATATATTTATAGGAGATGTTGGTATGTTTACGTAACGGGAACATAATACCCATGGTTGCCACTTGACATTTTTTTCCTGTACCAAATTCGCTGAGAAAATGTACCAAATGGGAAAAAAATTTACCAAAATTTATAATAGTTAACATATATGTATGTATGTTTGTTATGTAACTTACGTAAAAAAAGTTCACATTTTTGCGAGTGCATTTATATACACTTCTAGTCACAAGAATAGACGCACCTTTACCGCTATTACAAACTACAATCTTGTTTTTTTATCATAAGCGATTTGAAAAAACTGAAATTGAGTAAGTTTCGTTTAAGAAAAAATTTTAATTTATGACAAGATTTGCGCTCTTTAGCCATTTTTGAACCAAACAAATAAATATAAAACTTTTTGCTTTGAAACTTCTTTAGTGGGGGTCATTTGAAAAATTTGTAACGCAACGCAAAATTTGTAGCGCAACGCAAAATTTGAAACGCAAAACATGAAATCATGAAACGCTTTTTTTAAGTAGGATCTAGAATATCAATAGCAATAAATTATATATCAAATTAAAGTACTCATCAAGCAGAGTGTGCTGAAACTATCAGCTTTGAGATCGGGTAACCAAAAGCTGAGATATAAGCGTGGAAAGATTTTCTATTTTTTAAATTTTGTCAAGCAATGCACTGATCAACTACCAAAGCCTAGCTATAACGAGGAGAATTACGTTGATTGCTTTCTATTACTATGATTATGCGATAGCTTAGTTCGTTTTACCGAATACCGATCGGAAATCGTGCAAGAGTCGACACATTTCGTGCGTTCAAAGAGCTTTGAATTTTGGATTTATGCAGGTGTTCCGAATAATGGCATGGCCTACTCCAAAGAATACCATATTCTTTGCTCAATTAAATGATGTCGCATAAGCGTATTTAATGTTTATTGCGTGGGTGTAAATGCAATGAAAAAACAAAAACAAATAAACGAAATTAAATATAACAAAAAAAAAATTCTTTAAAAAACTAAACTGCGATAGAATGAGACGAAAATGTTTATTAAAATGATAAAAATTGAATATCTACAGCAGTAAATGATATATCAAATTAAAGTATTCATCGAGCTGAGAGCACTAAAACTATCAGCTTCGAGATTGGTTAATCAAAAGCTGAGACATAAGCGTGTAAACATTTGCTATTTCTTAACAACCAAAGCCTTTGCTGTACCTATTCTAGATCCCGTCAACTTTTAGCATTTTAATAAAACATTTTCGTCTCATTCTTTCGCAGTTTCACTTCTACCGCGTGTGAACTGCACACATGTTTTTTTTTGGCCTATTACTTAAAATAATAAAACACGAAAGTTGTTTCTTAAAATTCGGGTTGCGACGATTTCTTCATTTCTGACATGATTTTCTCTCTATAACAAATTTTAAACCAAAAAACTCGATTTGGGACGACTCTGCAACGGTCCGAAATGGTTATTTGTCTTCGGAAGAATAGACTCTATAGTAACAATTCTTTACGAATTGCTTCCAGAGTTTCACCAAAAAAATCAGATCGACTGTACCGTAAAAGGTTATAGTCCATTGTGTGATTCGGAAAAATATACAAATATTTTAAGCAGCTACTAGACCTCTTTCTCCCCCTGTTTTCGGAGACGCTGAACACGATGGTGGTATTTAAAATTCTTTTCGAGCATGCCACACCCCCCAAATGGCCAAAAACCGTCCCCAAAAGGGGAAAATCGCATATTGCGCGCCTTATATTATACCGATAAACGGTGCGAAATATGTGAATTGACCATTTAGGGGGTGTGGCACACTGGAAAAAAATTTTAAACACCACCATTGTGTTCAGTATCCTCGAAAATGGGGGGTGACAAATATACCGATAGACGGTGCGGAATATGCAATTTTCCCATGGCAAACTCCAAAAAAATGTTAGACATCACCATCGTGCTCAGCATCCTCGAAAACGGGGGGTGACGAATATTATACCGATAAACGGTGGGGAATATGCGATTCCCCAATTTTGGGGGCGGTTTTTGGTTTTTTTGGAGGGTGTGGCACACTCCAAAAACGTTTTAAATACAGCCATAGTGTTCCGCATCCTCGAAAATGGGGGGCGACAAATATTTTACAGATGAAAGATGCGAAATATACTTTTTCCCTATTTTGGGGGCGGTTTTTGGTCATTTTTGGTGGTGTGGCTAACTCCAAAAAAGTTTTAAGTACCGCTATCGTGCTCGGCTTCCTCAAAAACGGGGTGTGACAAATATTATACCGATGGAAGGCGCGCAATATGCGATTTTCCCCTTTTGGAGGCGGTTTTTGGCCATTTTGGGGGGTGTGGCACGCTCGAAAAGAATTTTAAATACCACCATCGTGTTCAGCGTCCTCAAAAACAGGGGGGGGGAAGTGGTCTGGTTGCTGCTTAAAATATTTGTATTTTTCGACTATTATCGTTCTCGATACAATGAGACCGACCTCGCAGCTACGATGGTGATTAAGAAAAGCTTCCTTTCATTAATCATGAAATTAGTAATGATATCCGTCTGGACCATCTAAATTAAAGCGTTTTTGATCAAAAAATACGACCAATCGCCAATCTTTGGCCATTCTGTCATTTTGTACATTCCAAGTTATGTGAAAAAGAACAAACTGTCAAACTCAATGGAAATAAACAGCAATGTTGGAAACTTTTCTTTTCATACTTTCTTCAATAAAATGTACCAAATCAGAAAACAATGTACACGGTTCGCTTGAAGCAAGATCAAGATCGATAAAATTGTCAACCAAATCTGACAGTGCACAATTATTATATAGTGTCTTGAGATTCCAAATACATAATCCGCGAAATCGGATCTGCTCATTTACTCGCTTTATGGCCATTTTAAGGTTTTACTTTGGCCGACATGGTTCGTTTCAAGTAAGATCAAAATCGGTAAAAATTGTCAACCAATGCACAATTATTATTTAGTGTTCGGAGATTCCAAAAACATGATTCGCAAAATCGTACCTAATCACTTACTCGTTTTATGGCCATTTTAAGGTAAACACTTTTACCGACAATATTGATAAAAATGCGTTCTGGAAAAATTTGAGGATAAGTCATTAAAAATTTAAATTTTTTTTATTTTGCTTTTCTTTGTGGACTTTGTTATCAAAAATACTTTTAAAACTCATAAGACAAAAATATATAAAAATTATTTTTCATTAGTTTTTAGGCCCAAAAGAGTTTTTTCATTTTTTTTTTCATGAAAAACTGTGAATAACACAACAAACATAAAAGTTTTTTTATTTATAAAAGATGCTTGACTGGCTCCAGGTCATCAAAAATTTTTCATATAACACCAAAAATGAATTTTATTAAAAATTTTGTTTTTGAGTTATAGAATTGGTATTTCTAGATGCATTGGTTTCACGGAGAAATGGAACAATTTAAATCAACTGGCACCAAAAAGCCATAGCTTCAGGACGGCTAAAAAATTTCTACTTGAAACATTCAAAATCGATGATTTACAATACGGCAAAAAATTTTGTAGACAGGGTTTTAAAAATCAGTGACGATGTTTTTCATGCTGAAAACATTAAGGCTACCATAAGGATATACGTTTCACAATGGAATTAAAAAAAGACAAAGAATTGGCATTTCTAGATGCATTGGTATCACGGAGAAATGAAACAATTAAAATCAACTGGCACCAAAAAGCCATAGCTTCCGGACGGCTAATAAATTTCTACTCGAAACATCCAAAATAGATGATTTACAATACGGCAAAAAATTTTGTTAACAGGGTTTTAAAAATCAGTGCCGATGTTCTTCATGCAGAAAACATTAATAAAATTAAAATTATTTTACAGAAAAACGATTTTCCGATAAGATCCATAAATAGAATCAAAAAAGAGTGCAATATTAAACCAACTTCACCTACTAAAACACCGGCAATAATAAAACCCTATAAATCTGTGATATACGTACCTGAGTTCGCTGAAAGATTCGCTGCATCTGACATTTTTGGCAAGAACAAATATAAATTAGCGTTTAAACCGTGCAATAGTTTAAAACTACTTTTTAGCAAGACCAAAGATCCCATCGACAAACCTGACCAATCTAGATTAATTTATAAAATCCCATGTAACACTGACGGCAGCAATATATGCAACAAGGTATATATTGGGACAACAAAATCGAAATTAAGGACGCGGATTTCATCTCACAAATCGGACATAAAAGCAGGACATAATAACTCGCAAAAAACAGCACTTGCCTTACATTGTTTAAAGGGGGGTCACATTTCCAATTTCGAAAAAGTCGAAATACTACAACGTGAGTACAATTACTCAAAACGCCTAACTCTAGAGATGTTGCACATAGCACACACTCCTAGTCACATTCGTATGAATTACAAAACGGACACAGAAAACTGTGCTCACAGCTACAGACACATTATTAGTCGTAAAGGGAAAACTTACAACAAGAGAAACCACAAGATTTAGTTTTATATACTCCGTGTTAGTGTTAATACGTTATTTTAATGTAAGAATTAATTAATTAAAATTGTTAAATATTGTGTGATTATTTGTTAATTTAAATATTTTTATTGGTTTTTATTGTATTCAGCTTCCTGATGAGGAGTTGCATGATCAACTCGAAATATTGAAAGAAAAATAAAATATAACTCAAAAATAAAATTTTTAATAAAATTAATTTTTGTTGTTATATGAAAAATTTTTGATGGCCTGGAGCCAGTCAAACATCTTTTATTAATAATAAAGGTCGCTAAAACTCTCAACCTGTTTTTTATTTATTGTTTTTTGGTGAGCTTTGTAGTGGAAAATATCTCAAAAATCCATAAAACAAAATTATAATTTAAAATTTTTTTCGCTAGCTTTAAGGCCCAAAAGAATTTTTTTTTGGAATTTTAAATTCTTTTCCATGGAAAATGATGAATAACATAACATATGTAAAAAAAATTTTCTTATTTTTTTTCGTGGGCTTTGTAGTCAAAAATACTTTTTAAGCCCACAAAAGAGAGTAAAAAAAATTTTATTTTTCACTACTTTTTCGGCCTACAAAAAAAAATTTATATTTTGTATCGGTTTTTTTCTATGAAAAATGGTGAATAACACAAAAGCGTTTACATAATATCAAAAACAAGTGACTTCATCGTGTTCAGCGACTGAAACTACATAAACAACAGTTATCATAGCATATTTTAAAATTTCACTTGATCTTAAAAGCATCAAAAACTACACGGTTCGCTTCATAATTTTATTAAAATTATCGGTAAAAGCGTTTACCTTAAAATGGTCATAAAACCAGTAAATGATCAGGTACGATTTTATGGATCACGTTTTTGGAATCTCCGAACACTAAATAATAATTGTGCTTTGTCTGATTTGGTTAACTATTTTTACCGATCTTGACTTTGCTTGAAACGAACCATGTCAGCCAAAGTGCTAACCGTAAAATGGCCATAAAACGAGCAAACGAGCAGATCCGATTTCGCGGATTATGTATTTGGTATCTCAAGACACTATATAATAATTGTGCATTGTCAGATTTGGTTGAAAATTTTATCGATCTTGATCTTGCTTCAATCGAACCGTGTCTACGAGTGTACCAACTGAAAATAAATGTACCAATTGTGGCAACCGTGATAATACCATCAAGCCAGGTCAAATAGCACATTTTGCTGGCCAAAACTAATTACGGCTATATTATCATGGTGATCAACCGGAAATGTATTTTTTATGTTGACTGTAGACTAAAAGAAGAATTCTGAAAAAACTCTTAACCCTTGTACTACCGGGTCAAAAATGGCGCGCACTGCTTTTTTTAAATATCCCTATTACCATTCGCGAGTCGCCAAATTTGGCGACTCGCTATGTCGAAAGTACAAGTTCGCCTTCAAAACAATGTTGACAAATTGCAAAACACAAATTGACGGCTGAGAAGCTTCAAATTTGAAATTGAAAAATATTCAACTTTTAATTTTTATAAGTGAAAAAAATTAAAATAAAATTAAAATGTTAAGCAATGTGGATTTATACTATTTTGAAGACAATTACGATTTTACGGAGAGCAACATTCAAAGATTGCGGCGGAACATTAGGGACAGCTCGAACCCACTCGAACTGCCTAGCCGGCTGTAAGAAAAGTAATTTTTCAAATATTGACAAGAAATATATGAAGAAATTGTTTTTCCAGATTTGTGTCTTACCCTAGGATTAATAAAGAAGCCTATGTGTTTTTATTGGAAAAAAATGGAAAGCTCATTTACATCAAACCGTTATGCATCAATCCCTCCAATTTTGAAACTGGCTTCTGCACTACGCCTTTTTACTGACGGCTCCTACCAAAAAAATGACTTTGCATTTTTGAGATAGTAATTTGCAGGGATGTTGCGGATGCAGATTGTTTCACATCCGCGGATGCGGATTTTTGAAGGTTCACATCCGCGGATGCGAATGCGAATGCGGATCTTAAGATTTTTTATAATTTTATAAGAAATTTTTATACATGAACTATATTATATGAAGAAAGAAATTAATTTTAATAATTTTATTAAATATTTATTGTTTAGTACGAAAAGTTAAAAATTGGAGCATTATATTTAATAAATAGTAAAATTGCCGCTTTTCGGGGTCAAGCTTATTGCGCAGAGATTCGTAAATTAGATCCCCTCTACTAAACAGTTGTTCGTTAGGAACACTGCCTGGTGGTGTCAAAAAAAAATCTGCATGTTATTGGTGAAATCAGTTTCAATTCTTTTCGATGAACGCTCCATCACTTAAGAGTCTTTTCAGACCTTTTTTTAATGCGGCAAGCAATTAATTCCTATTTAAGGAAAACTTCAGCACTATCATTTTCTGGTATTTCTTCACTCTCATCTTCACTTAATGAATCTAACATCATAGCGAGCTTGCTTTTTAAGCAAGACTTTTTGAAACCAGATGTCTCTTGTCCTAGCTGTTCTATACTATTTTCTGAGGAATCTGTCATTCTTATTTTTTAGCCCCGAAATTAGGAGAACCGGAAACGCCACTCTTAGTATTTCTTCCCTTCAAAATGTCTTTTTTGATGTTTTCCTCAGCCACTTGTCACAGTGTCTGTCAAAGTGTGTGTGAGCATACACGGCTACAACTGACGAATAAGAAGTAACGAGAGTCAGTCTACGTTCGGCCGCGTAATAAAACTGTAATGCTTTTGCTTCTATCAAAATGAACTATAACCATAATAACTAACTTTATAATTAAATAAACAAAATCGTTAAATAAAAACTACATTTAAAATGTAATCGTAAATTAATGGATTTCATTTATTTTATTTTTAAATATTCGACCGACCTGACATTCTCAGAAGTGAAATGGACCTATCGCAATGTACAGTCGTGAATCTTAAGCAAAAGCTTCGCGAGTTGAACTTGAAAAGGGAACTAAAAACGAACTAATCGCGCGTTTGCAAGAATGTGGTGTCACGGAAATCGCTAACGTGTTGGGTGATTCTGTGCAAAATATGAACGAGGATTATTCGTTTGATGCTCAAAATATGTCACATTAGGAATCCGTCTTAGATAAGTTGCGGGATGACGTAAGCGAGCTCCGACGTACAATGGAGGTGCTGTTCCAACAGCTTATTTCGGTCCTTAGTGTAGCCCAAATAACGAATAATAATATTGCTTTGAGCGTTCCAGAAAATTCTTGTACGTCAGCGAGTACGCCAACTCAGCAACAAGCGAAAAATCTGGATAACATAACGCATTTCCAGATAATTTGTGGTCACCAAACGTAACGAGTGCTCCACTATCGTGCACGTCAGCGCAGCCGTTTGCGTCGGTTGCTCGTACGCCGTATTCGTCTTATGCAGCATACACACAAACACAGCCGTTTGTTTCGGTTGTCAACGCATCGCTCTCTTCTTGTGTATCACATATACAAGAACAACCGAGTTCTTCATTTTGTTTTGCACCGTCGTTTGTTTCCGTTAGACATACACAGCCGTTCGATTCAATTGTCAACGCACCTCTCTCTGGTGTAACACATACGCAAACACAGCCGCTTATTATAAACGGCATTAACGAGCCAGATTTGAAGAAAAAAATATCTAATGATTACGCTACATGCAACGAATTGTTACGCGATATAGCAGCATTTTCTGCTCATAATGAAGTTAAAACGCCATCATATTCGAGTGTGAAATCAAATCCACAAATTAATGTTACCACAAATGAAGACAACATTAAATGTTTTAATTGCCTAAAATTTGGGCACTACTCTATGAAGTGTCCAGAGCCTCAACGTAAGGACAGGTGCCAGGTTTGCCACCGCACAAATCGCCAAACATCAAACTGTCCAGACAGACAGAACAAAAACAGTGTGAACATAATCCATGCGGAAATCTTAGCCATTGGTGAAGTAGCCAACCTTATAAAAGAAATTAAAGTCAATGACAAAATAACTTCTGCGCTCGTGGATCCGGGTAGTAATCATACCCTAGTACGAAAATCATTTGCAGACATCGTTGGAGGATCAGTAGTGATGAAATGCTCAACAATTCTAAGTGGTTTCGCCGGAGGAAAATTTACGTGCACCAACAAACTTAATGCTAAAATCGAAATTGATGGAAACATTTTTAAAACCGAGCTGCTCATCGTAGACGACAATCTCATATCCGAGGATGTTCTTCTCGGTAAGGATGCTTTTTGCCGAGAAGGAGTTCGACTAATCATAGAAGGTGATGACTGTTGGGTGGAAACCGTCACTAAATTAACCACAAACAATGAACTTACGCACCAAGATCTTCAAAAACGTCGGAACATTATTTCTGATCAACGCTCCTGTTTTGCTGAGAAAACCTCTGAGCTGGGAAGGTGCTCAGTTAAGAAGATGAAAATGAAATCAAATGCAGATGTTCCTATTAACATAAAACCATACCGTTTACCCTTCGCTAAACGACCTATCGTCACTCAATTTGTTAACGAGCTGCTGAATAACGATATCGTTCGTCCCTCGGATTTGTCATATGCGTCGCCAGTGGTGTTGGTCGATAAGAAAAATGGTGAACATCGACTTTGTGTGGACGCCTTGAGCCGATCGCCCGACTTGCCAGCAAAAGACGTAAACACAAGCGATGGTATACAGATTTCGTCCCGAAAGTTTTGCAAAATAAAGCCATTGTGCATGAGTGCTCCAGATCTCGAAAACGACTCCGGTGAAGATTCAGAGGGAATCGGGGACGATTTACAGTCAGGATTGGCCGAACTGTCACAGTGTGTGAACTGTCAAAGTGTGTGTGAGTATACACGGCTATAACTGACGAATAAGAAGTAACGAGAGTCAGTCTACGTTCGGCCGCGTAATAAAACTGTAATGCTTTTGCTTCTATCAAAATGAACTATAACCATAATAACTAACTTTATAATTAAATAAACAAATCGTTAAATAAAAACTACATTTAAAATGTAATCGTAAATTAATGAATTTCATTTATTTTATTTTTAAATATTCGACCGACCTGACACACTGATGTAATAAATTTGTGCTCATAGAGCGGGTCTAAGTAAGTAGCGATGACATATAAATTGTTTTCCACCAAATTGAAAAATTTCGTTGTAAGTTCACTTTTCAGAGTCGTGCCAGCCTGTCGAATTGGATCGAAATTGTGTGATCTTGCTAAATAGTCATCAACTTTTTTTTCAATCATTTGAATCACTGGATTTACAGATGAAATACGTGCATTTGAGCTGCTTAGCTCCCGTGTGGTTTACTTCAAAGTTTTCAATAATTCAAAACAACTTTTGATGATTTCCCACTCTTCTGGCAAAATGGAGTTAATCTCACTGTCATTGATGTAAAGACTTACACCATCCTTTACCTTTTTTAAACGCTCGAACATGTAAAATGTAGTACATCCGCATCCGCATGAACATCCGCATTAATTATTGCGGATGCAGATGTCCAAATCAATGCGGAAGCTCCGAAATTGCGGATGAGAATATTAGCAACATCCCTGGTAATTTGCCATGAGTGGACTAAAATTAAAATGACAGAAAATCTGCAAGGTTAGGTTAGGTAAAAAGGATCAGTTAAAACATCAATATTTCGACAGAAAGAGATTTTACAGCTTGAATGCAATGACTATCAACTGGAATAATGTTATCTACGTTAGTGCGCTTTCGGTTTTCACTGAGGCACTCATGCGCTAGAACGCAGCCAGTTCTAAACCCGACGCACGTACAGTTTAGCTTAGCAGTCATACGAACGTCACAAAAGGAGTGAAAAGACACCCCGGTCGAACCCATATAACAGACAGAGAGCGGTATAAGAAGCAGTGCCGGCAGTACCAGCGCCAGGGCGTAATTTTCCATAAGTATCGATAAACTTATTTTTATGTAAATTAAGAATCTAAATTTTATCCTGCTATTAACTAAACAAAAGATATATAAATATTTAATGAAATTTGCGTGAATTAAAAAGAAATGAAATTAAGAATCTAAACCACCCGCGTTTTTTAATAAAATTTGACGAAATAGCCAACCTGCGAATATAAATATTCTGTCACAGTGGCGCCCGAGCAGGGACCCTGGCTATAAAATAAAAAAAAAAAAAAAAACTAATACTAATTAAACGCGGCTGAGCGGTTTATTTTTCTAAAAACGGTTAAAATTTTACATATACATCGGAAGCAGCGAAGCCCAGTACGCCGTTAGAAAATAATTACATAGCAAAAGAAAAAACAATAAATTATTTAAAAAAAAAAACTAGTGCTCGGACAGTGAACCGTTCCTTTTAGAAACATTTAGCTTGGACAGACAAGATGTGAACCATTTTTCGAAAAAAAATAAAAATAAAAAATTATTGCTCGGACGGAGAGACAGCGAAGCTTATTTTTTTTCCTGAAAATAAGTATAACAATTTTTCATACAGCGGGAAAATTTATTACTCCGTGAACCCAAATTAGTTAAATAAATTTTATCTATTTCCGAGGAAAGAAAACAGCGTCGACAGTACAACAGCAACGAGAATCATAGACTTTGTCACAGGTGTACTTGAGCCACAACCCAATGATCATGGAGCAGGTACGAAAATGGGCCGTAAAATACGATGGGGGCAGAGATCCTTTTATGTTTGTCGAGCGAGTAGAAGAACTGACCCAAGCCTATGGATTAGACATAGACCACCTTCCGCGAACGATGCCAGAATTACTACGGGACAAAGCTCTAACATGGTTGCGCAATAATAATCAACAATGGGCCACATGGACATCATTTAAGTCAAGTTTTTTAGATTTTTTCTTGCCTCCCCGATACTATGAGACACTAGACGATGAAATCAGGAAAAGATGTCAGCAGCCACGGGAAAAATTTAAAGGCTACGTCCTGGATCTACAGACAATGATGCGTCGCGCGCTTTATACGGAAACAGAACAGCTCGAGCGCATTTTCCGTAATTGCTTACCAGAGTACCAATGGTACATCAAGCGCCGAGAGTTTTCTACCCTAACAGAGCTGATCACGTTAGCGGAAGAGCTTGAGTGCATTCAAGAAAGACAACCTGCGCGACCGACAGTACCAAGAAGTCACCCTGAGCATCACCGCATGATAGAACCAACCACCGTCGAGCGTATCAACGTTCAAACAGCTTGCCGGCGCTGTGGTCTGGATGGTCATATCGCTAGAAACTGTCGAGGCCACCAAAAATTATTCTGCTGGACTTGTGGCAAAGTGGGAGTGCGCACTCTAGGTTGCTGTCGCCCTCCGGGAAACGCAGAAGGAGACCGCCCAGAGCTAGGGGGGGTGAGCGCTCCAGAAAATCGGCCCCAGCAAATGTAGATCACTCCAAATTTTACTGCAAGAGAGTTTTTGCCAACATAATAGTTGGCGGAAGGGAACCCATACCAACGGCAGAGTCTAGCGCGTCATTTGCAGAGGAATCCGAAGGAACGCAGGACAAAAATATCCAGCAGGTAATTAACAAATTTTTAGCCGCAGAAATCCCGAAATTTGAAGCGCTACAAGGGACGACCCATATAACCGCCCACAGAATAGTCATGATGGATGACCGCCCCGTTAAACAGAGGTATATCCCGCGTAATCCCGCAATGCAAGCCCTCATCGACGATGAAATAAATAAATTACTATCCAAAGGATTCATCGAGCCGTCACATAGCCCATACAGTGCACCCATCGTATTGGTACGCAAGAAAACCGGCGGCTGGCGTCTTTGCATTGACTACCGTCAATTAAACAGCCGATCCATCCCCGATGCCTATCCGTTACCCCGGATCACACACATCTTAGATCGATTAAGAAATGCAAAGTACGTCAGTAGCCTGGATTTGAAGGATGGCTACTGGCAAATACCAATGGAGGCCACCAGCAAAAAATTCACGGCGTTCACAGTACCTGGCCGAGGCCTCTTTCAATGGCGAGTCATGCCATTTGGCCTTCACTCAGCTCCCGCTACCTTTCAACGGGCCCTTGACCGAGTCATAGGAGCAGAAATGGAACCATTTGCGTTCGCCTACCTTGACGACATTGTGGTTACCGGATCAACATTTGAAGAACATAAGGAAAATTTGCGGGAAGTATTGAGACGATTAAGGGCAGCGAATCTCAGGATCAACCCCGATAAATGCGAGTTTTTTAAAACCAGTATCAAATATTTCGGCCACGTTGTCAGTGGAGAAGGTATCCACACTGACCCAGAAAAGGTTGCTGCCATCCGTGACTTAGCGCCACCACAGAACATACGAGGGGTACGGCGATTTTTGGGGATAGCATCATGGTACCGTCGCTTCGTGCCTGAGTTCGCTGCAATAGTTCAACCATTAACATCACTATTACGCAAGGGTAAACATTGGAAATGGGGAACGGAGCAACAGCAGGCGTTCGAAATACTAAAAGAAAAACTCACCAAGGCCCCAATACTGACGTGCCCGGATTTTAATAAAACTTTTACTTTACAGACCGATGCCAGTGATGCAGGCCTCGGAGCCGTGCTCACGCAAATTACCAACGATGGAGAACGGGTGATCGCTTATGCCAGTCGCAGCCTGAATAAAGCCGAGAAAAATGAGACCGTATTTGGAAGGCTATCATTTTAACGTGATCACCGATCACCTCTCCTTAAAATGGCTGAACTCCATAAAGAGTCCCGCGGGACGAATAGCACGCTGGGCATTGGAGCTTCAGCAGTACCAATTCACTATCCAATACCGCAAGGGAAAGAGTAACGTGGTGGCCGACGCATTGTCACGACAGCCTCAAGAGATATGCCAAATGGCAACCATAATGAAATAACGCCAACACGGAGTGCGATTGGTTAGAGAAGAAAAAGGCAGAGGTTCGGAACCTACCAGAAAAATTTCCAGACTTTGCAGAGGTCGGCGGTCAATTATATCGTCACTTATCAGGCATCCCTGGAGATGAAGACTGCGCCCAATGGAAATTATGTGTGGCAACCCCACTACGGAAGCGAGTCATGGTAGAAAACCATGATAGTCCCAGTGCTGGTCATCTCGGCATCCGTAAAACCATAGCGCGAATAGCAAATCGTTACTACTGGCCAGGCATGTTTCGAGACGTAAGTCGATACGTGAGATGTTGCGAATCATGCCAATGCTACAAAGTCAGCCAACAGGCACCCGCAGGCGAAATGTTAATAACCATCCCAGACGAACCATGGTCAACAGTGTGCGCCGACTTCATTGGGCCACTCCCACGATCCAAACATGGACATACGATGCTGCTGGTGTTTTTCGACCGATTTTCAAAATGGACTGAATTGTTGCCTCTAAGAAAAGCCACCGCAGAGAGTGTGGTAAAAGGTTTCCGCGAAAGAATTCTCGCCAGGTACGGCGTTCCAAAAACTCTCGTGACGGATAATGGCACACAATTCACCAGCCGAATCGTCAAGGGTTACCTTCAGCAGATCGGAGTACAACAGCGTTTCACCGCCCCCTATACGCCACAAGAAAACCCTACAGAAAGGATGAATAGGACCGTAAAAACCATGATAGCCCAGTTGGCCAACAACGAGCAGAAAACTTGGGACGAGCACTTACCGGAAATAACATTGGCCATTAATACCAGCACTTCAGAAACCACTGGTTACAGCGCAGCATTCCTAACACAAGGCCAAGAGCCACGGTTACCACAGGCACTCTATGACGAGGTCACACTAGGTACCGGAAAACCACAACAAGCACCAGAGTCCCGAGCAGCACAACTACAGGAAATATTTGAGATTGTAAGGCATAACTTGGCGAAGGCTGCTCAAAATCAAGCAAGGCACTACAACCTCAGAAGACGGCAATGGAAACCAAAAGTCGGAGAGTCAGTGTTGGTCAGACAACATCCTCTGTCTAAAGCTATTGACAGCTTCGCGGCGAAACACGCCCCTAAGTATGCGGGGCCCTACGCAGTGCTGAGTTTTGTCTCACCAGTAATTCTAAAATTGAAGAAACCCGGTGACAAAATCAAATGAACGGCTCACTTGAGCGAGATAAAACCTTTCCACTCCTGAGTGTTTTAATTTTTTTTGTGTTCTCCACCAAACAGTATTTAGAACCAAAATTAATCTTTTGTTTCTCCTCCACAGTCACACCGGAAGCACCTACAGCTAGCACGGACCATTGAGAATCGTTGCACAGACATGATGGTATTTCGCAACAGCACTACCAAAATAATTTTGCCTTCCGGAAAGTAAGAGGGGAGTGTGAGGATGGAAGTCGACAGCCTCGTTTCCTTCCTCAAAAACCTGTACAAACGATACAAACAAGCGACGTAACCGCCGCGCCACCGCTTTATTCATATACTTTATTTCTTGTTTAATATAATTTAAGTCTTCTGAAGATGTACAACTAGACAGAATGTATTATTTTTTTATTTATATTATCTAACTTTAAAATGAAAATTAGTGCTTAAAGAATCATAAGACGCACATGTGAACAACTTATTATTAAAGTTGGCATAAGGGCATAAAGCAGTAGTTAAGACACTAGGTTAAGATATTCAGTCATCTGGCACCACCAATTAAAACAGCTGACGTAGCAGAAAAAAGAATCAGCTGATGCAATCGACACTAGCAAGAGGTTGGGTGTTAAATGGAAACCAAAAATTTGGACATTCAATCCGGGTCCGCCGCAGCGAGCAGTCATCAGTCCAGCACCAGTGGTAATATTCACTAATCAAAAATTCTTTTCTAACTTTCAGCTTTGACTTAACATGCAAGTACATTTTCGGTTTTCACTGAGGTGCTTGAGTGTTAGGAAGTTAGCATAGGAGTTGCGTGTGAAGGTTTCGGCTAACTTCAAACGCGTGAATGTTTCGGTTTTCACTGAGGCACTCATGCGCTAGAACGCAGTCAGTCCAGAATCGACATACGTGCATTGTAGCTCAGCGGTCATACGGGCAGGGACTAAAGTTTGGTTTGGCGGCCATTACAGCGTTCGAACATACAAGTACGCTTTCGGTTCTCACTGAGGTACTTGGCTGTAAGAATTTCGTATAGTCGCTCTGCCGAGGTTTACTTTCATAGCATAGGAGTTGCGTGTGAAGGTTTCGGCTAACTTCAAACGCGTGAGTGTGTTTTCGGTTTTTACTGAGGCACTCATACGCTAGAACGCAGTCAGTTCAAAATCGACACACGTACATTGTAGCTCAGCGGTCATACGGGCAGGGACTAAAGTTTGGTTTGGCGGCCATTACAGCGTTCGAACATACAAGTACGCTTTCGGTTTTCACTGAGGTACTTGGCTGTAAGAATTTCGTATAGTCGCTCTGCCGAGGTTTACTTTCATAGCATAGGAGTTGCGTGTGAAGGTTCCGGCTAACTTCAAACGCGTGAGTGTGTTTTCGGTTTTCACTGAGGCACTCAGGCGCTAGAACGCAGTCAGTTCAAAAGCGACATACGTATATTTTAGCTCAGCAGTCATACAGGCAGAGATTTATCTTGACAGCATAGGAGTTGCGTGTGAAGTTTTTCGGCTAATTTCAAAACGCGTGAGTGTATTTTCGGTTTTCACTGAGACACTCATGCGCGAGAACGCAGTCCGTTCAAAAGCGAATACGTATATTTTAGCTCAGCGGTCACACGGTCAGAGATTTATTTTCCTAGCATAGGAGGTGCAAGTGGAGGTTTAGGCTAATTTCAAACGCGTGAGTGCGCTTTCAGTTTTCACTGAGGCACTCATGCGCTAGAACGCAGCCAGTTCTAAACCCGACGCACGTACAGTTTAGCTTAGCAGTCATACGAGCGAACAATAGGAAAAGTTGAGATAACGTCACAAAAGGAGTGAGAAGACACCCCGGTCGAACCCATATAACAGACAGAGAGTGGTATAAGAAGCAGTGCCGGCAGTACCAGCGCCAGGGCGTAATTTTCCATAAGTATCGATAAACTTATTTTTATGTAAATTAAGAATCTAAATTTTATCCTGCTATTAACTAAACAAAAGATATGTAAATATTTAATGAAATTTGCGTGAATTAAAAAGAAATGAAATTAAGAATCTAAACCACCCGCGTTTTTTAATAAAATTTGACGAAATAGCCAACCTGCGAATATAAATATTCTGTAGCGGAACCTTGGACACCGGCGAGCCAAGACCTCGGCCGGAAGGTTCGTCACAGTACATACAACAATTTGATTGAAAATTCAGTGATGCCACATCTGCATTTGCCAATACTTTTCTCAACAAGCCGCGCGAATAATACGAAGTGAACTATTTTGGTTTATTTTTATTTTTTAAAATTTATAAAATGATCGTAGGTTTGCATATTTATTGTTTTAAGTATCTTAGTTAATGTCATTTATTAACATTTTGTGAATAGATTCGATTTATTTAGGAAATATTACTTACTTACTTACTTGGGTGGCCATAACAACCCGTTACCGGGTTACGGCCGACCTCAAAAGCTCTCTCCAGGCGCCTCTGCTTCGCGCGCGCCTTCTCCAATCAGGCACACCAAGCGTGGATAGGGTTTCTTCAGCTTGGTCTTTCCATCGGAGGCATGGTCTTCCTCTCCGTCGTCGCCCAGCGGCTTCCGCATCAAACACCTTTTTCGCCGGAGCTTCTTCGTCCATACGCACAACATGTCCCAGCCAGCGCAGACGTAGGATAGTGATGCGCTTGACTATGTCGATGTCATTGTAGAGCTCGTACAGTTCATGGTTCATTCGAATACGGTAGTCGTCGCCGACGCGAACAGGACCGAAGATTTTGCGAAGAATTTTTCTCTCAAACACCCCAAGTGTGGCTGCATCGGTCTGCGACACAACCCATGCTTCTGCACCGTAGAGTAGCACGGGTAAGATGAGCGTCTTGTAGAGTGTCAGTTTTGTCGGGCGAGAGAGGTCTCTACTACTCAATTGCTTACTGAGACCGTAGTAACACCTATTAGCAAGAGTGAGTCTTCGCTTTATCTCCAAGCTGATATCGTTTTGAGTGTTCACGGCGGTGCCAAGATAGGTGAATTCCTTGACAACTTCGAAAGTATAGCTGTTCGCAGCAATGTTGGATCCAATGCGCCGCGTCTCCCTGCTTGTGGACAGCATATACTTTGTTTTGCCCTCGTTCACCGTCAAACCCACCTTCGCTGATTCTTTTTCGATAGCAGAAAATGCAGCAGTAACATCTCGCTTACAACGTCCAATGATATCAATATCATCGGCATATGCAAGGAGCTGGACACTTTTGTAGAAAATAGTGCCATTACGATGCACACTGGCTTTTCGCAACACCCCTTCTATCAAAAAGTTGAAGAGGTTGCAGGATAGTGGATCGCCTTGTCTGAAACCTCGTTCGGTATCAAATGGTTCGGAGAGGTCCGTTCCTACCCTGACGGAGCTGGATGTGTTGCTCAACGTCATTCTGCAAAGCCGCACTAGCTTCGCAGGTATACCGAACTCAGACATGGTGGCATACAGGCAATCCCGTATCGGGCTATCGAAAGCAGCCTTAAAATCGATAAAAAGATGATGGGTATCGATCTGTTTTTCGTGGGTTTTTTCCAGGATTTGACGTAGTGTGAAGATCTGGTCTATGGTGGACTTACCAGGTCTAAAGCCGCACTGATAAGGCCCAATCAGTGTGTTGGCGAACGGCTTAAGTCTTTCACACAGTACGGTCGACAGGACCTTGTATGAGATGGCAAGAAGACTGATTCCCCGGTAGTTTGCGCAAATTGTAGGGTCACCTTTCTTCAGTATAGGACAAAGGACAGTATATATATAGACAGTATAGGACATTTAGGAAATATTACACATAAAATTTATGCAATTGTGGGAATATTCCATTGGTTTGCAACAGTGGCTACATTGTTTCTAAAGTTCATGTAAGTACAACATAGCCACTAAAGTCTTCTCTGAGTTTGTTATGCACTTGACAGACTTTTCGTTCGGATTTGACAGTAGGTTACGGCATGCATGCATGCAACAATGCATAGTTTAGTTGGCCCTTAAAACGTCAGGCGTCAAAAATAAACAATTTGAAATGAAAAAAGTATGAAAAACAACAAACGAGTACTCAAATAACAACGAGCAGGAAACTTAACGACTTGATCGTTTTTTTCGTACATAGCTAGCAACTTGGCAAATAAAACACAGCAAATAATAAATAAATTTTTCAAAAGCTTTTGTCACACACAAATTTTATTCTCCCGATTTTGACATATTTGGCGAACGAAAGTTAGGCGACTCGAAAACTGTAAAATGAAAATTTTTGACATTCGCGCTATTTCGACGTTTCAGGCGGCTCGCAAACGATAATAGGGCTATCAATCTCATAATTATTAAAATAAGAGAAGAACTAAATAGGAAGAACTTTACCCTCTATAATTTTCTTTGAATGAATGAGAATTTTGTGTCAGGTTTTTGCTTTTTTACCAATATTTTGCTTCTAAGCCAATTAATATTTTACTGTTGGAAAACAGGCAACTTCTGTGGCTTTTTATCCATTTTTCGTAACCTCTAATCAGTTCCGGATTAGCCCCTAAGCAAATTAAGCAATTGCTTAGGGCATCACGTTGCCGGCGGGCACCATAAATATATCTGGTATTTCAGAGACATTTAATAAAATTATAGATATGATAGAAGTCATTCCTGTGGAAGCCATGTAAAAAGGAAAAACCAAAAGAGAAGCAGGTAATTTGACAGATAAACTACAGGAATTAGAGTTCGTACATATGTATGTTGGTCATGTGGGACAAGTCTCGAAAAACTAGAGACGTGCGCCAGTATTTACAAATCGTTCGTCGATTTTTTAGAAAAGCTACGAGATGTGGATTTCAAAGACACGCGTCAAAAACGAAGGTAAAAATGTCCAATTACGGCCCAGTTCCTGAAGTAAGTCTCAGCCCGAGAGAACAGTTTAAGGTCATGAGTTTTTATGGCGTCATTGATAAACTGAATGTAGAGATGCGAAGAAGGGGACAGATATTTAACGAAATAGTAGACAAATTCTCATTCCTGGCTAAAATATCTGATGTAGATAAAATTTTGTTTCCCGATCAAACATCAGAATACCGTCAGTATTTTAGAAATTTAGTAGACACATATCCACAAGACCTTAATACCGGTTTAGAAAATGAAATGCAGCAGTTTCATTTATATGTCATAAATAACACAAGTTCCAGTGATTTGTCTCGAGCAAGTTCATAACAAACTCACGCACAATTGTACAAAAGAATACACGTTGATAAAATTGAATCAGCTTTCCCTAATGCGTATATTTTTATGCCTGATGATATCGAACAACACAGCAGAACGATCTATTTCGAAAATGAAAATTGTAAAAAATTAGAAAAGAACGACGATGCTGCAGGAAAGGCTCGATGATTTATCAATATTATATATAAAAGCAGATATGCTAGAAACGTTGAACTTAGAAACTATTGTCCGATGATCTATCTCATTATAATAAATACATGAAAAAATTTTTAAGTACCGATACTAGTTCTCTAGTGGATAGGGGCGTCCACAAGCGTAGATTGCTTAAGGCATCGAGTATTCTTAATCCGGCACTGACTCTAATGCAAAAATTATGCGCACTCTGCCGCAAATGACTTGGACTAGTAGCATCCTGAGTATTTTCAATAAATATTTTAATGCTTCCTCTTATTTTTGCAACCAGACTTCGAATAAATCGGAATTACGGAAGAATAAGTCACATATGAAAAAAAAAACGCACCTCGAAATTTCTAAATAACATTTACAATAGGTCCGTTCGAGCCGGAAAAAATAGGTAAATATTTATAAATATTTATAAAGTTTTACCACAAAAAGCGTTCGAGCCGGGAAAAATGTGGTGGTTGAGAGGGAAAAAATTATAGTAAGAAAGCAATTGATCACTTCCCTTCCAAAAAAGAGTTTCATTTTTCACCCAGACAAATTTCTTGTGACTGAAAATTGAAGATTGTCAAAATCGTAGGCAACGAGATTAGAAACTCACTTTTGACAAGCGAGGGAAAGAAAATTTCATGTCTCAATCGAATCTGTCCAAAACTTGCCTTAGAAAATACTTCAGTACTTAATTTTTTTTCATTTGTTGAAAGGTTGTGTTAAGAAGGAGCAACATTGCAAAAACCTTGAAATCACATTTTTTGGTAAATGCTCATTTATTCAATTAAATAGGTGAGCGATTTTTGATTGAAGAGGAATCGTAAAGTTGAATGATTGTATGATAGTCAACCAGATAATTATTTCTAAAATAATGTTTTTCGATGCGCACAGTTTTAAAATAAGAAATTGAAAATGTAGCTAGATCAAAATTACCCTATTTTTCATTATTTTGTACAATTCCATCGAAAATAAATTTTTGTTTGAACAAAAAAATTTTTCTTCACTAATTAACTGTTAAATGTAACGTAAATTTCTTAAAAAACTCATGCACAAGATTTTAACCCTTTTGAAAGCAGCGGGAATATTTTTCCCACCATTTTTTTTAAATTATTGTTCAATGAATTTTAAGAAAAGTTTTTTTTTCCTTATGGCAAAATTTTTATGGCCATTCGGCTTACATTAAAAATAAAAACTTGAAAGCATATACAAAAATATTTAACTCAAAATGTAAAATAATAAATAAATTTAAACCAAATCTCTTAATTTATACTAAGCAATAGTTTTAAAATGCACTTTATATACTTTAAAAAAATCTCCAATCAAAAATTGTGGCTCTAATCTACTTTCGGATATACAGTGGCTCACAGCTTATTTGATACAGTGCATGCTTTTAACTTCAATGCTCTGTAACTTTGAAACTAAGTGGAATATGAAAAAAATTTGTATGTCATTTGAAAGAAAAAAAATTGTAGTTTAAAAAAAATGTTTATTTATTGTAAAAAAATATTACCTGGAATTTTTATAATAAAAAATCGAAATAAACTACTAAATTTCATGTAACAGCTTATTTGATGCAGACATGTAGTTATGAATTGAAAAACATTGTTTCAAATAATGATTTTGTAATTTTAAATATGTAGTGTGGTAGCCTCTTTGGTCATCTACAGCTTAAAGACGGATTGGCATCGAAGCTGCAAATTTGTTATTGGTATCTGGCGAATTATAGCGCCACTCAGTTGTAAGTGGCTTGTTTTTGTCGTTTTTGTTTGAAATGTTGTGTATTCGAAAATTATTTTCCAAAACTGCCCATAAATTTACAAGCACATTTAGGTCAGATGACTATGGTGGCGGTGCCATCAAATAAGGGCACTTGTATATTAACCAGAATTGAACTATAACCGCTTTGTATTTTCGGTTTTTATCTTGGTAAAACCGTAAATTTGTCTGCAAGCCCAGATTTTCGGCACTCTGCAACAAATTGACACTTATAATCTGAAGACACATGTCCATACTAATGATATTTTCCATAAAAGCCAAATTTCCGGTACCAACAGTAAACTAGTGTAGTTATCTCAAAAAAAATGCAGAATACGACTTTTCCAACTTTTGAAATCAATATATCTGTAGAATTGTAGTTTGTAGAGAAAAATAAAATAAACCATTTTTGTGGAAAATTGCATAATCTACAACTTTTTTAAACCAACTTTTACAATGGAGCGAAAAACCGTAATTTCTCAGTTTGACCTTGAATTACAATTTTTGCAGAAGTAGGATCGGCGGGGACTTTTGACATTTTATTTGTAATAGTGTATTTAAGACGTGTACCAATTTTCAGCTCTATGCGAATTATTGCAAACTTAAATGTCTATTTTGACTGGGCTATGAAGATAATTAAAAAATTTATGTCTTCAAAAAATAAGAATAAGATAAAAAAATTTCTTTGACAATGAAGTCTATTTAATTATTACAAAAATCGAGGATTTCGTTGAAAAACAGGTACATTTTATTTATTATTATATTAGAAGAATTAAATTTAGAATTTAATGTTCGCTCAGTTTTACGTTTAGGATACATTTCTTGTATAACTTTAATGGCTCGTTCTGCAAATATATTAAATCGCTTTAAATTTAAAATGGCAGGATCTTCCTTAATCCAGTGTTTGAGTAAACATTTATGAGGACTTTGTAGGGCTTGACGTATATTTCCAAATTTTAAAACCGTTGGTTTGAAAACAATTATCAGAGAACTACACGTCATGCCAAGCACTGCATATAAATTTACAAATCGGCAAAAGTTTTATCCTGTGTTCGAGGATGAGTATGAACGTTAAATTTGCAAGAATAGCCCTAGAATTCCAGCGAGCATTGCTGACCGCTGGTATAGCTCTAAACTTTATATAGGGAAATCTTTTATTTTTCTCATAAAACTTTAAAATTTGTCCAAGCTCATATGGGCATTTCCACCAAAAGGTACACCATGAGAAAAAAAATTAAAAGTTATTAAAAAAACCTTATTATCTGATATTATCTAAGAAAAATATTCAAATTTTATTAATTCAAACAATTTACATTTGAATTCATTGACAACGGTGAGCAAACCGACTTTAAAACTGCATAAATGAAGTTTCTCTTATTTGTAATTTTGAATAGTATTTTGTCATAAATATTTAAATATATAAGAGAGATGATATATGATGAAAGTCATTCCGAAAAATCTCTCTCCCAACAACAATTAGCTAAAAAAAAAATGAAAAGGCATCAAACCAATCTCTATTAACTGTAAATTTTTAATTTGCTTTAGTTCATGTTCTAATGTCCCGTCCGCCATCAAAAAACATCATTTGTTCCCATTTCGTGGTTAAGGACAGTAGTAAATGTGCCAAAATTTTTGTTTAAACAGAGTTTTATGAATACAATTAAAAAAAGAAACAACGAGTGCAAAAAAGTAAAATTTAAAATTTTTAGAGCTGTTTAAAGTTTGTGCCATCCGCAATCGTCAATGTAAACTTTTGTAATCTAGGCAGTTGCAAAACGGTTAGACCCCTTTTTAACTACCAGAACACAACATAATTGCTTAAATTCTTTTTTTTTGCAAAGTTGTAAAGAGAGGTAAAGCCCAATACAATTTTCTTCAATAGTAGGTGGTGCCACGCCCCTAACAGGAAAATACGTTTTCACAGCTAATCTAGTAAACATATTTTAATTAAATTAATTAAATTTAAGAAAGGTTATAAGAGACCCCAAGTCCTTTAAGTAGGCGTGGCACCGCCCAAAATAGATTAAACGCAGCCACAGAGTCGCTCCACCAATTATAATCCAATTTGGTATGGGTAATGCTACCAACTTATGTTAATGCAAAATAAGTATATTTTTTTCTAAGAACACTAAAAAGTAAGTAAGTATTAGTAAGTATAATATTTAAAAATAAGTATAAGTAAGTATGTATTGTTAGAAAAAAATTTTTCTTACAGGGTACGCAAAATATCACTCACGAATGCTCATTCCTTACTTTTTCTCACTCATGCGAATTCTATTTTGTGCTTTCTCGTGAGCTTGAGTTGTTTTTGTGTGTCACTTCAATTGAAAGCTCACATTGCGTACCTCATTTGATGAAAATTACTCTTTGATAAATAGACACAACAACAACTCTAGCTCACGAGAAATCACAAAACAGAATTCGCATGAGTGAGAAAAAATAAGGAATAAGCATTCGTGACTGATATTATGCACCCTGCTCTATATTCGAAGGTTTTATCCTCAGGTCTGGTTCTACGTTAAGCTTGTTTCTATTTTTTGATTTAGAACATACATATATAACAGTGATGGCATTTTCGGTACAATTGTACTTTTTTCGGTACATTTGCGTTCTGAAAAATCGTTGTCAGTACATTCGACTAGTTTTCAGTACATTCGGTACATTTGGGGCATTTTCAATAAATTCGCCACATTTTTAGAACATTTTCAGTACATTTTCGGTATATTTGGAATATTTATAATATTTACCTTTTTTTTTGTTTTTTAGTAAATGACAATAACCGCGATGAGTAGATTTATAGTAATTACCTGTACCTATATAATATAATTACCCTATTAAATTAATTACGTTTTTTTTAGTAAATGAAAATAATCACGCATTGTATAGATTTTGTAATTAGATGTATCTAATTTTGCTAGGGTTTTTGAGATGGGAAAAGTGAAGACTTTTTTTTTTTTTGATAGTAAATTTTAGAACAATTTCGTGCATTTTAGGAAAATTGGGTGTTCAAGAAAAAAAAGTACATTCGGGCTCAAAAAAGTACATTTGAAGTATCGATTCAGTACATTTTCACAAAACCCAAATGCCATCACTGATATATAATAGTCCGAAAAAGCCTGTTCACACAAATACTTCGTACAAATCGGAATGAAGTTTTGGAGGGCCTTACTTGCAAATGCAGGGTAATCGGATTTTAGGAGGAATTAAAAGTTAGCTAGTTCAATTTTATTAAACTTCAGTTTCAAAACCGAATCGGAAGAGATATCAACGAGCGTATCTTGCTCTAATGTCGACAATTGCTTAGCATTACTAACATCTGTGTTGAATGGATCCCAGAAACAGTCGTTGCCAGAATCAGGATAGGGAAAATACTTCCGGAAGCTGCTTTTTAGAGCCATTAAATGTTCGACAAAAAGCAGCCGCGTTTCATTATCGAGCTCTTTATTAGAAAATTCTATAAAATCGCCGAATGTTGGAAAAGACTCATAACCACAATTTTGAATGCGTTTGAATATAATTCGATTTTTTTTATAATCACTTTAAATTTATTTGAAGCTGCACCTTGTAGGCTCAAATATAAATTTACAAAAATTGATGATGTTGTCAAAGAGTGGAAACAGTTAGATGCTGGGCATCCCTGGTTTGAACAAAAGTAAAAGCACCCCCAGGGGTCCTCGGACCACAGTTTAAGAATCTCTACAATAGGGTAATTCACGATCTTGTTGCATCGTTGCAAATGCAAAATTAGCTGCTTTTACAAAAACAAAACGCATTGATATGCATTTGCAATATGGTGTGTTCACAAAAATCTTCTCTTGCAAAAACGCATTTGCAACGATGCAACAAGATCGTAAATTACCCTAATATATTTTTAAAACCTCTTCCAATACATATATGTTTTTCAAACAATTAAATTAACAAAAAGTAAGTATAAATAAGTATAATTCTTAAAAATAAGTATACTTATAAGTATTGAGTTTTAGTAAGTATATAAAGCTGAAAATAAGTATGATACTTACAAAGTATAGTTGGTAGCATTAGGTATGGGGATAAGCTGATTCCTGATAAGAGACATTTTTTTTAGTGGGGCGATGTCACGCCCCTTATAGGAAAAAACGTTTAAACAGCATTAATCTCATTAATTTAATTCGACAGTGATTAATATTAAATTTGTTTTTTAATCTCAAATACATAAAATATATGAAAATTTACCAAGTAAACCGTAATGGAAAAATATGTCCCATTCGAATGTCTCGTCACGAATCATATTATACTTTGTAAGAAAAAAAATAAAAAAGATTTTTCAATTAAACGAAATTTAATAAAAAGTGCTATTATTCCATAACATTTTAAAATTAGTTGCGTTAAAAAACGTTGGTAGGTTTCGCTGACTCATGCTTTTCTATAAATGGCCATGAAAAACACTTTCATTTTTTTCCCATTCGAATCGCTCTTTTATTGCTTTTATCTTGGAACCGGTAGTACGTCTGCCATCAAATTTACCGCTATATATATTGCTACCAAAGGGCTATTCCTTTAAGTAACAGAAGAAAAAAAAAGTGTTTTACTTTGACTTTTATTCCACTTTAAAAGTGTACGACTGTCCCATTCGACACCATGGAAATGCCCATATGCATTTAATTTTCAATTTTTCATCGTTTTGAATGAAGTTCTGTTTAAGGTACCGAGAAGATATCATATGAAATATTTGGTGATGTTGATTTTCCGACAAGTAACTCATTCATAACATGTTTCAAAATTAAATCTAAACGTGATGCTGACAACCAACATATGGCAGTGGAGACAAAGCTTTTGATTTAAAAAGATCTTGCAGCAACTTTACAACTCCATGTTTTTTTCCACTAATAACATTTGTTGTATCACATTGAGTTCCAAAGCTGAAATTTTTCAAAAATTTCCTAAAGTCCTTTAATTGTCACTACTGCCTTTGTTGAATCTAAACTCATTCTTTTTTTTTTTTTTTAATATTCGCCAATGCATTATACCTGCTTATTATAACCGTCAGCTTTGGAATTTTGCACAGTTTGCTTAAATATTTTTCAATATTACCGATTTCTCGTCTTTTAGTTTTACTTTTTTCAAAATGGGTGAGACTATTTTTCCATACGATAACATTTTTTAAAACTATATTTTCACTTTTCTTACATTGTAGTTAGGTACAGAATACGAATAAAAGAAATTAAAAACAAAACAAAGCAAAAAGTTATATTCGTACAGAAACGCCTTCTTGTTTTTTATTAGGGAAATATTTTAAATTTGCCTGCAAAGTGTTTTTTGATTTATGCGGGAGTTTTTTTTTTGTAATTAAAAAAACTATTGTTACATTTCGTTTATTTGTATTATTTCGCAACATGTTTGGGTATGTAAAATTTTAATTTCGAAATATTGTTAAAAGTCATACCCCTAATGTACATTACATATTTGTGCATCTCTATATTCAAAAATTAACTGTCGAAATTATGAGAAAAAATTCACTTTGATTTTTGGATTGAAGCCATTTTGAGAACGTGAGAGTAAATCGATTTTCAATTGGCTGTCATCCTATTTGCTTTTTTTTGGCATTCATAACATTTCAATTGACCGTTCACCAAAGTTAAGCGCAAAACACTGACGCTAACCTGCAACACCAATTACGATGTGCAAATACCCATATTGAGATCGATTTGCAAAAGTTAAGTAAAAGAGTGGAGAAACAAGTATGACACTAGCAAAATAAGAATTAATTAATTTAATTTTTTTTATTTCATTTATAAGAAGTATAATAAACACAATAATAACAGTGGGTCACAGCTTATTTGATGAGATTATTCGTCTTATTTTCGCCAAATAACATGTTTTGAAGACCACTGAGTACTGGAATTCAGTAATATTTGTGGACGAATCGAAATTCAACTTATTTGACTCAGATAGCATGTCGCGAAAGCCAAATAGAAAAAACAACGAGGATAACATACACGCGATATAAAAAAGTGCCATGGTTTGGGCTTGCATGTCAGCTGCTGGTACCGGAAATTTGGCTTTTATGGGAAATATCATTAGTATGGATATGTGTATTCAGATTATAAGTATCAATTTGTTGCAGAGTGCCGAAAATCTGGGCATATAGACAAATTTACGGTTTTACCAAGATAAAAATCGAAAATACAAAGCGGTCATAGTTTAATTCTGGTTAATATACATACATGTGCCTTTATTTGATGGCACCGCCAGCATAGTCACCTGGGTTAAATCTGCTTGTAAATTTATGGGTGATTTTGGAAATAAAATTTCGAATACACAACATTTCAAACAAAAACGACCAAAAAAGCCACTTAAAACTGAGTCGCGCTATAATTCGCCAGATACCAATAAAAAATTTGCAGCTTCGATGCCAAACAGTCTTTAAGCTGTAGATGACCAAAAAGGCTACCCACTACATATTTAAAATTACAAAATCATTATTTTAAACAATGTTTTTCAATTTATACATGTCTGGGCTTAAGTTTTCTTTAGCTGACATTGTCCAGTTTTATTTATTTTTTAGGGGTAAAAGAGGGTTAAAAATAAATAAGAAATATACAAAAAAAGTGTCGCTCGAATCTAGTTTCGGAGATATAGCCATCGGAAGTTCCGGATATAGCTTTTGTAAAAACAATCGTAAGTTGGGAACCCCTGTATGGATATCAAAGAAAGAAAGATAATTTAATGGTCTTCAATAATGGTATGTAAAGTATTGAAATTCAACCTATATTTTTGGAGATATGACGCGTATTTTTTTTAAATATACATTTTTTTTAAAAAAAATTGTGTTAACAACCTATAGTTTTTTGGTATGATAAGAAAACTTAGTTTATTCCCTTTAATTTGTTCTAAATTTTTAATTATTTACCCCCTTTTTTCCGGAAAACAAAGAATTATATTCAATGAATTCTTATGAAAAGTATGTATTTATGGACAAAATCAATAAAAACTCAGTAACAACAACAACAACATTAACAACAGCAACAACAACAACAACTATTATTATAAGGGGATTATCATTATAAAATTTAAATAGTTTTATTAAAAATCGCGCGCGGTGCTCTTTTTCTTCAATATAAACTTAAATTTTAAGAAATTTTTTATTTATATAAAAAACTATCATTATAAAAGATCGCGCGCGATTTTTAATAAAAATTTTTTGCCTGCGGCGCTAAATATTTTAAAAGTTATGCCAAGTAAGTCTTATACATAGTATAATTACACGTTTTTTCCTTTGTTTTCAACTAAAAAACGGTATTGTATTGTAATGTTTTTAACAATAGCTTAAAGTGAGGAGTGAATTAAAGTGATTAATAAAAATTTTTAAATTTTATAATGATAATCGCCTTATTATAATAGTTGTTGTTGTTGTTGTTGCTGTTGTTTTTGTTTTTGCTGTTGTTATTGTTGCTGAGTTTTTATTGGTTTTGTCCATAAATACATACTTTTCAGAAGAATTCATTGAGTATAATTTTTTGTTTTCCGGTAAAAAAAGGGCTAAATAATTAAAAATTTAGAACAAACCATACCATTTAAAGGGAATAAACTAAGCTTTCTTATCATACTAAAAAAATTATACGTCGTTAACACATTTTTTAAAAAAAAAAAATGTTTTTAAAAAAAAAATTGTTCAAAATTCAGAAAAATTGCCATATCTCCAAAATTATAGGTTGAATTGCAAAACTTTACTCAACATTATTGAAGCCCAATAAATTATTTTTCCTATGACACCCATATTTTCGGTATCGAGACAGGGGTTTCCAACTTATGATAGTTTTTACGAAAGCTATATCAGGAACTTCCGATGGCTATATCTCCGAAACTAGATCCGAGCGACACTTTTTTTTCATAATTTTTATTTATTTTGAACCCCCTTTTACCCCAAAAAAAAAAAAAATTGGACAATGTCAGCTAAAGTAAACCTGTTCCTTCATTTTTGTTTAATTTATAGAGCAATTAAAAAGTGGTTCTATCCTG
This sequence comes from Meiosimyza platycephala, assembly GCA_963662105.1. NCBI lineage: Eukaryota > Metazoa > Arthropoda > Insecta > Diptera > Lauxaniidae > Meiosimyza > Meiosimyza platycephala. The sequence continues at coordinate 52,135,374 of OY759211.1, read as the reverse complement.
ATGAACCAAGAAAAAAAGGAGAATTTCACACATCATTATAAAAAATTAACGAAAAGTACCGTTATAATGCATTGAGACTGATTTTTTATCTTTAAGTAGTACATTACAAGTGATATTATAATTCTGAAAAGTTGGAATATTTATTGCTTCTGCATTTACAATTTATAGAGATTTTTTGCTTAAAATTCAGTTTGTTCTATCTTGATGAACCACAGTGTAGGTACATTAAGGGGTTCCAACTTATGATTTTTACAAAAGCTAAGTCCTAAGCCTCCGATGGCTATATCTCTGAAAACAAAACCGAGCAACAGTTTTTGATTACATATTTATTCTAAGGATTGAAAACCAAATAAAAATTTTGTCTAATAAAATTTGGCGAATGCGAGCTATGTGTAGTAAACCACTTGCGTCTCTAATAATAAACCTATACGCCAAGGACTATATAGAAAACGATAATATAATGACCAAAATATTGTCCAGGGGTACACAGATGCTTGTATTAGCATTATTTAAAAATGTACTTGGTTTCTTTTGTTTCTTCACCAATGCATTATTTTAAATTGCCATATTCAACTTTAGTAAGCAGGCTAACAATATTTAAAACAAAATTTACTTACGCACAATAAACTCCACTTAATAAAAATTATTATAGACACGACAAACTTATTTTGCATTCGAAGATTAATTTTTGAACACTTATAGATTTTAATTTCTGTGATAAAAAGAATTGGCTTGGTACAATTTTGTTGAGTCACAACAATTCCCTATCCTCCGGCCCCTTTCCAATTTTATTCCTATTATTTCCGAATCAGCTGCTTGGATTTTTGTTTACGTAAATCATATGTTATTTCTTCGAACATCCACCAGCCAGAAGATAGCCTGCAGTAATTTTTTAAACACGTAAAATTTTGCAGTCGAAACCTTTAGTGGTATTCTGTAAGGTGATAGTTGACTGTCGCTTTTTTGATCGTCGTTTTTAAAAACGTCAGCTTAATATGTAGCTATCACATAAAAGCAAGCGAAAAAAAAAGTGCGATTGATAATCAAACAACACAACATTCGTATGATTTTTTTGAATTTATAGTCCAAGAGCCCGATGTAGAAAAGACGAGTAAAATTACAGGATAAGATTTACGGGAATGGTAGTTATACATTTTGGTGGAACTAACCAACCAGGATTACCTTGCCAAAGCCTGTCCCGATGCCCGAAAATGCCCGAATTTTAACCAATTTTGTTGTTTTAATTAAAAATGTAGTATGAAGCAGCTCAAAATGTATGCCAAATGATAGAACTCGAAGAGGTCTAAATTTAAAATATGACTCGCCCATTTTCAAATGCAGTTAAAAGACTAAAAATTTTTTTTTGAGATATTGGTATTTTTAGGTTCATTATCTCCATGGCTATCAAATGATCATGTAATAGAGCTCAAAAAATATTAAAACCATGTCAAAATCGGCCAAGAAATATGTGAGCAGGTGCAAAAGAAGTTAATTCCTATCAGCAGACAAAAGCAAAACGAATTATTTTCCACTTGAGTTGCAAAAGCAGTTAATTCCTCAATTCGACAGCTCTACCAGTATAATTTTATATGTGTCGGTCGCTCAAAGTAGAACCAAACAATTGATAATACATTTTCGTATATTTGGACGGAAGATTTATACCAAAAGGGTTCCAACCAATTTGCGTCCGCAGTATATCACAGATAATTAATTTATCACTTGAGGGAATTAATAGTGTTACTACTATCCTCAGATGGATGCGGAGGTCAAAATAAGAATAAAACCATGACCATATCACAAAAGTAGTAGCTGATTACCCAATAGTAGGTCATTCATATATTCCACCAGACAGAGTATTTGGTAGGCTGGAGAAACAATTTAGAACTTTTTCTGTAATTGAAAATCCGCAGCAGTATATACAGTTAAACCTCCTACACGGAAAAAACACCAACTCAAATTTTATTAAAAATTAATAGGGGATTATAAAAATTAAAATCTGAAAACAAATATTACTCTTTTATAGTAATAAATAGAAAATCCTTATTAAAAATTCTATTCTAGTTTGTAAATATTTTTATTTTACATTTTTTAATAAGTGAATATTAAAAATTATTTTCTTCATTTTAATTATCACCTAAAAACTTTGAAATTTTACAAAGAATTAATTAAATTTTAATAAATTGCCACATTAGAATTTTTATATATTTCATATTGTAATATATGATTCCCGCTTTATAATTTTTAAAAAGTAGTTATAGAAAAATTATTTCAAGATTAGTAATTTTTATTATATTGAATTTTATTTCTCTTTTGTGTTTAATTTGTACTCTGTTTGAGTTCTCAACATGTTCATGCAAAAAAATAAATATATAAGGCTTGCCAAACTCTTACTAATTGGCTTTGAAGTAATGTGTTGAACAGAATTGGGACGGTGTCGGGAAAGCGGCAACGGAAACTCGCTGGCCGTCCCAATTTTGTTCAACACACAAAAAATTTTAAAAATAAATTTCAGTTATTATTATTTCATCATAAAAACTTTATAATATGCTTTTTAAAAAATAGTACAGTTCTTTTAAAATATAATAAATTATTGCAGAAATTTTAAAATCTACTTTGTAAAAATTAAAAACTTGCATTCGAAAAATTAATGCCTGCTTGATGCAATTTTTATATTACACTTAGTAATTTTTAATAGCCACTCGAACCGTTTCTAAATTACTAAATTACCTACTAATTTTTCTTAAATTTTGATTAATATTTACAATAATTTCGAGTTTCGTTTTTTCCATGTACAACGCAGTAAATAGGTTCCTGAAAAACTCCGCGTTGTAGGAAATCGCGTTGTAGGAGACTCTAAATCCACACAAAAATCAGAGTTTGGTTCCAAAGTAAAAAAATTTTCAATAAAATATTGGAATTTGTATAGTAAAAATATGTGCTTAATATAATTTTGTGTATTTATTTGTTGAGTCATAAGAACATTTTTGTAGCTAAATTTAAAAATTTATTTGCATTTAAATAAAGTTACATACATATAAATATGGTTTTAAAGAAACTTACTTATTCACCTTAAAATAATTTTATCAAAACTCTTTTACGAAAAAAACAACAACTGTTTCACAAATTTTTTATAATTAACCTGGAATTAGACTGATTATTTTTTCGCAATTTTTTACACGCTTTATTGATGCTTTTATTTGCAATGCCGACAACAAACTAGCAAAAAAATTATTACATCAAATGAAAGTAGCATAAATCGTTGTGTGATGTTAGAACCGCGGGGAAACCCCTTTTTTTAATTTTGTCGTTGACTACACAATTACGTATTTGTATGTCACATTGTAAACACATGTTCAAGTGTTGGGTGGCAATGCTATAAAAAAGATAGGTATCAAAGTAAGAACAAAATGTAAAGAATTTTATTTGGGCAAGAAAACCTTTTTTTCGTTGACTACACAATTGCGTATTTGTTTGTCACTTTGTAAACACATGTTCAAGTGTAGGGTGGCAATGCTATAAAAAAGATAGGTATCAACGTAAGAACAAAATGCAAAGAATTTTATTTGGGCAACCTTTTTCAAATTAAAATAGTAAATATTTGAAAAAATTTTCATAAAAATCGCGTTGTAAGAGTAGCGTTGTAAGAAAATGTCCACATTTTGGGAACCGCGTTGTAGCGAAACCGCGTTATAGGAAACCGCGTTGTGGGAGGTTTAACTGTACGTAGGTATAGTGGAAAAATACTGCACTATTATTTTTTTAGGGGAAAGATGTCGTGTTCAAGACTGAAAAAACTGAAAACTGACAAATTATTCCACTTCTAATTTTTATAAGTGAAAAAAATTAAAATAAAAAGTAATTATGTACTTTATGACCCCATTTTTGGATGGGGTGGGGGTTGCGGGGGTGATAAAAAACGATGGTTTCGATGAGAATCCGAAGGAATTAGCCATCGGCAACTCCTTTAAAAAAATTATGGAGCGTTGAAATTTCTGGTAAAATTTGATGACGCAGGCCGCCCACTTACCCCTACTCTTATGTAAAATTACTGTGGCTGGCAAACTAGGTGTTGGATATATTATAGACTGATCCGCTGCCGAAATCCAACGGAATTATGTTCAGAGTACCCCTTGTGAACTACCCCCGCAACCCCCACCCCCTGTGACAAATGATTCCGGACATTTATGCGATAGTAATTTGCCATGAGTGATATAAATTGGAAATGACAGAAAATCTGTAACACCGGGAGTCATTGGTTGCTAGAGCTGGGAAAAATCGTTAAAAAAACATCGATGTTTTTGATGTCAAAATCGATATTAATCGATAATTTCGATTTTTTTCACTACAGAGAACGCAGGTGATGAGGAAAATTCCTTCCCTGCAGGGAACGCAGGCACAGAGATGAGAGAAACTCCTTCCTTTCAAGAGACGGTTTCTCTGTCCCTGCAAGGATCCGTCCGAATATAAACAGCTTTAAGGTGGTCTCTCAAACTGGTTGTATTTCCATCGCTAGCAACCCTTTGCTTACAGCCTTTAATTTGGAAAATTACACTCCGTTTGTCTTCACACTGTTTAAAATATTTCCAAACGGTCGCTCGTTTGGCCCGAACTCGATATCTATTACAAAGTTAATAGATATTTTATTTCGTGAACAACAGTTATATTATTCATTAATATATTTGGAACAGGTTTACTTTAGCTCACATTCTCCAATTTCTTTTTTTTAGGGGTAATAGGGGGTAAAAAGCAAAAAAAAATTAAAAAAAAGAAATGTCGCTCGGATCTAGTTTCGGAGATATGTATAGCCATCGGAAGTCGCGGATATAGCTTTTGCAAGAGTCATTATAAGTTGGGAACCTGTAACGGCAGAGTGGAATCTAATGTACACTGGCATTGGAATTTCGAAAGTCATACCAGAGATGTCAGAATGACATTTCTGGTCTGTCATGCGAAATTTGCGTACGTGCGTTCGGTTCAATAAGAAATGGCTGAACAACGCGTCATTTCGAAGTTTCGGTAACCATTTTTTTTTTATGATTGGAAAGAACGCGGGAGTTGGTTTTTGGCAGTCCACCGTGTTGGTCGTTGTAAATTTTTTCTGATTGTGTACGTGTCGCAAAAAATTAAAATATTCCAAATCGAATAATTAAAACGAAGTAAAATAAAATTATTAGAAAAACCGTACGGTGAACGAAACGCAACTGCATCAAAAAACCAACTCAATTCGAATATTTTTTGTAACAAAAGTTTCCGGTCAAAAATTTGTATAAAGGTTACGTCATCGTCAGTCTTAGTCGCGGAAACGGTGGTGGTGGAGCGCTAGCGCTTCTCACGGCCACATAATATATTGGCAATTCATCTGAAATAAAGAAGAAGAAAAGCCAAATTTGTATAAAAGTTACGTCATCGACGTAAGTCGCGGAAAGCTAGCGCTCCACCACAAACCACATAGAAAATAGAAAAAACAGATACAGAAAAGTTATAAAGAAAAACTGAATAGACAGTGGGAAAATTGAAAAGAAAAATGCGTAACACAAAGAAACAGAAAAGTTATAAAGAAAAACTGCGAATAGTGACAGTGAGATAAAGTTAATAAGAAAGAAAATTTTTGAAATCTTATTTTAATATCCCATAATAATCATTAATACCAAAAAGCAAAAATCACATTGAATACTTCAACATGAAAAAATTTAATGAAAATATTTAAGCAAACACAATTAAATTGAAACTAAAAAAACTTTAATTATAATTGTGTTTTTATTTAAAAGGAAAACAATCAAAATGCAAATAAAATTGTTAAAGAATAAACATGCTAAAAATGTATTAAAGAAATAATTTGTAGTCCGATTAATACATAATTTTACTGTTAAACACATTATATACAAATACAAGAATTTGATAGAGAAAAATTGAAAAATTCATAAATAAAATGTGAAAAACAACCAACCTAAAACAACTATAGAGACATGTACAACACCATAAACACAACCTAAACTACAATAGAAACAATAACAACTCTAACACAAACAACAACACAACGTAAACAACACCGAGAATCGAAGACGACGACAGTAGCAGCAACTGCAACAATAATAACTATTATCGGAGGTATTATTCATATTATGAGAATTATAAATAATATTGTTTTACTTTTTTTTTTTTGAGATGTTTTAAAACAAAAAAACAAACAAAAATAAATATTAGTGGTAGCTTTAATAATATAAGTTTCTTCCTATGTTTAAACTTAGAATTTAGTATTATTTTTATACTTTCGTATAATTAAGCAACATATGCAAAATATCTGAAAATAGCTATTTGAAATAAGGTATGTTGGAAATAAAACAAAAATAAAATAAGAATAATGAACTGAAATGTTAAAAAGAAAAACAAATTTCTTTTTATTTAAAAGAAAAGGAAAAAAAAGATAATTAACATGTCAGCTTAAGCTGTAAACGGTAAGTTCTATGTAGAGCTTTAACTGATTAGGGTGGACCGAAAAATTTCCCCATAGGTCCACAAGGTAGGGTGGGTGATAGACGGGGCCGAGCATAACACCAAGCTCGAGGGTTCAGCCCGAAGAAAAATTATTGGGGAGGCCCATTTTTTTTGAGGAGTTTTGTTTTGTAGTAATTTTTGGAATTGGAAAGATTTTTGATGCTTCAGAGTGCAGCGTCCCCACAATTGCACGAGGTTTATATTTGTAAGGTGCAGGTACACCCCAACATCCCGAAACTGCTAGCATCGGCAAACCAGCTCGTGCAGCCGCTGCCCATGATGTCCGAGTTCCAAGCACCGATCGCTAGCGCGATTACAAACCCCTGAAAGGATATCAAAAATATGGATGTCAAAAGAAAGATAATATGATCGCTTACAATAATGTGAGCAAACCTTTAAAATTTTACCTGTACTTTTGGAGATACATATGATGATATATGATTTTCCAAAAAATGTGTTAAGAACCTATTTGATTTTATGATGTTAAGAAAGCTTGATTTTCTTGCTTTAAAATTATGTACCATTTGTATAGTTTTTTTTTTTTATTTTACTTATTTTTTATCGAAAAAATTAAAATCACTTAGGTGAAATTTGGTATTAAAATATATGGTAATTATTTTTTTACCGGCCTCACCCGAGATTTCGATATTAATCGATAGCGCTCCAAAGAATCGATAACACTAGTTTACACAAAAAAATATCTGGTTTCTTATAAAACTTTCACGATGTATTTTGAGGCGTTGAATCCAAAACTGCCAACCATTTTTATTTCTTAAGAACCGTTTTTGAGATATCTCCAAAAAACCCGTTTTTTGGCCCTTTTTCATTTATTTGTCCATTTCTCCATCAAATTCTTTTCTACTCAAACATAATGTACACCATTGCAAAGATATTTTTGTTTTCTTTCTAATGATATGCTGTTTGAGTAAATCGAATAAGAATTTTCGGAGTCACAAGCGATCAAAGTTCGAAAAAAGTAACTTTTTTGGTCTTTTTTAAAAGTCACAAAATTTCAATTGCTCCGTTTGAATACAAAAAAATTAGCTTAAATTTTTTTAAGGTTTAAAATGAAAAACTATTCTTTTGCAAATATTTGAAGTGTAATTTGGTCCAAGTCGGACAAAAATTGTGAGTGCTATTCCAAAATCAATGAAAATAGATAATTTCCATATTTTCAATGCACTACCGTATATAGCCTAATGACTATGTATTTAAATAACGAACTGATTCGTTAAAGATATTGTATTGTCTTATATGTTCAATTATACCCTATAAAAGATAAATCCAAAAGTACTATTAAATTTAAGCTTGGACTTTTGAGAACGGTGCATATTTGTCCCATTTTTATTTTTTTAATTATAACTCAGAAACTATACGTTTTTGGTACAAAGTGATTACCCGATTTTTTTAGGGAATAAAGTTTCCTATCGAAATCGCTTTTTATAAAGTCAAAAAATGTATTTTTTCACCAAAATAACTTAAAAAACTATTAAAAAAAAAAACCGAAAAAATTTAATATTTTTTAATTTTTGGGAATAATTTTTTTTTTGAATGTAACTTCTTTTTAACACAAAAAGAAAGCTGACGTTATTTTCGTCAAAATGGTAACAAATAAAAGTAGTTTCTGATAAAAATTGGTTGAAATACAGTCGTTAAAGTTGCCTACATTTGTATGATTTTACAAATTTTTACCTTTACACCATGCTAGTTTCAGTTTTTACACACACAAATATTTTTTATTCAATCAAAAAGATATTTTCAGCTTATCAAAGATAATGATGAAGGTATTTATTCAAAATTTCAATATAAAATATATGATCATAGATATGAAAAAAGCTTCAAAAAATTTATATTTTTCAGATTTTTTAAATCAGTTTTTTAAGGTTATTTTGTGTAAAAAATAAGATTTTTGACTTTATAAAATGTCATTTCGATAGGAAACTTTATTCCCTACAAAAAATCGGGTAATCACTTTGTACCAAAAACGTATAGTTTCTGAGTTATAATTAAAAAAATAAAAATGGGACAAATATGCACCGTTCTCAAAAGTCCAAACTTAAATTTAATAGTACTTTTGGATTTATCTTTTATAGGGTATAATTGAACATATAAGACAATACAATATCTTTAACGACTCAGTTCGTTATTTAAATACATAGTCATTAGGCTATATACGGTAGTGCATTGAAAATATGGAAATTATCTATTTTCATTGATTTTGGAATAGCACTCACAGTTTTTGTCCGACTTGGACCAAATTACACTTAAAATATTTGCAAAAGAATAGTTTTTCATTTTAAACCTTAAAAAAATTTAAGCAAATTTTTTTTTATTCAAACGGAGCAATTGAAATTTTGTGAATTTTAAAAAAGATCAAAAAAGTTACTTTTTTCGAACTTTGATCGCTTGTAACTCCAAAAAGTCTTATTCGATTTACTCAAACAGCAAATCATTAAAAAGAGAACAAAAATATCTTTGTAATGGTGTACATTATATTTAAGTAGAAAAGAACTCGATGGAGATATGGGCAAATAAATGAAAAAAGAGTCAAAAAACGGGTTTTTTGGGGATATCTCGAAAAAGATTTTTAAGAAAAAAAAATGGTTGGCATTTTTGGAATCTAAGCCCTAAAATACATCGTAAAAATTTTATGAGAAACCAGATCTCGAGATGAAGCCCAAATTTGTAAACTAGTGTAATTAACGATGTTACAACACATCGATTAAAATCGATACTTAATCGATTTTCACCCAGCCCTATTAGTTGCGTTGACGGAACTCATGTTGGTATTGTTGCTCAGGATCAGTTAAAACATCAATATTTCAACAGAAACTGATTTTACGACCTGAATGCAATGATAGTATATCTCAACTGAAATAATGTTATCTACGTTATCAATTCTAGAATATATATTAGTAAATAAATTTTTCAAAAACTTTTGTCACGCACAAATTTTATTCGCCCGATTTTGACATATTTGGCGAACGAAAGCTAGGCGACTCCCTAACAGCAATATGAAAATTTTTGACATTCGCGCTATTTTGACGTTTGAGGCCAAACAACAGGGCGACTCGCTAACCATAATTTCAATTTACGAGAGTCGCTTAATTTTTCAGGCGACTCGCAAACGATAATAGGGCAATTAATAACTGAATTGTAATAGTTTTATTGTGAGTTTATTTAGTTCAAACTATAATTACATACACTCCCGCTCAACTGAATAGGTTCAACATGTTTCTCGTATTTTAGCCTGTCTCCCTTAATTTCTGTTGTAGGTACACTTAGTTTTTTTTGTTACTTTTAAAAGATCATCTGTTTATATGTAATTCAAGAAAAAAAATTAACGGAAAAAATCAACAGTTATTTTGTTTTTTGGCTTTGATTTGAATCTGCCAATAATGCATGGTAATTTTTTGACTCATCTGAATAGGTTCAGTAGCAAAAGTTTTGATTGGTGTAAAAGTGCGTGGTCAAATCGTTGCCGGTTTTTAGAATTTCACATTTGCAATTATTTTTCTGCATTAGCTTAAAAAATTGGTCGGGGCAGACTTCTGACGTCATATCGCAAAAAAAATTTTACCAAAGCCAAATTTTTGTTAGCCATAATCTGCGCAATTAACTTGGCTATAGGAAAAACAACAAAAGAAGGACGTATAAAACCGCTACAGAAAAGGATGGGTAGGCCATCATCAGAACTGCGTGCAATTCCCGCGACTCAACCGCGATGGATAAAGATTTAAAGAGACTAAAACTGAAGAAAAAACCACTACTTAATGCCACTCGAGAAGGGCACGCCTTCAGTTTTGTCATGACCATATTACTTTGAAACAGGAATTGCAACACGTCGTTTTTTCTAATGCTCCCCACACCATTACAACAACTTTACAGCTATGGAAGTGATTCTATCAGAAGTCGTATTTTCGCAATTAGTGAAAATAATAATTATATCCACCTGGTCCTTCTATATTATATTTTTTTTTTTATTAGAAAAAACGACGTGTTGCAATTCCTGTTTCCTGTAGTAGACAATGAGATTCAATTGGCTTGTTGCAAGTTTGAGTCTTCCAATCTCTTCAAAATGTATACCAATATCGGAATTAAACTTCTGTATTTTAACGTTTTGTGCTAACGTTAGTGGTAACGTTAGAAGTGTAATCATCAGAGTGGTCAATACGGTCTTGCTGGTGGCAACTGATATCTTGCGTGCGCGTTTTTTTGTAACTCATCTACCTCTTCGGAATTGACCTGTGTAAACTCCTCAGTTGATTCAATTGGTCATGGTGACAGGTTATGTATAGGTCTTTTAAGAACCCCTGACACTGTGCGAACATCTGCCACCCGTCCAGCTCCATCCTGACCATGATAAATCTTTTCAATTCTTCCTAAAGGCCACCGCAATGAAGGAGTATTATCATCTTTTATGATAACCATTTGATCAAGCTTAGCATTTGAACATTGTTGTTTTCACTTGTGACGATACTGAAGTTCATTCAAATATTGCAGGGACCATCGTTTCCAGAACTCTTCCTTAATATGTGTCACCAGTTTCCATCTTGTTAGCAATGAGTTACTAGTGGGTGTGGATGTTGGAGCAATTGATGAATTAATTGGTTCTCCAATCAAAAAATGACCTAGTGTAAGAGCTGTCATGTCATTAGGATCATTTGACATGGGAGTTAGAGGTCGTGAATTCAAAATGGCTTCTGCTTCAACCAACGTTGTTTCAAGTTCCTCATACGATGTCAAGATTTTTATGAGTAAACCTTTTGCAGATTTAACAGCTGCTTCCCATAGGCCTCCAAAGTGAGGGGAACTTGGAGGTATGAATTTAAAAGTAATGCCTCTATTGTTGCATTCTGTGGTTATCTTTTCGTTAGCTCTTTGGGATTGAAGAATATTTTTAAATTCCTGTAATTGGTTACTGGCACCAAGGAAGTTTGTTGCATTGTCGCAGTTTATAGTTTGGCAATGACCTCTTTGACCAATAAATCTTTTTAAAGCTCCTATGAAAGCCTCTGTTTTGAGGTCGCTAACGAGCTCCAAGTGGACAGCCTTTGTGGTGAAGCAACAGAATACTGCTACATAAGCCTTTTGAGGACGTTTTCCTCGAATCTTGTAATGTATCCAGACTGGTCCAAAGTAGTCAACACCGGTAATAATGAATGGTCGATTAGGTGTTATTCTGTCAGCAGGTAAGTTTCCTATTATTTGGGAGTACATCTTTTGGTTTTTACTTGCGTGAACGCAGCTCTAACGCTCTTGTTTCTGTTATAGTTTCTCTAATTGGAAAATATGCTTTCCATATAGTTCCTCTCACTAACGGTAATGTTCACGAAACTAAAATCCAAATTTATGACGAAAAACAATTATAGAGCAATTGCCACTTATCTGGATAAAAACCTTAAAAGTTACTATATCTACCAACAGTTATAATGAAAGGCGTAGAACCCGACGTAGATCAAAATGAAATTAAAGAAGCTCTAATTCATGCCAGATTTAGTCCAAAATCAATTTTCAACATTAGGAATAAATATAAAATCCCTCAGCAGCTGTTTCGTGTAGATCTTCAACCAGATACCCGAAAATTACAAAAAAATGAAGTACATCCAATTTATAATCTGCGCTACCTAATAAATCGCAGAATATCCGCTGAGGAGCCCCATAAACGAATGGGTCCTGTGCAGTGCACAAACTGCCAGGAATTTGGCCACACCAAATCTTTTTGCACCCTTCGTACTATTTGTGTTGCTTGTGGCGACTTTCACCCCTCGTCAGCATGTTCTACTGACAAAAAAGATGCTACCACAAAAAAATGTAATAACTGCGAAGGCAACCACACAGCTAACAACAGGGGGTGCCCAGTATATGCTGAATTGAAGAACAAAATGCGCTTACGCAAGGAAATAGTTCGAAGTCCACCTACCCAAGCCCCGCAGACTTTTACAAATAATATTGTACCCACAAATTTCCCCAACATATCAGCTCAGACCTATGCAAATGTACTTAAATCTAGTCAAGATAAGGCTGCAAACATCATAAGTAACTCTCAAAATTTAGAGACCATGCTCATGACGCTCACTCAATGCATGACTCAGTTCATGACAACAATGCAAACAATGATGCATGCGATGATGAACAATCAAAACCAACTTATGAAAGTTTTGATTGGAAATAAATGAACACTCTCAAAATCTGTCATTGGAATGCAAACGGCGTAGGCCAACACGAATAAGAAATTAAAAATTTTCTTTGCAATAACGATATTGATGTTTTTCTTATTTCTGAAACACATCTTACCCTCATGCACAATTTTAAAATTGAAGGGTATAGATTCTACAATACCTGCCACCCTGATGGAAAAGCGCGTGGAGGTACAGGTATACTCATTAAGACCCGTATAAAGCACTATGCATTTGAGCAGTATGAGAGGGACTACCTACAAGCTACTTCAATTTGCTTACAATGTTGTGACGACAAAATAACAGTTTCAGCTGTATATTGTCCTCCAAGATATAAGGTCACGACAACCCAGTTTGATCACTTTTTAATACACTACGATCAAAATTAATAGCTGCTGGTGACTATAATGCAGAGCATAACTACTGGGGTTCCAGACTTATAAACCCAAAAGGTAAAGCACTTTGACTTTCATTAACCAATCGCAGCAACGGAATTGGTTATGTATCCACTGGCCACCCAATTTACTGGCCCTCAGACCGTCAAAAGATTCCTGATCTTATGGACTTTGCAATTACAAAAGGAATTAATAAGAAGCCAATTTCAGCAGAATCATGTTTTGACCTGAGCTCTGACCATTCCCCTATCATTATGCATCTGCATAAATGTGTAGAGCTACTGCAGTCACCCAATGGGCTAACAACAAACAAAACTAACTGGCTCAAATACAAAAAATATGTCAGTAGCCATCTATCTGATAATGTAAGCCTTAAAGATTCCGAGGAGCTGGAATCGGCCATACAGCTATTTAACAGTATGTTAGTATCAGCTGCTCTTCACGCAACTCTTGTGCATTCAGTAACAACTCTTCTCACATAGAACGTTTAGTGATGGAAAAAAGACGACTCAGGCGACAATGGCAAGAGATTAGGCCACCCACACTTAAACATAAATTAACACTAGCCAAAACTGAATTAAGAAAGGCCCTCCGAGAAGAGTCTGAAAGAGGTATAGACACATACATATATTAAAAATCTGAGCCCACTAGTGTTCTCCAACTACTCATTATGGAAGGCCATCAGAAGTATGAAAAAACCTACTAACCTAGATTTCCCCATAAGACTAAGTATTGGTCACTGGGCTAGAAGTAATGAAGAAAAAGGTCGAGCATTTGCTCTCCACCTTAAACATGTATTTCAGCCAAATCCTCCTTGCAACAGCTTTGAAATACCACAAGAAACCCAAAATATGAGACAAATTTCTTTGGGCTTTACAACTAAAGGCGTTCATTCTTTCATAAAAACCCCACTGAATAAAAATAAAGCACCTGGTCATGACCTAATAACTGCTAATATGCTTATTGAATTACCTTTCTGTGCAGTCAGACACCTAACCATACTTTTCAATGCTATTACTCGATTGGGCCACTACCCAAAAATTTGAAAGATGTCTCAAATCACAATGATTTCCAAGCCTGGGAAAAATCTGACACAAGTCTCTTCATATCGGCCAATAAGCTTGCTACCCACCACATCAAAACTCTTTGAAAAGCTGCTACTCTCAGAAATTAGAAAGACATATGAAGAGAAAAAGTACTGCTCAGCAGTGTTTCTTGATGTAGCCCAAGCTTTTGACAAAGTGTGGCACGAAGGTAAAGAAATTACTGCCTAAAAATACCCATGCTTTACTAGAGTACTACCTTATAGGACGAAAGCTTAGGGTGAGATGCAAAGACGACATTTCAGGTGATGTAGAAATTTTTGGAGGAGTACCACAAGGTAGTGTTCTTGGCACAATCCTTTACCTAATTTACACTTCTGACTTGGCAACAAACAACTCTGTGCTTACATCTACTTTTGCTGATGACACTGAATTTTGTCTTGTCACGCAGACCCTCAAAGTGCATCACATAATCACATACCTTTATGAACATATGCGTCTAGTTGAAAATGGCTTTTAAACTGGTGAATAAATGTAAACGAGCAAAAAAGTACACATGCAACTTTTACACTCAATAAAAAGGCTTGCTCCACAGTTTAAGTAAATAGCACCGCAATACCTCAAAGCACTGAAGTTAAATAGTTAGGTATGCACCTAAGACGCCTTACTTGGAAAGCTCACATCGAAAAGAAAAAATTCAAATGAAGTTGAAAGCATCAATCATTAATTGGTTTTTGCTTAAAGATTCAAAACTCAGCCTTGAATATAAATTTCTCTTGTACAAAGCTATTATTATATGGCCATATGGAATCCAGCTGTGGGGCAATGCGAGCTTATCAAATATAGAAATATTGCAAAGGTCTCAGTCAAAAATACTTCGAACTATTTCCGGCGCACCATGGCATGTAAAGAATATAAATATACACCAAGATCTTGGTATTCCTTTTGCTAAGAAAACATACAGCGATCGTTTACGCATAATGAATACTAGGGAGGGTCGATTCCGGACTTTAATCTATTCGAGATTTCTAATAGTGCGGAAAAGATGCCTTAATACTTCCTGATTCCAATGCAATTTTCCGTTTTGAGATCGGACTGCATCTTCAACCCCAACTCCAGCCTTGAAATTTCGGAAATTTGCCTAATATCGTGAAATTGCCTACCTAGCGCCTGAAATACGCCTCTCATGGCAAAATGTAGGAAACAAAAGTTGTTTGTCGCGTCATTAGCTACCGAAATGGTAGGATGATCATGGCCGTAGGACGAACCGTTTCCGAGATACGAGCGAAAAGGCGGCGCGCCGCACCGCAAGGTGAAAATCGGCTTGCGGCCACACAATGACGCCGGCGCTGCAGAGATGTGTTCTGTGCTTCACTCGTTGGGTCGGACCAGCCGGGCCGCTCCCCCGTCCCGTCTCGCACTTCCCTCACCCCTCTCCTCTCCCCGCCAGGCACTAGACTAGACTCCTGCCACGCGCCGGCCGCCACCAGCTTGCTCCGTCGTGTATTCCCCTGCGCCATACGACACGTTCGGACAGGTCTCCTCACAAATATTCTCTCATCGAGTCCCTTCACTCTTGTCGTTTATTTCGCCGAGTGCTATCACTTACATTCATTCCCCTGTGCCATACGACACGTTCGGACAGATCTCCACACAAATATTCTTTCCTCGAGTTTCTTCACTCTTGTCGTTGATTTCGCCGAGTGCTATCACTTACATTCTCTCAACAGAACACAAAACTCAACATGTCTGTATCTAAACTTAAATTTAGACAGAAATGTCCTGTGTTTGGTATATATCCGTACGATCTCACTAAGTCCCAGCTACCCAGTTGCCAGGATGTACTTTTGTGTTATCAGTTTGAAAGATTTCGTATAGGGCGACTCCGAGGCGACAACTATGAACCTAGGAGTAAAGATGTTTCAGAAATAGTTGCAAAAATGGTTGAAAATATTTTCAAAAAGTTAACTATTCCGATAGTCTCATACACCAGAGTTCTACAAATGCTCACCACATATCATAAGAAATTTGTGACACTTAAACAAATGTTTTTAAGGAACCAAATAGGTTTGTGCTCTAAAAGAGACGACTTTGTCTCTTCTGCCGCAGAATTATTTGATATAGCTGCTTGTAAATGCATTTATTTTTCTTCATCCAATTGTCCAAAGGAAAGGAAAATTCCTATCATTGAACAACCATTTCTCTTGGACCAGAGAACCAGAAGAATTGGTCGCATTGGAAGTGTTGATCTACTTGAAACAAAAAAGATTACAAAGAGAAATGAACTTTAAGAAAAGCTTTCAAAATGTCATTCAACATCAACACTTACCAAAGTTAAAGTATCAGCTATAACACGTGACCATTCAGATCAACCAGACACTCACACAGATGACAACAATGTCGGTGCATCGCACATAGCTTCTTCCAAAAACGATGCTGAATTTTCTATTCCATCCTCTAAAATCAAACAAAACACACTATTATTAGAACACACTGCTTTAGCTGCACGAAGATTCGGATTAAATGACAGAGCAGCGGCCTTGATTGTTTCATCTGCCTTTCTGGACACCAAAAAAGCAGGTTTGATAACAGAGGATCAGGCTAGCCTTGTCACTGACATATGCAAAATTAGTCGAGCAAAAAGAAGTGTTGGAACTAAGCTCGAAAACACCGAAAGTATTGACTCTGTATAAGGGCTGTATTTTGACGGCCGCAAAGACAATACACTCACACAAGTCCGCGAAGGTGAAAAGTACTACCGCGACACTGTCAAAGAGGAACATATTTCTCTTGTTGCGGAACCTGGTTCTCATTACCTTGGCCACGTCACCTCTCCTTCCGGGTCAGCTGAGGATGAGATGCAAGCTATATGGCAACATTTACAAAACAATTCAGTAGATGTGGAATATCTAGAAGTTGTCGGTGCTGATGGCACCAACATGAACACAGGTTGGAAAGGTGGAATCATTCCGACACTAGAAGAAAAAATAGGTAGTCCATTACAGTGGGTCTTCTACATTTCAACGAACTTCCATTTCGTGTTCTTTTCGAAAGAGTCCAAATACACTCTCTGGCGACATAGGTTAACTGCTCCCTGATTGTGAGAAGTTGCCTGTCGTCAAATTTGAAAGTTTTCCATCATGCCAATTACCTTCTGAGCTTACCTCTACAAAATATCGAATGGAGTTATTTCCGGTCAATGCAAAGCTCTTCAGACTTAGCGTCGATGCATCCAGGTAACATGTGCAAATCTCGCTGGCTCACCTGTGCAGACAGAATTCTGAGAGTATACATTTCTACAGATAAACCAACAATGGAAATAAAGATTTTGGTCAAGTACATACTTACAGTTTACTCACCTTTGTGGTTCTCAATAAGATTCCACAGTTCAATCAAAGATGGCTCGCGCCATCTCTTTACTCCTCCAAAGGTCGAGATACTTACCTGCTAAACTGCGCAAGGTTGTCGATTCATCCATTCAACAGAATGCTTTCTTCGCTCTTCCAGAAAACATTCTGCTTAGTATGATGACTGACGAACGGGTAGAAGTCAGAAAGTTGGCCCTTGACAATCTTCTGGCAGCCAGAGAAGCAGAGACTGACAATGTAAATGGATGGGTTAGATGTAATAAAGTGCCAAAGCTGAATTTGAAAGCTCATAATTATTACGATATGATTAACTGGAAGACTATTACCTTGACGGTTCCACCAGTTCTTCATTCAGTTTCTAACAAAGAGCTCATAAAAGGGTTGTCGGGAGACACTGCAGAGATATGAAAATTTAGTGAATTCCCCTCTCACACCGGCAGCCGAGAGAACCGTCAAACTGGTGACAGAGGCATCTTTTAAAGTTATTGGCCCCCAGTCTCGTGATCGTTTTATACGCTCCACACTGAACTCTAGGCAACAACTGCCAAAGATTAGTATAAAATCTGATTTTATCAATGAATTTGATACAGATTCAGACTAAAACAAGCATGACATATGGTTGGTTGGTTGGGTTTGGGCGCAGGAGGAACCCGAAGTGCAGCCACCTCCACGTGGTGGGTTCTGGGTAACCAACACAGGTTAGCTGAGAGCTGCAACAATTTTCACCTTGCGCTGCGGCGCGCCGCCTTTTCGCTCGTATCTCGGGAACGGTTCATCCTACGGCCATGATCATTCTACCATTTCGGTAGCTAATGACGCGACAAACAACTTTTGTTTCAAACATTTTGCCATGAGAGGCGTATTTCAGGCTTTAGGTAGGCAATTTCACGAATTTAGGAAAATTTCCTAAATTTCAAGGCTGCAGTTGGGATTGAAGATGCAGTCCGATCTCAAAACGGAAAATTGCATTGGAATCAGGAAGTATTAAGGCAACTTTGCCGCACTATTAGAAATCTCGAATCGAAAAAGTCCGGAATCGACCCACCCTAATGGGTACTCCATTCACAACTCAAGACAGAATTTGAAAAAACAACATTTCCAAGCAATGGCTTGGAAAAGTTCAACGTTCTATTAGCTTTTAAGATTTGTATACTTATTGTTGGTCTCCAAGCGAATTGGTACAATAAATAAATAAGCTTAAAAAAAATATATAGAATTGGTATAAGAGGTTCAATTCATAAATGGCTAAAATCATATTTAACTGACAGAGTACAGACGGTTAGAATATCTATTACTTTCAGTTCATATAAAAAAGTGGACTAGACGTCCCACAAGGCTCAGTGCTAGGTCCAGTTTTGTTTCTAATATATTAACTGCATATTATCACAAGATTTTTCAAGTAAAATAGTTGCTTTCGCAGATGATATGGCCTGCACTTATTCTAGCGATTCAGTTCAGGATCTAGTGGCTAATGTATAAGCTAGTTTTAAGTGAAAATGAAAAATAATGCTATTTAGCGTGCCGGGTAATGATATAAACATTAATAACTTTATATACCATCATACATTAAGTTTTTAACTAGCAACCTATGATTTTACAAAAAATTGTTCAGACAAACGTTTTATGTGATTGTGTGAAAAGTTTTAAATATCTTGGTATAATTCTAGACCGGAATATGAATTGGATCGATCATACTAATGCACTTAAAATGTATGCTTTGGCTTTTACGAGGCAGGTTTATTTCCTGAAAGCATTTTGCTCAATTAAATTATTAACATGCATTTATTATGGCCTATTTCATTCGAAGCTAGAATATGGACTGGTTTGTTGGGGTGGCACTCAAATGAATAAAATAAACCCGTTGCTTATTATTCAAAAGCATATACATAGTTCGTTAAGTTTGTAAACAACCCCGTTTTGAACACAGCCTGACTCTGTTTAAAAACTTATTTATTCTTCCACTCAAACATTTATACTTTTACAAAGTCTCAAAAAAATTTTTCAATAATAATGGTTATCTTATAAATAGAAATTGCAAAAACTACAATTTCAGAACAACCAACCAAAACTTAGCGATAACACCTTCACATTACCTCCAACATTTTATTATTTTTAATGCTCAGCAGCGCCCAGGTTATTTAACAAACTCCCTAACAATATTAGATGCCTTCGGAGTGTCAATATTTTTCTGATGGAGGTGAAATCATGGCTTATATGCAAATATTATTGTGAAACTAACTCGCTACTTTCCATTCAAAGCTAAACCATTCATGCTTTTCAATAATAAAAATGCTTTAACACTTAATAAAAAATAAAAAAAAATAAATAAATAAAAATTAAATAAGAAATTTTTCATAAAAATATAAATAACTAAATACCATATCCATCTCAAACCATGCAGTCGGAGTGACTTGGAGATTTTTTTCTCCAAAATGAGAAAGTCAATTTTTTTTCATCATTTCCAAGCCACCCTACGGTATTATTTTCAAAGCAAATAACAACAACAACATTCCAAATTACTTTCAGCAGGTCCTGCTTACATTCTGCATACTTTTTTTCACCGTTATTTTCGTAATAACATTTTATTATGGGAAATATATAAAAACATTGTATGTACACAATTATAGCTATTTCACTGACTGTACTTCTGTGGGTTTTGAATGTTTTGTTTGCTTGACTTTGTCTGCGAAAAAGCTATATGTGCTTACAATGTTTTTATATATTTCCTATGATAAAATGTTATTACGAAAATAACGGTGAAAAAAAAGTATGCAGAGTGCAAGCACGATTTGCAGAAAGTAATTTGGAATGTTGCTGTTGTTATTTGCTTTGAAAATAGTACCGTAGAGTGGCTTGGCAATGATGAAAAAAAAATTGACTTTTTCATTTTAGAGAAAAAAATCTCCTGACCTCAAATGTGGATTAACAGGCATTAAACTCATGTCATTTTTTTATCATAATAATACAAATCCACAGTAAAATTTTAAGCGAAAAAAATATTGGGGTTTTTGAGAAAATTAGCCTTGTTTTTTTCATAAAAAGCGATATAACTCCGCCAATTTTCAACAATTTTTAAAATTTCTTAAAGACTCTGACAGAGAATCAGAAGTTCTATTAGAATCAAAAGACAAAAATTAATTATTTTGATTTGGATGAAAATGCGACTATTTTGAAACAATTTTCATCGATTTTTCAAGATCTGATACTAAAACTTTAAATGGGCATAACTTTGTAAAAAATAATTTTCAATCAAATCGGGGAACGGTATATTTCCTTAATTACTTTGAAAAATAACATATTTAATCGGCAACCAATTCCGCAACTTGAAGTCACTCCGACTGCATGGTTTGAGATGGATTTGGTCTAAATCTCTCCGAATTTAGATTAATGTGGATTTAAGTTGACCCCAGAAATTAAGTTTTATATGCAATGTCATATTAGCTATTATTTAAGCTGTTTCGGCACTAGTTTTAAAAAAACTATAGAATATAGTTATTATTCAATTAATGTTATAAAAATGTATTTACTCTAAAGTTCTATGGAATTGAATAACAAATAAAATTATTATTATTATAACTACCTTTTGGAAACGCGCGAACATTCCAACATTATCGAGAACAGCGATTCGCAGACACAGTGAAGCATTTATTGATAATTATTTTGAAATTTTAAAATCGCCAAATAAATACAATGCAAATGAGTGGAACTGTCACTAATTTCTCGATGCAAGTTCACAAATTTATGTCAGTGCGTCACCGGTGATAAAATTCCTGAAACAAGCAATCAATGTGGACCAAGATTGATGTTAATTCAAGATGTACAAATGATTGATGTGGCAAGTGTTGAAGGATCGCAATCAACACAACCTATGTCCAGCATTTTGGCTAGCGGTTATGAACCGATCTCTGAATTCGAAAGAAATCGCGGAGAACTATCACACCACCACCAGTCGAAATACAATTGAAGATATCGGGTCAAAAATCTTCAAAAATTGCGCTACGTAATACTTGAATGACCCCTAATACGAAAGTGGAAAAAGATTTTTCTTCTGATGTAGCCAAACAATTTTCGATGTTCTTCGACGGCCTCATCATGGACAATAACAAAATTAAAAGAGAACGTCAAAAATTCAGAGAAGAAGCCGAAGCAGCAGCCAAATATCATGGGTTGTTGACATACATATCTTTCGATGGTAAAAAAAGGTCAACTCTAAAGAAACCAGGAAAATTAATTACCGAAGAACATGTGACATTAGTAAAAGAACCCCATTCGAAATTCATCGGCTCTGTAACACCAACTGAAGGCACTGCTGTTGAAATTCAAAAAGTAATCGTTGATTTCTTAATCTACAATGATTACAATTTGGATAATTTAATTGCTGTCAGTTGCGATGGAACCAATGTTAACACTGGATACAAAAATGGTGTAATTGCGCGCATGTAACGGCGCTTACATAGGCCATTTTTGAAGTGAAACTTCTTTAGTGGCACTCATTTGAAAAATTTGTAATGCAACGCAAAATTTGAAACGCAAAACATGTACTCATAAAACGCTTTTTTTAAGTAGGATCTAGAATATAAATAGCAATAAATTATATATCAATTTAAAGTACTCATCAAGCAGAGTGTGCTGAAACTATCTGCTTTGAGATCGGGTAACCAAAAGCTGAGATATAAGCATGGAAAGATTTTCTATTTTTTCAATTTTGTCAAGCAATGTACTGATTAATTACCAAAGCCTTGCTATAGCGAGGAAAATTATGTTGATTGCATTCTATTTCTATGTTTATACGACAGCTTAGTTCGTTTTACCGAGTACCGATTGGAAATCGTGCAAGAGTCCACACTTCGTGCGTTCAAAGAGCTTTGAATTTTTGTTTTATGCAGATGTTCTGAATAATGGCATGGCCTACTCATTCAAATGCTGTTGCATAAGCTTATTTTATGTTTATTGTGTGGACGTAAATGCAATGAAAAAACAAATAAAACGAAATTCAATAGAAAAAAAAAAACTAAGCAGTCCATTTTACGTTGCTTTCTTTGTACAGCCTGTGTATTGCGAAGGCTGGCGAAAAAGTGTCATAGTAAGCGTTTTATATTTTAAAAGTAATACATTTTTCAAGTATGCCGAAAACTAGTGCTGAAAAAAGTGATTATGTACAGAAAAAAACGAATAACATAAAAAAGGTCGCACAAAAAAACGTGCAAAAAAAAATCAACCGAACGTGTACGGAAATTTCGTGCACGACAAAAGGCGTTATTAAATGCATGCACGGTACAAATTAGCGAAAACGATCATTGTAAGTACATGAATATATTCTAGTCAACAAATTTTGTCCTTAATCCTTACTGTATATAGATAACATGCATAACAGAAAAAAATCATCGGAACGTGTACGTAAATTTCACGTCAACACGTGTTACTAAATTCGTCCACTTTACAATATAGCGAAAACGATTTCTTAATTGAAAATAATCATTGTGAGTAACCGAATATTTTTGTATATACAAAATTTACTTTTCTATTTATTGGTCCTGACACCTCATTGTTTATTATGAATATATTTTCAGGTAACTCTCAAGCGGATCCACAGCCTGATATTCCGTACCAGAGAACTGCATTGAGTAGCTCACTGAGGGTATGAGCCACTTCCAAAAATATGAGACGTGAGTGTGCATATTGCATGCAATAATGAGTGTGAATCTGAGTTGCGCTCACTAATAGTGAATGCGTATATAGCATGCAGTTCATGAATGGAAACTACCGTTTTTGACCCATTTTCGGAAAATTTTTTTTTTGCTTCAATCGATGGAGAAAGGTCGAAAATGGATTTTAAATATCACTTGGAGTACCTCCGGACCCTGGAAAGGACCGTTTTTAACCCATTTTCAGAAAATTTTCTTTTTGCTCCAACCGAAGGGCAAAGGTTGAAAATGGATTTTGAACATCACTTGGAGTACCTCCGGACCCTATAAAAGACCGATTTTGAACTATTTTCGAGAAAAAAATTTTGTTTTTTCAAAAGAAAGATAGCTGAAAAATATTTTTGGACATCACTAAGGAAAGCTCGGGACCCTGGAAAGTACCGTTTATGACCCGAAAATGTGTCCCTGGGCCATGGTGCCCGTTTTTGACCTATTTCCTTTCCAGGCGTTCTTGTGCCTCTTTGCGTGTTGTATAATAACAAAAAAACGTAAGGCACACGATAACCGTCCCATTTTGACGCTAATGTGAGTGAGCGAGCTTATATAATACCAAATTGGCTGTTCACACGAAAATGTGACTCGTCGCGTCGCGTTGAGTTTTACATAATCTGGCTGTAAGAAATCAAAATTTTTTTTTTTTTTGGTTGCAAAAGTTGAAATATTTTAGCAAACAGATGAAACAATGTGTTAATGTTTACAAAATATAGTCACTATTACAAAGCAACAACAAAAAAGCAACGTAAGTTTAATAGATTATTGTTTATTTATTTATTTGAATTATAATTATCAATAATTATACTACTATGGTACCTGACATGAGCAACATAGGCTATCAGTCAGAATAGATTATTGTAAACAAACAAAGCACAAAGAGGAACAGAAAAATTAATGCGCGCTTAAGCAGCAGCAATGCAAGCAACTATTGCTTTGCTTTAAAATTAATAGAAAAATTTTAATTAATTATCACAATTTATCAAGCAAAAAAACAAATTTTTAAATTACAATTATAACAGAAGCACTAAATGAACATTATTAGACAACATAAATTAAAAAATTTTACCAAAAATGCACTAAAATATTACAAAAAAAGTCACAACAATAAAACACACTACCGTCACCGCCAAATAGACAAAGTCAACTGAAAAGAAGAAGATATTGATATGCGGTTTGCGGTTTTCTCTTAAGCAAATAAAGGTACATTAAATATAATGTACCACTAGATCAGTAAAATATTATATCAAGATTTTGCAACTTCAAAGTAGAAAATCGGAATTTTTTAATATTGTCCGGGCAATTTTAAATTTTTTTATAAGAAAAAAAGAAGAAGAAGAAAAACTGATCACGGATTCGAATTTCTCGATCGATAATAGTTCGAAAAACGTACCCACTTTGTTGCAAAATTTGATAACCTCTTTAGCTTGCACCATTTTTTAAATCAATATTTTCGAAAATGGCAACTTAAAACAGGCGGCGGCAATCCAGTTTTCAAAATTAATAAAAATCCTTATGGGTTGTTTTGTTCAGACATATAGGGCTATTGTAATCCACTGACACATCGTGGAAAAATCAAAAAGTTTTTATGTATTTTACAGAGCTGTTTGTTCAGTAGTTTTAGTGCAAAACACAACAAAAAAATTACAAACGCAAAATGCATAAAAAGGAACAAAAAATGGGCAACGAGTTTCCATGACGCTACGTCACTTCATCAGTAAGCTTTGTTAGCCGACGTTTAATAGTCTGCAAACACACTATATTTTACTTTCTGCATTGACTAGTAGAGAATCATCGCAAAACATAAAACATAGTGCACACACACATTCCTTCCTCCTTCACATGCAATTGCTTTTGTAGCTCTTTTGATATTACACATTTCTTGACGAGCGCTCCGTCGAAAGCAAATTTTACATTGTTCCAAAAACAAAAAGTTTTTATTTTGAACCGCTCTAATGCAAACGCATGACTCAGGTAGGCTAGTCGCCAGCACGTGTAACCTTGCACTTGCATTGTCGTTGACTTGGATATCGTTTCATATTTGCATACGCTGCTAACCCTGTCACCGTTCTCTCTTTTGACTTGCTCCCATTCGCTACTTCTTATTAAACCAAACTTTTTGTACGTGGTTTTCTATTTAAAGAATAAATATTTAATTAAAAATGTCGCTCGGATCTGGGTTCGGTGATATAGCCATCGGAAGTTGCGGATATAGTTTTTGCTAAAATCATATGTTTTAAGAAAGTTGATTTTAGCGACTGATTATTTTTATTATATATATATTTATTCTAGGTTTTTATAAATTATACATTATATTTATAAATTATTACATAATATATATAATACATTGATCAATAAAATTGTATTATTAAATATATATATATATGTATATAGAACTTTTAAAAAAAAAAATTATTTTTTAATGAAATTTTGTTACTTAGATAGTGCTAGAAATTAAAATGTGAAATGATTTTTTTTTAAATTTTTTTTTTGTTGTCATTATACTGCCGTCAGAAGCAAATTAGGCGTATCTCAAAAAAACTCGTTTCGAGATAATTGATGTTTCGTTTATGTCAATTTGTTGAAATACATATAAAATTGAGAAAAAGGTTATTTTCTTAGGCGATTTTTTATAAGTTTGAACTAAGATACCGGCATTAGACGCAGTTCTTTAGATGCGTAATTTCTTATGCTATCCGACGTCAGAAGAATCTCGAATATCAATTTTTTTGAGATACGCATAGTTCGCTTCTGACGGCAGTATAGGCAATTGAAATTCGGGGACAAAATTTTTTCAAAAGCTTATAACTTTTGAAGGGATGCGACAATTTTTATAAATTTAAAGGTGTTCGATTTGTATTGAAATAGAGTATAAGTGGGATTTTTTTCCATTTTAAATAATGTATTTTTGAATGTTTAAAACATGTTTATTTATTAAATTTAAATGAAAAACAGCTTTCCCTGTCCGATCAAAAAACGAAAAAAATTATATAAATGTTAAAAATATTAAAGTACAATATTCCGTTGAAAAAAAATGGATCGCTCTTGACGTAATTTTATTTATATATTTGGCCCATTATTTTTCAAATCGAACAATAAGTCAATTTAGTGTCATCGATTTGCTTGAAATTTACAGATATTAATCTGCGTTCAATTTTAGGGGACCCATATTTTTTTATTTCGCTGAGAGGACCCAACTTTCAAAGTTATGGTCATTTGAACTTTAAAATTTACAGTTCATTGAAACGAAATATAAATTATATTTCAATGCTCGGCAAGTACGTAAGTGATACGTTTTGTTCTACTGTAACGCTAGTACTGCGTTTATCGATGTGATATTTTGGTGGGAGGTAGAGGAGGGTATCTCGTATATATAGAGGTAATTTTCGGATAAAGGGCACTCCCGCAAAAGTGCTTTTATTCCACCCAACTATTCAATTAAAATTTATAAATAGTTGAGCTTTAAGAAAAATGCTCTCAATTAAAAATAAGCCGTTTTCGACAGTTGGAACTTTTACCAAATGTAGTTTAAACCTTTCTGTGTTGATAACAAAAATTTCAAGGAAAAAAAAAACGGATGCACTTAAAAATTTTTTGATTTGAAAAAAATGCCTCTGGTTTACGATATTTGCAATATTTTCCACAAAATAGTTTACTTTGCACTAAATGTCATCTTTTCATAAGATCCATTAAATTATGAAAAGTTTGAAAAAAAAAATTATGAAATTCCGTCATTAATTAAGGAAATATCGACAATTTCAAAAAAAGTCCTTTCAGAACTTTTTTTTTATAATTTTAAAGGACAAAGTTCAAATGATGATAACTTTGAAAGTTGGGTCCTTTCAGCGAAATAAAAAAATATGGGTCCCCTAGAATTGAACGCAGATTAATATCTGTAAATTACAAGCAAATCTATAATTTTTTTTGGTCTGACTTGATCGATTTGAAAAATAATGTGCCATTTGTAACTCTGCACAGTATTCATATACTCAAAGTAGTTGACATCAGGGCTAAACACTTCAGTTGAAAAAGATTGTTTGAACAAATTAGCGAATAACCCAGCTATAATTTGGGGATCGCTGGTGAGCCCGTCGACAGTCTTGAATTCTTATGGAAAACCATCCGACTTTTTTTTAGAGTTTATGAATCCCCAAAAATTTTTGGGGTCATGAAGAATATTGAGCTTCATTTTATTCAGATAGCCAGAATAAGCTGAAGCTGATTCGAGCCTAAATTCTTGGAAAAGCTGCAGATACGCTTCCAGGTCAATGCGGTCCTGACTACAAACGTATTTATTCCATGCCCTATTGCGGCCGTTACGTATTTTTTTCAAATCTTTATTGTACCAGGGGTCCGAGGAATCATTAACATACCGCAGAGTATATGGCACAGATAAAGATATTGCCGAAAAAAGTTCTTTATAAAAATAATTTACGCATTCATCTAAGACGTTATTATTAAAAAATTCTAACCAAATGTTAAATCTATCGTTTAGGATATTATTCAATTTCAAGAAGTCAGCTTTCTTGAAATTAAATTCAAAGAATCTGCTAGAAGAATTGGCAGTCACTATGTTATCTCTATCCGATTGGTACAACACACTCAGAGGTGGATGGTACGCATCAACCGCAGATAAAGCATGAGGAGCATTTTGCACAACAACATTGCTACTGTCTGTAGTCAAGACTAAGTCCAGTTGTCGATTGTGGGAATTTTTAATACAACTAACTTGTTGTAAATTAGACAGGATTTCGTCAACAAAAATTTATTCTTGTCGAGTTATTGGACTAGATACAAAATAATATGTACCGTTGTCCGAAATATTCCATTTTAAGTCAGGCAAATTAAAGTCACCTAACAATAAAATATCGTCATTGGTATAAAATTTATCTATGACAAATTCTACGGCCCTTGAAAGATGCTCGTAGACTTCTGTGCTACTATTGGGAGGAATGTAGGCGTTAAGGATGTACAAATTGGACTTAGAAAAAATTACCTTAACACATAAAAGTTCAATACTAGCAGCACAGGGAATATCAATTAAAGAACTAGTATGACTATTTTTTATAGCAATAAATATACCCCCTCCAACAGGAGACGAGTTGTCCATATATCTGTCTCTTCTAAAAACATTAAAGCTATTATCAAGCAGTTCCTGATTAAGAAAAGAGCTGTTAAGCCAAGTCTCGGTAAAAATTATAATATCTTCAGAAAAGTTCTGAGTAGATAAAAAAATGTCATGCGCTTTCGAACGCATACCCCTTACATTTTGGTAGTAAAGGGATAAACGATTTAGTTTTTTGGTCCAGAACGAACGTTTTGGACAGCCTTGTTTTTTTTAGATTGAAACTCAGACTTAAAGATATTATTAACCTACATCTTCGAATTATAAACAGCAGCAAAATGACAGGAAGCCACTGTAATTTTAAAAGATGAATATGTAGGTTTGTTACCGATTTTCCTACAGGAAATAAAAGCGTCAGCAGGAATGACATTTTGTTGCCTTATGAAATCCCTAACAGTATCAGCTATTATGTCAGGGTGTAAACGGGAGATAAAAATGGATCTAGGTTTAGGCATAGCTTTCAAAAAAATTGGAACAGTAGATCTTATAGCAAGGGGACTATTATCTGCTGGACTAAGATTAGTGGTGTTAAATGCTTCAGGTAAAGTTTCTAGGGGAGGATTTGGCGAAACTCTTTCAGGGATATTGGCTTTGCAGTTCGGTTTTTTAGTTGGCTTGGTCTTCTTCTTTGGATTTTTTTTCTTCCTAAGTGAATTAGCTTGTTTGGTGCCATTTGAAGCCGAGGGGGTGGATGCAGAAGCGGTAGGGACATCAATTATAATTTCATTGGATGGCAAACTATCGTTAGGTGAAATGGTTTCATTAAAATTGTTTTCAGTTTGGGGACTTAAGATAATTTCTTAAAATATCTCTAAAATTAGTATTTAGATTGTTTAAATTATTCCCAAATTGTTTTATTTTGTCGAAGAAAATCGACGGGGAAAGGGTTCTGCAGGATGGACAGTACCATTGCAGACCCGAACGGACAGAACATAATAGTTCTGTTACTGTGGTGGTCAAGTTTGCACAAGACGCGTGAAACATCTGCTCACACGGCCCTGAACAAGGAAACATGGAATTCAATATATTCTGACTTTAGCATAGATCTCCTAAGGAACAAGCTAACAAGCTATCAGAAGAAAAATAGTTCATATTTAATAAAGAAAAAAAAAAATGTAAAAAAAGCAAAAGAAAATATTAAAAAAATAAATAATTAAGAAATCCAAATTTTTTTTTTTTGGTTACAAAACTTGAAATATTTAAGCAAACAGATGAAAAAATGTGTTAATGTTTACAATATATAGTCACTATTACAAAGCAACAACAAAAAAGCAACGTAAGTTTAATAGATTATTGTAAACAAACAAAGCACAAAGAGGAACAGAAAAATTAATGCGCGCTTAAGCTGCAGCAATGCAAGCAACTATTGCTTTGCTTTAAAATTAATAGAAAATTTTAATTAATTATCACAATTTTTCAAGCAAAAAAACAAATTTTTAAATTACAATTATAACACAGGCACTAAATGAAAATTAGTAGACAACATAAATTAAAAAATTTTACCAAAAATGCACTAAAATATTACAAAACAAAGTCACAACAATAAAACACACTACCGTCACCGCCAAATAGACAAAGTCAACTGACATTTACATTTCTTCCAACTAATCAATAAATGCAATTTTTGAATTTATTCACGCGAATTTAATAAAGTATACTCCTGAAGTATCGCGGATTCTTGAAAAAGATTACGGTAAAATTCCGATGATTTTAGGTGGGGATTTTAATGTAAATTTTGCATTGCATCGCTCCCTTTAATTGAGTTTCTTAACACCAACTTAAATTTGAAAATATCCAGTTGCCGCACTGAATCGACAACAAGATCAAAAACCGTAATTGACGCTGTATTTCAAAGATATATTGATCAAATTCAAACCAAAGCATTTATTTCATACTTTAGTTACCATAAGCCACTCGTGTCATTTGTTGAAATTTCAAACATGGAATTTGAACAATTAAATTACTTTTAAACTTAATACAAATATTCCAATAAGTAAACCCTATAATTATCCCACTACTGATACTGCATTCGTCTTATTCTTTCGCAGTTTAGTTTTCTGAAAGTTTCACTTCTTCCGCGTGTGAACTGCACACATATTTTTTATTTGGGAGAGGTTAGTGGAATGCATTACGCACCATCAGCCAGATCGTCACCAGACCGGTGTGTTGGGCTCCCATGATGTTATACCGACTAAAACACCTCCTCTTATTCGAGAATACCCCCCCTGGGAAACTTGTTGAGCATTACTTCAGGGGGGTTCCCTTACTTTGACGTTCTTTGCCATCATCTGTTTTCTAAGCCTACCTCCAGGCCCATGTTACCCACTTTATTCCAAATTGGTAAGCGTCCAGATCTCTCTTTTTAATGTGAAGTACGTTTCCACATATCGTGCGATCCTCATTCAGTTTTCTTCGCTTATCAGCATGGTTGGTACTATATTTTCGGCTGTTAATGGACCGAGCCGTCTCTGTAGCACACATCTACTTTCTGTTCAGTTTCTACAATTGAAAAACGTGTGTTCCGCGTCATCAATTTCTGCGTCGCCGTAAATGCAGTCTGGTCTCTCAGTTTTCCCCATTTTATTGAGGTATTTTTGGAAATATCCATGTTCAGATAGGAACTGTTTGATGTAGAAGTTTACTTCGCCGAAACGTCTGTCTTACCAGCTGTTCAACTGAGATATTAGGTTCGCTGTCCAGCATCCAAAACTTTAATTTTGCTACCTTTCTTGCCAACTTTGTATAGTGTAAGCTCTGGCATCTTGTTTTGTGAACCGGTTTACAATTTGGCCTTTCTTTTTCAATAGTGTTTGGCGCTCCAAAACTAGTAAGTCGATTGGTATCGTTTCGCTAATTACCAACACCGCAGCTTGGGAGACAGTGCGGTACGACGAGGTTACCCGCAGTGCTGCTGTTTTTTGCACCGAGCTAACAACTTTCCGGTGATGTTGCTTTTTTACCACGTCTGCCCATACCTGCGCACCCGTAAACTAATACCGCCTGAGTGGTAGCCATTAAGAGCTTACGCTTACTCGCAGTTGATCCGCCTGTGTTTGCCATTAAACGCGACAGTGATCCCGTTGCTTTGGCTGCTTTAGTAACCGTATGCTGTATCTGCGCCCAATAGTTCAGTTTGGAGTCTAGCCTGACACCCAGATACTTAACTACTTTCTTGGTGGTGAAAGTTTTGTTCTCATCGGTATTTTTGTTGCTATGTGCCTTTTTGTAAGGATAAGCAACTCCGTCTTTTCAGTGGCTAGCTTGAGACCGTGGTTATCCATCCATGTCTGATTTAATTTCCGTTTGGCGTCATCGGTATTTCTAGCTGTTATAATTGCTGCAATGTCATCTGAGTAACCGACTAAATGGGCGTCGTATGACACCTCAGTACGCAGTATTTCGTCGTAGCAAACGTTCCATAGGTCTGGGCCAAGGATGGAGCCCTGCGCCGCACCAATGGTTTTTTGCTTCCTGCGAGTACCACTGCTTATATCGTAGACCAGTGTTCTGTTCTTTAGGTAGCTACGTACCATCCTCCTCAGATATTCTGGGACCCGGAATCGATTTTTTAGGGCATCTATCAAGTCAACCCACCTAGCACTGTTAAATGCGTTTTTGACATCCAGAGTTGCAAAAAGGACCATCGGTCTGCTGCGGTGATTTCCGCTATTTGATCTGCGCTATTTGGACGCTTTTTATTACGTCCGCTTGGCATCAACCGTAGATCTGCCAGGTCGGAAGCCATATTGTTTGTTTGACAGGCCTCCAGAGTTTTCTATTGCCTGTCATAGGCGTGATTTTATGAGCTTTCCTAGGAGCTTTCCAGCTGTATCCAACATGCATAATGGGCGATAAGAGGATAGCGCTACTGGATCACTTTTGCCTTAGCTGATAAGAATAAGCTTTTGAGTTTTCCAAACTTCAGAAAAAAATCCTTCCGTCAAACAGGCGTTGTATATTTTAAGCAGTAGCTGTGATAGCTCTTTTGCGATCATACGAAGTATCTCAGATGGTACCCCGTCTGGGCCCGGTGCTCTTCTGTTTTTCATGGAGTTGGCAGCTTTGATTAGTTCTTCCTCTGTGAATAATTCTAGGGAGTCGCTTGTCTGCCTTATTTGTTTCATCTCGCCTTACCTCGTGTTTTGGGAAGACAGTATTTACGATGTTTTCCATCTTTTCTTCCGACAAGTTTGCCATGGGGTGCTTTGCGCCAAGCTTCTGTGTGCCTAGTTTGTAGCCAAGGCCCCATGGGTCGTTGTTAATATCGCTGCGAAGTTCCTGCCATTTTCTCTTTTTGTAGTATTGTGGTCTTGCGTGCCTTTTTCATTTTAACGAGTTGCCATTGAAAGAACTATTAAAAACATTCCTCGGTAAACAGCAGGGGCCAGGAGAAATTGGAACAGGATTGCTGAGTTGCCAAAATCTTCCTGTTGCACCAAATTTTGAAGCAATTGCCATGGGTGAAATGCCACACAATATTGATGATTGGGATATACAAAACGACCAGCTTTACTTGTTCCGTATGGCACTTACCGTCAACAATATTGACAACCGCTTAGCTTTTATGTAACACAGAAGAATCCTTCTTTAATATTGAAAAAAAAACTTAAAAACATAATTCGTTGTTGAAATACACGCCCCATTCTGGTTTCTCGTAAAAATCCAACCACAAGCCATTCATGGAAGTCGTCATGTATTTAAAAATATTAAATGGATCCGACATTTTCCGGAAGACGTACAGCTGGTCATTCGTCCGGTTATCGAAAACAACGCATATATTTTCCATCCAGAGAATGTTATGTTGTCAATGATAACGGATTCAGAGAAAATTTTAAATGCGCGATTAAATCCACCCGCAACACTTCATCAAATGAACAAACTAAGGCAAAGTATAAATTTTGATAGTAACTCATATGCCAGTATCATCGAATGGGACAAACTAGAAGTAACTGAACCGCCATGCTTTCAATTCTACACTGATGAACAATTGCGGATTGACTAGTTAAAAATACCGTCAGAAATCATAAAACCAATGAGTTTTTTTTTACATTATTATCCCTTTTTACAGTTTTTCCATGCCATTCGCAAAACACCGAGCGTTTTGTTCGTGTTGTCCATGAATCTGCCCTCACGGTCACCGATGAACAACGCCTAGGCCATATTTTCTCAAATCTCGATAGCCGTGAACGTTACAGCAAATTGAATCGTCGTCAATATCTAGCGAATTAAATTGTGTTGATATATATATCTTTTTTTTATTTTATATTAATTTTGAATTTTAATTTGATATACTTTATTTTTTTATTTATTTAAGTATTTTTGAAGTTGTATTAAAAGTTATATTTTGTATTATGTATAATATATTTTAAGTCCTAGCTGAAGCTCTTACTTGCTAGTGCTAGTAAATAAGTTATAAACTATAATTTCATTACTTTTTTGATAAATAATAATGATAATAATAAAAATATGCAGTACATAAAATTTTTCGATTGAAAAGAATAATTGCATAGTTTTAGGACTTAACTTAAATATGATTTTATTCTTCTGATTAAATATTTGCACTGAAATATTAGATTCGCTGTAACTTTTTCAATATCAATAATTTGAGGAAACTTTGTAGAAATGAATTTTATTATTTTGTACGGACTTTAATTTTATGATGTGCCCTTAGGGTGGTAGAAGCTGAGATAATGTATACAACTAGTTGAAAAAATCTAAGATGAATAACTTCTATGAATGAAATGTAGCACATGTTGAGATACTTACAACGATATACTATACTTTTTGATCAGACGTCAAATGGCGGAGATATAAGAAAAAACAAAATCGCATCGAATTTAGAGGTCGAAAAAAAATTTTTTTTTCCTTAAAAATCTTTCAATATTAGCTTTCATACTGCGGGATGTCATTCGAACTTTTATTTTGTGATACTATCTAGTACACACCATCCTTCATAGTCTAAGAGCTGGCTGCCACTTTGAGCAACCTACTAGATACAAAGCTAAAATTTTGTCTGTGCTTGATTTAATACTAGTAAAATAAGAAAATCAAAATCTGGCAGCCTTGGCGCGGTCGCGAAGGTACACCCTAAAATTTTCGAAGGTACACCCTAAAATTTTCCAAATTTTGTGAACAAATATTATAGCTTATTAAATTATATTTCATATGACATCTATATTTTGGAAGTCCCTTCAGCCGTTCTCCAGTTATAATGATCTTTTCAAAAATTTTTTGCATTTCGAAACATTTAGGATGTACCTTCGCGATCGCGCCAATTCTGCCAGATATTGATTTTCTTATCTTACTAGTACTAAATTACATATAAACAAAATTTTAGTTGTGCGTGTATGTTTTTTTATGAATAGTTTGCATTTTGAAAATTTTAGGGTGTACCTTCGCGACCGCGCCAAGGCAGCCAGATTTTGATTTTCTTATTTGACTAGTGCTAAATCAAGCACAGACAAAATTTTAGCTTTGTATCTAGTAGGTTGCTCAAAGTGGCTGCCAGCTCTCCTACTATCATGCTGTCCAACATGGCTTGACAAATCGAATAACTGTAAATTTCGTTCTGCGTTCACATCATCAAACATGCTTGTCAAACATCATTTGTAGAAAAATTTTGAGATGCACACATCTCTCGCATTACTCACTTCAATTCTTTGCTTTTTATTTTTCGGAGGTGTAATAATAAAAAAAATTGTTTTTAACTCCTTACAACGAGGGTGTGTCCCTAAAAAAACCTAAATCTTGCCAAAACTTTTTATTATTCACGTGACCCACCGATGTGCTACGTGAATAATAAAAGTTTTTGGCTAGATTTACGTTTTCTTAGGGAAAAATCCTCGTTGTATGGAGTTTAAAACAATTTTTTTATTATTACACCTCCGAAAAATAAAAAACAAGGAAGGGAAGTGAGTAATGCCAGTGATGTGTACACCTCGAAATTTTTCTGCAAATGATGTTTGACAAGCATGTTTGATGAAGTGAACGCAAAACGAAATTTACAGCAAAGAGGATAAATAATATAAAAAGATCCCATGGATGTGTCTAAACAAAACTGTTGCAGAAAATCATGTGTAATTTTCATTTTGTATATAGCCCTGAATAGTTTCAATTCTCTCGTTTCATCAACACTGAAATAGGGGAAGTACGAACTCGTTCGCCTTTATTTTCTTTCGTTTGGATTTTGTATTTTTTATACGCTGTTTTGATTTTCGCTTTTATTTTCGATCGTTAGTTTTTTGTATTATTTATATGCTGTTTCGCTATTTGTTTTCATTTCGTATGCTGCATAGAAATTTAATTTTATGGTTATCAATGCAATTCATATTTATAATTTGTATTTCATTTAATTTTATATGTACTTCAGATTGAAAATTTGTATTTAATTAATAGAATTGAAATAATAAAAATATAAAATAAAAAAAATTTAGTTTCTATTATTTTTACTTAAGTTAAACAGTTTATTTTGTCAGTCATAGGAAAATTTAAAAAAAACAATGCGTGAAATGGGATTCGAACATCTATCAACGGTATGCAAGGCAAGTGCATAAGCCACTAGGATACGGTGCTAAACCTTTTGTTGAAATTGCATTTGGCATGAAAACGAAATTTGGCAACAATACTAACTATCATTGAAACGAAGTTTTTCTATCAAATTACATAGGTAATTTATGGTTTTTAATTTTTGTTGGCTTTCTTTAATTTAATTTTTTTTTTTTGACTTTAAGTAACACAATTAAATGACAAATTGAATAAATTATGTGAAATATAAAAGATAAATATAAAAACATAAAAAGTTTGATAATCATTTTACTCAACTAGGATTTGCTATTAGAGCATAAGCAAAGCAAAGACCTACGTATGCGCTTGTTTTGTTTTTGCTGATCTTTTTTGATTTTCTGCATGAATTGAAAATCATCCCTTATTTTGAGATCGCCACAACTAATGAAAGGCTTCGTTTCATGCGAAGTCATTTTTTAAATTCGGCAATAATATAAATATTGAACTTGAAATGATATAATAACATATAGTCTAAGATACGAATAAGGGGCGACCTTCACCCATCTGTTTAATGGATTAAATGCATTTTATATCAAATGTAACATGTAAAGTAATATATCGCGAATGGGTTGCCTGAAAAATTTCAGTCCAGTATATGATTTTTTAAAAATGGTTTTTTTCTTAAGATTGCACCGGCTTGTTTAATGGACAAATTACATTCCAATCGAAAGAATGAAGTCTATAGATTATGAAAACACTAGGTTGACTATTTTTTTCCCCCGTCATAACTATTGGGTAGGCAGGTAAATTGGGTGCAAATTAGTAGTATCGACAGACCTGTTTGAACTGAAAAACGCATGTAGTTGATGAAGGCATCAAGGAGGCTGAAGCCCCCAACATAAATATTTTTTTTGAATTTGCAAAGGTTTAAGCCCAAATTAAAGTAACACGGTTATAGTGATAGTGAATTTTGACATTTTGACTTAGTTTCTCTGTTAATTTTAAAGAATTTTAATTTTTTTGTATTTCAAAATTTGATTTTCGTATTTTTTTAAATGCCGAACAAGTGCTAGTGCATTAACTATTCTTATATAAGCTATTTAGGTATTAACTTGTGTTAACTAATGATTTGTTTCAAGTAAAACAAGAAATTATCAAAATATAAGTGATTAATTTCGGTAGATTACACTGGTCAACAGTGGTTTTGTTGCCCTGGATGTCTCTGCGGATTTCTATAGTTTCAGGTACCCCGTTTACGAATATATTCATGAAAGTTCTGAATTGGCTCTAGTTTTTAAGATATTGATGAATTTATCTATATATAAATGAAGCAAAGTCGGGTTAGTTACACTCTGTATAACTCAAGAACCGCTGGACCGATTTCAATGATCTCTAATTTTTGGATTTGTCTCCGCCCCGAGAATGACATAGGCTAAAGTGCATATTTAGCCCTTAAATGCATGACGTGCCACATATGTCACAACCACAGAAATTCTTCCTATATCTTAACGAAATCACTTTTAGCAGAAATATTAAATGAAATCGGTCGTGCCTTTACCAAGCTTTTGTTTTTTCACAATGGCATTACTAAAATGTCTCAGTTCCCAGAGCTGTCAGTTGCCAAAGTTGTAAAACACAATCTGAAAGAAATTAATTCAACACAGGTTTTTATAAACTAAAAAAGTGAATTAAAATAAGTTATTTCGCCGCGAGAAAAATCAAGTGAGTACTTTGATAAATAAATTCATCTTATCTATTGTTAGATTCATTATTTATGTTTTTTTGTGTCTCAGATAGTGAAAAGTATGGTTGTGCCATATATAGCACATCATGCATTGTAGGAATTTTTTGGCAGCGGTGCAGTCTATAATAAGTCCAACACCGGCTTTGCTAGCAATAGAATTTCTACATAAAAGTTAAGGTATGTTCAATATGTCCAATATGACGGCCGCGGTTTGGTTAATTTTAGTTTCCTTACAGTTAATTTTGGGTGCTATGCCCACTTTTACTGCGGACATATTGCCCAAAATTATTTGGCCTTATGTCCAAATCCCATATTTTGGGGACTATGTCCGTTCTTACAAGTGGTCATATCCCAAAAAAATAAAAATGGGGCTTATGACCGGAAAAAAATAGACATAATGCCCAAAATCATTTTGGGGACTATGACCATGGTGGTTATGACCGGGTACCGTGGTACTCACATTTGCCGAATTGCTACCACAAACTGTTTTTATGCTTTTCATAATGAATAAATAACTTTTTATCACATCTCCTGTATGTTTTTCTTATTTTATTTTAATTTCATATATGAAATATATGATCTCGTCTCTTTGTCAGTGTCGGTTGTGTTTTTGTATGGTTTTTAATACGTATATTTCTTTGTGTTTAATCATTTTGTTCAATAACAATAATTTTATTTTTTTTTTTTGCGCGTACATAATTGTCGCTGTTTAATAATAATTGGTGTTGGTAGAAATTTGATTTGACTTAGTTTTGCATGTTTGCTTACTTTAATTTAATTTATTCTTTAATGTAAACATACATACGTACGTGAGTACATTTCTTTCTACAAGCAGTGTAAAGCAGTGATCAGTTTTGTTTTTTCATTCCCTTTTCTGCTTTGTCCGCTTACATTGCTTTACCTTAATCTCAATAGGTTGTTGTTGTTGCTGTTCAACGGGTATATTTTTCACAATATTAACCCGTTGTAAGCACTTTTAAAAATATTTTATGTCAATATAAAAATAATACTTTTTCATTATAACTTAGTCTTTTCTTTTTTTCATGATGGATTATTTTTCGTCTGAAAACTTGTTAGCTTGCTCTTTAAGAGATCAATGTAAAAGTCAAAATATATTGAATGCCATGTTTTCCTGTTCAGGTCCTTGTGAACAGGTCTTTTATGCCTCTTGTGCAGGCCTAACTAACACTATTACTGATTTATTATCCTGTAATCGTTCGGGCCTACATTGGTACTGTCCATCACGCAGCGCCCTGTCCCCGTCGGTCTTTTTCGACAAAATTAAACAATTTGGGGAAAATCTTAACAATTTGAATATTAATTTCAGAGATATTCTAAATAATTATTTAGACATAACTCCCCAAATTGAAAAAAGCCTTAATGAGGCTGTCTCACCCGATATTAGTTCGCTTCAAAATAAAACTATTACTGAGGCTGCTATGGTTTTTTCTTCTACTCCTTCGATCTCTACTCTACACAAGCAAGCTATTTCCCTGAAGAAGAAAAGAAAACTTAAACGAAAATTAAATAAGAATCGTAAGTCGAATGTTAGCTTGGGTAGTGTGGGGGGGGGGGCGAGTGACACAGCTGTTAATCGTGAAGTAACTGCCTTAGATCCCCCTCTAAATACCTCTCCGTCTACTTCCAACTTTCCCGCTACTGCCACTATAAATATCCCTCCACCCCTTTCCTCCACTATCGATACTCCTCTATCCATTTCTGTTATTCCTAATACGCAAGGAGTTGTTACGATTGGTGGATCTGTGGCACCTGTCTCCTTGCAAGCATTGCCAAGGTTGAAATCGATTTTCATTTCACGTCTTAATGCTAACACTACCACTGACAATGTTATAAACTATATAAGACAAAACCAAATTATTCCTGCCGATGCCTTCGTTTCTTGCAGGAAAATCGATAATAAACCAACTCACGCATCTTTAAAAATTACAGTGGCATCTTCTCATGTTTCTGCCATTCTAAATTCTAATGCATGGGTGGATAATATCTTTATTTCAGAATTTAAGTCGAAAAAAAATAATAAGACTGTCCGTTTCAATTCAAAAAACTGAAGCGGCTATCCCTTTACTATCAAAATGTAAGGGGTTTGCGTTCTAAGACGCATGACATCTTTTTAGCCACTCAGAATTTTTCTGAGGATATTATCGTTTTTACCGAAACTTTGTTAAATAACACTTTTCTCAATTTGGTACATTTTGACAATAGTTTCAATGTTTTTAGAAGAGACAGACACTTGGAAGACATTTCTTCTGTTGGTGGAGGCGTCTTAATAGCCATAAAAAATCATTTAACTAGTTCATTAATCGAAATTGCCTGCGCATCTAATATTGAACTATTATGCGTTAAAGTTACATATTGTAACTCCAATATTTATATTCTTATCGCTTATGTTCCTTCAAATAGTAGCGCAGATGTCTACGAATGTCTTTCGATGTCCGTAGAATACATAATAAATGAACTAGACACTAATGACGACATTTTATTGTTAGGTGATTTAAA
Organism: Meiosimyza platycephala; assembly: GCA_963662105.1. Taxonomy (NCBI): domain Eukaryota; kingdom Metazoa; phylum Arthropoda; class Insecta; order Diptera; family Lauxaniidae; genus Meiosimyza; species Meiosimyza platycephala. The sequence goes on along the minus strand of OY759211.1, from coordinate 52,095,309 downwards.
TCTGCCTGATCTTAAATGGACTCCTTCGGATACATATTTTTATGCATCGTGTCCAAAAACTCGACAACAACAAATTTTTGTTGACGAAATACTTTCAAGTTTACAACAAGTAAGTTGTATAACTTATTCTCATGGACGACAACTTGACTTAGTCTTGGCTGCAAATAGTAGTAATGTTGTTGTGAGAAATGCTATCCATGCTCTTTCTACGGTTGATTCCTATCATCCACCTTTGAGTATTGTGTACCAATCTGACAATGAAAATTTAATTAATGCATGTTCTTCCATCAATATTTATGAATTCAATTTTAAAAAAGCTGACTTTTTAAAGTTGAATGAGAATTTAAGGAATAAATTAAACGACCTTATTATTTTTTTTAATGATACGAGTAATTCATTTGATGAGTGCATTAAATTTTTCTATGGTGAACTTTTTTCGGCCATAGCATTGTCTTTGCCATATACAAAAATCTACGTTAATAATTCCTCGTACCCTTGGTTAACAAAGGATTTAAAAAAAATTCGTAATGGCCGTAATAGGGCGTGGAACAAATACGTTTGTAGCCAGGACCGAAATGACTTAGTTGCTTACCAGCGACTTTTCCATGAATTTAAGGATAAGTCGGCTTTAGTTTATTCTGAATATTTGAATGGAATAAAGCTGAATATTCTTCATGACCCCAAGCATTTTTGGGGTTTTATTAATACAAAAAAAAGTCTGACGGGTTTTCATCTGAATTCAAAACAGTTGATGGGCTCACTAGCGACCCACAAATTATAGCTGGGTTGTTTGCTAATTTATTTAAAGAATCTTTTTCTATTGAATTGTTTAGCCCTGAGATCAACTATTTTGAATATATGGATAACGACCCTTTAGTTTCGATTAATGAGATATCTTTCTCACCTGAACTCATAGAGAAATATATCTCATCTGTTGATGATGACTTCAGCTCCAGACCTGATGGTATTCCTGCAACAGTACTAGTTAACTGTAGCTCTGTGCTGAGTCAACCCCTCAGTTTCTTATTTAATAAATCGATTAGAGATGGCTATTTTACTAAATTTTGGAAAAATTCATATATAAGCCCCATTTTCAAGAAAGGGTGTAAAAATGATGTTTCAAACTACAGGCCCGTGGCGAAGTTATCATCGATACCGAAAATTTTTGAAAGCATTGAGTACGATCAGGTTAAGGTGTCCTGTGGTGAAGTAATAACAACTCGTCAGCATGGTTTTGTTAATGGCAGATCTACAGTTTCTAACCTCCTTGATTTTACTTCCTTTGCATTAAGCTCTTTTGACTCTGGTGGGCAAGTTGACTGCATCTACACTGACTTTAGTAAAGCATTTGAAAAATTACCACATAATTTGATTTTATTTAAGTTAAAAATGCTTGTATTTCCTTTAAGTTTTGTCAGCTGGATTGAATTGATCGCTCATAGCAGATAAGATTTCGGAGGGTGTTTTCCTCCCCATTCAGCGCGGCATCAGGTGTTCCACAAGGAAGCCACCTGGGGCCGCTCCTGTTCATTTTAGCGATTAATGACGTTGCACATGTCATTAAAAACTCGCATCTGCTAATATATGCAGATGACATGAAAATTTACAGGAACGTGAAGGGGGTTGGGGATACTATTCCACTTCAGTCTGACTTGAAATCCTTTGAGGTTTGGTGTTCTAAAAATAACTTACATCTTAATCCTGATAAATCCCAAACTATGATTTTCACCAGGAGAAAAAATATTGTGGAGTTTGATTACGAATTAAAAGATAAGAAAATTGGTGTTGTTGATTTAGTCAAAGACCTAGGTATACATTTTGATGTTAAATTAACTTTTAATGAGCATATTAATCAAATTTGTAAAAAATCCTCATCTCTGCTTGGCTTCATTAAGAGGTGGGCAAAAGAATTTAATAGCCCTTTAGTAACGGTGACTTTATATAGGTATAATACAATAGTGCGTCCTCACTTAGAGTACGCCAGCTAAGTGTGGTCACCATTTTATAATATTCACATTAATAGAATTGAGAGAATTCAAAAAAAGTTTATTCGTTTTGCTCTCAATGGCTTAAATTGGATTGACTCTTTAATCGTTTGAAGTTACTACAAGTGCAGTCTTTGAGCTCGCGTAGAAATATCGCGGATATACTTTATCTGCATCAACTTGTGGCTGGGTCTCTTGCTGCACCAGAGCTTCTTAATTATATTCATTTAAATACTAATCGCAGGAGTAATCGTAACTCTTATCAATTATTTTACCAACCTTTCAGTAGAACTAATTATATGGTTACAGCTCCTTTTAATCGCATGACTGCTCTTATTAATAATTGCGATGTATATGATATTAGCTTGTCAAAAGGTCAACTCAAGCTTAGATTGAAAAATAACTATAGTTAATTTTGTAGCTTTGTGTTGTCCGAGCCCCACCGCATGATGAGTAAATTTTTTCTAACATTTATGCCTTGGACCATGTTAATAAATTCATACAATTACATTCATGCAATTGTATGTTTATATACATATGATCTGGGTGGGTATGTTGAGAAAGTGTGATAAAGCTAAGATGAAATTATAAAAAAATAAAAAATTAATTGCATGTATAATTTTTTCATTTCCATTAATGTATAAGCTTTTTACTTGGTTTTAAAGCTTCATGCTAAATTGCTAAGAAAGCCAATAGCTGTAGTAGCTAAACTCTATTATTATTATTATTAAGAAATCCCTATGATGCATGATGGGTCATATGTGGCACAACCAGGTAAACAAAGGTAACTCGCGAGATAAGGGTCTGATTGAAAAACTGAAAGCATATGTGGTTTTAGAATTGCAAGATACATGTTGGTGATTTTTAGAACGAAATCGCTGAAGTCATGCATTTAAGGGTTAGGATGGCTCTTATACAAAAATATTTTTAAAATAGCATTTTCACAAAGACCACGTAATCGATTCACACCGAATTTACACCACGTAGCTCTTATGTCAAGTTGCATAGCTTAGGCTATAAAACTTTTATTTGGGGTGCATATTTAGGGTGGTTTTCATACAAAAATATTTTAAAATAACATTTTCACAAATACCAAGCAATCGATTCACATGAAATTTACACTGCGTGCCTTTTATATCAAGAAGCATAGTTTAAGCTATAACTTTTATATATAGAATGCTCACTATCTCAGCATCAGCATCCGCTGAGATAGTGAGCGAATGTGTGCAGCGCGTCCTCCCTGGAAGTAAAATGGGTTGTGCGCAGGGTTTGGTACCCGCCACGTAAAAAAAAGAATACAATGAAAACTAAAACAGCCTCGGATAAAGAACCCCTCAACGTTGACGACCACTGCAAACGAAAAAAGGACTATGATTTAAGGATATGCACCTGGAATATCCGGACCCTCAATAGGGAAGGAGCCTCTATCGAATTGGCGGATGCCCTCAAAAAAATTAAGGCTGATATCACAGCCATCCAGGAAATAAGATGGATAGGACAAGGTTGCTCTCACCCAACAAGTTGCGATATCTACTACAGCTGCCATGCGGAGAGGCGCGAATTAGGATGCGGATTCGTTGTAAGCAAGAGATTTCGCCACCATATCTCCAGGTTTACACCTGTGAACGAAAGATTGGCTACGATCCGCGTCAATGCTCGATTCTTTAACATCAGCTTGATTTGCGCGCACGCCCCGACGGAGGAAAAGGTCGATGTTGTCAAAGATGCCTTCTACGCGAGACTCGAGGAAGTATATGACCGCTGTCCTGCCCACGATGTTAAGATTGTACTCGGGAACTTCAACGGAAAGGTCGGAAGAGAAGGTATATTTGGGCCCACTGTCGGTCAGTTCAGCCTCCATGAGACCACCTCAAACAACGGTCTACGGCTAATTGACTTCGCCGCGGCGCGAAACATGGTAGTAAGTAGCACCAAATTTCAACACCTCGACATCCACAAGGCCACTTAGCTGTCCCCTGATCAGAAAACACAAAACCAAATCGATCATGTTGTGATCGACGGAAGGCATGCTTCCAGAGTGCTAGACGTTCGTACGTTCCGTGGAGTCAATATTGACTCCGATCACTATCTTGTTGCAGCCAAGATACGCATGCGGCTGTGCAATGCAAAGGATGTACGCTCTGGTACGCAACGAAAGCTGGACGTCACTAAGCTGCAATCACATCGGACGGCCGAAGCCTATTCCGCTCACCTCTCAGAACTGCTCCTTCAACCTGACTCTCTACCCGAGTGCCGGTGGACTTTGGGCGCATATTTCCCGCTCCGTGCGCTCTGCCGCAGAGGAAGTAATTGGTTTCCGACGCCCACCTCCGCGAAATCAATGGTATGACCAGGAGTGTCGCGAAGCTATTGCAGTGAAAAACGCCGCATACAAAAGAACACTGCAGTCAGCCGCAACGCGAGCCGTACGCGAAAACTACCGGGAAAAGAGAAAGGAAGAGAGGCGCCTTTTCAGACGCAAGAAACGAGAGCAGGAAAGGCGTGAGCGTGAGAAACTCGAAGTGTTACGAGGCAGGAATGATGCTCGAAAATTTTACCAACAAGTCAAGCGTCTGACCCAAGGTTTCAAGCCCGGAGCATCTACCTGTAAAGATAAACACGGAAATCTGGTTACGGATACGCAAGGTACACTGAGAATATGGAGGGAACACTTTTCTAAGCTGCTTGCTGGCGATGACGCCACCAATCCCGCCTTTGGAGAAATTAACCCGATGCCACCAATCAACGACGATGGTGTGACCACCTAGCCATGACGCGGTACGAGTTGTGATACAGCGACTTAAGAACAACAAAGCGGCCGGTGCTGACGGCCTGCCTGCTGAATTGTTCAAGACCGGTGGCGATGATCTGATAGGGTGTATGCATCAACTCATCTGCAAAATATGGCTAGCAGAAAGCATACCCGACGATTGGAATCTCAGTGTCCTTTGTCCTATACTGAAGAAAGGTGACCCTACAATTTGCGCAAACTACCGGGCAATCAGTCTTCCTGCCATCTCATACAAGGTCCTGTCGACCGTACTGTGTGAAAGACTTAAGCCGTTCGCCAACACACTGATTGAGCCTTATCAGTGCGGCTTTAGACCTGGTAAGTCCACCATAGACCAGATCTTCACACTACGTCAAATCCTGGAAAAAGCCCACGAAAAACAGATCGATACCCATCATCTTTTTATCGATTTTAAGGCTGCTTTCGATAGCCCGATACGGGATTGCCTGTATGCCACCATGTCTGAGTTCGGTATACCTGCGAAGCTAGTGCGGCTTTGCAGAATGACGTTGAGCAACACATCCAGCTCCGTCAGGGTAGGAACGGACCTCTCCGAACCATTTGATACCGAACGAGGTTTCAGACAAGGCGATCCACTATCCTGCAACCTCTTCAACTTTTTGATAGAAGGGGTGTTGCGAAAAGCCAGTGTACATCGTAATGGCACTATTTTCTACAAAAGTGTCCAGCTCCTTGCATATGCCGATGATATTGATATCATTGGACGTTGTAAGCGAGATGTTACTGCTGCGTTTTCTGCTATCGAAAAGGAATCAGCGAAGGTGGGTTTGACGGTGAACGAGGGCAAAACAAAGAATTTGCTGTCCACAAGCAGGGAGACGCGGCGCATTGGATCCAACATTGCTGCGAACAGCTATACTTTCGAAGTTGTCAAGGAATTAACCTATCTTGGCACCGCCGTGAATACTCAAAACGATATCAGCTTGGAGATAAAGCGAAGACTCACTCTTGCTAATAGGTGTTACTACGGTCTCAGTAAGCAATTGAGTAGTAGAGACCTCTCTCGCCCGACAAAACTGACACTCTACAAGTTGTGTCGCAGACCGATGCAGCCACACTTGGGGTGTTTGAGAGAAAAATTCTTTGCAATATCTTCGATCCTGTTCGCGTCAGCGACAACTACCGTATTCGAATGAACCATGAACTGTACGAGCTCTACGATGACATCGACATAGTCAAGCGCATCACTATCCAACGTCTGCGCTGGCTGGGACATGTTGTGCGTATGGACGAAGAAGCTCCGGCGAAAAAGGTGTTTGATGCGGAAGCCGCTGGGCGACGATGGAGAGGAAGACCATGCCTCTGATGGAAAGACCAAGCCGAAGAAACCCTATCCACGCTTGGTGTGACTGATTGGAGAAGGCGCGCGCGAAGCAAAGGCGCCTGGAGAGAGCTTTTGAGGTCGGCCGTAACCCGGTAACGGGTTGTTATGGCCAAACAAGTAAAGTAAGTAAGTAACAAAATAAAGATAATGTTGCCATCTCTATTCCTTCCTTAGGGTTCAATCTATCTTCAAACCAAAAATATTTTTGTATGAGGACCACCCTAAATAAATATTTTATAGCCTAAGGTATGTTTCTTGATATAAAAGACACGTGGTGTAAATTTTATGTGAATCGATCACGTGGTCTGTGTGAAAATGTTATTTTAAAAATATTTTTGTATGAGAACCACCTTAAATATGCACCCAAAATAAAAGTTTTATAGCCTAATGCTGGAAACAAATGTGCGGATTTTCTGCATGCAGAATAGAAAGATATCTGCAGCAGTGCTGCAGGCAAAATAGACGTGCAGATCTCTTTTGATAGTAGGCTTCATACCGATTGACATAAAAAATTTATTTGATAGTATTGATTTGAAGAAAATTGTAGTGAAAAGTGGAAGCCCTGACTCCTCTGCGCAGCAAATTTTATTTTGATGACTACTTGCAACGCTGCGGTGCAGAGTTTACATGTATTTATGGCTATTTGAATCAATGTATTTAAATTTTGCTGCAACAGAAAATCTGTACATGTGCATAAGTGTGTGGGATAAAACATCCACATAATCATTGGGGGCCGCCATATTCAATTTTAAATTAAACTCACTTTTTACTTTACTCTTTATTATAATTACTTATTTAAATACTTATTTAAATTAATTTGAATTTAATTCAATTCACGCGTGAAACCAACTTGTCGCTATGCAAATGAAAGACAAAGAGAATGAAATATAAAAATCCATTTGACAAACTGTCAAAGAAAAGATGCTGCCAATTTACAGAAAAGTTGTAGAAGTAGTAGACCTGTTCTTGTACATCCCGCCGCTCAGTGCTGGAATCAGTATGACAAGTCCAAAGATCGCGATACTGGAAAAAACTCTACTAAATTATTTATTGAATAAAATATTTTCATGACTTACTGGTAAGTGCTTTACTTTTTATGGAGCAAAAGAAAGCACCCAAGAAAAATTCTCCATTTGTTGATGAGATTAATGCTAAGGTAAATGTTAGAATGTGGAATTGTGTTACAATGAGCGCATTCGTAGAATGATTTACAAATTTATCTGAGATTCAGTATGGTTGGGTATTGGTAACTTGCATAGCTCCGACACGGATCGCTTATATACTCCAGTTTTCGTTTGCACCGTGACAACGCGTACCAAATTGTCTTGACCAGGATGCGCATCAATAATTCGCCCCAGTACCCAATGATTGGGAGGCAATCGATCATCTTTAACAATAACTAAATCGTTGCATTTGAGGTTTTCTGTTTGATTATGCCATTTTGGACGCGATTGTAGATGCGACAGCCAATCCGATGACTATTTTGACCAAAACTGTCGTATGAGTGATTGTAGAGGTGGTGCCAACAGAGAATCACCGATAAGAAAATGTTCTGGAGTCAATACCTCCAGGTCATTTGGATCCGAAGTGAGAGGACACAACGGTCCACGGTGCGTTTTAAAGATTTTAAATGAAAATCATTTGTCACCGAAAATTTTCTTCTGGATATTGTTTGTTATTCCAAAAGAAACATTTTCGCGTGAAAATGAAAATCACTTAACGTAGAGATTTTTTTTTTGTTATCTCATTTTTAAAAAAGTATTAAATTTTTGTTACGTTTTTAGGTACATTTTTAATAAAAAAGGTAGGTAAATAATCATATATATATATATAAGAAAATTAAAAGTATTTAACATAATTAATAATGAGTAGGAGAACCTTTTTGTTTCGGAAATGATGAGAATTGGTTTGGCATGCTGCCTGCCAGACGTGCACATTTGTCTGGAGTAATTTTATGCCAATTCTCTTGATTAACTTGCGACAAGCTGCTTTTCTCGCGGGTTTTCGTGCTGCTACTACCTGGTTGATTATGCCTCATAAGTTCTCTATAGAATTTAAGTCGGATCTTTGAGGTGGGCACTTCAGAATCTTGGTGGATTGTGTGTCGAGCCAAGATTTGACAAGTGGAGATAAATGTTTTGGACCATTATCAAGCTGGAAAATCCATCTAAGCGGAAAATTTTTGGTGCAATCGGTGGCCAAATGTTCCTTTAGTATATTCCTATATAAAAATTTTGATTGTATGGGTTGCCAGGGCAACAAACAAACAAACAAACAAAAAAAAACATCAAAACAAGTCTTCGGTTCGCAAACGGAACACTTTTTCAAAGGACTGACTTTTAGATTACGATTTATTCTTTGAGTGAAGTATGTTGCATATAGATAAAAACATCGCTCCCAAGTACGTTGAACTTAGATTCATCGCTTTAAATAATCATACTTCAAAAATTCAGGCTTTTGAAAGAGTGTTCCGTTTGCGAACCGAAGGCTTGTTTTGATTTTTTTTTGTTTTTTTGTTTGTTTGTTGCCCTGGCAACGCATACATTCAAATTTTTTATATAGGAATATACTTAGGGAACATTTGGCCACCGATTGCACCAAAAATTTTCCGCTGAGATGGATTTTCCAGCTTGATAATGGTCCAAAACATTAATCTCCACTTGTCAAATCTTGGCTCAACACACAATCCACCCAGATTCTGAAGTGGCCACCTCAAAGGTCCGACTTAAATTCTATAGAGAACTTATGAGGCATAATCAAACAGGTAGTAGCAGCATGAAAACCCGCGAGAAAAGCAGCTTGTGGCAAGTTAATCAAGAGAATTGGCATAAAATTACTCCAGACAAATGTGCACGCCTGGCAGGCAGCATGCCAAACCGATTCTCATCATTTACGAAACAAAAAGGTTCTCCTACTCATTATTAATTATGTAAAATATATTTTAATTTTCTTATATATATATATATGATTATTTACCTACCTTTTTTATCAAAAATGTACCTAAAAACGTAACAAAAATTTAATATTTTTTTGAAAATGAGATAACAAAAAAAAAATCTCTACGTTAAGTAATTTTCATTTTCACGCGAAAATGTTTCTTTTGGATTAACAAACAATATCCAAAAGAAAATTTTCGACAACAAATGATTTTCATTTAAAATCTTTAAAAAGCACCGTGAGTCTAGAATTAAGGCAGGCCTCTATTCGAACAAGTATTGTCGACAGCTCTTCGTAGGTGAATCGAAAACCTTCAGTGACGCGTTTAAGATGATATTTTACAGATTTTATGTTGGCTTCCCATAAACCACCGAAATTGGGGGAGTGAGGAGGGTTAAAATGCCATTGAATATTTTTTACTACCAATTTGGGAATGATGTCCTGTTTTATTGTGTTTTCAAACTCCTTTTGAGAACGCTGCAACGTTTTTGCTGCACCAATAAAATTTGTGCCACAATCGCTATAAATTTCATGACAAATTCTGCATCGTCCAATAAACCGTTGCAATGCCATCATAAAATGCTTAGTATCCAGTCCAGTGACTGCTTCTAAATGGATTGCCTTTGTGGCTAAGCATATGAATAAAGCTATGTAACCCTTGTAGCTAGTATGCCCTCGAAATCTGGAAGCCTTTAAGTCGATAGCACCAGTGTAATCAATACCGGTTGCAAAAAATGTCCTGTTTGGTGGGTTAGGTAGGGTAAATTACCCATCTGTTGTGGCTTTATTTATGGCTTAGCTCGGAAACACTGGATGCATTTTCGAGGTTGAGATTTGACTGTGTTACGAGCATTTACCACCCAAAATTTCTTGCGAATGTGCGAGAGCGTCAATCGCAGCCCACCGTGAAGAGTATTGTGGTGAGCGTCCATTATAATTAGGTTGGTGAAGTGGTGTCCACGTGGCAATATTATTGGATGCCTCTGCCCATAGACAATCGAGCATACATCAAACGTCCGCCGACTCGTAAGATATCGCATTTATCAATTAACGGTGTTAATTTGGTCAATTTGCTCTTAGCAGGCATTGCTTTTCCTTGATGTAACTGATTTATTTCCCGGGAAATGAAATATGTTGAACCAATCGACAAATAATTGTATTACTATGTTGTAGTTCGTTCACTGAAATCGGGCCAGTAACTTTGTTTTCTCTATTTTGCTTGTTGGCGTTATGACGAAAAAGAAATATCAAAGCTGTTACACGAATTAATCTGTTTAGTGATGAATATCTGTAAACAATAGATTCGTTGTTGATAGCTATGTTGATTTGAAGATTTTTAGTTTTGCTCTCCAAAAGGTCTGAATTAATATCACTATCTGCAACCTTTGATTTCGGCCAATTTTCTGAAGACTGACATAACCATGATGGTTCATACCACCATAAATCAAACTTAGCCAATTGTGTAGGCGATAGTCCTCTTGTTGCACAATCTGATGGATTGTCCCTATTCTGCACGTGATTCCAATTTTCTGGGCAACTGTGATCCAAAATTTTTCCAATACGGTTTGCGACGAAAGTTTTCCATCGAGTCACATCGCCTTTCACCAAATATAGAACGATGCTCGCAACAATCCAGTATAAGGTGTTGATATCGCTAATGTTGTTAAAGGCTTCTTAACCCATTTGCTTAATTTAGTAGCTAATAAAGCACCACATAATTCCACCCAAGGCATGGAGATGGGCTTAGTGGGCGTGACTCTACTTTTGGAAGTAAGTAAATAGGAACCGATATTACCATTGTCGTACACTAAACGTACAGTGGGAAGCAAAACTGTCCGGATGTTTTTCATTTTTTGATTAAAAGCTTCGTATCAAAAACGGTTGAAAGTTTTAAAACTTTTTTTTCAGTGCTTTTGTATGGTCTATACCTTATTTCATAAATTTCATCAGAAACAAATAGCAGAAAAATTTAGTATTTACAAAACTACGATGAATTCAATTAGTATAAGCAGAAAAGTCAGTTAATCAAGGAAGTCAGAAGGGCGGCTTAGAATGCATTCCAATGGTAACGCCCGTTTCATGGAACATTTGATGCGTCCTAAAAATGTCGGAACACTAGAAAAAGCCTGAAATGCTATTACAGAACTTGTAAGTAAGTGGATTGCAAGACGAGCAGTGAAAAAAATAGGTCTGATCGCATTTGATAAGAGAAAAGAACCAGCTTTGTCAGATAAAAATGTTAGTAGCCACTTAATGTTGTGCAATGACCACAAAGTCTGGACACAGGAAGATCGGACAGGTGTTTCTGAATCCCCTTCTGGGGATGCCAATAATATTTCAATCACATCGATAACGGTACATTTTCCTTTCGTCACTTCTATCTTCCTCGGTTCAGTCCTTGTGGTCAGTGCAGAACTTTAGGTAGAAAAATTTCGAGGTGCACACATCACTCGCATTACTCTTTTTCCTTCTTTGCTTTTTATTTTTCGAAGGTGTAATAACAAAAAAATTGTTTTCAACTCCCTACAATGAGGATTTGTCCCTAAAAAAACGTAAATCTAGCCAAAAACTTTTATTATTCACGTAGCACATCGATGTTTACTCTATGAAATCTTATTTGAAATGAAAAATTTGTTGTTGTACGGATAGAGAAGCCAACAGAGAAATCAAAATATTTTGAAATCTCTCCAACATGAGTGCCAAGCGGCTTTTTCTAGAGTTCACATGATCAAGCATTGAGGCTTGTCAAGCATGAAGGATGTAAAAAGAAAAAAAAAACACAGCCTGACTTAAAAAACAATAATTTTGGTACTCTGGCGAAGTCAATAATACAAGGTGACGTAAAACACCTTTTTTTTAGACAAATTTGTTTCTGTCTGACTTTTTTTGTAGAAATATTTTCTGAAAAATATCTCGGACCTTTTTTTTAGGCTTGCTAAAAAAAGTTATTTTACCTTAAATTAACGGCAATTAACGGCTTTTGCCTCCAATTAACGGCGGCTTGGCCGCGTCATTAACGGCCATATGGCAACCGTGGTAGTCCAAAAGGAAAGGACTTTTGACCAGCGCTACACAAAGAAAGCCGTAAATCATGGCGGTGGAAACATAATGGTGTAGAGATGATTTTCATACTATGGTTTATTTCCATTTTCCATATTCAGGATGTTATGAGTCAATTTGATTATGTTGATATTTTGCCATCCATTATGCTACCTTACACTCTAAGAAAAAAAGTCGGGAATTCACTACAATTATTGCTGGCAACAGATTATATACAATTATTGTAGTGAAATCTCACAGCCCAAAAAGTATATTTCACGCTATAAATGCGTGAATCCTCTCACCAACTATTTTCTCTCTCCGCTCTACAAATCTCTCTTCTGAGTAAAATATGCAGCTAATGCAGCGTTTTTCTCTCTTTTTCTGAGTGAATGATGTATGCTAGGGGATTTCAACGCGGTTTTGAACGTTATATTTTCACTATTATTTTTGCGAAATATATATCGAAGGGTGCATTTTAATGTGTTTTCAGCGTTAAGTTTTCATAATAATAGTACAATTTTTAAACTTTCTGCAAAAATCACGGTTTCTCGAAATATTTGAGGCAAAGTTACATCGAAATGCACCTTTTTTTTGTGAAACTATTAATGGGGTCGGAAATAACTATAAAATTACGTCTTCTTATTTTATGCTGCCGATATTCCTTCTGCTGTGGATGCTCAGACCATACTAATGAAAATTGTGTATTTGTTGAATGATACATACAAGCAGGAGCAGGATCACGCTGCAAAAGCCTAAAATAACACTACAGCAGCGTTTATTTATGCTTCGCCTAAAAACACGGTGCAATAGCGTGAAAAATACAGCTTTCATCATAAAAACGCGACCTTTTTGGCAAAATTGAAAAAACACGCTACGCAAAGTGGCCAATAAATGTGTGAAATTTTACAATATTTATTGCCGTGATTTCTCAACTAGTTCTTATAGTGTACGCAAGTGATAAAATGCCCTTAATTTGGCAGTTCCAGCAGGATAATGACCCCAAACACTCTTCGAAGTTGATCAAAACTGACTCTGTCAATTTCCTGATCTCAACCCGATTGAGAATCTTTGGTCTGAATTTAAGATAAGAATTTAAAATCAAATATTCAAAAACTGGACGATTTGTGGCAACAATCATGATACAATTTCCATTTGGAGGTATGCCAAAATTTAGTTGCGTCTATGGCTAGGAGAACACATGCCGTTTTTAACAATAATGGCGGTTATGCTTTGTAACAAACTGAGACATTCTCAAAACTGTTAATATGTTGTAATTATTTTTTTTTTTTTAGAAACATCAAAAGTGTACCTATTTTTCTGACCAGATGAAAATTCAACAACGGATCCAATAATTTTATATAAGGTCTTTTCTTTGTTTTTTTTTTAATTCAAATTGTTCCTTTTTTCAAAAACACTATAAACGTCAAAAGGGGTTCTGTTCTGCTGAACTAAGAAAAAAAGAAGAATTTCATACATGATTAGAAACAATTAAAGAAAAGTACAGTTATAATGCATTGGGAATTGATTTTTAGTCTCTAAGTAGTGCATTACAAGTGCTTTTATATTACTGAAAAGTTGGAGTATTTATTGTTCCTGCAATCACAATTTATGGAGATTTTTTGCATAAAATTCAGTTGGCTCTATCCTGATGAACGACAGTATGTGCTGTCTGTACGAAGCACTTTGTAAAATTTGGGCGGGTTTCAAAAACGGGGTGTGGCGCTTCTCGTACAACAAAACCAATTAAAGTGCTAGTGCTACTGAAATGTATGTTGTAGATAAATTTTTAGATCTAGGTCTTATGCAAATCAATAGCTGTTTTAATTGTCTCAATAGGCTACTAGATTTAGTGTTTATTAGTAGTAATATCAATTGGAATGTTTACGAATCCCCTTTTCCGTTATCAGCCATTAGTATGCATCATGTTCCATTATGCATCTCTATATCATTTTATAAGTTTAATACAGTTGAATCTAATTTTGATGTTTCCCACTTTAACTTTAAAAGATGTAATTTTCATTTGTTAAATAATGCTCTTAATCAAATTGATTGGGAAAAAGAATTTTACCTTTTAAAAACTGAGCCTTGCTATAACATTTTTATAACCTTAATTCATAACGAGTTTATTAATTATGTTCCGAAAGTTAAAGCATGTTTTTATAAATGTCCTTGGCACACTCGAGGATTGAAGAAATTAAAAAATCTTCGTTCTAAGTTCTTCAAAAAATTTATTGTTACCAATCAAAATTGTTACTTTTTAAAATATAGGCACTATATGAGAGAATTCAATTTTTTGGATAAATACTTATACAAGCAATATATTATAAAATTTGAATCCAACATTAAGTCTGACCCTAAATCCTTTTGGCGTTATGTGAAATCTAAAAGGGGCTGCTCAAATATACCTGCTTCAATGTTTTTGGGGGCCGAATCTGCTAATGATCCTTTGTCCATTGCTAATTTATTTGTTGATTTTTTTAAGTCCAATTTTGAACCACCTATTAACTCTATCCCTCTAGTTAATGATAATGTGCAACCTGTGATAGATTTTGGTAACTTGTCCCTATCACAGGATGATATTTGGAAGGGTATTCAAAATCTTAAGCCATCCACACGTCATGATGCTGATGGTTTTTGTGGCTTTTTATTTAAAAATTGTGCATTAAATTTACTTTACCCTTTGATGGTAATTTTTAATAAATCGTTGTCGTCAGGTGTATTTTTGGATTGTTGGAAAGTAGCGTTTATTACACCTACGTATAAATCTGGTTGTAAAAATAACATTGCCAATTACAGATCTATATCCAAGCTCTCTACAATTTCCAAACTTTCTGAATCGATTGTTAAGGATAAACTATTCTTTGCTGTTAAAAGTATAGTTTCTCCTTATCAACATGGTTTTATGAGTGGCCGCTCAACTATATCTAATTTAGTTTTAATTAGTGAATACTGCATATCGGCGTTTTTGCAAGGATGTCAGGTGGATGTGATATATACTGATTTCTCAAAAGCTTTTGATAAGTTATCACATGCTCTTTTAATTAAAAAATTTGAAGCTTTGGGTTTTCATTCCTGTTTTTTGAAATGGCTTAAGTCATATTTACAAAATCGCTTTTGTGTTGTAGTTTTTGATAACACTAAATCTAATGCTTATCTTGCTGTTTCTGGTGTTCCTCAAGGAAGCATTCTAGGGCCATTGTTATTCATTATTTTTATCAATGATATTGCGTCTCTATTTGTGAATTGTAAATGCCTTTTGTACGCTGATGACCTGAAGCTTTTCTTGCAAATTAGAAACGCGACTGATTCTGCTCTCCTACAATGTGATTTAAATAAACTTCATCTTTGGTCTATTAATAATTTATTTATTTGGATTGCCCTGATTTACTGGGCCTAATTAATTTTAATGTTCCAGCAAGAGCACTAAGAAATCAAATTCCTTTTCATCTTGCAACTCCTCGCACAAATTATGCCGAAAATGCGCCTATTTTTAGAGCAATGAAATTGTTTAACGAAGTTAATGCTGTTAATGATATAGACTTCTCGGCTACCAAGAATGTAGTTAAGCATATTTTAAATAATTTTTTTTGAATTAATGTAGATTATGTTATTCTAGTCTGTAAGAATCTTTATGTTCATAGACTTAATTAAATAAATAAATAAATAAATATCTTGGTACCTATGGCAGCTACAAGCTTAAAATTTAATATATGGAAGTATTTAGTTTGTACTTAGCCACTCGAAGAATGTGGGCGTGGTTTGAAAATAGAGTGGGGCACTTCCCTTACATATCTTGGTACTTATGGCAGCTACAGTTTCGAAATTCGGTACTTGCATCTATACTGTCTTCGCTTAACACCCTGTAAACGTGAGCCGGATTTAATTAAGGGGCGTGTTAGCTCTAATATAACAAAATCACTTAAAACGCTCTAATATAACAAAATTGCTTAATCGCTATCTCGGAACCTATGGAAGCTATTAGCTTCAAATTTGGTATTGAGATCTAAATTGCTCACTTTCAGCCACTCGAAAAATGTGGGCGTGGTTAGAAATTTGGATGTGACACCTCCCATACTACTAAAATACTTAAAACGCTATATCTTGGAACCTATGTATTACGCCTGGCAAATAGTAGGATAATGAAACTCACAAAACTTTCGGCCTCGACCACCGAAGTCATTCCCGGCTAGGGCGCGGTTTTCCAATTGCCACTTGTGGCGCATCATAGAAATATGTAAAAAAAATAAAAAAAATATTCCCTAACGGGGAGCAGAAAAACCCCAGGTCCCTTCCCCTAAACTTTTACCGATGGCATCACGGCTCCACCCACCCCAGCATCTCCCCCAAATTCACTGCCTAGCAACTCTTCATAATTTTTTTTTTAAATTAAAAAGGAAGTTATTTTAAGTTTTACCATTATTATTTTTTTTTCTTTAATTTTCTTTTGCACAAAATTTTTTTTCCTTACGCTATACAATTTTAGCCTAAGTGAATTCACTATGAGATGGACAGGAAATTAAATTCAAAAATCAATGTTAAATAGAAAAATATGTATAAATATATATATATATGTAAAAATACAAAAAAAAAATTCGACTGATTAATGACTTAGCTGGTGTGGTTGTCGACGACTCTGGTGGCTGTTGATGACGTAGCTGTTGCATAGGTATGTATATTTGTTGTTGCTTTCATTTTTGGGGTGGTGTCAGGTGTTGTAATTTGTTGTTGTAATTCGGTGTTCTTTTTTTCTTTCTTCATTTTTCTTCTTGGTTTCAAGCTTTCTTATTTTTAATCAATTTTTGTCTTTATTTTAAGTTATTTTAGATTTTATAATAGTTTCTTTCTTTAATTTCACTTTCTTTATACTTTAGTCCAAATTAAGTTAATTTTAAGTTTGATAATCGTAATTTCAGGAACAACATTGAATTGCCACTGGCGACCGAAAACTGGAAAAGCCTCTTTTGGCTGCGCTGACGGCAAACACTTTATTTTTTCTTTTCAAAATGCACTTTCTTTTTCTATTTTCAACTTTTATTTATTTTTAAGTTATTTTAGATTTTACAACAGTTTCTTTCTTTAATTTCACTTTCTTTACACCTTAGTCCAATCTAAGTTAATTTTAAGTTGTTTTCAAGTTAAGCTAAATGGTTGTTGCGGTTGCTTTGCGTTGTTTATTACAACATAAAAACGTGTTTAGGAGTGAGGGGATGAAAGTGATTTTACAAGAATTTAGTGAACAAATATATGCTAAGACTTTAAATTATCTAGGAACAGGTAAAGTTGATTTTCATCTTTTTTTTAAGTTTTAATTGAAACTGATGTAACAATGCTTGCAAAACGTTTTTGTAAAGGGTTGTATCAGCAAGATGACTGCTGCAAGTTATTTAGTCCAAATACTTTTCCTTTTTCTAGCGTTTTATCACTTTTTAATTCAGTTCGGAACCACTCTAAATTTTCCCCTAGCACATTTATTTCACTTTATGGTTTATTTCTATCATTTTTATTCACGACTTTTTATAGTTTTGACAATTTTAGTTCATTTTTTTATCGACGAGTTATTCATTTTTACCGTCCATTTTTAAAATCGTTTTTAACCGCACGCTGCAAACAAAATCCTCTTAACTTGCGACCGCACGCGTATACAAATTTGTCCAACTCCGCTTGACCGCCGCTTTACGTCTTTATCCCGTGTAAATTTTTCGCAACTGACGCCTGTACGCCAAACCACACAGCAACTCGCTTTTTTCTTCACATCGCGTGATGTCGCTTGGTAAACGTCATACATACGTAAAATAAAATGAACGGCAGCCTTGGCCCATTAGTGCCAACATTAGCCTATTTGACCTGTCTGACATTTCTTTCATTTGACAGGCGTGGTACATACAGTTTTTTTCTTTAAAATATACTTATGGATACAGGGTGGTAACATATGTTCATCTTAACGTCAATTTTAGTGGGAATAATACTACTACTGTAAGAAAATTAAAGTCAAAACTCTTTTGAAACTTTTTTCCTTCAACAGGAGGTCAAGGTGTTAATAGAGACGCCGCAATGTGCGTTTCTATTGGGCAAAAGTCGAAAGAGGTGTCAAATGGCAATTGAGCGATTTTATCGGCTGATTTTAAAGCATTTTCATATCTCAATTGAAGGTTCTAATGTAGCCGACTGGTGGCTAAAATCAAAATTTGACATTTGCACTTCAACCGAGGTATGTTGCCGTATCGTTTAACGAATTGCAATCGCGTTGACAACCCCTTAACGTACTTCCCGCGTCTTGAAAAAAAAAAAAAGAAATCCGTAACAAACCTGCTTTGTTATAAGACTTTGAATTGATAGAACAAACAGGAAATGGATTTCAAGACATTTTTATACCAAACTGTTTGTAAAGAAAAATTTTGAAAAGAAAAAAAAAACTGTGTATAGCCTTGAAAATTTAGAATTACACGTGTGGCACGACCCACGTAAAGCCGGGCAAAATCAAATATATATGACTTAAAGCGTTAGGGTTGAATTTTATCCGCGTGAAATGTTCCAATAAAATTTCCATTTAAATCCTCCAATTCATACAGCGCACTTCCAATTTTCCTCCTAATTCGGCAATTTTCGGTTGAATTTAGAATTAATGCCTTTTGCAAAATTGCTCTGGCTAATATTTTCTCTAAAAACCTCCTGGCCTACGCGATAATTGATAGGTTTAGATCGCGTGTTGTATGTTTTGGTTGCTTTTTCGTGTGCAACTGCCAAGTTTTTGCAAATTTTTTCTCGCACTCGATTAAGGCGATCAGAATTATGTTCGATTTCGATATCACCTGTTTTTAAACAATTGAGCTTTTCGAGCAATTCATAAGACGAAGCATGCTGGCACATGTTCTGTCCAAAAACAGCAAAGTAGGGAGAACTCTTTATCGCTGAATGGTAGTAGCTGCGCAAAATCGAGAGAATTTGGGGTATATATCGATCCCAGCTACAATGATCAGTTTGATTTTCCAGAAAAATTTTTAGCTTTACAATGACTTCGCGATTAGCACGCTCAGAGGCATTAGCCTGCGGTGAATAGAGGCCAGTTTTAATATGACTTATGCCATAGTCAGAGAAAAATTGTTGCATATCTTTCGATATGAACTGTTTGCCATTATCACTATGGATATACTGAGGCACACCAAAAGATGGAAAAATTTCCGTTTGAAAGAAATTGATTACATTTGTAGTGGTTGCAGCACGCATTGGCTTAAGAAAAATATATTTTGTTAAATGGTCAAGAGCAATAAAAAGAGAAGTGTTTTTGGTGGTTTTATTCATGGGATAAGGACCCAAAAAGTCACAATAAAGTCGCTGGAAAGGACGTTCCGTTACAAAAGATTGACCCATAGGTGGTCGTAAAATTTTATTTGTTGGATTGGCACTTTTGCAAATGTCTCAGTTTTCGACGTACGTTTTTATGTCTTTTACCATGGAAGGCCAAAAGTATTTTTGACGGACCCTCGCAAGTGTTTTGACATAACCGCCATGACAACCAGAAATTGAGTCGTGAGCAAACTTTATAGCTTCTGTAGCCAAACTTTTAGGCAACCATAATTTCCACAAATCACTTTCTTCGTTTTCAATTCCTCGCCTGAATTTGACACGCTTGTATACAAGATTATCATTTAAATTGATGCACAAGTCTGGCAAAGAGGATTGATTTTCAGTGATTGTTTTGCGTAAGTTTTGATATTCAGTGGAATTGAATTCGGGTGAAGAAAGGTCAATGTCTGACGTAAGTTTTGGTGTAGAAATTTCGTCTACATCGAAGCGAGACAAAGCGTCTGGAACTACATTTAGAGAACCTTTGCGGTGCTCAATTTTAAAGTCGAAGCACTGCAATGCTAAACTCCAGCGCGCCAGTCGATTGTTTAAATCCTTCTGAGTCATAAGCCACTTAAGGCTCGAATGGTCAGTTATGACTCGAAAAGGTAATCCCTCAATGTAGGGGCGAAGTTTTTTTATACACACCACTGCGGCCAAGCATTCCAGCTCTGTAACTGTGTAGTTACGTTGAGCTTTATTAAGCTTTTGAGACACGAAAGCAATGGGGTGTTCCTTGCCGTCATCATCAAGCTGGAAGAGAAGACCGCCTACACCAATACGAGACGCGTCACACTGAATGGAAAATTCACGAGAAAAATCTGGTTGAGCCAGCACAGGGGCTGAAGAAAGAGCAACTTTAATTTTTTTAAAGGACTCAATTGCATCGTTCGTCAACTGAAAACGACCTGGTTTCTTTTTGAGACAATCTGTCAATGGACCAGCCAAATTTGAAAAATTACTTATGAAGGATCGGTACCAATTGACCATGCCAATAAAGCGTCTTACTTGACGAGGGGATTTCGGCTCAGGGAACTCTTCGATGGCTTTTACCTTTTCAGGGTCCACCTTCAAGCATCCATGACCTATGCGATACCCTAGGTACTTGATTTCCCTTTGGCAAAATTTGCTTTTGGCCACATTTATGGTCAGCTTAGCGCTCCTTAAACATTTGGCGACTTCGCGCAACAATTCATGTGAGTGTCAAAATCTGAACTACAAACCAACAAATCGTCTAAATAGACGAATACATTTTCACGCAATATCGATGGAATGACCTTGTCCATCAGACGGCTCATTGTCTGTGGACCATTACACAGCCCAAAGGGCATAACTTTATAATGATATAAAGGTCTTCCAGGGATAACAAATGCGGTTTTTTCTTTAGAGGATTCGGACAGTTTTATTTGAAGAAAAGCATCCTTCAAATCAATTCCGCTTATAAAAAATGTATCTTTTAGCCTACTTAGCAACCCGTTGATATGGGGTAACGGATAAGAATCCTTTTTGGTCAAATCATTGAGCTTGCGTGAGTCGATACAGAGCTTTACTTTTCCTGGTTTGCGCACCAAAATAGCAGGACTACACCATGGTGAATTCGATTCCTCGATTACTCCCATGCCCAATAGCCTATCAACTTCTTGGAAAGCTTCTTCTTGCCTTGGAGGTGACAGAGGAAAATGTCGCGATTTGACTGGCACAGCATCTCTAGTGTCTATATGGTGCTCGAGTAAATCTGTACAACCCAGACCGAGTTTTTCGAAAGAAGGAAACTGCAAAATAACTTTTTCAAGCTCAAGTTGTTCTTCTGGCGAAAGGATATGGAAATCAGGTGTTTCTGATGGGTCTTCACTGATACTAAGTGAATTTACTTGAAGAAAAATTTCTGGAGCTATAGCAAATGCTTGCCAAAAATCTACTCCAAAATACGCCGCTTGGCTGAGTGACGGTGCAATATAAAAATTAATGTTTCTTGTTACATTTTTGAAAGTAACAGCAAGATTACAATAACCAATAACATTTTGCTTTTTACCATCAGCCGTAGATAGGAACGTTTTCAGAGGTTTTATAGAAATGTTGTGATTTTCCACAAATGTCAGGCAATTTTTGCCCAAAACAGAAACACTGGCTCCTGAGTCCAGCAAGCCAACTAAATATTCATCAAAGATTTTCACTTTGGCAAAAGGACGATCATCGCCGTTAACAGCAAGTTTGGTAGATTCTATTATTTTTTTGTAACTTTTGCGTTTTTTGTATCTTAGTCTGCACTTTTTTTGTTTTCTCAACTTTTTGTTGGAGCAGAGCTCATTTTTAAAAATTCGATTTTTAGCTACTTCGTAGCGAATTTCACGCTCTTGGAAATTTAAGAAATCGGTGTTTGTTTGACACGCAAAGTCACGGCAGAAAGGTTTCAAAATTTTAATTTTTTCAATATTCGGTGGAGATAAATTTGGTAAGTTTGAGTTTAATTTGAACTTGGGGTCGGTCGGGAAGAACGTGTGTCCCCGGTGGCCATCACGCTCTGTCTGTGGTTTCCCTGGTGGTTATTTGGACATTTTGGAGTTAATACTCCTTGTTGTCCACATTTGAAGCAGAAAATAGTGGTTATCGCCTCAGGACAATAAATATAAGAGTGTCCGAGCTGCAAACAGTTCCAACATTGTATTTTGGAATAATCTGGTTTAGAAAAGCGGCGAGAAACTTGCAACGCTTCCACTTGTGGGTCAAATTCATTGCCATTTTTATCATTTGAAACAATGTCAATTTCATGTACCTGCCTTTGCGAGTTAAAAAAGGATGGTTGGTTTTTAGTCTGAGAGAGCACCTGTTCAGCCCTTCGGGCGGCCTCACGAAATCCTTCCAGACTCGTCGAGTTGCTATCAAACAACATACATTTCAGATTGGCGTTGAGATTCTTTTTTATTATTTTGACCAACACCCTATCTGTCATAGGCCGACTCATACGAAAGTTTCTCGAAACCATATCATCATAAAAATCATCGAAGGATTCTTTAAGATGTTGCTTCCTTAACGACATTTCATGAATGATTTCGTGATCGTCTTCGGACTTGCCAAATTGTTTTTCCATGGCAATGCAAAGTTGTGGATAGTTAGCAGTAGGATTTTGCCTGCTAAATTGCCAAAACCACTTCTCAGCTTTCCCCGTTAAAAGAACATGAAAGTTTAGGAACAAATGATCAATAGAGCACCTCGTCCTTTCACAAAGTGTTTCGGCTTTGAAAATGAAATCGGCGACGTTGCCAGATCCATCGTAGGAAATTTTTCAGTCCTGCAATCTTGGAAAATTTTCAGCCCTAGGGGTATAAGCCGGTTGTGGACGAGGTTGAGGATCGCCTCTGGAAAATTGTGGGGCTTGAGCAGACATCCTATTATTTAGACTATCAACGTTGGATCTCATATCCTGTAGATCCCTTTTCATTTCATCCTGGCTGGTAAGGATTGCCTGACTCAGAAGTCTGACGAGAGAGTCCATCGCAGCGGCACTTGCGCTTGTGGTTGCTTCTTGATTGTCGTGAGTTAGAGCATTTTCAGGGGAATTTTCGGGCTCTGAATCGGCCATATCGAAATTTGGGTTTTGAGGGTTTACCTCCGAACGCGTTGTATTTAAAAATTGCAAATTGGAAATATCGAGTAGATTTTGTTTTGACCCATCAGAGTCAACTCCCAAGTGTTCTGGTTGGCCTACCGAAGGATCAGGCTGGACTGTCAAGGATTCTGGTTGATCTACCAAAGAAAATTCTACAATGGCAGGATCTTGGAGCGCACGCTCAATACTGACTATGGAAGCAGCCGAAAACCTAGCTGGTGAATGCACCACTCAAGGGTTACTGGAAGTAACAAATGACCGGTTAGAACTCGACGTACTTGCGTCGTTACTAGTGGGTCTACCTCTACCTCTAATTGGGGTTCTTTTGGTGTTAGTTCCTCGAGTAGATCGAGTATTATGCATACTATTTATAAAGTATAAATATAGTGCCACTCTAGGAACCGAACGACCGGAAGAAAAATATAAAAAAAAATAAAAATAAAAAAAAATAAAGAAAATTTTTGTTGTAATTATAACTAATCACAAGTTATTTTTACAAGGAGGGAAAACGTAAGCCTTCGAAGTATTGAATAAACTAATCAAACTTCAAAATAAATGTGAGATAATATTAAAAAAAAAAGGTAGATCTAAATTTAAAGAAAGTCCTGTCAGGCCAAATAAAAGTAAGCGCTAAAAAAAAAGAATGATCTAAATGGAAAAAAAAATGTAAATAATAAAAAATGAGAAAATATATATATAAAAAATATCGGATGGAAAAAAAAATAAATTGTAAATGACCGCAAAGAAAAATCGTTAGGATTTCAAAAAAAAACTTTTGACAAAAATATGACTTGCTAATCAGGGGAAATGCCAGCGCGAACAAACCGCGATGCCAAAAAGAAAGGACCCGTAACCAGAAAATCCGCTACTCCCGTCGTGCGCCCACCCTACACCAACATGGGCCGGCTCTGGCATCACATTATGATGCTACCAGGCCTCACCCATGCCGATGCAAGGGGCACACCCAAAAAAAAGAAAATACAAAAAAAAGTGTTTTTCCTTTTTTTTCTCAAAAACTAAAAAAAATAAAAATAAGTGTTTCACCGACCGTTATGGTAGGACCACCCCCCGCTGGACATGTTTCCCCCCCCCCCAACACGAGCCGAGCCTCGCACCGCACGCAGCACCGGTTTTAAAGGTGTCCAGTAACTGGGACTGATGCGAGACCCCGCCCGCGTCGGAAACGCAATCCAACACGGGATGACCGCTGCCATGAGGGTCGGTGCGAAGTACAGCCGCCCACTGTGGGTACAGACGCTTCCTGGATTCGCTGGGATACGCGGGATCGCTAACCCCGTCATCCCTTTTGCAAAGGATGCCCCTGCGTTTCAAAAAAAAATCGAAAATTAAAAAAAATCAAAAACAAAATGAAAGCCATTTTGCTTTCGTTGGGCGCCATCTATGTTACGCCTGGCAAATAGTAGGATAATGAAGCTCACAAAACTTTCGGCCTCGACCACCGAAGTCATTCCCTGCTAGGGCGCGGTTTTCCAATTGCCACTTGTGGCGCATCATAGAAATATGTAAAAAAAATAAAAAAAATAAAAAACATATTCCCTAACGGGGAGCAGAAAAACCCCAGGTCCCTTCCCCTAAACTTTTACCGATGGCATCACGGCTCCACCCACCCCAGCATCTCCCCCAAATTCACTGCCTAGCAACTCTTCATAATTTTTTTTTTAAATTAAAAAGGAAGTTATTTTAAGTTTTACCATTATTATTTTTTTTTCTTTAATTTTCTTTTGCACAAAGTTTTTTTTCCTTACGCTATACAATTTTAGCCTAAGTGAATTCACTATGAGATGGACAGGAAATTAAATTCAAAAATCAATGTTAAATAGAAAAATATGTATAAATATATATATATATGTAAAAATACAAAAAAAAAATTCGACTGATTAATGACTTAGCTGGTGTGGTTGTCGACGACTCTGGTGGCTGTTGATGACGTAGCTGTTGCATAGGTATGTATATTTGTTGTTGCTTTCATTTTTGGGGTGGTGTCAGGTGTTGTAATTTGTTGTTGTAATTCGGTGTTCTTTTTTTCTTTCTTCATTTTTCTTCTTGGTTTCAAGCTTTCTTATTTTTAATCAATTTTTGTCTTTATTTTTAAGTTATTTTAGATTTTATAATAGTTTCTTTCTTTAATTTCACTTTCTTTACACTTTAGTCCAAATTAAGTTAATTTTAAGTTTGATAATCGTAATTTCAGGAACAACATTGAATTGCCACTGGCGACCGAAAACTGGAAAAGCCTCTTTTGGCTGCGCTGACGGCAAACACTTTATTTTTCTTCTATTTTTCTTTTCAAAATGCACTTTCTTTTTCTATTTTCAACTTTTATTTATTTTTAAGTTATTTTAGATTTTACAATAGTTTCTTTCTTTAATTTCACTTTCTTTACACCTTAGTCCAATCTAAGTTAATTTTAAGTTGTTTTCAAGTTAAGCTAAATGGTTGTTGCGGTTGCTTTGCGTTGTTTATTACAACATAAAAACGTGTTTAGGAGTGAGGGGATGAAAGTGATTTTACAAGAATTTAGTGAACAAATATATGCTAAGACTCTAAATTATCTAGGAACAGGTAAAGTTGATTTTCATCTTTTTTTTAAGTTTTAATTGAAACTGATGTAACAATGCTTGCAAAACATTTTTGTAAAGGGTTGTATCAGCAAGATGACTGCTGCAAGTTATTTAGTCCAAATACTTTTCCTTTTTCTAGCGTTTTATCACTTTTTAATTCAGTTCGGAACCACTCTAAATTTTCCCCTAGCACATTTATTTCACTTTATGGTTAATTTCTATCATTTTTATTCACGAATTTTTATAGTTTTGACAATTTTAGTTCATTTTTTTATCGACGAGTTATTCATTTTTACCGTCCATTTTTAAAATCGTTTTTAACCGCACGCTGCAAACAAAATCCTCTTAACTTGCGACCGCACGCGAATACAAATTTGTCCAACTCCGCTTGACCGCCGCTTTACGTCTTTATCCCGTGTAAATTTTTCGCAACTGACGCCTGTACGCCAAACCACACAGCAACTCGCTTTTTTCTTCACATCGCGTGATGTCGCTTGGTAAACGTCATACATACGTAAAATAAAATGAACGGCAGCCTTGGCCCATTAGTGCCAACATTAGCCTATTTGACCTGTCTGACATTTCTTTCATTTGACAGGCGTGGTACATACAGTTTTTTTCTTTAAAATATACTTATGGATACAGGGTGGTAACATATGTTCATCTTAACGTCAATTTTAGTGGGAATAATACTACTACTGTAAGAAAATTAAAGTCAAAACTCTTTTGAAACTTTTTTCCTTCAACAGGAGGTCAAGGTGTTAATAGAGACGCCGCAATGTGCGTTTCTATTGGGCAAAAGTCGAAAGAGGTGTCAAATGGCAATTGAGCGATTTTATCGGCTGATTTTAAAGCATTTTCACATCTCAATTGAAGGTTCTAATGTAGCCGACAGGTGGCTAAAATCAAAATTTGACATTTGCACTTCAACCGAGGTATGTTGCCGTATCGTTTAACGAATTGCAATCGCGTTGACAACCCCTTAACGTACTTCCCGCGTCTTGAAAAAAAAAAAAAAGAAATCCGTAACAAACCTGCTTTGTTATAAGACTTTGAATTGATAGAACAAACAGGAAATGGATTTCAAGACATTTTTATCCCAAACTGTTTGTAAAGAAAAATTTTGGAAAGAAAAAAAAAACTGTGTATAGCCTTGAAAATTTAGAATTACACGTGTGGCACGACCCACGTAAAGCCGGGCAAAATCAAATATATATGACTTAAAGCGTTAGGGTTGAATTTTATCCGCGTGAAATGTTCCGATAAAATTTCCATTTAAATCCTCCAATTCATACAGCGCACTTCCAATTTTCCTATTAATTCGGCAATTTTCGGTTGAATTTAGAATTAATGCCTTTTGCAAAATTGCTCTGGCTAATATTTTCTCTAAAAACCTCCTGGCCTACGCGATAATTGATAGGTTTAGATCGCGTGTTGTATGTTTTGGTTGCTTTTTCGTGTGCAACTGCCAAGTCTTTGCAAATTTTTTCTCGCACTCGATTAAGGCGATCAGAATTATGTTCGATTTCGATATCACCTGTTTTTAAACAATTGAGCTTTTCGAGCAATTCATAAGACGAAGCATGCTGGCACATGTTCTGTCCAAAAACAGCAAAGTAGGGAGAACTCTTTATCGCTGAATGGTAGTAGCTGCGCAAAATCGAGAGAATTTGGGGTATATATCGATCCCAGCTACAATGATCAGTTTGATTTTCCAGAAAAATTTTTAGCTTTACAATGACTTCGCGATTAGCACGCTCAGAGGCATTAGCCTGCGGTGAATAGAGGCCAGTTTTAATATGACTTATGCCATAGTCAGAGAAAAATTGTTGCATATCTTTCGATATGAACTGTTTGCCATTATCACTATGGATATACTGAGGCACACCAAAAGATGGAAAAATTTCCGTTTGAAAGAAATTGATTACATTTGTAGTGGTTGCAGCACGCATTGGCTTAAGAAAAATATATTTTGTTAAATGGTCAAGAGCAATAAAAAGAGAAGTGTTTTTGGTGGTTTTATTCATGGGATAAGGACCCAAAAAGTCACAATAAAGTCGCTGGAAAGGACGTTCCGTTACAAAAGATTGACCCATAGGTGGTCGTAAAATTTTATTTGTTGGATTGGCACTTTTGCAAATGTCTCAGTTTTCGACGTACGTTTTTATGTCTTTTACCATGGAAGGACAAAAGTATTTTTGACGGACCCTCGCAAGTGTTTTGACATAACCGCCATGACAACCAGAAATTGAGTCGTGAGCAAACTTTATAGCTTCTGTAGCCAAACTTTTAGGCAACCATAATTTCCACAAATCACTTTCTTCGTTTTCAATTCCTCGCCTGAATTTGACACGCTTGTATACAAGATTATCATTTAAATTGATGCACAAGTCTGGCAAAGAGGATTGATTTTCAGTGATTGTTTTGCGTAAGTTTTGATATTCAGTGGAATTGAATTCGGGTGAAGAAAGGTCAATGTCTGACGTAAGTTTTGGTGTAGAAATTTCGTCTACATCGAAGCGAGACAAAGCGTCTGGAACTACATTTAGAGAACCTTTGCGGTGCTCAATTTTAAAGTCGAAGCACTGCAATGCTAAACTCCAGCGCGCCAGTCGATTGTTTAAATCCTTCTGAGTCATAAGCCACTTAAGGCTCGAATGGTCAGTTATGACTCGAAAAGGTAATCCCTCAATGTAGGGGCGAAGTTTTTTTATACACACCACTGCGGCCAAGCATTCCAGCTCTGTAACTGTGTAGTTACGTTGAGCTTTATTAAGCTTTTGAGACACGAAAGCAATGGGGTGTTCCTT
Source organism: Meiosimyza platycephala (assembly GCA_963662105.1). NCBI lineage: Eukaryota > Metazoa > Arthropoda > Insecta > Diptera > Lauxaniidae > Meiosimyza > Meiosimyza platycephala. Next base: position 52,066,866 of record OY759211.1, on the reverse strand, counting down.
GCCGTCATCATCAAGCTGGAAGAGAAGACCGCCTACACCAATACGAGACGCGTCACACTGAATGGAAAATTCACGAGAAAAATCTGGTTGAGCCAGCACAGGGGCTGAAGAAAGAGCAACTTTAATTTTTTTAAAGGACTCAATTGCATCGTTCGTCAACTGAAAACGACCTGGTTTCTTTTTGAGACAATCTGTCAATGGACCAGCCAAATTTGAAAAATTACTTATGAAGGATCGGTACCAATTGGCCATGCCAATAAAGCGTCTTACTTGACGAGGGGATTTCGGCTCAGGGAACTCTTCGATGGCTTTTACCTTATCAGGGTCCACCTTCAAGCATCCATGACCTATGCGATACCCTAGGTACTTGATTTCCCTTTGGCAAAATTTGCTTTTGGCCACATTTATGGTCAGCTTAGCGCTCCTTAAACATTTGGGGACTTCGCGCAACAATTCATGTGAGTGTCAAAATCTGAACTACAAACCAACAAATCGTCTAAATAGACGAATACATTTTCACGCAATATCGATGGAATGACCTTGTCCATCAGACGACTCATTGTCTGTGGACCATTACACATCCCAAAGGGCATAACTTTATAATGATATAAAGGTCTTCCAGGGATAACAAATGCGGTTTTTTCTTTAGAGGATTCGGACAGTTTTATTTGAAGAAAAGCATCCTTCAAATCAATTCCGCTTATAAAAAATGTATCTTTTAGCCTACTTAGCAACCCGTTGATATGGGGTAACGGATAAGAATCCTTTTTGGTCAAATCATTGAGCTTGCGTGAGTCGATACAGAGCCTTACTTTTCCTGGTTTGCGCACCAAAACAGCAGGACTACACCATGGTGAATTCGATTCCTCGATTACTCCCATGCCCAATAGCCTATCAACTTCTTGGAAAGCTTCTTCTTGCCTTGGAGGTGACAGAGGAAAATGTCGCAATTTGACTGGCACAGCATCTCCAGTGTCTATATGGTGCTCGAGTAAATCTGTACAACCCAGACCGAGTTTTTCGAAAGAAGGAAACTGCAAAATAACTTTTTCAAGCTCAAGTTGTTCTTCTGGCGAAAGGATATGGAAATCAGGTGTTTCTGATGGGTCTTCACTGATACTAAGTGAATTTACTTGAAGAAAAATTTCTGGAGCTATAGCAAATGCTTGCCAAAAATCTACTCCAAAATACGCCGCTTGGCTGAGTGACGGTGCAATATAAAAATTAATGTTTCTTGTTACATTTTTGAAAGTAACAGCAAGATTACAATAACCAATAACATTTTGCTTTTTACCATCAGCCGTAGATAGGAACGTTTTCAGAGGTTTTATAGAAATGTTGTGATTTTCCACAAATGTCAGGCAATTTTTGCCCAAAACAGAAACACTGGCTCCTGAGTCCAGCAAGCCAACTAAATATTCATCAAAGATTTTCACTTTGGCAAAAGGACGATCATCGCCGTTAACAGCAAGTTTGGTAGATTCTATTATTTTTTTGTAACTTTTGCGTTTTTTGTATCTTAGTCTGCACTTTTTTTGTTTTCTCAACTTTTTGTTGGAGCAGAGCTCATTTTTAAAAATTCGATTTTTAGCTACTTCGTAGCGAATTTCACGCTCTTGGAAATTTAAGAAATCGGTGTTTGTTTGACACGCAAATTCACGGCAGAAAGGTTTCAAAATTTTAATTTTTTCAATATTCGGTGGAGATAAATTTGCAAAATTTGGTAAGGTTGAGCTTAATTTGAACTTGGGGTCGGTCGGGAAGAACGTGTGTCCCCGGTGGCCATCACGCTCTGTCTGTGGTTTCCCTGGTGGTTATTTGGACATTTTGGAGTTAATACTCCTTGTTGTCCACATTTGAAGCAGAAAATAGTGGTTATCGCCTCAGGACAATAAATATAAGAGTGTCCGAGCTGCAAACAGTTCCAACATTGTATTTTGGAATAATCTGGTTTAGAAAAGCGGCGAGAAACTTGCAACGCTTCCACTTGTGGGTCAAATTCATTGCCATTTTTATCATTTGAAACAATGTCAATTTCATGTACCTGCCTTTGCGAGTTAAAAAAGGATGGTTGGTTTTTAGTCTGAGAGAGCACCTGTTCAGCCCTTCGGGCGGCCTCACGAAATCCTTCCAGACTCGTCGAGTTGCTATCAAACAACATACATTTCAGATTGGCGTTGAGATTCTTTTTTATTATTTTGACCAACACCCTATCTGTCATAGGCCGACTCATACGAAAGTTTCTCGAAACCATATCATCATAAAAATCATCGAAGGATTCTTTAAGATGTTGCTTCCTTAACGACATTTCATGAATGATTTCGTGATCGTCTTCGGACTTGCCAAATTGTTTTTCCATGGCAATGCAAAGTTGTGGATAGTTAGCAGTAGGATTTTGCCTGCTAAATTGCCAAAACCACTTCTCAGCTTTCCCCGTTAAAAGAACATGAAAGTTTAGGAACAAATGATCAATAGAGCACCTCGTCCTTTCACAAAGTGTTTCGGCTTTGAAAATGAAATCGGCGACGTTGCCAGATCCATCGTAGGAAATTTTTCAGTCCTGCAATCTTGGAAAATTTTCAGCCCTAGGGGTATAAGCCGGTTGTGGACGAGGTTGAGGATCGCCTCTGGAAAATTGTGGGGCTTGAGCAGACATCCTATTATTTAGACTATCAACGTTGGATCTCATATCCTGTAGATCCCTTTTCATTTCATCCTGGCTGGTAAGGATTGCCTGACTCAGAAGTCTGACGAGAGAGTCCATCGCAGCGGCACTTGCGCTTGTGGTTGCTTCTTGATTGTCGTGAGTTAGAGCATTTTCAGGGGAATTTTCGGGCTCTGAATCGGCCATATCGAAATTTGGGTTTTGAGGGTTTACCTCCGAACGCGTTGTATTTAAAAATTGCAAATTGGAAATATCGAGTAGATTTTGTTTTGACCCATCAGAGTCAACTCCCAAGTGTTCTGGTTGGCCTACCGAAGGATCAGGCTGGACTGTCAAGGATTCTGGTTGATCTACCAAAGAAAATTCTACAATGGCAGGATCTTGGAGCGCACGCTCAATACTGACTATGGAAGCAGCCGAAAACCTAGCTGGTGAATGCACCACTCAAGGGTTACTGGAAGTAACAAATGACCGGTTAGAACTCGACGTACTTGCGTCGTTACTAGTGGGTCTACCTCTACCTCTAATTGGGGTTCTTTTGGTGTTAGTTCCTCGAGTAGATCGAGTATTATGCATACTATTTATAAAGTATAAATATAGTGACACTCTAGGAACCGAACGACCGGAAGAAAAATATAAAAAAAAATAAAAATAAAAAAAAATAAAGAAAATTTTTGTTGTAATTATAACTAATCACAAGTTATTTTTACAAGGAGGGAAAACGTAAGCCTTCGAAGTATTGAATAAACTAATCAAACTTCAAAATAAATGTGAGATAATAATAAAAAAAAAGGTAGATCTAAATTTAAAGAAAGCCCTGTCAGGCCAAATAAAAGTAAGCGTTAAAAAAAAAGAATGATCTAAATGGAAAAAAAAATTTAAATAATAAAAAATGAGAAAATATATATATAAAAAAATATCGGATGGAAAAAAAAATAAATTGTAAATGACCGCAAAGAAAAATCGTTAGGATTTAAAAAAAAAACTTTTGACAAAAATATGACTTGCTAATCAGGGGAAATGCCAGCGCGAACAAACCGCGATGCCAAAAAGAAAGGACCCGTAACCAGAAAATCCGCTACTCCCGTCGTGCGCCCACCCTACACCAACATGGGCCGGCTCTGGCATCACATTATGATGCTACCAGGCCTCACCCATGCCGATGCAAGGGGCACACCCAAAAAAAAGAAAATACAAAAAAAAGTGTTTTTCCTTTTTTTTCTCAAAAACTAAAAAAAATAAAAATAAGTGTTTCACCGACCGTTATGGTAGGACCACCCCCCGCTGGACATGTTTCCCCCCCCAACACGAGCCGAGCCTCGCACCGCACGCAGCACCGGTTTTAAAGGTGTCCAGTAACTGGGACTGATGCGAGACCCCGCCCGCGTCGGAAACGCAATCCAACACGGGATGACCGCTGCCATGAGGGTCGGTGCGAAGTACAGCCGCCCACTGTGGGTACAGACGCTGACCAGGAAGCCGCCCAATGTGGGTACAGACGCTTCCTGGATTCGCTGGGATACGCGGGATCGCTAACCCCGTCATCCCTTTTGCAAAGGATGCCCCTGCGTTTCAAAAAAAAAATCGAAAATTAAAAAAAATCAAAAACAAAATGAAAGCCATTTTGCTTTCGTTGGGCGCCATCTATGTTACGCCTGGCAAATAGTAGGATAATGAAGCTCACAAAACTTTCGGCCTCGACCACCGAAGTCATTCCCGGCTAGGGCGCGGTTTTCCAATTGCCACTTGTGGCGCATCATAGAAATATGTAAAAAAAATAAAAAAAATATTCCCTAACGGGGAGCAGAAAAACCCCAGGTCCCTTCCCCTAAACTTTTACCGATGGCATCACGGCTCCACCCACCCCAGCATCTCCCCCAAATTCACTGCCTAGCAACTCTTCATAATTTTTTTTTTAAATTAAAAAGGAAGTTATTTTAAGTTTTACCATTATAATTTTTTTTTCTTTAATTTTCTTTTGCACAAAATTTTTTTTCCTTACGCTATACAATTTTAGCCTAAGTGAATTCACTATGAGATGGACAGGAAATTAAATTCAAAAATCAATGTTAAATAGAAAAATATGTATAAATATATATATATGTAAAAATACAAAAAAAAAAATTCGACTGATTAATGACTTAGCTGGTGTGGTTGTCGACGACTCTGGTGGCTGTTGATGACGTAGCTGTTGCATAGGTACGTATATTTTTGGGGTGGTGTCAGGTGTTGTAATTTGTTGTTGTAATTCGGTGTTCTTTTTTTCTTTCTTCATTTTTCTTCTTGGTTTCAAGCTTTCTTATTTTTAATCAAGTTTTGTCTTTATTTTTAAGTTATTTTAGACTTTATAATAGTTTCTTTCTTTAATTTCACTTTCTTTACACTTTAGTCCAAATTAAGTTAATTTTAAGTTTGATAATCGTAATTTCAGGAACAACATTGAATTGCCACTGGCGACCGAAAACTGGAAAAGCCTCTTTTGGCTGCGCTGACGGCAAACACTTTATTTTTCTTCTATTTTTTTTTTCAAAATGCACTTTCTTTTTCTATTTTCAACTTTTATTTATTTTTAAGTTATTTTAGATTTTACAATAGTTTCTTTCTTTAATTTCACTTTCTTTACACCTTAGTCCAATCTAAGTTAATTTTAAGTTGTTTTCAAGTTAAGCTAAATGGTTGTTGCGGTTGCTTTGCGTTGTTTATTACAACATAAAAACGTGTTTAGGAGTGAGGGGATGAAAGTGATTTTACAAGAATTTAGTGAACAAATATATGCTAAGACTTTAAATTATCTAGGAACAGGTAAAGTTGATTTTCATCTTTTTTTTAAGTTTTAATTGAAACTGATGTAACAATGCTTGCAAAACGTTTTTGTAAAGGGTTGTATCAGCAAGATGACTGCTGCAAGTTATTTAGTCCAAATACTTTTCCTTTTTCTAGCGTTTTATCACTTTTTAATTCAGTTCGGAACCACTCTAAGTTTTCCCCTAGCACATTTATTTCACTTTATAGTTAATTTCTATCATTTTTATTCACGAATTTTTATAGTTTTGACAATTTTAGTTCATTTTTTTATCGATGAGTTATTCATTTTTACCGTCCATTTTTAAAATCATTTTTAACCGCACGCTGCAAACAAAATCCTCTTAACTTGCGACCGCACGCGAATACAAATTTGTCCAACTCCGCTTGACCGCCGCTTTACGTCTTTATCCCGTGTAAATTTTTCGCAACTGACGCCTGTACGCCAAACCACACAGCAACTCGCTTTTTTCTTCACATCGCGTGATGTCGCTTGGTAAACGTCCGTCTGTTACCATCCTACATACACACCTATACATACGTAAAATAAAATGAACGGCAGCCTTGGCCCATTAGTGCCAACATTAGCCTATTTGACCTGTCTGACATTTCTTTCATTTGACAGGCGTGGTACATACAGTTTTTTTCTTTAAAATATACTTATGGATAAAGGGTGGTAACATATGTTCATCTTAACGTCAATTTTAGTGGGAATAATACTACTACTGTAAGAAAATTAAAGTCAAAACTCTTTTGAAACCTTTTTCCTTCAACAGGAGGTCAAGGTGTTAATAGAGACGCCGCAATGTGCGTTTCTATTGGGCAAAAGTCGAAAGAGGTGTCAAATGGCAATTGAGCGATTTTATCGGCTGATTTTAAAGCATTTTCATATCTCAATTGAAGGTTCTAATGTAGCCGACAGGTGGCTAAAATCAAAATTTGACATTTGCACTTCAACCGAGGTATGTTGCCGTCGCGTTGACAACCCCTTAACGTACTTCCCGCGTCTTGAAAAAAAAAAAAATCCGTAACATATGGTAATTTTTTTTACGTTTTAGTAAAAAGTCGTCAATTAAATTGGAAACAAATTGAATGCGCCAGCCACAGTTATGATCTAGAAAGCTGAAATTTTGGGAGTGTTCCCTTCATATTTAATGCTAAAACATAGGTTAAAATGCTCACAAATTCAAAAAAAAAAAAAAAAACTCCCATTTAGGTGTATTTTGTCCGCATTTTCAGCTAGATGAAAAATGTGGATGTAGTTTGACAACAGTGGATGGCATCTCCCATACAAATAAAATGCCTAAAACCCTATATCTTCGCACCTAAGGCCGACTTCTTCTACGTTTTAGCAAGTCGCTTTTTTCGTTAAATTTCAACGAAATCGGACATAAACTCTGTCCGCGCCTTTTACAGGTTTGTGATAGGAAGCTCAAATATTGTGACAACAACTTTTATTCCTCAAGCTAAAATATAGGCAAAAAAAATAAAATCCAACTCCAAAACTTTGAAATGACACAGTCTAGTGTATATGTTAACTATAACTCTCCCCTCATGGGTGCATGTATTGTAACGAACATCGCGCCGAGGTTTTAACTCGTCGGTGTCCAAGGTTCGGCTACAAACATTTATAATTTTGCTGGTGGCCAAAAATAAATAATATTTTTTTAAAACAAATTAATAATACGTGGTTTCCTTTTCTCTATACGTTATAATAGCTTTATTCTATTTTACAAACTATTTTCTTACATTACGTGAGTTTACAATTTTAATTTTAAAATTTATTCTACTCGCGGTTGCTTCCGTCACGGTTTTTCCGTCCGCACTCTTTGTTTTTTTTTTACTCAATAGCGGTCAACGTTCTGATATGAAGATTCCGGCGTTACGCTGTGGCTGTGCGTTAGACCGAGACGAGGGTTATTCGTTTTACCGCTATGCCCGTTGTCGTACAACAAATAACGGCGCTGCTGAAAACTATTCTGCCGGCACGAATGTTAGCGTTGCACACAGACGTGCGACAGAATCGCCAACTAGCTTGACTGCTCTATTTCAAAAACCCCGCTATGCCAGGTCTATGTTGTAACGGGTTCTGAAGCTCGTTTCTGTAAAAAAAACGGCAAGTTACCGATTTGTATGACGTAGCACTGTTTCGATCCTGAATTACCGATTTCGTGATAACTGATATTTCTGTACATTCAAATCGTTAAAAATTCGGTCCGTGATGGAAAAAAAACACAAATCGAGAAGAAACGTTGCGAAATTGAATCAAATGACAGACACCTGTCTATTTGCGTTTGTTTTCTTTTATGTGCGACAATATTTGATATAAGAAAATAATAAATATCTTAATCAAAAAAGTGATTGTTTTGAAGTTGAACGAAATTAAATGTAAAATGAAATACAAATTAAATCAAATACATCTTGTAATCTACGCAATATGGCAATTTTTATTTTGATATTTTTAATTATTTGAAGGAACAATAATAATTTGACACTCAGTGATGTGAAACGAAAAGTAAACAAATATTTGCAACCGTTTGTTTTTGCGTTGCTTTAACAAATATTATTTTGCTTAAGTTTTTGACTGTTATGTAAATATGTTTCAGTTTTAAAACACATTATCTTGAAAACTAAAACGTTCTCTAACAAACAGAAAGCTTATAATCAGTAAAAAATTCAAGTTCAGCGAAAGTAGCCGGTTTAAGAAATTTATTTTGAGTACAGGTAGTCCCCGACTTACGACCGAGATAGGTTCCTAGTCATCGGTCGTAAGTCGATTAAGTCGTAAGTCGAGTTTCATAAAAAATAACTAAAGAAAAATATTACAAACAAAACAAACGTATTATTTGTACTGAAATAAATCGAATCCTTGTACAAACTACTGTTTTTTTTAAAATTTTTTCTCATATACATATTTTAGGGATTCCCCGAAACTATTTTAAGCATTTTCTATGAAAAAAATTGGTCGTAAGTGCGAATAGTCGTAAGTCGAACGGTCGTAAGTCGGGGACTACCTGTACTTGCTACTTCATATTTACACAACATTACTGGCATTTATCAGAATCGGTAAAATTCTCACTTACTGCAGGGTCAGTGACAAAAGTGACATTTTAAATCGATTCACATTTCTTATAGAAACACTTTTTTAAAAGGTTCTATTGGAATTAAATCGGAGAATGTGACAGGTTATCGATTTGAAACGAACAAATTGAAACAGAAGTCGATTCATATTTTTACAGAAACAGTGCAGGTGAGAGTGACGTCAAATCGATAATATGAGTCGGTAACTGCGATCGTTACGAGTTACAGAAACGAGCTTCTGGTGTAGCGCAGTTGCCGTACAACAAATACCGCCGGCGCTGAAAACTATTCTGCCGGCACGAGTGTTAGCGTTGCACGCAGACGTGCGACAGAATCGCCAGCTAGCTTTCCTACTATACTTCAAAATACCGTTATGTCAGATTTTTCCTGCACGGGTTCTGGCGTAGCGCAGTTGCCGTGCAATAAATACCATAGGCCTGAATACTATTCTGTCGGCACGAATGTTAGCGTTGCACACAGACGTACGACAGAATCATCAGCTAACTACCTACTACGACTACTGGCTAAGAATTACAAGACCACCGACTGACTCCTACTCCTCATGCGCTATCGCTTTTATAGCCGTTTCTGCTGTGTAGTGTAGAGAATTAACAGCTGTTAGTCAACTCTCCACTAACAGCTGTTCTCTAATGCTGCAAAGTGTTGCCGCTTCACTTAAAAATTAACAAAAAATTAAACTTAAATATATTGTGGACGGAAACGAGGATTACGCCGACTACCGTCTTCACAGTATATGAAAGCTTACACAAACATACATACCTTTGTATTTGCATTTATGCATGCTCTCAGAGGCTATGGTATACCTTTTATAAGATCAATTGTAATTCAGAATTAGTTAATAAATAAGACTCGTCAATATAAAATGGTGTCAGATGTGACTCAAAAATAAAAAATTAAGTCTAGAAAATTTATGATATAAATAGTATATTTACATGCAAATTAAAAGTTGGATAAATATGAGCGATACAGAGTAAAATTTAAAAGCATTGTCGTCAGTCAAAGCAACTAATCAAACAACAGTCCGCAATCCGAATATCCCTGAAAATATGTTGAATATGAATTTTCGAGAAATGAATAACTCCGCAGCATGGAAAAGATGGAAAAATCAGTTTAAGTTGTTTATGAGTGCATCCAATCTGAACAGCGAATCGGAGCAATGCTAGGTAGCATTGATGTTTCATCATCTCGGTCCGGATGGGTTGCAAATTTTCGAATCATTTGGCGTCGACGTTAATATGGTGAAATATTTGGACCTCATCAAAAAATTCGACGACAATTTTATTCCGTAGCAAATATTGCTATAGACCGGCACACTTTTTTCATGCGAAAGCAAATGATGGAAGAGTCTATAGATAGAGTATGTAACGTCTCTTAAAATTTTAAGTCAATCGTGTGATTTTGGAACTTTACGTGAGGAGCTAGTAAGAGACGTTTTAGTGTGTAGGCTTTCCAGCAATTTTTCGTCCATTAAGATAAATTTGAAATTGAGATTGAAATTCTGATATAAAATTATATTTTTTATCATAAAAAAAAGAAAATAGCATGTTACTATTCAACTAAAACAAAAATGAATGCCTCACTACTACGAATGAACTAAATGCATTCAGATTTGATTTATTGTGAAACGTAATTCAAAATAAAATAAAATATGTTAATTTTTTTCAAATTTTGCGATCCGTAAATTTGTATGTTGTTGATATTCGCAATCTATTTTCTTTTTTTGTTATTTTAGGCGAACTATGAGTACACATAACAAAAAAAAAATTGTTTACAAAAATTTTATAATCAAGCTATTTTAAATAAAATAATGTTTAATTAATTAACATCAGCTTTTCCAAACGTAGATATTGATTTACGTATATTCTTGAGTTTGATGATTACAAATTGTACGGCAGAAAAATCATTCTCACAACTAAAGTAATTAAAAAATCCTTGTCGTACTGTGATGAAGCAGGATAGATTGGATGCATTATGAATAATTTCCATTGAAAGTAATCTACTTACTATGTGAAATCGATTTGACATATTATCAAGGATTTTGCTATTACAAAGTCAAGGAAATAGTATTTCGGCCAATAAAGTATATATTAAAAATTGTAACTTCATAAAAATCCAAATAACATGAAAACTAGGGCACAATTTTCTTTAAAAGCATAGGGCATCAAAAATTTAAATCCGGCCCTGACTGTAGCAAATACTCCGCTATGTAGCCTTTCGAAATATATTCAAAAAAATTGTGTGCACTTTTCACTTGAACATTTTTCTTATAAAGTAGAGAAAGCGGCGTTATGGTATGGGTTGCAGTTTCTTACTGCGGAACTATTGATCTTATCGTACAAAGTACCCGAATGACCCGAGATCATTACAAAAATCTTCTGGAACAATTTTTCCAAAGATTACAGATTGGCGCGTGTCGTGTTTTGAGTCGTGACACGAACATGCACGACGTGACACGATGTGTTCGTGTTAGAAAATTTGAATTCGTGCGTGCTCTTGCGTGTTGCACAAAATTGATACGACTAACACGACCCAGTACAATAAACATTGTGTCAAACGCAAACAGTTTGTCAACGATACAAACAAATTCAGAACAAACTGTTCGCATAATATTATTGAGTGCAATCTGGACAAGTTAATTTTTCGTGACAAAAATATGCTTGTAAATAAAAATATGTGTATAAGTACATATCGCTCATTTACTTCAAGAGTGGCATAACTCAAAAAATACAAAGTTGAAATGAAAATTGAAAATGAAATTCGGCTTGTTAGAGTGAAATGTAGTGAGCTAGATGAAAAAATTATTTTCCTTGAGCGTCAATTGAATGCTCTTACTAAGCGCTGTGAAGAGTTTGATAAACTGTAGAGACGTGAAACCTGTGCTAATATGCGTAACAATAATTTAGGCGTTGATATCTCTGCAGATGCTGTGATCTTCGGTATTACATTCACATTCAGGTGAAAATTTGAAGAGTTTGTTTAACTGCCTTTGTCACTCAATTGAATTCTCGCCACCCATGTTAAGAGATATTTTTCGTGTCAAGCCGTGTCTGAGAAACCCTAACTCCGTCATAATTGCAAAATTTCAGTCTCCATATGATCGAAATAGGGTGTTAAAAGCATTTGGTGATTATCGTAAAAGAACGAAGTCTGCAGTAAAACTAAGCTTAGCTGGCATTGATTCTGACAAAAATGTCTTCATATGTTAGTATATCGGTCATTCCTTTACAAACCGCACAGCATTTTGGACTTGGTATTTTAGAATCGCCCGAAATTTTCTTTACAGTTTATATATATAAAATTACTTGACCCATGTTTTTTAATTTAGCTGAAAAAATTTTTTTTCGAAAATATCCACATATGAATTTTTTTTAGTTTTTGACACAAAATAAAACATGAAATGGCGGATATTTCTGCATCATTAACTCAAAAATCACGTTTTTTGAGTTAAGCCACTCTTGAAGTAAATGAGCGATATGTATGTATTAATAAACATGTAATCGTAAAACAATACATACTGTTTGAGTAGTTATTTAAGTTTATTAATTTAAATATTCAATTTATTGTTGCAATTTTAAGACTTGATTTTAATGACTAATAAATGTAAAAACTTTTATTTAAGATTGAAAATGAGTTTTATATTGCGTCCACACCGCGTGAAGAATAGAATTTTATGCAAAGAAAAAACTAGTGTACTGAAATTATGAAATGTCAAAAATGAATACATGTATGTGTGTGTGGGTGTGTGCAAATAAAGGCAAATTACATAGCAAATATTTTAAAGTCAAATTAGCAAGGAAATTTAAATGTAAATTATTTATGGTAAATTACAATTATTCAAATCATGTTTTTTAATAAAAAATGTTCTGCTCCAACATACTGCCCCCGTTGAAAGGCCAAACTTTCAACCGTCTATTGGTAAAGGTGCAATCCTTTGAATGGAACGGCGAAAAGTACGCTTAGCTGTAGAAACATCCACTACTCTTATTTTCCCATCAGGAAAAACTTGTTTTACTCTTGCTAGGTGCCAGTTTTGAGGTGCAATGTTGTCTTCTTGAACAATTACGAGCTGTCGGATTTTGATATTAGGTTCAGGAGTAAACCATTTGGAACGCTGTTGTAGGTGTAGAACGTAATCACGCTTCCAGAGTTGCCAAAAGCGATGTTTTAAATAGGTAACATGTTGCCATCTTGTCAAATATGAAATTTTGTTGTCATCAAGTTGTTCATCAGGTAGAGCTTTTAGCGATGAACCTATGAGTAGGTGATCAGGAGTTAAAGCCTCGCCATCATTGGGGTCATCAGATCTCGGGCAAATGGGCCGAGAGTTAAGAATTGCCTCGACCTCAGTGACGAGTGTGTTAAGCTCCTCAAACGTAAGATTAGCTTCTGAAACGTTTTTAATGAAAGGATGCTTTGTTGACTTGACGGCAGCCTCCCATAGCCCGCCGAAGTGCTGTGCGCGAGCGGTATAAAACAAAATTCAAATCCAGACTTGCTGCAAAAAGTCATGATGTCATCAATTGAGTTCTTTTTCAGAAGTATTTCTTCGAGCTGCTTCAACTTTTTCTGCGCTCCAACGAAATTTGTTGCGTTGTCGCAATATAAGCGTTGCGGAACACCTCGCCTAGCGATAAACCTTTTAATACAAAGAAGAAAAGCATTAGTTGAAAGGTCTGTAACAAGTTCAATATGGCATGCTTTGGTTGCAAAGCACACGAAGATTGCCACGTAGGTTTTATAAGGTGGTTTCCCTTGAATTCGGTACGACGTGAAGAGGGACCGCAAAAATCAATTCCACTAGTAAGGAATGGACGTTGAGCTCGCAGACGATCTGCAGGTAAATTTCCAAGAATTTGTTTCATAAGCTTCGGCTTGTAATGAAAGCAATGGACGCACGAACGGACGACCTTCGTACAGCTTCTCGTGCAAAGCAATTAAGACCTTAGGTCCCGCGTGAAGGTTACTTTTATGTAAAAACTGAATGTATAGTTGGATGAAATGATGATTTTTTGGTACTAAGGCTGGAAGTTTAGCATCAAATGCAATTAGTGCATTACTTAATCGACCACCGACTCTAAGTATTTGGATATTTTTTTTTGCTTATTCCTATTGTATGTAAAAAGGTGAAAGCCTTTGTATACTTAAATTGAGGGTTTTTTTTTCTCTAAACATTCAATTTCATTACGTATTTCAATTGAAGGAGCGACTGTGTCATAAATATTGCTAAAAGGTCATTCATTTATTTTCTGACGCAGAAATTCAGGACCAGAAGACCAGATTGTATTTGGCAAATCTGCAGCACTACAGCCACGTGAAACGATGTCTGCTGGATTTTCATTAGACCGAATGTGGTGCCATTTTATGTTCCTTGTATTTTCCTGAAGTTCCGATATGCGATTTGCCACGAAGCAGTTAAGTGACGAGGAATGCATTTGTAGCCATTGCAGTACTATTTTGGAATCAGTCCAAAATATTATGGTATTTGTAAATTGTTCGATTTTATATTTTACCTTTTGCCAAGTTCTCGACAGCAGAAGAGCAGCACAAACTCCAGTCTAGGTAGAGATTGAGCCTTAATTGGCGCTACCTTTGACTTCGCGATAAGCAAGCTTACTTTATAAGCATCATTAACTTTAGTGCGTATATATATGCAGCATCCATAAGCGCGCTGCGATGCATCAGAAAATCCGTGAACTTCGCTTTTCCATTCATTTGATGTGAAGACATAGCGCGGCACAGTTATGTTATTTATAAGCGCTAGATTGTTTTTAATTTGCATCCACAGGAGACATAATTTTTCAGGTAATGGGTCATCCCAATATAAACTCCGCAGCCACATTTCCTGTACAAGCATTTTGCATCTGATGATGACTGGACTTAGCAGTCCCAATAAATCAAAGATTTTCGCTACTATGGACAGCACCGAGCGCTTAGTGGGTGAATCTTGATCAGATATTTCATATTTGAAGCAGAATAAATGCTGCTTGGGCTTCCAAGCCATGCCCAATGCCCAATCACCAGTTTTTATTTTAAATTCATCAGATGCATTTGTTACATAGTTTCAGAGTTACTATTCCATTTCGCAAATTCCAAACCAACTTTGGCTATCAACCTTGTAACTTCGGTCCTTTTAATTTCCAACTCAGCAGTAGTATTTGCTCCAGTTAGCAAATCATCTACGTAAAGATCAGTTTTTAGTACTGAAGACCCCGTAGGATACGTAGTAGATACGTATCTGCTACATAGAAGAGGTAACGAATCGCAAGAAACGGTGCGCATGCCATGCCATATGTAATGGTATTTAACTGAAATACCTGTAAATCAGTATTAGGATCGTTTCTCCATAATATTAGTTGAAACCATCTGTCTCGGCCATCAACTAAAAATTGCCTAAACATTTTTGTAATATCAGCGGTTAGTGCAAATTTGTGTAATCGAAACGCAAGCAATGTTGTAATAAGATCCTGTTGGATCGTTGGTCCAACCACTAATAGATCATTTAAAGAATAATTCGACGACGTTTTAGCTGACGCGTCAAAGACGACGCGTAGTTTAGTAGTGAGGCTTTGTGGCCGTAGCACGCAATGGTGCGGTATAAAGTAATGTGGTTTTAAATAATCTAAATTTTTTACTGGCATCATGTGGCCTAATGACAAATATTCATTCACGAATTCAGCATACATTTGGTATAGCGTTTTATCTTTCAGTAATCTTTTCTCGAGTGAAAGAAACCGATTGCGAACAATTTCGAAGGAATTTTCCAATATTTCAGGAGACTCTTTGAAGGAAAGTCGTACTTGAATGCGTCCACAATTTTAAATAGACACGTTTTTTGTAAAGTGTTGTTCGCAATTTTTATCATTTTCAGAAATTTCTGTTACATTGTTCGGGTACTCCTCTATTTCCCAAAAGCGCTGCAAATATTTATCTAGCGCTAAATGTTTAGTAAGGTTGCATTGAAATTTGTTTGAGCTCAATTCTGTATTATGTATTCCTCCTACTATCCAGCCAAAAACGGTTTTAATAAGGCAAGGGTTACCTTCTCCCAAGGAAATATTTCCTTCAAGTAGTAGGTCAAAAAATATTTCACAACTGATGAGTATATCTACTCTTTGGGGTTTGTAAAACAGCGGATCTGCTAATTTAATTTCATTTGGAATTTTCAAATTTGCAGTATTAATGTAATCTCCAGGTTGCATTGAAGAAATAGACTTTGTAATAGTAAATTGCGATGACCATTCAAAATTTGAAATACGTGACTTAACAGTAGCAAAAACTTTATATCTAAGATTCGTTTTAATATCTGGCTCAAATTAAGTGAAACGGAACACGTTTGTCCCGACTTCTTGGAATTTTGAAAGCAATGTGTTATTTTAATACTACAGGTAATAACTAAATAAGTCCAAGAAAATTTTTTAAAAATAACAATTATTATGATTGTTATAAGCAATTTAAGTTTTCAGAAATAAGCAATATAAGTTTTAGAACTTTTTCTTGGAAAATCATATCTCGGAAAAAAAAATTTTCCGACAACTTGTTATGATACAATAATGATAAGAACATTATAAATTGTTAGATAAAAAATATTACACCATGAAACATTTTTTTTTTGAAGCAATGGGTCCACTTTTTTATAAACAAATTCGATTTTTCTATGATCCTCCGCTTTTTTTCTGACGTCCGATGTATATCATAAATGCGCAAATCTCAGAATCTTAGTCACCTCAATAAATGTTCAAATGTCATCAGTTTTTCCGAGCGGTCGCAGTGCGATTGCATAGTAAAAAATATCAAATGTGTAGTATCCGTAGTACACGTTGTACATACATCATACAATCATCCATGTACAGTTAGTTACGTGTATGGGGAAAAATAACGATGGTGGTGTTAAAATTTTTTTTCGAGTATGCCACACCCCCAAAAATCACCCTATACTTTACTTGATAAGACCGCGCGTCAAAGGGGTAATTTGGGTCCTTTGTGGTGGTTGTTCGCCGTTTGGGGGGGTGCGGGCAAGTCGGTGTGAAGATGTAACACCACCATCGTGCTCAGTATCCTCGAATACAGGAGGTGACTTGGGTTTTCTCGTTTACACCAAAAATTTTCTTCCCTGTATAGGGTCATTTTTGGCTATTTAGGGGGTGTGGCAAACTCGAAAAAAAATTTGAACACCACCATCGTGTTCAGCATCGTCGAAAATGGGGGGTGACCAATATTATACTGATAAACGGTGCGATATATGTGAATTGCCCATTTAGGGGGTGTGGCATACTCGAAAACAAATTTGAATACCACCATCGTGTTCAGCATCGTCGAAAATGGGGGGTGACCAATATTATACCGATAAACGGTGCGAAATATGTGAATTGCCCATTTAGGGGGTGTGGCATACTGGAAAAAAATTTTAAACTCCACCACTGTGTTCAATATCCTCGAAAATGGGGGGTGACAAATATACCGATAGGCGGTGCGGAATATGCAATTTCCCCATATTTGGGGCGGTTTTTTGCATTTTTTGGGAGTGTGGCCAACTCCAAAAAAATTATAGACATCACCATCGTGCTCAGCATCCTCGAAAACGGGGGTTGAGAAATATTATACCGATAGACGGTGGCGAATAAGCGATTCCCCAATTCTCGGGGCGGTTTTTGGTCTTTTTGGGGGGTGTGGCACACTCCAAAAAAATTTTAAATACCGCCTTAGTATTCCGCATCCTCGAAAATGGGGGGCGACAAATATTTTACAAATGAAAGATGCGAAATATGCTTTTTCCTTATTTTGGGGGCGGTTTTTGGTAATTTTTGGGGGTGTGGCTAACTCCAAAAAAATTTTAAACACCGCTATCGTGCTCAGCTTCCTCTAAAACGGGGGGTGACAAATATTATGCCGATGGAAGGCGCGCAATATGCGATTTTCCCCTTTTGGTAGCGGTTTTTGGCCATTTTGGGGGGTGTGGCATGCTCGAAAAGAATTTTAAATACCACCATCGTGTTCAGCGTCCCCGAAAACAGGAGGAGAAAGTGGTCTGGTTGCTGCTTAAAATATTTGTATATTTTTCCGACTCACACAATAGACTAGTAATGAAACGTTTGTAATTGGCGTATTTGCAATCAAATTTAGGTAATTTTAAATTTGGTAGACGAGAATTATGATACAATCCATAGTTGGGAGTTGTATTTATCATACTGGAATCCATTAGCGTACCTTGCCGCTTTACATTCACCAATGAAACAATTTTAACTTAAGCTGTAATATAGACTTCTTCCAATTCGCTTCTTGCGTTGTCTTCAGGACTAAGTTGTTCAATTTGTGTTTGAATATGACATATCTGTTTGAAATATGATTCAAGTATTTGTAAACGACAGTCAAGGATGGTAGCATCAACATCGTCTTCATCCTTATCTATCTTTACTTTCATGGTAGTAATATTTTTCTTCATGGTTTTACGTTGCTGCTTAAGAGCAGCCAACGTCTTATCAGTATCATCAACCATTTTTACAAAATCGAAAATGTATTTAAATTCAAAAAAGTGTGTTTAGTGCAAGTGCAGCGATCTAGTGTATGCCTTTTATTAATTAATTAAATTTTTTCAATTTAGATGTATGTATTTATTCGCTTTTGTTAGAAAACGCAACAATCCTAAGATGTCGAAATTACCCTTATTAGAAAGGCAACGATGTATATATGATGATGCTCTATTAGAAAGCAGTAATTTTTTTCAATTTAGATTTTTATGTATTCGCTTTTATTAAAAAACGCAACAATTCGTTAATATCGAAAATAAGCAATATGTAATGACCTTTATTTGAAAGGAAACGATGATCATAGGCTACTGTACCATATAAGAACCTACGCTGTTATGTAAAATATTTTATTACTTTGCACAGCAATAAGTAGCAATAGGAACCGCTAATTTGTAGCAGCAATGTAAATATGTTTATGTATGCAACCAATATATCGATATATATGTATGTGTGATGTATATGATTGTACTCACGTAAGCCCTTGTATGTATGTATAACATATACTGTACTTGAGTCGGTGGTGATATCATCCAAGTTAGATTTAGAATATCCAACGATGTTTCCAGAATCTCTTTCAATCCTCAAAATATGCCCAACAACAACAACCTCAACAGCGCAGTCAACAGCTACCAGCAGGGCGGTTAGCAAAGAGAGCACCAGCAGCACGTGGAACAACAGCAGGCTTCTTCCAGGAGTGCGAGGAACAGGAGACTACAAGCAGTACGAGATGAACAGCAGCACCGGGTGGACGCAAGCAAAATTATAAACTTTTAATTCCAAAAGTTTATTAAACGCAAAATAAAATCCAACGAAAATTCTAAGCATCAATGCATGGACAAGTGTCCTGTCACGGTCGCCAATGCTTGAGCAGTTATTTAAGTTTATTAATTTAAATAATCAATTTATTGTTACAATTTTAAGACTTGATTTTAATGACTAATAAATGTAAAAACTTTTATTTAAGATTGAAAATGAATTTTATATTGCGTCCACACCGCGTGAAGAATAGAATTTTATGCAAAGAAAAAAAACTAGTATACTGAAATTATGAAATGTCAAAAATTAAATATTTTAAAGTCAAATTAGCAAGGAAATTTAAATGTTAATTATTTATGGTAAATTACAATTATTCAAATCATGTTTTTTAATAAAAAATGTTCTGCTCCAACACATACTTTGTTTTTGATCATACGAAGTTATTTTTTTACAGTTGAAAAAGTCGTGCGTGCCGTGTCGTGTTCGTGTTGGAAAAATTTTTGGCCGTACGTGTTGCGTGCATGTTTGAAATTTGTATTCGTGTTCGTGTCGTGCCTTGCTTGAAAAAATCGACAAACAATTAAAGAAAAGTACCGTTATAATGCATTGGGACTTGATTTTTTGTCTTTAAGTAGTACATTACAAGTGCTATTATATTTCTGAAAAATTGGAATATTTATTGCTTCTGCATTCACAATTTATAGAGATTTTTTGCTTAAAATTCAGGTGGCTCTATCCTGATGAACCACCAAGTGTATATCAGGATTTTGCTAAAATCTGCTAGATATCTTTAGCTAGCAACGATAATTTTGTGGAAAAATAAAAACAAAATCGAAAACTTAACGAGAAAAATTATAGTCGCTAAGTTTATGTTCGAAAAACAATCGAAAAAAAATTTAACTGTTTAAACAACTGATTTTTTATTTTTAACAACAACAAAAAAAAACTCGACTTAATCATTTGACGGATTTTAAACAACTGAAACTTAACTAGAAACACTGCTGCAATTCAGCCTGCATTTGCTTTACTTAATTTTTGCTTTTAACAAAAAACAAAAGTGCCGAATTGCAACAATATTGGTGGGAACAATTCTGTCGGAAATCAATTCCACGACTCTAAGGTAATCAGAGCCGATATAGTGACAATGAACCTGTTGGATTCTTTATTTTGACTTGCATATTATGCATACGCATTCTCATTTTAATGCTTGTGAATTTTCAACAGGTTTGATTCTCACAGAATTGTTTTACATTTTAATTTGAAAAATAAAAAGTTAAACCTTATGCTGGCTAGAAGCCTAAACATGCTCCCCACCTTGAGGATCTGAAGATCATCAGCAAAGCCTGATACAAATAAAGCTCAGATAATCTTGAGAGCCTCAATGATGTCTAAATGTTCTTAAGTAACATACAATTAAAAACTTAATACAAAACTATGCTATGGTGAACCAGGAACCACGAATGCTGAAGGTGAATATGTTCGAGGTTGAGGAACTGGTCTCTTGCTTCTTTTCATCCACCAAACTGCTAACATGATGATCAGCAGCAACAACGTTGAATAGCTGATGGCATAGTGATGCACATGATGACTATTCAGCCGGTGAACTCCTCTTCTTGTTTCAAAAGCTTTATTGACTCGTTTAACTTTTGAATGTCTTTTAAATATGTTGAATCTAGGTTTTTGAACACGAATGTCTCCGTTTCTTGGGGGTTTGGCTCTGGCATATGCCAAGATTCAGCATTGATTGTGAGCTGGAATGACATATGTATTGTCTCTGCTTTTTTAAAAGTTGTAAACAGTGTTATTGATTTACTGTTTAGCATGCACGGTGGCTCCAGGCTCAAAATACCATTTCTGCTAAGCATTTGGTAAGATGTAATTCCATTACACATAATGCTAACTTGTTCCTTTTGTGAACCAAGTGTAAATATCCAATGGTTGGCATTGTATAGTTGCGTCCAAGCAATTGTTTTGGTAACATTGTTCATCATTAGGGAGATTTCACATTGACATTCTTCTGAACCTCTACCGTAAGATGGTTGTGGATCGGTGCACATGTAACTATTTTCCAGTGTAGTACATCGGTCCAAGTCAAATTTACTAACTGGATAGTATATCGGTCCTTTAAAATTGTTACCGCGATAAATGTTGTTGATGGTACAATTGCCATGTTGCTCCCATTGACCATCATTGGTATTGGCACGAGATAAAATAGATCATAAACCTCACTGCTTACAAGTGGAATATTCATTTCAAATAAAACAGCTGTTTGCAATACCCTTGCATTGATTGAAATTAAGCTGTAAATATTTTGCAATTCAGTGGATGGTAATGTTAGCGTTGCTGGTACATTATTTTTGATTAATGCTAATTGTCTATTTAGTTGTATTGATGTTAAAATTTGTGGGTTAATTCGATGATGATGCCAGTCCATGGTAACTTCTAACAAACTGCGTTGTTGGTTTTCACAATCTGTCAAAACTAGTGCCAAATAATTAGCCATAGTATTGAAACGTTGCTCTAAGTGTGATCTTCTCACCATGACGTTATTGATCAAGTCAAATGTAACATCCATTTTTTGTTGATTGACTCCAATTGTTGCCTTAGCTTAGCCTCTGATTTCGTGAAAATGTTCAGAGTACTATCTGAAATGGATGTCTGATTTTTTATCAACTGTAGCAAATGATTGTCATTATCATGGAATTTTGACAGTTGTTCGTGTAAATTTTTAGCATACTCTTGATCAAGCACGCCAAACAAGCTATTGGCTAATGTCCCAACGATATCAAAGAGAGAGTGCCTTCCGCTCATTTTTTCTGGGTTATTGAAGTGGCTTAATAAGATGTTATTTTCATCGATAATCTGTAACCTGTGACTTACTTCGTTGGTGATATCGCTACAGTGTGAATCATTTAATTGATTGCATAGTTGAATTAAGTTATGAGCATAATTTTTCAATGAGTCTACCTCTTCATGATATGTTGTTAAATTGAAGAAAATTAAAACATTCCAACTACTTGCTTCTTTTTTGATTGTTCCAATATTCTCGAAGTAAATTCCTACGTTGTCGTCAAACATGGTAACGTTCATAAAAGCTAAAGTTAAAGCTAAAACCATTGCCAATGATGTTGATTGTAAGGACCTTACACCATTTTTAATTCTCTGAGAAGCTGACTTTTCATTGGATGCAAGTGGTTCCTGAATGTTTTTATTAGCTTCTTCAACTGGAACTGGACATAAATTGTGAATTGCTCTTTTAAATGTTCCGGTTGCTGTTTTCACAATTGCAACTCTAACTAAATTGTCTTTTCCAGGAATAGTCACTGAGACCCTTCCCAGTTTCCATTTGAGTGGTGGCAGGTTGTCATCTTTGAGCAGTACTAAATCACCTAGCTTGACTGAATTTTGAGATGATAACCATTTGGCTTTGGACTGAAGAAGATGCAAATATTCTTTGGGCCATCGCTTCCAAAACTGTTGATGTATTAGTGTAATTCGCCGATATCTAGTCAATGAACTTATTTTTTCGTCTACAATCTCAGGTTCCGCGATACTGGTCAATAGGGTTCCTATCAGGAAGTGCCCAGGCATCAATGCTGTTAGATCATTAGGATTATTTGACATAGATGTAATTGGTCGCGAATTTAATATAGCTTCAATTTAGGCTAACACGGTTTGAAACTCTTCCATTGTCAAGGATGCGCCTGCCGTGTAACGTACTAAGTGGTATTTTGCAGATTTTACGGCTGCTTCCCACAATCCGCCAAAGTGAGGTGCTCAAGGAGGAATGTGGTGCCATTCAATGCCTTCTTGTTGACAAAAGGAGTTGAGACCCTTTGAAAATTGATCTGTTTGATGTAGCTTTTGTAACTCTTGGAGTTCTGATCTAGCTCCGACAAAATTTGTTGCATTGTCGCAGTAGATTATAGTACAAACCCCTCTTCGCGCAATAAACCTCTTCAATGAGTTTATAAATGCTTCTTTTGACAAATCAATGACTAATTCCAGATGAACTGCGCGAGTAGCAAAGCATATGAAGATAGATATATATGCTTTTGTGGATTTTTGACCACGTACTTTGTAATGGACATACATCAACAATCCAAAACTGTTCTCGAGAAAGAGCCACTAACCCTTGTGAAGCCACGTGCATATATTTTTGATGGAGATGTGTTAATATCAATTTGCTGAGTGTGTTTTGCTTTGGCAACAATATTTGATTTTTTGATGATGCAGCAATGTTGCTATTTTGAAGGCGTCCACCGACTCTGATAACATCAGTGCTCATATCCAAATATAAACTGAGGTGCAACAGCGAATCCTTCGAATCTATTGGTAAATTACGTAGCAAGCGCTTGTACTGATCTGGTCATGAATTTATCTGCACGTTCTTGACCAGTCCCATCAAATCTATCTCCACCTCTACCACACTGAGTTCACCAACTGAGCGAAGACCCTTTGGCAACCGGCAGTTGTTGAAGAACCTGAAAATATAAGCTGTTATTCTTTATGCTGACATGAAATTATTTTTATGATTCATTGAATCTACAATACTTAGAATATTTGGGAAACCCTTTACGGCAACACAAACATTACGTGTAGGTCGCCGTTCTGGAACTTTAGTAGGTGGAGTATAGCTGCTTGGCAACTCTGGCAGATCCTGCTTCAAAAAATCTGGCCCACTCAACCACGTTGATGAGTTCATTAAACTCCAAACTGCACACCCTCTTGAGAGAATGTCAGCAGGGTTAAGAACTCCAGGTACGTGCCTCCACTGATGGCCAGAAGTGAGCTCCTGTATCTTTGGTACTCTGTTTGCAACAAATGTATTCCAAGTATAAGAAGGAGACTAGATCCATGCTAGAACTGTATTAGAATCTGTGTAGTGAACTACCTTTTGAATAGGAATAGACAAATTTTGTATTAATCTTTCAGCCACTTCTGCCATTAATACTGCAGCACAAAATTCTAATTTAGCAATCGAAACAAATTTAAGAGGGCAGATACGTGATTTTGAACAAAGTAAACTGACCTTTATGTCGCCAAAGGCATTTGTTGATCGTAAATAAAACATGCTCCATATGCAACTTCACTACTGTCTGAAAATGCATGCAACTCTATTGAAATAGAGTTCGCAGTAAGGGTGCTCCTTGGAATGGAACAAGTCTGCAAACCTTCAAATTGCTTCATTAAATTCCTCCAATTAGACTGCAAGTCAAGTGGAACATCTGAATCTCAATCGAATTGTCCTTTCCACAGCTCCTGTAACAGTAATTTTCTGAAGACGACAGATGGACCTAATAAGCCTAATGGGTCAAATAACTTGGCTAAATCAGAAAGAATTGTCCTTTTTGTCATCCTTTGTTTTGAAGGTTCGATGGGATTAAACATGAAAACGTCTTCCTGAGGAGACCAAATCAAGCCTAAAGTTTTCATTGCTTCCCCTTGCTGAAATGTAAATAGTTGTTCTCTATGGTCTGTGGGTATGTCCTTTAAAATATTGGAACTGTTTGAACAAATTTTTCGGAGTTCAAAGTTTCCCTTTCGAAGCAACAATATAAGTTGATTTAATAAAGTTTTAGCTTTTTCTTCTGAATTAGCACCAGAAAGGCAATCATCTACATACATTTAATTTTTGAGAATTCTTGCTGCGTCCTCACAAGATTCCCTTTCTATGTCAGCCAGCTCATTAAGGCAGCGGGTAGCTAAGAATGGAGCTGACGAGGTACCATATGTAACTGTTGACAATTGATAAGTCTCAATTTGATCACTTGATGTGAATCTCCACAGGATACTCTGATATTTTCTGTCCTTTGGATCAACTAGAATTTGCCTGTACATTTTTGAAATATCTGCTGTAAAAACGAGTTGGTGAGTTCTGAACCGGATTAAAATTGTAAACAAATCCGGCTGAACAGTGGGCCCAACCATTAATATATCATTCAATTACTTGCCACTTGATGTTTTCGCTGACCCATCGAATACAACCCTAAGCTTAGTTGAAGAACTATCGGGTTTAAGGACGTAGTGGTGAGGTAGAAAATAACTACTTTTTGGAATATCTTGGGATTTAATCAGCGTCATATGTCTAAGATGCTGATATTCTCTCAAAAATTGAGAGTAAGATTGTTGTAACCTAAGATCTTTTTTGCAACTTTTTCTCTGTCGAATGCAGCCTTGATATGGCTGTATTTTTTCATTGACCCAGTATGACTGGATCTTCCTTGAATGGAAGGCGTACAACAAATGCACCATTATTCATTCTAGTGACATTCTCTTCAAAATTTTGATTACACATAAACTCTTCATGACTCATTTGCTTGGAAGGTGATTCGTAATTCTCAGCTTCCCAAAATTGCCTGACTAGTTTTTCTAGTTTGCTTAATGAAGTTGTGACTTTTGTAGCAATTTTGCAATGTTTTATTTGTTGGGTTGAACTGGAATTTGTTTTACCAACAACGATCCAACCGAAGCTTGTATTCTGTAAAATTGGTTGATTCTCCATTTTTATTTTGCCATCTTGGAAGGCCTCAAAACAAATGTCAGCCCCCAGGAGGATATCAATTTTTTTTGGTTTAAAAATTTGGAATCGGCCAATGCAAATATCAATGGCAGTACCTGGCTGATGATCAGTAATTGTTGGCAAAATGATTGCCTCAAAACTCTTTTTGTAAGTTTTTGTTTTGTTTATTATGGTGACTGTTGTCACAAAACTTGCTGTAGTTGTACTATGACCAATCCCGCTTATTGATGTATCTTATTTATATTTTTTCAAGCCAAGTTCATGTGCAAAACGAGTTGAAATAAAATGCACTTGTGAGCCTGTGTCTAGTAAGGCTCTTCCAGGTAATAAAGTTCCACTGTTTGTATAAACGCTTACCTTTGCGGTTGCTAACAGTGTCTGACAAGCCTCTGCAAAAGGTACATTGCTTGATGTAATCCCCAATGAAGTTGATTTACTTGTTGAAGCTTTATCAGCTACATTCTGTGAACCAGCGTGGTTTGATTGGCTTGAAGCCTGAAGTATGGATTCCTTTTGTTTGGATTCCTTTGTTGCGTTGAATTGTAAGTGCAGCAATGAATTATGTTTTTTGCTGCACTTTGAGCAAGATTGAGAAGTAATAGAGCTTGGAAAGTGGCCTTCCTTTAAACAATTTTTGCAAAGCTTTAAGTGCCCAACTTTTTTTATCCTTTCCCCAATAGAAAGTTTCAAAAAATTTGGGAAATAAAATATTTTATGACCACTATTGGAACAAAAGGCACATTTTTGTTGACCTATTGCAACAGAAGATGACATAAGGACTGCTGGCTTGCGTCTGTCTACTTTTGGACTGATGGCCTCGAGTGTTTGAAAACGAAACTCAAGAAATTTGAAAAATTGCTCTAGAGATTGAATATCTCTTGGTGACGTCAATGACTGTTCATAGAGACGTCTTGATTCTTTGTCCAGTTTTTGAACAAGCATATGAAGAATTATTGGTCCCCAACTGTCTGTTACGAGACCTAAGTTTTTAATTGCCTGCATTGACTCCAATGCAATTTCATGGATTCGCTTGAGTTCAGCAACTGATTCTGTTTGTAGCACTGGAATGCCAAATAATTGATTGAATTGTGCAGTCAATAGCAGTCTCGGATTGTCATAGCGATCTGTCAACATTTTCCATGAATCGGAATAATTTGAATCTGTCACAGGCATGTGCCTAATAATATTTAAAGGATCTCCTACTAAATTAGATTTTAGATAAAAGAATTTCTGAACTGGAGATATATTTCTGTTATGTATTATTTGGGTGTATAAATCATGGAAAGATTTCCATTTTAACTGGTTCCCATCAAAAGTTGGGAGAGCTATCTGAGGCAACTTAACCTCTATAACAGATGCTGATAACAATGTTGATAGGCTTTCTTTTAATATTATTTTGATTGAGTTGTAGCTGTCCGTCACAGCGTAAAAAGATTCAGAGTCGTATGATGGGGAATTTGCGCGAATGATATTTAAATGGCGTTCATCCAATTTTTTTCTACTTGAGTCTAATTGTTCAAGCTGACATTGAATAAATACCTTTGACCATTTAAATGCTGGCTCAGCCTTGATTGTATTGATAAGGCGCTGTAATATTTTTATATGTTCTGTCTGAACTAGTACTTCGTTGGACGTGTCCTGATTCAAAAAGGTGTCATTCGCAGTCCCTTTAGCAAATACGGCCATTGAAGCCATGTCGGCGGCCAAGGATGACTGCCTTGATGATTGTATTTCTTCAAGCCGGGCCTGCAGGCCCTCGTTGTATTTTGATATAATTTGAGAAATGTTTTCATAAAATTTAAGAGTGTAATACTCACTTTTTTTGTCCCACGTCGTATCCTTTTCCAGAAGATCATTATTGGCGACAAACTTACCTTTTAGCTCGTTAAGTTGTGTCACCTTCTTCTGACAGTACTCCTCTGTCTTTCTGCTCACCGAATCCTTTTTGAAATTGGTGTAGAGCTGCTGTAGCTCCTTACCAATTGCCACAGCTTCTGAGTTCATGTTCGACAGCAAAAATTAAAAATTTTCAATCCAAGAGTTATAAAAATGGTGTTGGCAGCCAACAAATCTGATGATCTTTATGACATTTTAGTGGTTTGATGATTCCAATACGATGAAAAGTAGATGAAACGATGATTCCTTTTGCACTCGTAAATATTGGAGAATTCAAGACACTTTTCACACAAAATATAATTTTACTTTAAACTTCAGGCCGCTATTGTCTATGCGTGTACAATTAGGTATCCTGTCACGGTCGCCAAAATGTTTGAAAAACAATCCAAAAAAAATTTAACTGTTTAAACAACTGATTTTTTATTTTTAACAACAACAAAAAAAACTCGACTTAATCATTTGACGGATTTTAAACAACTAAAACTTAACTAGAAACACTGCTGCAATTCAGCCTGCATTTGCTTTACTTATTTTTTGCTTTTAACAAAAAACAAAAGTGCCGAATTGCAACAATGTTGGTGGAAACAATTCTGTGGGAAATCAATTCCACGACTCTAAGGTAATCAGAGCCGATATAGTGACAATGAACCTGTTGGATTCTTTATTTTGACTTGCATATTATGCATACGCATTCTCATTTTAATGCTTGTGAACTTTCAACAGGTTTGATTCTCACAGAATTGTTTTACATTTTAATTTGAAAAATAAAAAGTTAAACCTTATGCTGGCTAGAAGCCTAAACAGTATACATAGCAACTATTTAGGCAACTAAAACGTCAGGCGTGAAAAATAAACAATTTGAAATGAAAAAAGTATGAAAAACAACAAAAGAGTACTCAAATAACGAGTAGGAACTTAGCGACTTGATAACAATTCAATTGCTTGAATAGTTTTAACATGCTATCCCCCCAACTAGAATACATTTTAAAAAATAACATTTTGTTCCTTATTCTTTTATCTACAAAACCCACTTTACAAAAAAGTGGCGTCACTGTTAGATCGGAAGTTATTAAATATTTTCGACCGCAAGTCATGAATTCCAGAAGGAACTTAAGGGTCCAGCGTGCGACGAGTCAAAACAAAGGAACGAGTATCTGACACTCGTTATAAAATTTTGATTCGTCGCATGCTGCACGCTTAAATGCCTTGGATCGCATTACAAATCAAATTGCAACAAAGTAAACTGACTGGCCTTTTTGTTATTTCAAAGTAAAGTGCAAGTGCGGCGATATTTTTTATAGCTCAAATGTCGACACTGTGATTACAATAAAACCAGATTAATTTTTCATTCAGAGTACTTGTTATTTGCTTGTGTTTTTTGCACAAATCATAATTTCATATTACAATTTTTACTGAGCCTCCCGTTCAGTACTGTAAGTGCAAAAAACACAAAAAAATTACAGCGCAAAATGGATTAAAAAGACCAAAAAATGGCAACTAGCTGCTTAACTAGTTTCAACAACTGCTACATGGTATTTCTATGATAAAACTGCTCAAAAGTCAAAGAAATTAAGTACCAAAAAATTCTCTTAGTATTGTTATTTTTCAATCTTGATAACCGGTCAGTAGTGTGGCATTTCGAGGAATCCCCTCCACTCTTTCTACTTGTTGCATTGCGCGTCGGAATTTGAGCTTTGAAAGCAAGATTTTTTTTTTGTTCTCATCGTTTTCGCTACTGACAATTGTTGAAATAACTATTGTTTTATTGTGTGGTGACAATTTAAAAATAAAACGCTTGGTTATGAAAGTGAATGGTGTGTACTGTATTTTAAAATAAAATTGAAAAATTTTTTTGCTTGTGTTTCTAACTCTCTTCAAGTGCAACTTAAAGAGATAGAAGAGCGCTTAAGTTTTGATTACAAAAACTTAAGTTTGCAACTTGAGCAACTGACAAACAAAATTGCGGGTGTTGAATTAAAAATTGCTAAAAAAATTGAAAATAAAATTCGGCTTGTTAGAGTGAAATGTAGTGAGCTAGATGAAAAAATTATTTTCCTTGAGCGTCAATTGAATGCTCTTACTAAGCGCTGTGAAGAGTTTGATAAACTGTAGAGACGTGAAACCTGTGCTAATATGCGTAACAATAATTTAGGCGTTGATATCTCTGCAGATGCTGTGATCTTCGGTATTACATTCACATTCAGGTGAAAATTTGAAGAGTTTGTTTAACTGCCTTTGTCACTCAATTGAATTCTCGCCACCCATGTTAAGAGATATTTTTCGTGTCAAGCCGTGTCTGAGAAACCCTAATTCCGTCATAATTGCAAAATTTCAGTCTCCATATGATCGAAATAGGGTGTTAAAAGCATTTGGTGATTATCGTAAAAGAACGAAGTCTGCAGTAAAACTAAGCTTAGCTAGCATTGATTCTGACAAAAATGTCTTCATATGTACATCGGTCATTCTTTTACAAACCGCACAGCATTTTGGACTTAGTATTTTAGAATCGCCCGAAATTTTTTTTAAAGCTTACATATATAAAATTACTTGACCCATGTTTTTTAATTTAGCTGAAAAAATTTTTTTTCGAAAATATCCACATATGAATTTTTGATAATTGGCTGGATTTTGTCAAATGTACTCGTACTTGAAGTCTATTATCTCCAGTTCTACTGATCCGATCAATGTCGGAACGAGTATCTGACACTCGTTATTAAATTTTGATTCGTCGCACGCTGCACTCTTGGATTCCTTCAGGAATTCATGACTTGCGGTCGAAAATATTTAATAACTTCCGATCTAACAGAGACTTCACTTTTTTGTAAAATGGGTTTTGTAGATAAAAGAATAAGGAATACGGATTTGTGGAATATTTATGTTTCAATCTAAATGTTTGTGCAGTTCCAGTAATGTCAATTTTGAAAAAAAAAAACAAAAAATTTTTGTAAGTCAACATTTGAATCTAAGCAGTTAAAAAGTGTCCTAATTTTCTCAAATTTTATTAAAAAGTTGTCCCTGAAGAAGGTGGAAACACCCACCGAAACGTCAGACGAGAAATAAATTTGTTTTAATTGCATTTAAAAATTTATTGACCAAAAAAAGCCTACTATTTTTAATTCGTAACAAATTTTAAACTTGGTCGAACATTTACACACACAATCAAAACAAAATTTTATTTTTTTAAATGTATTCTAGTTGGGGGGACATCATGTTAAAACTATTTAAACAATTAAGTTATTATTTTTTATTTGTTGACAACATATTTTTTTTTTAATTTATCGCAGAAGCTAACGTTATAGACTATTAAATAAAAAAATCCGACATTGATCGGATGAGTAGAACTGGAGATAATAGACTTCAAGTATGAGTGGATTTGACAAAATCCAGCCAATTATCAAAAATTCATATGTGGATATTTCGAAAAAAAAATTTTTCAGCAAAATCAAAAAACATGGGTCAACTGAATTTATTAGAAGATGCAGAAAAAAAATTTTCATGGCATTTGGAGAAGTCGAGGTGTTTTTTTCCTGAATTTTGTGCGGTTTGTAAAAGAACGACCGATATGAGAGTCTTACGGCCGAAAATAGAAAAATCATGCAAACAGTGGTGCGGTATAACTAAACGTCAAAATGCTCTCTTCAATGCCTTCTCTATACGTGGCTCAATCTTCATTCGACAAAAAATGCGAATGCATTTCGTATGGATACTGGTGAAGAGCTACAAAAATTTATTTCTGATGCTGATGTGGCTGATGCAACGACTTCGGAAATTGTATCCAATGCTACTGTTATCGACTAATTTTACTTACTATAATCTCTCTAGTTTGTTTCTCTCATACATTTTTTTTATAGTTATTCTATTTTGAATCTTAGCTTTTTGATTATTTCTACCTTCTTATTTTCACTGCTTATTTCTTTTTACTCCTTTTTTAACTTTTTATTTGATATCTGCTTCAAATGATAATTATGGTAGTGCTATAAATCACTGATAAATATATTGTGTAAACAGCGATCAGGCCTAAAAGTTGTCCACTTTAATGCAAGGAGATTGAATGCTTTTAAGTTAAATTTAGTGAAATATGTTTTCGAATAATCTTTAGTAGATATAATATGTGTTTCGGAGACGTGGTTCAACATCGACGTAAATGATGCATATTACAGTCTATATAATTACAAAATTCTTAGGAATGATAGGAATAACAGAATAGGTGGTGGTGTGGCCATATATTACAAAAGTTACTTCAAGGCTAAACTGTTAAATGGGTCATAGGGCTCTGATGTCAAATTTTTAAACGTTGAAATGTCAGACAACAGTACGAAAGTTATTGTTTCATGTGTTTACAATCCCTCCAGAAATTTTAGCCTTGAACCTTTTTTTTCCCCTGTCCCATTATCTAATTGATTATAATCATTTTACCGTGTGTGGTGATTTCAATATAAACTTAATCTTGAATGACGCCTCATCTAAGCGACTAATCGATGCCTTTTCTGAAGTTGGGCTCTCAATCATAAATAATGAATTGCCGACTCGTTTTTCGAACATTTCTGCTCCGAGTTTACTCGATTTCTTCGCAGTTTCGGATGTCACGTCGGTGCTGTTGTTTGACTAAATTTCCTTTTTATCAGATCACGATCTTCTATTCTGTATCCTGGACATAAATTTAACCCCTGTTAATTATTCTGAATGTTTTACATATCGCGATTACAATTCTATTAATTTTGAGGATCTGACTAATGATTTGATTCAGGTACAATGGAATGATTGTTGGCTCATGAGCACAGTTGTGAAAAATTATATTTTTTTACCAATGTAATTAAAGAAATTTTCGACGTACACGTGCCTCTTCGTTCAGCTAGAATGGTA
This sequence comes from Meiosimyza platycephala, assembly GCA_963662105.1. NCBI lineage: Eukaryota > Metazoa > Arthropoda > Insecta > Diptera > Lauxaniidae > Meiosimyza > Meiosimyza platycephala. Next base: position 52,034,735 of record OY759211.1, on the reverse strand, counting down.
AATACTTCCTGCCCGTGGTTTACTATATCTGTAGTTTCAGCAATCAAAAAGCGTAACAAAACTTACACTAATTGGAGGAGAAATCCCATAATTTGTATGGGATTGGCGTGGGAAATAAAATATCTGCTACCTGCAAAATCGATCCAGATATTCTGAATGAATATTTTATTAAATGCCCTGTTGCTGAAACTGAAAGTAACGCAGAGCAAGTTACAACTTCGAATTTACTGACAAGTTTTGAATTTACGGCTGTGAATGAATTAGATGTTGTTAGAAATGTGTTAAAAATCAAATCAAATGCTATTGGTGACGACGGCATTCCGTTAAAGTTTATCAAACTAGTGTTGCCTTATATATTAAGCCCTTTGACTCATATCATAAGCCATTGTTTCACAAGTTCTTGCTACCCTAAATTATGGAAAATAGCAACTGTTATCCCAGTGGCAAAGACACCAAATGCTAGTGAGCAAGGTGTTTTTCGGCCAGTTAGTCTGCTTTCATCTCTTTCAAAAGTCTGTGAGTCTCTGATGGCTGAGCAGATCTCAACTCACGTGAACAGACACTTGCTTGTTTCAGCACTTTAATCTGGTTTTCGACCTGGGCACAGCTGTTCCACTGCAGTTCTGAATATTATGTATGATATCAGAACATCATTTGACAAAGATTACATAACTTTGTTATGTTTGTTGGACTTTACGAAGGCATTCTACAACTCCTTACTGTGTAGAAAGCTTAAACAGTTTTTTGGCTTTTCTGAATATGCTGTTCAATTTTTAATAAGCTACTTAGATGGCAGAACGCAAACGGTAAGTGTGGGCCATTTATATTCAAATTTTATGACTTTAAGGTGTGGAGTACCTCAAGGCTCTGATCTTGGTCCTCTACTAATTACGTTGTTTGTAAATGATATTTTTAGTGTATGTGAAAACGTTGCAATGCATGGATATACTGATGACCTTCAATTGTATATGTCTCGGCCAATCGGTCTGATAGAGGATCTTTGCGATAGAGTCAATACTGATCTTGGAAATATAAGCAAGTGGGTCGTTAACAACAAATTAAACTTGAATCCATCGAAGTCAATTGTATTGCCAAATTGAAAAAACGTATTACCTCTTTGATGAATTACCGCTTATTCACTTGAATGGAAATGTATTAAAATTTGTTAGTAAGGTATTGAACCTTGCATTTCTTTTAAATTCTAAGTTGACCTGTGAAGATCATGTCAATTCTGTGGTAAGTAAAATTTACTTCACGTTGCGTAATTTAAGAATAACTGCTGCTTATGTACCAGTTAAGACTAGAAAACTCCTTGTTCAACAGTTGATAATGCCATTTATTAATTATTCGGAAACCGTTTACTCCAATCTGGACTCCCGCTCTATGCATAAACTCCAGATTACCTTCAATAATGCTACGAGCTATGTGTTTGACCTTACCAGTTTTGATCATATCTCAATATTCAGTAAACGTCTACTCAACTTTAATTTTGCTGATTACCTAATATCTAATCTAATCTAATATTTTTACACAATATCATATTCACCAAGACTCCCAATTATTTATTTGAAAAATTAGAATTTTGTCAACAAATTAGAAATTTGAACCTCATTATACCTACTTTTAAGTATTTAAGATTCTCCAGATTGTTTTTTGTTAGCGCTATTCGTCTATGGAATTCCTTACCTCGTCACTTAAAATGTGAATCGAATTGTAAAAAGTTTAAGCAGTTACTCCATCGCACTTTTCTTATAGATACTAACTATTTTCTATTTTTTCTATTTGTTCTTATACTTATGCTAACTTTCTAATTATATTATCAAATTAATTGTTATTTATATCTAATTTGAGGTTAACTCTATTATTTTTTAAAGATTTTTTATTAAAACTGTCAATATTTTTGAAATTGCATTTAAAAGAAATATGTATGCATAATGCTGCCAGCTGTACTTATTTTAGGTGTACAATACTCCTTTGCAGCCGTCTGTACTTCTAGAGATATTTTACTTCCATTTGTACTCCTGTTTGCGTTCAAACAAAGCGAAAAGAACGTAGATGTAAGCGGACGAAATGCAAACCACACTCAGAAAAACACTTGTCAGATGAAATGTTAGAAGCTTTGATGCAGCATTTTCTGAATGCTACCAATATCATTATTCTGTCAGTCGTTCAGTGACGCTCTTTTGCCGCTTTTTGTAATTTGGGTACGGTATTGGTTGATATTTTATTAAAAATTAAGAAAATAAAAGCATTTGCATATTAGTAAACACCTAAGTGCATTGAAATCTGCTTCAATTAGTTGTCCAGTGACCGGATATTTATTTATTATCTTCACTTGATCTTACAATGGCACATTATTAAGTCATTTGGACCTATCACGTGATTACAGCAAAATTACAGTTTTAATTCCAGCAAATATGTATCAAATATATTTCGAACATGCTTCAAATTGAGAACATTTTTTTTAGATATTTCACAGATAAATGTACTGCTTTTGAAGTGCAAAAGTCGTTTTTATTCCATTCGTGACATTTTTTTTTTGTTATATTTTACTGAAATGTACTGCTTTTTGCCGGTCCAGAGTTGGCAGCATTATGTATGCATATAAGAATGCTAATAAATGAAATGAAAATGAAATAATTTCTAAAAAGTGGTTGCGAAAATCTAAACTCGCGAATGTAAAATTTTAACTTATTTGGAGAAATGGTCAAAGTTGATGCTTTTTTCGAGTTTTTTAACTTTTTTTTGTAGTTCAAGATGAGGTTCAAATTTTTCTGCAAGTTATGAAAGAAATGTTATTTTTCAGCGGGTGGCCAAATTATTAGGGACAGTACTCATATTTTTGTATTTTCTAGTTTAAATGATTTTTTTGAGCAAATAATTGATGCTAGGTTTAGTAAGTATTTTTTTTTTATTATAATATTCTATTTAGATAATAAAAACAGCATAATATGTAGTGTAAATTCATTTATTTTTTCTTAAAGGTAATATTCATGTCCTTAAAAATTTTTATGCAAATAACAATAATATTTGGTGATACCACCCTTTGCTACAATTATGGCTTGTATGCCTCGGGGAATGCTCTGTATACATTTTTTTTGGATGTTGTAGGAGTTCGGTGTTATGATGTCATTCTTTAGGAAGTGTTTCAATCAATTTCTGCGTGGTGGTAATCAATCCTTTCGCGATCGCCCATGAGCTTCAAGTCAGGTGAGTTCGCTGCCAAGGCAAAACGCCTATGATTTTGTCAACTAGAAATGCAGTAGCACTTCTGGCTTTGTAGTTAGATACCAAATCGTGCATTAAAAAGGAACGCTGATCACCAGGGAACCATTCCTCCAGCTGTGGCAGAAGGCAAATCTCGAGTACTCGTTTGTACTGGCCCTGCCTCATGGTCCCTTCCACGATGTGTAGACGCCCCATGCCTTTGGCTGAGGTCACAGATCACACCATGATGCTAGTCGGATGTTTAACCCTCTCTAGAAAGCAGTCAGGGTGGAACTGCTCACCAGGGTATCATCGGACAGACTTGCTGTTTTCAACCAAAAGTTGGAATGTTGACTCGTCAGAGAAGCATGTCTGTAAACCTCGATTAAAATAAAAAAAAAATATTTATTCGTGACCTAAACTATTTTAAAAAGTAGCATATACTCGATACCAATCCACAACAGCCATATTCAAGTGTTGTTTGCGCCATAGCAGTCGCTTCTTCTTCATGGCTTCAGTCAGGCGCGATTTTGTGATAGGCCGGGGAGCGGTCAGGTTTTCTTTTGCCAAACGCCACCGGACAATCTGTTTCGAGACGTGAATTCCCCGTCGTTAATCTTCCTAGTCAAAAGAGCAACACTTTTCTTACGATTTTAGAGGCAGATGTCCCTATTTTTATGGTCGGTATGAGGTGTGGTGACTCTCTTTCTACCACATTTTCCTACGCAGTTTCCGTCCAGTGGCTCCTTCTGATCTATTTTTTTTTAATGCGGCTAACAACCAACTTTGAAACACCTTCAAATGTTGCTATGTCTATCTGGGAATGTGTAGACTGACAAATTAACGTTTGTATTTCTCTACATTTTCTTGGAAACGTGTCTGAGGACTTGCCCATTCTAAAACGAAGCAATTTTGAGGTTATACCTCAGTACCGTTATCCAAATATAAATTAATTCATGAAACTTAGTAAAACTAATTAAATAAGAAATATTATTTACATTTTAAATATTGCGGACAGGAAAAACTTGCGAAAAATGATTTATATTCAAACTTTAAACGACTGCACTACAACAGCAAGTTGTACCAAATGAGAATTAAACTCACTTAACCGCGCCTAGTTAGTATACGCCGCTCATACTAACATTGCCGTTTATCAAAAACAACAATAAATAGTACCAGCTGCAAAAGGAAACTAAAAAACTTTACGAAAACTAGTTTGCATGCTCAAAAAATTCGGTTAAACTCGAATATACAAAAATTTGAGTACTGTCCCTAATAATATGGCCACCCATTGAATATGACATAAGCGGTTTTTGTACTATCAACTTACACTAAAAAGAAGTGATTTTTTTTAATGTAGGAGGTGACTGTACTTTTCCGAAACACTATTTTTACTCATTTTTTCAACTTCGAATGGACTTTCCAAGAAAATTTCGCAAAATTTTAAGTTCCGATTACAAAAACTAAATTTTTTGGACAATTCTAAACACAATGCAAACATTTTTATAGTCGGGAAAATGAGCAAATAACGATTTTTATCAAGAAACCTGTGACTTTTTTCATGCTCTTGCAGTTGAACTTGTATTGTGCGTGTTCTGCCATTTTTGATGATATAGTTTAAAATAACTGAACGGATTGGAATATTTGGATTATTTTTTTTATTGTAAATAAACAAATAATATTGTAATCAACATTGTAAACTTTTTATAGGCTTGCTTTTTATACAGGCTACAATTCCACAGGTAAAAAATTTAAAAACTCGACACGTAATGAGTGCGTATGTACTAGGGATAGCTATACCGGACCATTTTTGATTTCGGGATCGAAATTTTTAATCTCGGGATCCCGGGATTGATGGTTTTAATAAATGCATAAAAAAACTACAAAAAAACGAGAAGCTTTTATATACTTACAAAATTAAATGTTATTTATTTTGGGTCAATTCTTAGCTTGTTGAATAAAAAATAACTTGTTACAAAATTTAAATTGCTTTAATTCACAGCGAACCAAATCCATTGCAAACCATGCAGTCGGACTAACATCAAATCTCGGAATTGGTTGCAGATTACACTAGCTTACACTCAAAATGTTCCATTGATTAAAAGTTACTTTTCTTATGTGGTTTCTCCTGCAGAGTTCGGAAATGAAAATAAAAATTTTTTGGATGGTACAGTTTTCGAGATATTGTGATTTTTTAATTTTTTCGACCCTCTTTCACTTTAAAATTCATATCTTGAGCTATAAATGTCCAATTTTATCGTGCTTAGCACCAAATTAAAGGTATTAAAAGAAAAATAAACATGTATAACTTCATATTCTATTGAGTAAGCGGTTCAAAAGATATCGATGAAAACAGGCCATATTTAAAAAAAAATCAAATTTCACATTTGATTCTATGGCCACGGAAAAATAGAAATAAAATAAACAAAAATAATTACGCTTCGTGATCGTAGAGCTGATACTTTTACGCAAAAATTAAGATATACCAAAAGAATATCGACTATAAACTGACAACGTTAGAAGCGATTGAATTAGAGAATCCAATGCCACATTTTCTGAATATATTAATTTTTTCGAAAATTTGTTGAGAACAATCGATACAAAAAAATTTTTTGTTTTGTTCCTTTGATGAGAGCTTACTTTTCTTATGTGCTTTTTTGTGCAGAATTCGGATATGAAAATAAATTTTTTTTTTATGGTACAGTTTTTGAGATATTGTGGTTTTTTAATTTGTTCGACCTCTTTCACTTTAAAATTCATATCCCGAGCTAGACATGCTCTAGACATCCTCTATTCACTTTAAAATTCATATCTCAAGCGAGAAATGCTTAATTGAATCGTTTTTGATACCAAATTAAAGTCATTAAAATAACAAACAAACTTATGTATTTAAATGTCCATAAGTGGTTCAGAAGATATCGATGAAAACAGGCCAGATTTTTATAAAAATCAAATTTTGCAGTGTACTTGTGGCCACAAAAAAATAGAAATCGGTGAAAAACTTCAAATTTTATTTCGTTTACGTAAAGCTGATACTATTACATAAAAAATAAGATTAAACAAAAGAAAATTTCTTGTTAAATGAGAAAGTTGGAACCGAATGAATGAATAATTCCAAGTTCCTATTTTCTTAATAAATAAATTTTTTCGAAAATTTGTTGAGTTTAATCTCTATGATTTTTGCTGTTTTAGTATTATCAGAATAAGTTCGTTTAAAACTTCTGATAGCTAAGAATGCACCGGTTATTGTGGAAAGGAACTAGGTCGAAAAACTTACTTTTTTTATAGTTTTTCGTGGCCATAGAATCCACTGTAAAACTTTTTTTTTAAAAATCTGGTAATTTTTCATCAATATCTTTTTAATTAGTCATCCAATAAAAAATTCAGTCATATATGTGTGTTTGTCATTTGAATGCCTTTAATTTGATACCAAAAACGATAAAATTGAGCATTTCTAGCTCGAGATATGAATTATAAAGTGAAAAGAGGTCGAACAAATAAAAAAACCACAATATCTCAAAAACTGTACCATAAAAAAAATTTATTTTCATTTCCGAATTCAGCGCAAAAAAGCACATAAGAAAAGTGACCTCTCATCAAAGGAACAAACACAAAAAAGTTTTTTTGTATCGATTGTTCTCAACAAATTGTCGAAAAAAATAATATATTCAGAAAATGTGGCATTGGATTCTCTCATTCAATCGCTTCTAACGTTGTCATTTTATGGCCGATTTTCTTTTTGTACTTCTTAATTTATGCGTAAAAGTATCAGCTCTACGAGCATGAAGCATAATTATTTTTGTTTATTTTGTTTCTATTTTTCCGTGGGCATAGAATCAAATGTAAAATTTGATTTTTTTTTAAAAATCTGGCCTGTTTTCATCGATATCTTTTGAACCAATTACTTAATAGAATATGTAGTTATACATGTTTATTTTTCATTTTAATACCTTTAATTTGGTGCTAAGCACGATGAAATTGGACATTTATAGCTGAAGATATGAATTTTAAAGTGAAAGAAGGTCGAAAAAATGAAAAAACCACAATATCAATTCAAAAAATTTTTATTTTCATTTCCGAACTCAGCAGGTAAAAATTACATAAGAAAAGTAACTTTTTATCAATGGAACAAATAAAAAAAATCATTTTGTAAACTAGTGTTATGTATGTTGTTTTTCAGAGGAGCTAAGGGGACACATCGCACACATTTAACTAAAGAGTCACAACTGTTCATCATACACATAAGCACAAAAGAGATGAGTTAATTTTTTGTTTTGTTTGTACTTTGCTGTCAAAAAAATTTATTTCTCTCTTCATGCTGCAATTGAAATTAGTCTGCAATATGTAAAAGTGCTCTATTTTTAGTAGTGTCGGAGAGTTAAAGCTGTTATAATCACAACGATCAAACCATACTCTGTTAGTACCTTCTACTAAATAGCCCACACTTTATTTCTGACAAATAGTTCACGAGCTTCAAAATAGTTTTTGCGTTTCTGAAAATTTTAAAATTTGGAGTTTTGACTGCTTAGTTAGTGGGCGACATATTCCCCCGATTTGATTAAAAAACATTTTTAACGAAGTTATGCCCATTTAAAGTTTTAGTGTCAAAACTTGAAGAACCGCTAAAAATTTTTTCAAAATAGTGGCATTTTCATCCAAATCAAAATAATTAATTTTTGTCTTTTAATTCTAATAGAACTTCTGATTCTCTGACAGAATCTCTGAAAATTTTTAAAATTGTTGAAAATTGGCGAAGCTATAGCGCTGTTTATGAAAAAAACAAGGATGATTTTCTCAAAAACCCCAGATGTTTTTACGCTTGAAATCGATTGGGAATCCTCTTTTACACAGAAAACGATATGCCAAAGATTTTTTGTACCAACGAAGTGAATTTTTGTTAAAGAAACGCTAATATTTCACATTTGGCCATTTTGGAGATATTTTCAGTTTTCGGCGGCCAATTTAAGTATTTTGTGAAATTGATCTTCGTGCTCCGTTATCTGTTTGTTGAAATTTTGCACAAGAGCAATCGCTCTTTTTGGGCCACAATATTCGAACACTTGTACTATTCTTCATTTTGCCAGCATATGGGGCCTTTTTCCAGAAAATCCATGTTGTGAATGACACCGCGGAAAGTGCAATTGGTCTTTGCAAAAGTTCAACAAACAGATAACAAACGACGAAGAACAGTTTAAAAAATTAATTGAAGTGGCTGCTGAAAACCGAAAAAAAATCTACAAAATAGACAAATGTTAAATATTAGCGTTTCTGGAACAAAAATAGACTAAAAATCTTTATTTTCTTATGAAGAAAATGCTTGCTATTGTTTATCAAAAATTTCTCCAAATAGCATCGATGGTACAAAAAATCTTTGACATATCCTTTTTATGTGTAAAAGAGGCATCCCAATCGATTAAGCATAGTGCCGTGGCTGAAAAGTATAAAATAGGTATGGTTTTGGACGAGCAAAGTGGACGTATGTCAGATTTTTTAGCACATTCGTATCAATGAATCAATACTCAAATTTGCGTCAATTTTCTGATTTATAATTTTTATACATATATCACATCATACTGAGTCCGCAAAAAATGATAGCCACATATATACCTCGAAGTTGATATTCTTTTTTGTTAAAACAAATAATAAAAATCGTCTCGCAAATGCACAAAAATCATACAAATCGCCCCAATGACACGCCTACCCATGGTCCGATTCGGGTGAAATTTTGGCACAAGGGATTAATAGGCGCAAGGTATATTTTCAGGCCTGATCACCAGAATTTTGACTACATTTAATTTTTCCATACGATTTTGAACCAGCCGGCAGCCCAATGTATAGCATATGGCAGGTTAAAATTTAAAAGTCAAATCTATGTAGGATGTGGTTTTTTTTTAAGTCAAACCTATATTTTTTACTGCAGATTTGTATTTTATTAGAAAAAATAGTTGTTTTTAATTTTTTACCTAAACTATGAATTTTCAATAAAAATACAATGAAATACAAAATACAATAAAAAAAATATTTTTAAAAATACTTTGACCAATTTTAATAATTTTTTACTCAATGCGATTTTTATTGAAAATTGATAGTTAAGGTAGAAATTGCTTGTCAATACCTTGGCTATTAAAGGTCAAGACACAATTGAAATGCATTTTGCAGGCTGTTACAATATTGAAAATAATTATTTTGCAGATTTTGGATTTGAATATGTAATATAAAAGAATTTTTATTGGATAAAATTTTTTGTAATCCGGAAAATCCCGGGATTGTCTCTTTATAGTCCTGGGATTACTTTAGCCTATATTTAGATCGAATCCCGGGATTACCATCCCTAGTATGTACGTAGTTCATATAAGGGGCGATAACAGGCCCGCGTGCACGGGGGGTTTTGGGGGGTTGTAACCCCCCCATTGGAAATTTTTTTACATAGACTTTTATTGACAATATGTTCTCACTTAAATGAAAAACCAAAAAGACTTGCGCCTCTTACGAAAAATTTTATGAAAATAAAAAAAACACAAATACATAAGTATGTTTAGAAAAAGGTATAATAAATGATACACTTAAAAATTTACTTACGTACATATTACTGACTTTTTCTGATCCCGGGATTTTCGGGATTTAAAAATATAATCCCGGCATCTCGGGATGATCCCGAAACTTAGGCATCTCTAATTAAATTGAGTATTCTAATTATTTATTATTTATTTATTTATTTATTCTTTTCTCATTTACTTACATATTATATAACTTATACAAAATTTTTTAAATATTAATTCTTATGAAGAAAAGTGAGTAAAGACATTTATATTTAAAATAAATATACAAATGCACTTCATTATAAAATAAGAAATCCATGGTAGTAATAAGTGAGGGGTGGCAAGTTAATTACACAAGTATGATTAGAAGGAAAACTAACTTATAACAATAACCAACGATATAAATTATATCCAATTTTTTGCGAAAAAATAACAGAAGAATATTCAAAATAATTATGATTTACAAAAATTTTTTTTTTAAGGCAATATTGTAAAATAGCAATAAATTTCAATCATTTAACATTTCTATTGCGCTAAAATCAAATAACATAAGCCCATGCTTCAGTCTTTTAACAAAATCATTAGAAGAAACCAATAATCTTAGATTTAGAGGAAGTTTACTATATAAGCGGCACGAAGTTATATCATAAAAACACTTAAATGCTGATGTGCGATAATATGGTACATTAACGAGGTTCATAGTGTTAACACGAAGATTGCGTATATTACAAACCCTGTGTGTTAAATAGCCAGATCTCATAAAAAATATTTTGAGTACTTTAAAACAATACATGTGACGCACAGGAAGAATTAATAAGTCCAAAAACAGTGAAATACTATGATATAGACGATTCTTATTCAAAATTTTTCTAACTACTTGTTTTTGCAGAGTTAGTAGAGGTTTAATCCTGTTAAAGTAAGTCCCCCCCCCAACATGCTATACCGTACTGTAGTTTTGAATTAAAGATTCCATAATAAATGGACGTCAAAAGTTTAATGGAACACACATTTTTTAAATAATAAAAACTTCTGAGTGTTGAGCAGAAATAGTTCCTTAATAGATCTATATGACTATTCCAGCACATTTTAGAATCTATAATAACGCCTAAGTATTTATATTCTTTCACAGCTTCGACCCTGAAGCAGTTTTCATTACAGTCCTCGTTATGATTGTATGACCTAGTGGAATAATTAGGATTGCAAAGGCAACTGATCAATTTAAAACGATTGCATTCAGGGGCATGAAAAAACAAATCAGCATCAATGTCACTCTGTAAACATAAATCAAAAAACCTGTTTAGCAAACCAAATACGAAGCAGATTCAAATCCCAATTAATATCGGCAATCAAGTTTAGTTGATCAGAAGAGCCATAAACACAACCAATATCATCCGCAAAAGCAGTCAAATTACCTTTAAATTGTTGCCTAAACAAAGAGTTAATGTAAATAAGAAACAATAGAGGTCCCAAGACGGAACCTTAGGGCACTCCTATGTTAAGAATTTTTACCAAGCTTTTTTTACCATCAATTTTCACCCTTTGCGTTCTATCCGCTAAATAGGAAACAAACCATTGCAATATAAAGCCACGAATGCCAGCATTTTGAAGTTTAATCAAAAATAATATAGTATTCTTAAATGAAAATATCGTAATAAAAATTCTATAAATTTATTGCATAATTTAGCTGAATTTCCGTGTGTGTCAGCTGAGTTGCCAATTTGAAATCGAAGAATTAACGGCCTGGAAAAAAAAAATTTTGTGAGACCTTCTTTTTTTTTGCTCATCAAATATTTGAATGAGGTCGAATTTATAAAATTTTTTAATTTTTCGTAACATAAATATCTGAGAACTTTCGATAAAATTAACGGCCATTAACGGCTTTAGCCTCCAATTAACGACTTAACGGCCTCCTCCGCAGCCAACGGCTTTACCATTCAATTAACGGCCACCTGGCAACCCTGTGCGTAAGTCATTTTTGGCATTATTTTTTTTTGCGTTCTAAAAATATTGCTGCGTTTACGCACACTTTACCGCCATATTTAAAGTTTTTACATTATGGTGTTGCCAACGCTTTATTTCCAATGTTGTAAATTTACATTTTTTTGTACATAATTTTTTACGACAAAATTTATATAATTAAACATGTTTGCTAAAAATTTTTTTTTATAAATTCCGGGACTTGCGTCTGCTAATCCCGGGATATTTGGGACTTAAAAAGTTGCGGGATCCCGGGATTGACATCCCTAGTACATATGTATCAGAGAACTGCAGTGAGCCACTCATCATTTTGGCATTCATGAATGCGAATGTGATTCACATTCACTAGAAGTGAATGCGAATGTGATTCACATTCACTTCTAGTGAATGCCGTTTCATTTCGTTTGCTTTCGTATGAAGAAAATTTGTGTTTTTTAAAATATGGGGAAAGGTCGAAATGGACTTTGGGCATCACTTGGGGTGGCTCCGGACACTGGAAGGACCCTCCTCGACCCATTTTTGGAATTTTTTTTTTTTGCTTCAATCGATAGGGAAATGTAAAATTTGACCCATTTTCGGAAAATTTTTTTTTTGCTCCAATCGAAGGGGAAAGGTTGAAAATGGATTTTGAACATCAATTGGAGTACCTCCCGACCCTTGAAAGGACCGTTTTTAACCCATTTTTGGAAATTTTTTTTTTTGCTTCAATCGATGGGGAAAGGTCGAAAATAGATTTTGAACATCACTTGGAGTACCACCGGACCCTGGAAAGGACCGTTTTTGACCCATTTTCGGAAAAATTTTTTTTTGCTCCAATCGAAGGAGAAAGGTCGAAAATGGATTTTGAACATCACTTGGAGTACCTCCGGACCCTGGAAAGGACCGTTTTTAACCCATTTTCGGAAAATTTTTTTTTTGCTTCAATCGATGGGGAAAGTTCGAAAATGGATTTTGAACATCACTTGGAGTACCACCGGACCCTGGAAAGGACCGTTTTTGACCCATTTTCCGAAAAATTTCTTTTTGCTCCAATCGAAGGAGAAAAGTTGAAAATGGGTTTTGAACATCACTTGGAGTACCTCCGGACCCTGGAAAAGACCGATTTTGACCCATTTTCGAGAAAAAAATTTTGTTTTTTCAAACGAAAGATAGGTCAAAAATATTTTTGGACATGACTAAAGAAGGTTCGGGACGCTGGAAAGAACCGTTTTTGACCCGAAAATGTGTCCCTGGGCCATGGTACCCGTTTTTGACCCATTTCCGAGAAAAAAATTTAGTTTTTTCAAACGAAAGATAGGTCAAAAATATTTTTGGACATGACTAAGGAAGGCTCGGGACCCTGGAAAGAACCGTTTTTGACCCGAAAATGTGTCCCTGGGCCATGGTACCCGTTTTTGACCCATTTTCGAGAAAAAAATTTTGTTTTTTCAAACGAAAGATAGCTGAAAAATATTTTTGGACATCACTAAAGAAGGCTCCGGACCCTGGAAAGAACCGTTTTTGATCCGAAAATGTGTCCCTGGGCCATGATACCCGTTTTTGACCCATTTTCGAGAAAAAAACTGTTCTTTCCTGGGTCCCGAGCCTTCCTTAGTCGTGTCCAAAAATATTTTTGACCTATCTTTCGTTTGAAAAAACAAAATTTTTTTCTCGAAAACACAAATTTTTTCATACGAAAGCAAACGAAATGAAACGGCATTCACTAGAAGTGAATGTGAATCACATTCGCATTCACTAGAAGTGAATGTGAATCACATTCACATTCACTAGAAGTGAATGTGAAAAACAATAATATTTATATTAATGACAGTCTGTCCGGCATGACAAGATATCTTTTTAAAGAAGCTAAAAATAGATATAAACTTTAAATTTGCTTGGATTTCAAATGGTAGCATTTTAATGCGGAAGATAGAAGAAAACAATTATATTGTAGTGGAATCGCTCGAAGATCTAGAAAATCTGAAAAATTCGCTTTTACCAAACAACACTTAAATGTTTGTGGAAAATGAAGATCTTCAAGCGAATTTATACAACTGTCCACTTGCAAAATGCAAAAATGTTAAATTTTATGATATCGCATAATCCAAACAAATTTAAGAAATTTTATATTATTCAACAAAACATAAGAAGCATGCGTAAAAATTTCAATCATTTTCTTTTAAACTTCAAGTCACAGACCACTGTTTAACATGTCTCTGCTTCGAGAATTTTGAAAATTGTGGTAAAGAACAAGCTGAATATCATAACAATGTTTCCATGAAGACAAATTTTACTTTATTGAATAATAGATTAAGATATGAATTCTGGAACAAGGTTTATGACGAACCAGATCCATCAAAAGCCTTCGATCAGTTCATGGAAATTTTGAACCAATATTCAAATTTTTGCATTTATACTAGTAATGCAAAAAGTTTAAATCTCAAAAAATTAAAACCTTGGATGACTAATGAGTTCCTAAGAAAAATTAATAACAAAAATAAATTCCACAAAAAAGTCATAAAATACCCTTATAATACCATTTTAAAAGCCAAATATAAAGTACTTTGTAAGGAAATTCAAAAAGATATAGTTGTTTGCAAAAATAACTTTTATATAAACGAGTTTAATCAAGTCAGAGGTGATTCGAAGAGGGAATGGAAACTGGTTACTAATTTATTAAATAGATCGAATAAAACTGATAAAATTTCCAGTTTAAAAGTAAATGGAGAGTCTTTGTCAAATGATTCAGACATAGCAAACGCATTTAATCATTTCTTTGCAAATATTGTAAAAAGTGTAGGTACCAATAATGCCAACAGTTATCCAACTTGTAGTTGGAAAAGTAAATGGAGAGTCTTTGTCAAATGATTCAGACATAGCAAACGCATTTAATCATTTCTTTGCAAATATTGTAAAAAGTGTAGGTACCAATAATGCCAACAGTTATCCAACTTGTAGTTGTTTAGAAAAAGAACCATCTCAAAATTTGAGCATCTTTGTTGAACCCGCCTCTTCATTAGAAATTTATAAAATCATTATGTCACTGAAAAATTCAAATACAAAAACTGAACATAATATTTCAAATAAATTTATAAAACAAATAGCGCACAATATCGTTGACGTACTTTGCCATTTGGTTAGTAAAAGTATTGATGTTGGAATCTTCTCAGACGAGTTAAAAAAACCGGAAGTTATTCCTTTGTTCAAAAAAGGAGATAGCATGTTACCGAATAACTATCATCCAATTTCTATTTTACCGTCATTTTCGAAAGTGTATGAGAAATTTATGAAGACAAGAATTATTAATTTTTTAAATTCAACCAAATTTTTTAGTGAACACCAATATGGTTTCAGATCGAATCTATCAACTGTAGATGCTCTTCTTAATTTTTGTAATAATGTCTATAGCTCTCTTAATAAGAAACAAACTGCTGCACTTTTTATAGACATTACCAAAGCTTTTGATACTGTCAACCAAAAGATTCTTTTGAATAAAATTTATAAATGAGGATCTGTTCACAAATGGTTTTTTCAAAACAGGATGCAACGAGTGAAAATAAATAATAAGTTCAGCTCTTTCATCAAAATTGATTCATGTGTACCGCAAGGTTCGATAATAGGACCTGTACTATTCTTAATATATATTAATACAATTTTAAATCAAAATTTTTCGAGCAGAACAGTAGCTTTTGCAGATGATATGGCTGGCATTTACTCGAGTGACTCCATACTTGATTTGAAAAGTAGTATAAATCATGACCTAAGTCTCTTGAGACATTGGTTTATAATGCATAAGCTAGTCCTAAGTGACAAAACCAAAGTAATGTTTTTCAATGCCAGAGAAGATCAGTGTAATAATTTTGTGTTTCATCACTCTAACTGTAATAAGTTTATGCTTGACAACTACACATGTAGCACAACAAATCATTCGTTAACTAGTTTTAACCACCATTTAGCTTGCTGTTCCGAATGCTTTAAAATTGATTGTGTCACATCTTTCAAATATTTAGGCATTATGTTGGATACAAAAATGAAATGGTCGGAGCATACCAGTGCACTTAAAAGATACGCCCTGTCGGCAATAAGACAAATTTATCTTTTAAAACCCTTTTGTTCGAAGAAGCTATTAACATGCATTTACTATGGCATTCTTAACTCCAAACTCCAAATATGGGCTGGCCTGTTGGGGTGGTACATACCAGAATAAAATTAGTCCATTGTTAATCACTCAAAAGCACAGCATCCGTATTATCTGCAGCAAAAGTCGAATTGATCATAGTTTTGCACTTTTCAAAAGCCTTACAATTCTACCACTCACCTGACGAACGCTAACAACACAAACTATAATTTGAGAATTAACAAGTATAATAAAACCGTAATTCCACTTCATAATACATAACATTTCTTACAATCACACTCTACAATAGCCCCAAGATTGTATAACAGTTTACCAAATAATATTCGTTGTATACGTAACAAGCACGCTTTCCTACTTGAGGTGAAATCGTGGCTCTTTAATTTCAATTACGAAGAGTTAGATCGAATTCTTCGTATTCAAATATAAATCTAAAAAATCAAGGTGCTTCCGATGATTTTGATTTTTTTTCTTTTCCTTGTGTTTGCCCATTTTCTTTTTTTACAATTTTTTTTTTATTTTTAATTTTTTTAAAAAAAAAATATCTTATTTATCTACTTTTATTCAATTTAATTTATATTTTTTTGTTTAATTCCACTTATTTTTTTTTTAAAAAAACAATCAGAGTTCAATGTTTCATTTAAAAGACCCCATGAACGATCTTGTGTACATGCTAAATTTTATGTGCTAACCTACTCCACATTCGCTTCTAGTTCTTTGAGCTACAGAGCGTGGGTTTATGTAACATTATTATTATATCTACATTAGATATGTTTAGTAAAAAATAAAAAAAAATGTATGTTACCTTATTTATAATTTTAATGTTTCATAATAAAACCAATAAATAATAATGAAAATAATGATGATATTTCGTTTCAAAAAATGCTCAAAAAGGTAATAAAAAAACAAAGTGTGCAGTTATTAAAAGAATGACTGATATGTACATTAGGGTGTTTCATTTTTTTTAAAGGTTCTTCAAATTCAAACCTTAAACCGAAATTCGATTTATTATAAAAAAAAAGTAATTCATGAATTTTTTCAGATTTTTTTGAGGTCATTTACCACTCGCCAATCGCCATTTTAATAAAAAAACTCGCATAATACATTTTTTCCTTAATAATTTTTTTTCATGATTTCTAAACTAAATTTTTTCTTGTCTAAATATTAAAAAATAATAATATCTTTGGGTTAGGTATCGAAAAAAAGGTTTTTACCTATCTTCTAAGTGAGAAAATTGAAAGAAATGGACAAAAAATTGCCTAATTTTTGCTCTTTTCGCTTTTTTACTTAAAAATATTAGGAAATTTTTTGTCCATTTCTTCATTTGGATTGGTCACTACGTTTCACGATGTCCAGCTATATTAAAAGAAAAGGAATTGGGTAACAAATCAACTGGCTCCTCTGTTCGACGTGTTGATATATGTGTACTAAATACACTTTCAGGTATTTTGTGGCAATCAGGTGAGCAACATTCATTTTGTTATGATTCTGGGGCAGAGTGCTCATTAATGAAGGAGTCAGTTAGTCCCAAATTTTATGGCAAGCGATTTAATAATATAGTTACAATGGGTGGCATTGGTCAAAAAAGTGTAAATAGTAGTTTACAAATATTGACAATTGTAGAAATTGATAATATTAAATTACAAATACTTTTTCTGATTCTACCAGATAATTTTCTTAAATATGACATTATGATTGGTTGTGAAGTTTTGACACAAAATATATGTGTGACAATGACTGTTAAAAGTTTGCAGTTTTGTAAGGTAGACTGCGCTAAAGTAAATGTATGTGAGGTTAAAAGCGCTGACTTCAATTTTTATGACATTGAAACCGACATTCCCATTGAGTTTAAACCTAAATTAATAAAAATTTAAAGTAAATTCAAAGATAGATTTGTAGAAGGCACTCCGTGTAGTGTTTTCAACATTGACCCAATGCAAATTCGACTTAAAGATCCAAATAAAACAGTTTGCAGACGACCATATAGGTTAAGTGTTGAAGAGGTTAAAGTTGTTCGTAGTAAAATTGACGAACTATTAAAAGCAAATGTTATTTGATCTAGTTGTTCACCCTTTTCAAGTCCAATTTTGTTGGTTAAAAAGAAAGATGGATCAGATCGCATGTGTGTTGCTTATAGGAAACTTAATGACAATACAGTACCTCACAGATTTACGTTGTCGTTGATATCAGACCAAATTAATAGACTTCATGGAAGTTTTTATTTCACAACACTGGATATGGCAAGTGGATACCACCAAATACCTGTCCACCCTGATGCAATTGAGAAGACAGCATTCGTAACCCCATTCATTTTGAGTATCTGGCTATGCCATTTGGTTTACGAAATGCTCCTGCAGTGTTTCAACGAAGTGTTATTAAAGTTTTAGGTGATCTTGTTAACACTTATGCTGTAGTTTATATGGATGACATTCTTGTGCTAGGTACTAAGGACATTGATGAAAGTTTGGAAAGATTAGGAAATTTTTTAAGCACGCTTTCAAAGGCTGGTTTTTCTCTTAATAGTAAAAAATATCATTTTATCAAGCAAAAAGTAGAGTACTTAGGATTTGAAGTGAGCAGTGGTGAGATAAGACCTAATCCTAAAAATATTGAAGCATTAATTGCTTTACCTCCACCACAGTCAGTAACACAGTTGTGCCAATTTATAGGATTGGCATCATATTTCTGACAATTCGTTCCAAAATTTTCTGAAATAATGGCTCCATTGTACAAGTTAACAAGTACCAATTTTTCACATATTGACTGGAAACCTTCCCATGAATTTATTAGACAAAAAATAGTTTCTGTACTTACAAGTTCCCCTGTTTTCGTCATATTTAATCCAAATTTTCCCACTGAATTGCACACTGATGCGAGTGCTATTGGGTATGGTTAATAATAATAGAGTTTAGCTACTACAGCTATTAGCTTTCTTAGCAATTTAGCTTGAAGCTTTAAAACAAAGTAAAAAGCTTACATATTAAGGAAAATGAAAAAATTATACATGCAATTAAATTTGTTATATTTTTATAATTTTTTCTTAGCTTTATCACACTTTCTCAACATACCCACCCAGATCATATGTATATAAACATACAATTGCATGAATTTATCAACATGGTCCAAGGCATAAATGTTAGAAAAAATTTACCCATCATGCTGTGGGGCTCGGAAAACACAAACATAAAGACCAACAACCATTAAGCTACAAAATTAACTATAGTTATTTTTCAATCTAAGCTTGAGTTGACCTTTTGACAAGCTAATATCATATACATCGCAATTATTAATAAGAGTAGTCATGCGATTAAAAGGAGCAGTAGCCATATAATTAGATCTACTAAAAGGTTGGTAAAATAATTGATTAGAGTTACGATTACACCTGCGATTAGTGTTTAAGTGAATATAATTAAGAAGCTCTGGTGCAGCAAGAGACCCAGTCACAAGTTGATGCAGATAAAGTATATCCGCAATATTTCTACGCGTGCTCAAAGATTGCATATGTAGCAACTTCAAACGATCCCCATAAGGAGGAAGGTTTAAAGAGTCAATCCAATTTAAGCCATTGAGAGCAAAACGAATAAAATTTTTTTGAATTCTCTCAATTCTATTAATATGAATATTATAAAATGGTGACCACACTTGGCTGGCGTACTCTAAGTGAGGACGCACTATTGTATTATATAAAGTCACCGTTACTAAAGGGCTATCAAATTCTTTTGCCCACCTCTTAATAAAGCCAAGCAGAGATGAGGATTTTTTACAAATTTGATTAATATGCTCATTAAAAGTTAATTTAACATCAAAATGTATACCTAGGTCTTTGACTAAATCGACACGACAAATTTTCTTATCTTTTAATCAAATTCCACAATATTTTTCCTCCTGGTGAAAATCATAGTTTGGCATTTATCAGGATTAAGATGTAAGTTATTTTTAGAACACCAAACCTCAAAGGATTTCAAGTCAGACTGAAGTGGAATAGTATCACCAACCTTCACGTTCCTGTAAATTTTCATATCATCTGCATATATTAGCAGATGCGAGTTTTTAATGACATGTGTAACATCATTAATTGCTAAAACGAACAGGAGCGGCCCCAGGTGGCTTCCTTGTGGAACACCTCATGCCGCGCTGAATGGGGTGGAAAACACCCTCCGAAATCTTATTTGATATGAGCGATCAGATAAATAAGATTCAATCCAGCTGACAAAACTTAAAGGAAACCCAAGCTTCTTTAATTTAAACAAAATCAAATTGTGTGGTAATTTGTCAAATGCTTTACTGAAGTCAGTGTAGATGCAGTCAACTTGCCCACCAGAATCAAAAGAGCTTAATGCAAAGGAAGTAAAATCAAGGAGGTTAGAAACTGTAGATCTGCCATTAGCAAAACCATGCTGACGAGTTGTTATGACTTCACCACAGCACACCTTAACCTGATCGTACACAATGCGTTCAAAAATTTTCGGTATCGATGATAACTTCGCCACGGGCCTGTAGTTTGAAACATCATTTTTACACCCTTTCTTGAAAATGGGGCTTATATATGAATTTTTCCAAAATTTAGTAAAATAGCCATCTCTAATCGATTTATTAAATAAGAAACTGAGGGGTTGACTCAGCACAGAGCTACAGTTAACTAGTACTGTCGCAGGAATACCATCAGGTCCGGAGCTGAAGTCATCATCAACAGATGAGATATATTTCTCTATGAGTTCAGGTGAGAAAGATATCTCATTAATCGAAACTAAAGGGTCGTTATCCATATATTCAAAATAGTTGATCTCAGGGCTAAATAATTCAATAGAAAAAGATTCTTTAAATAAATTAGCAAACAACCCAGCTATAATTTGTGGGTCGCTAGTGAGCCCATCAACTGTTTTGAATTCAGATGAAAACCCGTCAGACTTTTTTTTGTATTAATAAAACCCCAAAAATGCTTGGGGTCATGAAGAATATTCAGCTTTATTCCATTCAAATATTCAGAATAAACTAAAGCCAACTTATCCTTAAATTCATGGAAAAGTCGCTGGTAAGCAACTAAGTCATTTCGGTCCTGGCTACAAACGTATTTGTTCCACGCCCTATTACGGCCATTACGAATTTTTTTTAAATCCTTTGTTAACCAAGGGTACGAGGAATTATTAACGTACCTTTTTGTATATGGCAAAGACAATGCTATGGCCGAAAAAAGTTCACCATAGAAAAATTTAATGCACTCATCAAATGAATTACTCGTATCATTAAAAAAAATAATAAGGTCGTTTAATTTATTCCTTAAATTCTCATTCAACTTTAAAAAGTCAGCTTTTTTAAAATTGAATTCATAAATATTGATGGAAGAACATGCATTAATTAAATTTTCATTGTCAGATTGGTACACAATACTCAAAGGTGGATGATAGGAATCAACCGTAGAAAGAGCATGGATAGCATTTCTCACAACAACTTTACTACTATTTGCAGCCAAGACTAAGTCAAGTTGTCGTCCATGAGAATTAGTTATACAACTTACTTGTTGTAAACTTGAAAGTATTTCATCAACAAAAATTTGTTGTTTTCGAGTTTTTGGACACGATGCATAAAAATATGTACCATCATCCGAAGGAGTCCATTTAAGATCAGGCAGATTGAAATCACCTAACAATAAAATGTCGTCATTAGTGTCTAGTTCATTTATTATGTATTCTACGGACATCGAAAGACATTCGTAGACATCTGCGCTACTATTTGGAGGAACATAAGCGTTAAGAATATAAATATTGGAGTTACAATATGTAACTTTAACGCATAATAGTTCAATATTAGATGCGCAGGCAATTTCGATTAATGAACTAGTTAAATGATTTTTTATGGCTATTAAGACGCCTCCACCAACAGAAGAAATGTCTTCCAAGTGTCTGTCTCTTCTAAAAACATTGAAACTATTGTCAAAAAGTTCCAAATTAAGAAAAGTGTTATTTAACCAAGTTTCGGTAAAAACGATAATATCCTCAGAAAAATTCTGAGTGGCTAAAAGATGTCATGCGTCTTAGAACGCAAACCCCTTACATTTTGATAGTAAAGGGATAACCGCTTCAGTTTTTTGAATTGGAACGGACAGTCTTATTATTTTTTTCGACTTAAATTCTGAAATAAAGACATTATCCACCCATGCATTAGAATTTAGAATGGCAGAAACATGAGAAGATGCCACTGTAATTTTAAAAGATGCATGAGTTGGTTTATTACCGATTTTCCTGCAAGAAACGAAGGCGTCGGCAGGAATAATTTGGTTTTGTCTAATATAGTTTATAACATTGTCAGTGGTAGTGTTAGCATTAAGACGTGAAATGAAAATCGATTTCAACCTTGACAATGCTTGCAAGGAGACAGGTGCCACAGAACCACCAATCGTAACGACACCTTGCGGATTAGGAATAACAGAAATGGATAGAGGAGTATCGATAGTGGAGGAAAGGGGTGGAGGGTTATTTATAGCAGCAGTAGCGGGAAAGTTGGAAGTAGACGGAGAGGTATTTAGAGGGGGATCTAAGGCAGTTCTTATACAAAAGAACAATAAGAAACTTCATGTTGTTGCATATTTTAGTAAGAGAACTACAGCCGCAGATTCAAGATATCACTCCTATGAGTTAGAAACTCTTGCAGTTGTTAATGCAATTAAACATTTTAGGCACTATTTGCATGGTCGAAACTTTACGGTAGTAACAGACTGCAACTCTCTTAAGTCATCTCGAACTAAATTAGATTTGACCCCCAGGGTACATAGATGGTGGCAGGCATCAGGTTCAGGCATTTGACTTTGACATAATTCATAGGAATGGAAATCAGATGTGTCATGTTGATTTCTTTTCAAGAAACCCATTGCCTGTAACGTCAATACCAAATTTATCTAAGGTAGAAAAGAAAGAGGTTAATTTTATGGATGTTTCTAAAAACTGGTTGCTTGTTGAACAGCAACGTAATCCTGAAATTTTAAAGTTAATAATTGATTTTAAAGAAGATAAACTTAACACTAATTTGTCTAAAACATATGAGTTACGCCTAGGGGTATTGCATCGTAAAATACAACGTAATGGCAAAACCAGATGCTTACCAATTCTTCCTAGAGCACTGAGGTCTTTAATAAACTCAACGCATAAATCATTGATGCACCTTGGTTGGGAGAAAACTCTTGAAAAATTATATGAAATGTATTGGTTTGAAAATATGGCAAAGTTTACAAAAAAATTGATTGAAAACTGTATTATATGCAGTATTTCAAAATCAAATTCTGGAAAAATTCAAGCAGAACTTCATCCAATACCTAAGGTTCCTATACCTTGGCATACAATACATGTAGATGCGACTGGAAAGTTAAGTGGAAAAAACGATAAGAAAGAATATGTTTTTATGTTTATTGATGCATTCACAAAATTTGTGACATTACATCATACACTCCATATCGATACTTCTAGCAGCATTTCGGCTTTAAAAAATTGTGTTTCACTGTTTGGTGCACCTGTTCGTATCATAGCTGATCAGGGAAGGTATTTTGCTAGTTCTGAATTCCGTGAATTTTGTAAAGTACATAGAATTAATCTTCATTTGATAGCAATTGGTAGTGCGCGTGCCAATGGACAAGTTGAGCGAGTAATGAGCACGCTAAAGAATATGTTAACAGCTGTTGAAACTAGTAAGAGATGTTCATAGCAGGATGCATTGCCTGATGTACAATTAGCTCTAAATTGTACTATTAATCGCGTTACAAAATCTAGTGTAGTGTACTCATATAGTCACTATTACCACAACCAACACTTTTAAAAAGACAATAAAATAACTCATTATAAAAAACCTTAGACCACCAACTAAACTCTTAAAATTAGATTTGCGACGAATAGTAAACAATTTTACAATTTTAACTTTCCCACCAAATTTAAAGTAAACAAGAATAAACTAAATACAAAATTTTTAATTTAAAAATAAATATTTCCTTTGATTTATTTTCAACCCCTCTTGGCTTGTGCTGTTTACATATTTGGTAAGCAACACAAACCAAAACAACAACAACAACAAACTGCATTTGAATGCACTGCTTAAGCATAATCAAAGCAACTGCACATATTGAATTGCATCAAGTGCCAATGACATATTTTAGTCAAGGCCAAAATTCAGAGTATTTGTTGTTGTTGATGTATTAGATTTCCGTATGGGAACCCAAAAGTTATGATCGACCAAAAATTCAATTGATTGGCGATCAGCAAAGGGACAAAAGAATGGAGGAGGAGTTTTTAAAATAAGGGGAGAACATTTGAATATAGGGAAATAATTTTAAGCAAAAATACTTGTAAATATGATATATAAGTTAAGGAATTTTACCAAATAAATCAGAATTAATCAGAAACTTAAAGAGCGATTAAGCTTTTGTTTTCGCTTAATATCTCGCTACAAGTACGGCTCTTTAGCCATCACACTTTGGCGCGGTGCGCCTTAATACACCAATTTTTTTTTAAAGTAGGAAAGTAAATTCAGACATTACACTAGTTCCCTTGAGTTGTTGATAGGTAAAGTTGCTAGACCTCTAGATCTTATGTTGTTAGATGGAAATGAAGAAAACGTTAATATTGACGAAGTAAGACAAAATGCCACAACTAATATGAAAAATAATGCCAGTTATGAAAAAATTAGATATGATCAAAGTAAAGCCAAAATTAATAAGTTTGCTCTTGGCGATTTTGTTTTGCTTCAAAATGAGGAACGAAATTTTAGATGGAGACGTTGAACTCTTCCATGTAGCCCAGATTTAACCAAACGTCTCTTTACAGTAAGAGTGAATATCATAGTATCAATTTGATCCAAAATTTGGGGTTTAATCCCCCTAGGGGCTATTTTGGGGACTTATTTAGCCATTCAAGAAATTTTTGCATTCGTTTTTTCCGTTGTTTTACAAGGTCGTTTTTTTGTTGGCACGTTTTCTGTCGATTTAAAAGTGATGAAGTGTTTAATAACACCATAAAATTTCTTAACTGAGCAACCAAAGTGGGTGGCAATAGATCGGCATGACATTTTGAGGTTAAAAATTTCGACAATCGCTCTTCGGGTTGCTGGGCCAAAAATTCATGGTTTTCTCACTTCAAGAGTATCTGAAACCCAGTATATTAACTTCTCCATTTCTAGGGTGTTTGTATGATTAATAACTTACTAGTAAAATTAATTCAAGGTCCAGAAATTTGCTACTGACTTGAACACAACTTATTGTTTCTAATTAGTTGTCTTGCCAAATTATGCATTTCTCTTGGTTTTTACTTCAGCCAAAGGTCACTTCTTCAATAAAACCAACAACAAATACATAAACTACAAGAGGGCGCTTGTATTATAACAACAACAACAAAAACAAATGTTCCCTGAATTTTTTTTTTTTAAATGTAGTAACAGCTAAGAGGACTAACTGTTTCTAATTAGTTGGCCACGGCTGTATATTAGACCTGTTCAGAAATTTACGACATATGAATGTTTTAATGGGCTGAAAGCTATGAATTAATTTAAATAAGATTTGCATAAAAAAAATTGAAAATATCTTTGTTAGATATTGCGCTTTTGGCCGGAAGGCACACATAAATAACTTATATTTTAGAAAATATTTCAAAATAAAAATAATGCAGTTTTCCTATGTTTAGTCTAATTAACCAGTTCTTAAGGTTAAATACTTTTAAAATTGTTTCAATTCTATTTTACAACACTTAAAACAAGTAATTTTAGATTTTTTTCTGAAATTCCAACTTTAACCTTAAATATTTCCGAGACAAAAATTTTTAAATTATTTTTTTACTGTTATATAGCCTACTACCTTTGTGCTTAACTGAAAGAAGCCATTTATTTTTGACCGTCTTTAAATTGCTTCATTCAAAAGAAAATGTACAAATTGATGTTACATATTTTTGATTTTAATTTTTACTTGCCCTACTAATATGCTATTGATTATGTATTTGAATAAAGATCTAACCCCTTAAAGGTATTTTATTGTCTTACATGTTCAATTGTACCCTAAAAATGATAAATCCAAAAGTGCAATTAAGTTTCGGCTTGGACTTTTTTTTATTTTTTTTTAACTACCTATAACTCAAAAACTATACATTTTTAATGCCTACACACCTTATAACTTTTTGTAGAGAATCAGATATCCTATCAAAATGGAACTTTGTAAAATCGAAAAGCTTATCTCTTAAATAAGTTAAGTCAAAAAGACCATTTAAAAAACCCGAATATTTTCAATTTGTTGTCCTTATTTAAAATTTTGTGTATAACTTTTTTCTGTGTGGATTTAGGTATAGTCATTGGTTCACAGAAAAGAAAGATGACGTAGTTTCCGTCAAAAGGGTGATCTACAAAAGAATTTTTGATGAAAATTGGCTGATATACGGTCGTTCAAAGCTATCTACTATTGTATGACTTTACCAATTTTTCACCTTTGTTATTTTTAATTTCATTTCATTTATTGTGCATAATTTGGCGGTACTGCAAGACATAAGTCTCATAAAGTCTTTTTAAATGGTAGAATTAATAATATAAAATAAATAACTTAGCATCATAATAAATACTAAAACTAGGTGAATACAAAAATCAATGCAAAGCAGAACAATATAAATAAAGTTAAAGATTTATTGAAAACTACAATGAATAACAAATTATTTTCATTTATTCTTATAAATCCTAATAACTGCCTCTTTAAAACACTGTTTATGACTCATTGTTTTTATTTCCTTTGGTAAAGTATTCCATAATTTCACAGCACTAACAAAAAACTGTCTTAACGAATTCATAAAGTTAAAACTAGGTACTACATAATAGATTATTCGTAAGGCTAGATTGAGCAAAATGTAACTTTCTGTAATCAAAACGAGATTAGAAATACCTAAATGGGTATCAATATCAGAGTCGAGAATTTTAATTGCAAAATTTGAGATATGATCATATTTTCGTTTATTAAAAACATATCTTGCACAATTATTAATTGCAATTTGCAACTTCTGCTTGGATACAGAGTCTATATTGCCATAAACAAGTGCACTATATGACACAAGAGGAACAATAAAAGTTCTGACCAATTTTAATTTAGTGTTCTGTGGTATGCATGAGCCCGTCGTCCATAACTTACGCAAAACATAATATATTTTACTGATTGTAGCATTGATATGATCAATGCAACTCAGTTTTGAATTTATTAAGAAATCTAGGTTCTTAACAGTCTTAACGGCTTTAATGTTCACGCCAGAAAGAGTCAATGGAGAAAAACTATCCACATTATAGGCACGATGAGAAATAACCACCGCTTGCGTTTTAAGTGCGTTTAATTTCAGATAGATTTGCTTAGACCACATATCAATAGAATTCAGATCTTCATTGATTCTGCACACTAAGTCCTCAAAAAATCCTATTGGCCGGGATAGGTAAATTTGTGCATCATCTGCGTATAAGTGTACTGAAGAAATTTTACAGCAGGTGACTACATCGTTGATGAATATGCTAAATAGTATTGGACCTAATATGGAGCCTTGAGGTACACCAGATTGATAGATTTCAGTTGCGAAGATTAGCTTTTTGTTAACACTCTCTGCTGACGGCTAGTTAAATATGACCTTAGTTTCATCAATATTTATACCTCCCATGTTGCCTGCCTTTGATTACACAGCTCAACAAAATTAACTTTTTTTTTGATGATTTATTGGATTTATCTTTGCCCCAAAAACAACATAGGCTATATAAATTTAACTTAAGGTGCATATTTAGGGTGGCCCTTATACAAACAAAATCGATTTACACCGAATTTACACCACGTAGCTTTTATGTCAAGTGGCATAGCTTAGGCTATAAAACTTTTATTTGGGGTGCATATTTAAGGTGGTTCTCATACAAAAATATTTTTAAAATAACATTTTCACAAAGACCACGTGATCGATTCAAATGAAATTTATACCACATGTCTTTTATATGAAGAAACATATCTTAGGCTATACAATTTTTATTTAGGGTGGTCCTCATACAAAAATATTTTTGGTTTGAAGATAGATTGAACCCTAAGGAAGGAATAGAGATGGCAACATGATCTTTATTTTTTAAGCATTCTATATAAAATGTTATAGCTTTAGCTATGCTTCTTGATATAAAAGCTGTATTATTTTTCTGTCCACACGAAAAAAAATCATAGAGATATCTCAATTCGTTCAGAAGTTATGATTTTTGCAACGAGAAATGTCAGATCCCGCCACTGTGCGCCGTCCATCTCTTTGCTATAGCTGCGAACCACAGCAGACTGATCCACGTTGACAAATTTGCCTTCTTTACTGGGCCCTTTCTTAAAAACTTTAGAATAGGGTGGAGTGGCAGGAATCTGATCGTATTTTTCATCGCTATGAGGACAAAAAAAGTTCAATTAATTGAACTAGAAATTTAGCTGGTTCACGCAGTTGTATGGAATCTTGGTTTAACCAAAACGAATAAAACACGGCTATTATCTTGCCAGCGACGAGTGATCTGGTTCTTAGAGTCGCACACTTAATAATGTGTGCCGCGAAGTAAATCCTTTTCGGTCTTCATATTAGTAGTACATCAGCTAGACAATTACAGTGAATTGTTTCAGAATAGTGATAGCAAGCACAGGAGATGATAAGATGTGAAGAAGTTGTCGCATAGGGGCCACGGCGTTCCTTAGTAAACGGAGTACTACAGCAGCTCTAAGACCAATCTCGGTGTTGTATTCACCGGCATGTCCACAGTAAGGAATGAACAAGAACAAATTGCCGGTTGACGAACGGAGGCTCTGCTCAAAAACAAAAAAAAATTTCAAAATATGATAAGCACGCACAAGACATTCTGTGAAAACACAATACACATATTTACATATTTTTATGCATCGTGTCCAAAAACTCGACAACAACAAATTTTTGTTGACGAAATACTTTCAAGTTTACAACAAGTAAGTTGTATAACTAATTCTCATGGACGACAACTTGACTTAGTCTTGGCTGCAAATAGTAGTAACGTTGTTGTGAGAATTGCTATCCATGCTCTTTCTACGGTTGATTCCTATCATCCACCTTTGAGTATTGTGTACCAATCTGCCAATGAAAATTTAATTAATGCATGTTCTTCTATCAATATTTATGAATTCAATTTTAAAAAAGCTGACTTTTTAAAGTTGAATGAGAATTTAAGGAATAAATTAAACGACCTTATTATTTTTTTAATAATACGAGTAATTCATTTGATGAGTGCATTCAATTTTTCTATGGTGAACTTTTTTCGGCCATAGCATTGTCGGTGCCTTATGCAAAGAGGTATGTTAATAATTCTTCATACCCTTGGTACACAATGAATTTAAAAAAAATTCGCAATGGCCGTAATAGGGCATGGAACAAATACGTTTGTAGCCAGGACCGAAATGACTTAGTTGCTTATCAGCAACTTTTCCATGAATTTAAGGATATGTCGGCTTTAGTTTATTCTGAATATTTGAATAAAATTAAGTTGAATATTCTTCACGATCCCAAACATTTTTGGGGATTTATTAATACAAAAAAAAAGTCAGACGGGTTTCCATAAGAATTCAGAACAGTTGATGGGCTCACTAGCGACCCACAAATTATAACTGGGTTGTTTGCTAATTTGTTTAAAGAATCCTTTTCTACGGAATTATTTAGCCCTGAGATCAACTATTTTGAATATATAGATTACGACCCTTTAGTTTCGTTTAATGAGATATCTTTCTCACCTGACCTAATAGAGAAATAGATCTCATCTCTTGATGATGACTTCAGTTCCGGACCTGATGGTATTCCTGCGACAGTACTAGTTAACTGTAGCTCTGTGCTGAGTCAGCCCCTCAGTTTGTTATTTAATAAATCAATTAGATATAGCTATTTTCCTAAATTTTGGAAAAATGCATACATAAGCCCCATTTTCAAGAAAGGGTGTAAAAATGATGTTTCAAATTACAGGCCCGTAGCGAAGTTATCATCGATACCGAAAGTTTTTGAAAGCATTGAGTACGATCAGGTTAAGGTGTCCTGTGGTGAAGTCATAACAACTCGTCAGCATGGTTTTGCTAATGGCAGATCTACAGTTTCTAACCTCCTTGATTTTACTTCCTTTGCATTAAGCTCTTTTGATTCTGGTGGGCAAGTTGACTGCATCTACACTGACTTCAGTAAAGCATTTGACAAATTACCACACAATTTGATTTTGTTTAAGTTAAAAAAGCTTGGATTTCCTTTAAGTTTTGTCAGCTGGATTGAATCTTATTTATCTGATCGCTCATATCAGACAAGATTTCGGAGGGTGTTTACCACCGCATTCAGCGCGATATCAGGTGTTCCACAAGGAAGCCACCTGGGGCCGCTCCTGTTCATTTTAGTGATTAATGACGTTACACATGTCATTAAAAACTCGCATCTGCTAATATATGCAGATGACATGAAAATTTACAGGAACGTGAAGGGGGTTGGGGATACTATTCCACTTCAGTCTGACTTGAAATCCTTTGAGGTTTGGTGTTATAAAAATAACTTACATCTTAATCCTGATAAATGCCAAACTATGATTTTCACCAGGAAAAAAAATATTGTGGAGTTTGATTACGAATTAAAAGATAAGAAAATTGGTCGTGTTGATTTAGTCAAAGACCTAGGTATACATTTTGATGTTAAATTAACTTTTAATGAGCATATTAATCAAATTTGTAAAAAATCCTCATCTCTGCTTGGCTTCATTAAGAGGTGGGCAAAAGAATTTAATAGCCCTTTAGTAACGGTGACTTTATATAATACAATAGTGCGTCCTCACTTAGAGTACGCCAGCCAAGTGTGGTCACCATTTTATAATATTCACATTAATAGAATTGAGAGAATTCAAAAAAATTTTATTTGTTTTGCCCTTAATGGCTTAAATTGGATTGACTCTTTAAACCTTCCTCCTTATGAGGATCGTTTGAAGTTACTACATATGCAGTCTTTGAGCTCGCGTAGAAATATTGCGGATATACTTTATCTGCATCAACTTGTGACTGGGTCTCTTGCTGCACCAGAGCTTCTTAATTATATTCATTCATAATCGTAACTCTTATCAATTATTTTAACAACCTTTCAGTAGAACTAACTATATGGCTACAGCTCCTTTTAATCGCATGACTATTCTTATTAATAATTGCGATGTATATGATATTAGCTTGTCAAAAGGTCAACTCAAGCTTAGATTGCAAAATAACTATAGTTAATTTTGTAGCTTAATGGTTGTTGGTCTTTATGTTTGTGTTGTCCGAGCCCCACCGCATGATGGGTAAATTTTTTCTAACATTTATGCCTTGGACCATGTTAATAAATTCATACAATTACATTCATGCAATTGTATGTTTATATACATATGATCTGGGTGGGTATGTTGAGAAAGTGTGATAAAGCTAAGATGAAATTATAAAAAAATAAAAAATTAATTGCATGTATAATTTTTTCATTTCCATTAATATATAAGCTTTTTACTTGGTTTTAAAGCTTCATGCTTAATTGCTAAGAAAGCTAATAGCTGTAGTAGCTAAACTCTATTATTATTATAAAAATGGGAGAAACGCTGTCACTTGGGGGAAAATTTGAAATGTGGTATTTGTATGGAATTTTATGGTGTGGGATAAGCGTCAACGTTCGATTAATCGAACATTTGATTTTTTTTTACATAACAGGAAAACGGGTCGGGGTAGAGTTTTTTTGATGATGGATTTGGAATCAGGGAGCCCTAATTACTGCAGAAATATATTTTATATCAAAAAAGTCAACGATTAAGGGGTCATTACAATAGTTGGTCTTGGCCCTTCGTCCTTATGTTCCATTATGACCTTGTTTGTGATTAAAGTTAGTTGTTTCTCTGCACAGTCATAGTACTGGTCGACCCGAAGTTTGCCTGTTGACAAATTAATATGGAATTTTACGTTGAATTGTTTATGTCAGATCTAGTCAGATATTTTTTTTTAGCATAAGCCAACACTCAGAGGATGCGCCCTATAAATGCAATACACTGTGTTGGCTCCAAGAAAAGGAAATAAGTTAGGGGCAATGGGGATAGGTGGAGTGGTGTCGGTGAACATTAGTCTTGAATTTACTGATGTCACAGTTGCCGGGGTAGACATTCGCAGGTAGACTGTTCCACAACAGTGCGGCCAAAACACGAACTATCACGAAAGTGTAATGTCCTTTTGAGCACCGGCTTGACGCAAAAGGGATGGGGCTGATGAGACGCCCGAGTGCTGCGAGAGAAAATCTGGATTGATGGAACCAGTTCACGTTTTTCTCAAGTACATATCCTGTCGAATTTATAGAAATGGGTTCAACACCCGGTGGTAAATGGAATCAATGGAGGAGACGGCAGCTTCATCGCCTATTAAGTAGTTTCATCACAGGTAGCTGAAGTCGATCTAGTAGCTCCAAAGTGGTTTTTCAAGCCCCGGCCCTTATTTGTATGAACATTGTACTCTTGTTTGGGTAATATAAGTGAAATCGACAGTAGGGTGGGCCGAAAACATTAAAAATGTTTTTTTAAGTCGTAATACCGCGGAAAAGTTGCGAATGGGGAAGATCAAGAAATGGTGAAAAAAGTTATGTAATCGGTTTATATCTTCCCTTTCTTACGATAATTTTTTACATTAGCTTCTTTCGAAAGTAATAATTGAGTTCCTAGGTATTAGAGTCACAGCAAATAATGTTTAAATATTATTTAAATACATTAACATCTTCCCGGAATCTTATAAGAAAAATTACAAATATAGGTAAATCACTATTCAAGGAAAAAAAAAAAAATACTATCAACTTACATATTTTTTTTTTGTTCCCTTTATTAAAACAGATTTTTTATATTGAAAATACTAAGTTCTTATGTCAAGAGTCCAAAAAAAACATGTTAAGCAATCATGTTAGTTGGAGGTACTTTCAAATTTGATTTACGGGCAAAATTAGGCACGGTAGACCTTGACAGCATAGTGGTTCTAATAAAACCATCCCTAGATTCAGCTCCGCAAACTTTTACTACCTGTGTGTGTGAACTTGAAAAAAGGGGCTGAGGCACTTTGAATATATGATTTAATCTCATCGTCACTGATATCTTTTAATAATGGGGGTGAACATAAATCAGAATCCATCCAGTTAATCATTTCCGAGTAGACTTGAAATTCAGTTTTGGCGGCATAAATGTTCTGATAGTTGTTCTCATTTGATCTAGCTGTATCGCCTTTAGAATCTGTCGAAGACCGAGGTCTCTTATTTGCTTCGTATTAACTTGTGTCATGGCTAACATTAAATGTTCTGGATGAGCGAAAAAACATTTCGCTCAATCACAGGATCGACAATATCACGTAAGTCTTCAGGCAAGTACCTTGAAGATTGTATTGATTGGTGCATAAGTTTTGGTGTCTCTTTTAAGTATTTACTTGACCTAATACTAAGCCATATTGGCATGTATGACTTCAAAATAAATGCAACTATTTTTTGTATCTCAGGTGTGGGACTTTCTTCACTTAAGTACGATCCGAGAGTTCGATTTGCTGTTGTCAAGCACCTCGAGTGTAACAAGGGACCAGGATCTCGTACAGCCAAATCCTCTTTAGAGTTCCGACTTTATTGCTATGGAAATATCGAGTAGATATTCCTATTTCTTACTAAGAGTACTTTTGTCTATTGTGGGGATCTGACAGCCAATACTTTTGAAGCCAATCACTGGAAGTTATTCGTAGCCACTCAGCCTTTCACCAATTGACCCTCTCAAAAACTTTGGACCCGTTGATTTACCGTCTAGGTATTGAAAAAGATGCCGGAATAGTAGTTCATTAAAATAGAGAATGCGAACTGCCCATTGTAATGGTTTCCCCAAATATATTTCGATTTGGCGAATCAAACCGTTTTTCCACCCTGTATTAACAGCAGTGCCATCATATCCTATGACAACTAGTTCTCCAAGAGAAATGCCACGACCAGACAGATAAGAAAGAACAGAAGGGCCAACATCTGCAGAGCTTTGAGATGTTGGAGTAAAATGGCCTAAGCCAGTGAGTATTGCTCTTCTCTTTTTACTCTACGAAACCACTTACGTTTCGTTCTTTCTCCCATCGAAATATAGACCTTGTAGTGGAAATTCGTCAGACTTGCGCACGAAGGTTTCAGATCAGATTCATCACCCAAAGTTAAGTGGATGTCACACAATTTTCTTTCCAATGATTTCTTTGGTTTTTGTTGTTTCACATAAGTTTACTCCTCCAATTTTTCCTATTCCGTGTTCTCGTAAAAAAACCTCATCTCCTCCGGTGGGAAATGAGTCGTGGTCGTCACGAGCGAGTTAGGTTGCGTTTACGTGGGCTGCCTGCAAGTGGGCAATGATTTAACAGCTGTTGCGAGAGTGGAAGACTTTAATCGATTAGAACCATTTTTTTTAAATCATTATTGAGTAAGAGTCGACTAAAGCTATTAAATTCAAATAATCGTAAGTTAAGTTAAAAAAAAATTATCGCAGAAGTATAAATTTTCCCAAATTTCGACAAATCTTAGACCACTTGCGCGACCGGAAGATATAAACCGATATCATTTCTTTTTTTCCCCCTTTTTTAGTCTCCCCAGTTCGTAACTTTGCCGCGGTATTATGACTTAAAAAAAAGTGTTTGAACATTTTCGGCCCAACCTAATAGACAGTCCCAAGGTCAACTGGAGTGAAGTATTTCTTACACCGTTTCAGAAATGCAATACACTTGGCCGCTTCGTTCGACACACCAAACACATTATCTGTTCACCTCAGGTCCGGTTGAATCAATATGCCCAGTTGAGTCCGAGCCCACTCAGAGAGTCTGGGCACTTTTTGAAGCAATAAGAATGGCAAATGTAGCTGTCCTTCGCAAAGGAATGGATTGGGTTACCAGATGACCAGCTTGCAAACGTAGTGCATCAGTTTTGTTGATAAAAAAAAGGCCCTCACTTTCGGGCCTCTATATAACATTTACCGAAAAGTATTACATTTCAAGTGAAAAGTATAAAAGTATTTCTACAGCGCAAAAATAACCATACTAAAGTAAGTCATCTGGTAACCCAATATTGGGGTGGTGGTCGATGACAAACCAGAGAGAGGGGCGGAGATCGAACAGAACTTCTAGGAAGCTCCAGCATTAATGGAGTGTTCGTTGAAGGTGAAACCGGCTCCCACTACACGGATGGAGCGATCACAGCAGAAGCTCGTAGTTTAACTAGCAAAGGAAAAGTAAGTCATCTGGTAACCCAATATTGGGGTGGTGGTCGATGACAAACCAGAGAGAGGGGCGGAGATCGAACAGAAGTCTAGGGAGCTCCAGCATTAATGGAGTGTTCGTTGAAGGTGAAACCGGCTCCCACTACACGGATGGAGCGATTACTGCAGAAGCTCGTAGTCTAACTAGCAAACGAATAACCAACACCAAAATTGTGGAAACAATATTGGTGATCACTAAGTAACTCGTTGCGCTCCAGATAGTTCACAAGGTGAAAGTTTATTACGTTTTCCATAACTTGGCAGACCGCAGAGCATATCGCAATGGGTTGGTAATTATTAGGGTTGGAAATCTCGCCTTCTTTAAAAACTGGCTGGATATAAGCAACCTTTCAATATAATTGGAATATCCCAATAGTGTAGGATATGTTAAAATAAGGTTACGTAATATACGAGCAAGTGTTGAGGCACACCTTCTCAACACATGGGCTGATATGTCATCAGGCGCTGAGGCAGTCAAACCGCAGTTGTATCACCGATTTGATTGATGTATCCGAAGAAATAAAAGCGAATTTGGATTTAAACAAGGTTTCATTCTTGGTTTTATTGGACCATTCCAAAGCTTTCGACACAGTAGACCTCAATAACCTTAGTTTTTTCCATTTACATAAATGATATGGCTAGCATTTTGACTGGTTGCAATATTCAAATGTACTCTGATGACGTTCAAATTTACACTAACTGTGATGTTAATCTTATGGGTAGATGTATAAATGACCTAAATGGAAACCTTGCAAAAAGAAATGAGTGGGCAACTCGCAATGGCCTGTCTTAACCCAAAAAAATTAAAATGCATAATTATACATAAAAAACCAAACTAGGTCCCAACTGACGTTAACTCTAGTCCTCAATAATGCTGCAATTGAAATAGTACAAAAAAACCTAGGGCATAGGCATTCTTTTTGATTAGTCTTTGACCTGGTGCAATTATATAAACATTACCATAGGAAAAGATTATGGAATGCTCCGAAATTTGTGGTATACGCAGCACTTTACTCCTCTGAAGATACGAATGTTTTTGGCAACTTTACTGTACGGATGCGAAATCTATGCAAACTGCGACTCCATTAGCAGACAAAAATTAAATGTTTCATACAACAATATGTTTTCGACCTCAAACGAACGGATCTTATTTCGAACTTTTCAAGAAAAATTTATAATAACGAGCCCTAACCGCAAAAATAACTTAATCAATCAACAAAAATTCAATATTTTGCAATTTTTCAAAAACATTTCAACTTCGGCACCTTATAACTCGAAAAAAATCTATTGAACTCAACAAGTTAGCTATCCTATCTTGTAGTATGTTGAAATATAAAAATTTTAAATATAATATGTTTATATTTTGGCTTCATTTCATATAAATTATGTTAATAAAACTAGAACCATGTAAGAGTCAATTTCATGCATTTTTGCTTATAATAATTTTTTTTCAAATAAATTTTAATAAAATGCCAACTGTTTAAACAAAAATGTATGAAATTGACTAAATTTCGAATTTGAAAATTAAATTCTGTAAAGAGTTTTTGTTTTAGATACATATGTATGTATGTATTTTTATAAATGAATTTATAATTTTTATTTATTTTTTGTTTATGTTTAACTTTTATATACATATATGTAATATAACTATTCACTTAAAAAAGACTTCATTTGAACTATGGACTTACTTAAAATAAAATTTTTTATAAGAAATTTAGGATTTGGAACATATTCCCCAAATTTCATACAAAAGTGGGTTCACAGTGGGCGGTTTCGGCCTGAGCGCTGTTTTTTCAGAACGTAACTACCGCGCAATGCGAGGGATTACTGTACTAGTATCGTATTGCGGTCGAAACTCGACCGTACCCACAAAGTTTTAAATTTGCAAGAACTTTGCCGACCTTTGACGAACAAAGCGTCTTTGTCCATGGACCATGATCCAAGCGCTTGCCTGGGAGGCTAAGCGCTTCATTAGGCCCCCTAGCGCTTCATTTGCCCCCCTAGCGCTTCATTTACCCCCCTAGCGCTTCATTTGCCCCCCTAGCGCTTCATTTGCCCCTAGCGTTTCATTTGCTCTTCACGCGTTTTTTAGGAAAACTTCAAAAACAAAAGCAATAAGAAAATTATATTAATAGTTTATACTACTTAGGTTTAAAGTTTATTTTTTTTTAAACAATGACAATTTAAAATAGCTGTACTCTGCGATCTTTTAGGGCATTGAAACTTTTTAAAACCATGTCTATATCTATAGACTCAAGACGTTTGTGCTCGAAAGCCAGGAACGATAAATTATTCAGCCTATCAGCCAACATGCCTATTCGTTGTGGCCGTATAATTCGTGTTAATGCCGAAAATGACGATTCGCATACTTCCGTTCCAGCCGGGAAAGTTTCGATGGTTGCAAAAAGATTGTACACTTTTTCCATTACTTGACGCACCTTATACAGCTCCGTCAGCACCACCGTCTTAATTTTTTTTTGTTCCGGCTTTTTAAATTTGTTTAATTGATCATTCTCCGAACGAATTCTATCTATATATTCTTTGGCAATTTTGAGCTCAATTTCACTTGATAACTGGACGCCCAATGGGTGCAGCTTTTCCAAATCCATTTCATCAGCTGTATCGATAGCTGTGAGAATGCCATTGTTTGTAACAAAGCGATTGGTCATTCCAATTAATACGATATCGATTGTTTCGTAGAATGTTGATTTCTGCATGATGATCGATTCGCTTCGTTCACCCAGTGTTTCTTCAACAACTGACTCTTTCAGCATTTTCGACTGCTGCCTATTCCGAATTGGACGATTTGCGGCGTGAGCTGATTCTGTGGGCTTTAATTTTTCGAACAGATCTAATGTTTGAAAATAGTATTGATCGAAACTATTTTGTGATCTCATTTTTTCAAGCATTGTAAAAACAGCTCTAACGAGTGGCATAGCATCTTTGTATCCCATTGCTCGGCCTTGAATCGCTTTCGTTACTGGTTCAATCGATTGCAATAAATCCTTCATAAACACTAATGTGAAGACAAATTCCAACGATACCATCACGTGTGACAAACCGACTGCTATTGCTACGTCATCACCATCGAATCGTTCGCCAACCATTTGAGGCAAAGTATTCATAATATGGATATAGTTTTCAAATATGGATTTAGAAGCACGTAAATGGCCAACCCAACGAGTTTCGATTAATTTCAAAATGGAATGGCCTTCATAATGTTGTTGTACTTTGCGGCGACGGAAAAATTTCGCAATATGTTTTGCCCGAAAATATTAAAATACGCATTAAGCACACTAGATATTCATATAGTTTACACAAAAAATAGTCTTATTTCTCAAATACTTTTTTCTATGTATTTTGGGGCGTAGATTTCAAAAATACTAATCATTTTTTTTTCTTAAGAATCGTTTTCGAGATATCCACAAAAAAAATATACATATGTATATACATACATACGTATATAATTAAAAAAAAAACAAATATGCACCGTCTCAAAAGTCCAAGCCTAAATTTAACAGCACTGTTGGATTTATCTTTTATAGGGAACAATTGAACATATAAGACAATAAAATATCTTTTACGAATTAGTTCCTTATTTAATTACATAGTCAATGGCCTATATGCGGGAGTGCATGAAAATATGGAAATTACCCATTTTCATTGATTTTAGAATAGCACTCACAGATTTTGTACGACTTGGACAAAATTACACTTTCAATATTTGTAAAATAATATTTTTGTGTTCAAACGGAGTAATTGAAATTTACTGACTTTTAAAAAAGACAAAAAAGTAGCTTTTTGTGAACTTTGATCGCTTGTAACTCCATCCAAAATTTTTCAAAAAAAACGTTATATATAGTAAAATTTTTTGTGCCCCCCCAAGCAAAGTCGGGTAGGTACGGGCCTGCCATGAACGCGATCAAAATGCTTTGGTTAAAACGTTTTGTATGGGGAATCATGCGCGTATGTTTTCTTTATTTTACCTGCCTTAACGGTTCATATTACAAATTCTTTTTTTTTGTGCACATCTACGAAACAGTACCTTTCAAATGATATAAGTTTCATTCCCCTCTCTTTATAATAAATACTAAAAATGTGTACGATAAGTTTCGATGTTCACATAATAATATATACACCCCTATCATGAATGTCCGAAGGAACTCTGTTCTTTCAGATTTTTTTTTCCTGAGAGCAAACTTTTGCAATCATGAATAATTTCGGATTGGAAAACTTCGTTTCCCGTCAGTGCTGCCAAAATATTTCCAATTACTTCCAATCAGCCAGTAATGCAACTGTGATTTTGCATATTTGACATTAGCTTATCTGTAATTTCGCATATTTGACATTAGATTATCTGTCAGCTGAACAAGTTTATAAATAAAAATGAAATGCAAAGATTAGATTCAAATAATTACAAAAAATTTGCGCAGAAAAATTGTGAAATTTTATTTACAATACCAAAAAAAATAACCTAAAATAGAGAATAGAATAGCATAGCTTCATAGTTTGCCATCTATTCCTTTCTGTGAAGCATTTGGCGACATTCGAATTCGACCAATATCTATAATTTATTTGTTTTGTTAGATCTTGTATATATGTTAAAAAAATCTTTTTATCAAATAAAATTACAAAATATTGCTTACATTGTTTTTTTCTCATTCAGTTCCTTACTACAAAGTTGGAGAAAAAAAACTTGCGAAAACGAAAAACTCCCTCAAATATTATTGCCGATAGCTAATTTTCCAGGGAATTTTTTCTCATTCCCCAAAAATTTCCACGATTGCAAAACAGGGAATTGGAGAACAATTTAGAAGGAATGTTTATTCATGATAGGGGTGATAGATTTTTTTAAAAAAATAACCTAAAATAGAGAATAGAATAGCATAGCTTCATAGTTTCTGTGAAGCATTTGGCGACATTCGAATTCGACCAATATCTATAATTTATTTGTTTTGTTAGATCTTGTATATATGTTAAAAAAATCTTTTTATCAAATAAAATTACAAAATATTGCTTACA
Source organism: Meiosimyza platycephala (assembly GCA_963662105.1). Taxonomy (NCBI): domain Eukaryota; kingdom Metazoa; phylum Arthropoda; class Insecta; order Diptera; family Lauxaniidae; genus Meiosimyza; species Meiosimyza platycephala. The sequence goes on along the minus strand of OY759211.1, from coordinate 51,994,595 downwards.
TTGTTTTTTTCTCATTCAGTTCCTTACTACAAAGTTGGAGAAAAAAAACTTGCGAAAACGAAAAACTCCCTCAAATATTATTGCCCATAGCTAATTTTCCAGGGAATTTTTTCTCATTCCCCAAAAATTTCCACGATTGCAAAACAGGGAATTGGAGAACAATTTAGAAGGAATGTTTATTCATGATAGGGGTGATAGATTTTTACTAATAATTTTAACTTGACCAACACTTTGCAGTCACAAAAATGTAAACAATTACGAAAGCGCAGTTAAGTTAAAATTGTATTTGCTATAACTAAGTAACGGTACTTTTTACAATTATGAAATTTGCAGAGAAGATGCGTATGGACGTAAATTATCGATTTCTATCAAAAAACTAAAATCGAAAAATGTGTTGGCTAAGTTATTTTTGCGGTTAGGGCACGATATGTCTTTTGACAATCTACTGAAATTTAGATCGCTTGTCCTTCTAAAGAAAATAATTTTTACAAAAGAGCTAGTGCACTTATTTAATATAATTTTTTTTCTATATCAAATAGAGGTAAAAGCTTAATTCAACTCAAGCATTCATGCTTAACGTCTGGGCGTCATTTTTATATTTATTTTATACGTCTTTGGAACTCATTTCTCCACAACATTCAAAAAACCAACAACGCAATTCATTTTTAATCATTTTTCTTTAATGTAAGAACTCTTTCCTCGCTATATTTTTTAAAAAATTGTAACTGAATTTTTTATTTTTTGCCTATTAAATATTAAACTTTGTGTTCTTAGTGGTTAATTATAAGATTTATTCTTGTTAGCACGAGCTTCAAATTTTTTAAATAAATAAATATGACCACTGATTACAGCTAACGTTTTCTGGTAAGCCAGAAAGACTTAGCATGGAATATACAAAGGTAGAATAAAAAACTATTCACGATGCTTTAGGTCTCAATTTTAAAATCGAAACCATATTGGATAATGTCATTAAAGCCAATTGAGTGGAACTATTTTTAAAATACGTATGTATTTCTTAAAAACAAAAACAATAGTTTTAAAGGGTTTTATTAAAATATAAAATATATAAACGCAATTTTTTCAAGTTTAAGTTAAACAATTCCTGGCTTTTACTTATCTCCTCATGTGGCCGTTAAGAGGTATGTAGGGCGAATATGTAGAGTACATCGAATTTTGCTGAGCGGCTCGTATAGCTCCAGGATCCTGAAACTGCGATTGCATGTTCATGACACCCATTTGTACAGGTATTTGAGTGTTAGAAAATCCGGCAGCTGCTGCAGTATTTGCGGCAATATAACCCGCAGTAGCTGCAGACTGTTGAGAAGACATTCGATAGCTATTAATTGCTCCATATGGCGTCATTAAATTTGGACTTATAGATGAAACATTTGTATTACGATTTAATGTTGATGTTGTAGCCACTGAAGACACAGATGCGTGCTGGGATGGAGGCAAGGGAACATTTCTATGAGGTCTATTAGTATTTTGAGATAACGTAGAGATCGACGGTGCTATGTTAACATTACTTGAATAATATTTGTGGTAAGGAAGTGGTGATGACTGTATCATATTCGGAGGCGTACCCATGTTTCTGCTTTGATTTACTAAAAGGTGTGGTGGTGTAGGCATTGTAGATTGTGGATGAGGTGGCGATGTTAAAGTGGACTGTCCAACTGAATTGGCGTTGCATGACTGAACTTCCAAACCGTTAGTCAGTTGTTGTAATTTTGAAAGGCTACATAAACTCCCGACAATTGAAGATGAAGGTCCAGAAGAAACAGGTGAAGATGAAGATAATGATGTTGAAATATTTCCTTGAGTATGTGGAACATGTAATCCATTTACATCATTAACAGTGTTAGAAGAAGGTGTGCCAGAACTTGATGTTATATTTACCCCTATATTTGACGAAGATGGCGAAAGATTAGAAGACATTTGTGTAGAATTAGGTAAAAGATCACTTTGCGTTGATAAATTACTTTGTAAATAATAATTATTTACAGCACAGGAAGATGGTGACGGCCCTAGTTTTTGATGAGGGCTGGAAAGAGGATGTTGAGCTGAAGAGGCGGTAGAAGAAATACGTTGCTGAATAACTGTTGGCATTGACGCATTTTCAAATGTATTATGTGCATAATTTAGCCCTGCTTGTGAAATGGACAAATAATCCGTTTGGTGCAAATTTTGGTTATGTGCGTGTTGTGATAGTGGACCTAACTGTCCAAATTGCTGCATGTGATGAATATTTTGTAAGTGATCTGACTGGTGTGAGGCTTGAACTATATTGTGAAGAAGTTGATTGGAGTTAGTAATAGACGCCGAAGTATTTGCCATATTAGAACTAGAATTTCCAGACGGAGTTCTTTTAGACTGTTGCTGAACAATGGTTGGATTTAAATTTCGATTAATTTTCGGAGTCGTAGATCTTTCTACCGAGTTATTGTTTATCAAATCACGGCTCTGTAAAGAGAATAAGAAAAGGTTAAAACCGTTTTAATTGTAATTCTTTCAGTTTTTGGTAATTTTCTCGGGAAATATACCTTAAATTAATAATATATTAAGTCGAAAAATGTAGAGGTTGGTATCAACATCTTCTTTCAAAACCAAGATATCTGCATTTTTCTAAATTAATAGACCTGAAATTTTTCGATTCGGCGTTGACATATATACATATTAAGCTGATTCAAATTTTCTTTTTTGTTCTAAACAGCTATTATCGATCGAGGAACTTGAATCCGTGATTAGTTTTTCTTCTTCTTCTTTTTTTCTTATAAAAAAATATAAAATTGACCGGAAAAAAAACAAAAAATACCGATTTTCTGCTTTCAAGTTGCAAAATCGGCCAATATTGTTTTACCACTGATCCCGTTGCACAACATTTTTAATGTATTTTTATTTGCTTAAAAGAATGCCGTGAACCGAATATCATTATCTTACTTCAAAACCAAGATATCTAAATTTTTCTAAATTAACATAACATAAATTTTTTATAAGAAAAAAAGAAGAAGAAAAACTAATCACGGATTCAAGTTCCTCGATCGATAATAGCTGTTTAGAACAAAAAAAAAAATTTTGAATCAGCTTAATATGTATATATGTCAACGCCGAATCGAAAAATTTTAGGTCTATTAATTTAGAAAAATGCAGATATCTTGGTTTTGAAAGAAGATATTGATATGCGGTTTACGGTTTTCTCTTAAGCAAATAAAGGTACATTAAAAATAATGTTCCACTAGATCGGCGGTTAAATATTATATCACGATTTTGCAACTTGAAAGTAGAAAATCGGCATGTTTTAATTTATGTCCGGGAAATTTTCAATTTTTTTATAAGAAAAAAAGGAGAAGAAGAAAAACTAATCACGGATTCGAATTCCTCGATGGATAATAGTTCGAAAAGTATACCCACTTTTTGCAAAATTTGATGAACTCTTTAGCTTGCACCATTTTTTAAATTAATGTTTTCGAAAATGGGTAGGCAACTTAGAACAGGTGGCGGCAATCCAGTTTTCAAAATTGATGAAAATCCTTATGGGATGTTTTGTCTAGACATATAGGGCTATTGTAATCCACTGACACATCGTGAAAAAAATCAAAAAGTTTTTATTTTGAACTGCCCTAATGTATATTAACACCGCGATATACTCAAAAAATCGTTAAAAACAATGAAAATGTCAAAAAAAAAAAACGGCTAGACGTTCGATTTCGCGGTTCGCGGATTTTGACACTGGAAGAGTCCCCCAACACTGTCCCTGAAAAAAATCGCGGGTGGTATTTCGAAAAATTAAAATTTTTTAAAGACCACCGTGTAGACAGATCATTAAAAACTTGATATTCAAATTTCATAAATCTGACAACACAAAAATTACAAACTCGGAAGAACCCAAAATCTTTAAGACAGTCACCTATGTACCGAGAATTGCAGAGAGGATGAAAAATATAAATTTCTACAATAAAAATGATTACAGAATTGCGTACAAAATGGACAACACATTAAGAAGACTTTTCAGCAATACAAAAAGCAAAATCAACAAACTGGATAAAAACAACGTCATTTACAGCATAAAATGCAATGGAAACAAACAAGCCACATGCGGAAGAATATATGTTGGAACTACGAAAATCATTTAAAAACTAGAATCAGTGGACATAAACGCGCAATACAGACAACTCACAAAAAACTTCACTTTTGTCCTACTGTGCGGAGCACTCACACTCCCCCGATTTTGACAACGTTCGTGTATTACAGATTGAGAACAGGTACAACAAGAGACTTACACTGGAAATGTTACATATTATTAACATACCGAATGATCAACGCATCAACTACAAAGCCGACACAGAGAATGTGGCACATACATATTGTGAAGGCGGAAGTTGGTACCCGCGTTTCCGCCCACAAAAATCGCGTGAAATATATTTTTATTTTGTATTATACTGTACTTTCTTGAATTATAGTTTGAATTATTTAAAAGAGAAAAGGGACCTATGAATTATTTAATTTAATTTACTTATAAATAAATTACGCATTAAAAATAATTAGGTTAAGAAAATTGTGTAACATATAGTAAGTAGAACGGCAACACTTAGGGAACAGCTGTTTGTGGAGACTTGACAAACAGCTGTTCAAACTCTACACCACGCAGCACAAACGGCTATAAAAGCGGTAGCACACCAGTAGGAGGTACGCAGTCGGCTGGTGATCTCGACGAGTAAACAACTCTGCAGTTGGTAAGCCCTAGTTAGTTGTAGTTAGCAGTAGAATAGAAAGTAGCTAACTGGTGGTTCTGCCACACGCTTGTTGAGCTGTGCCGACATTCGTGTGAACAGAGCAGCGTCCAAAGATCTGTGGGATCTATCGTACGGCAACTGAGCTGTGCCGGGAACCGTGCGACTGAGACCAAGCAGAAGCCGTGCAGGGTAGCGTAGACTGTAGTCTAAAGTTTCTGCCATACGCTTGTTGAGCTGTGCCGACATTCGTGTGAGCAGAGCGGCGTTCTAAAGTTCTGTGGAATCTGTTGTATGGCAACTGAGCCGTGCCAAAACCCGTACGGCGGGGCTATAGTAGAGCAGAAGCAATCAGCGTGGAACCTATGCGACCGTGCGCCTGAGAAAACATGACGTACGCGTCCGAACATTAAAACTTTCGTCGGTAGTTTAATAAATAGTTTAAGTAATATGGATTTAAGAGAATAAAATTATAACGTTTTTGAAAAGAAAAAGGATCAGTATTGTTATTATTTATTTCTGTTGGAAAATAAATTCTCGTCAGTCACCTGCAAAAATATAAATTTTTGTAGCCAAACCTTGGACACCGACGAGTTAAAACCTCGGCGCGAGGTTCGTTACAATGGCGCCCGAGCAGGGACCTTGGCTGGCAAAACGGTTTAAAGAGACAGAAATAGTAATAACAATCATAATACCTTAATCCTATTACGAGTGCGGTACGCGGCGTAACTACAAAAAGAAATCGTATTATCTTTACATGAACTAAAAACGAATAAACTAAGTTGTAGCAAAGAAAAAAAAAAAAACACAAGAAAGAAAAAAGGAAAAAAAAAACAACAAAAGAGGCGGCCCTTGTTAAAAGCCCATTAGTGTGAAATAAAAATAGTAATAAACAGTGACGCAAAGAAAAAAAAAATCAAAGAAAAGAGGCAACCCTTGAAAAAAAGGCCCAAACAAAGTCTGAAAAAGAAAACATTGAAACAAAGTGACAGTGAAAAGTGAAAGTGAAAAAACACACGGAAAAAAAGACACACGGAAAAAAAACGAGAAAAATGTTAACCGTATCTTGGGGTCACACTCTAAAAAAACAAGAGTTAATAACGTACTGCGAGGAGTTCAATTTTGAGGTGTCAGGAACCGTAGACGACCTTAGGAAACGATTTAAAGCATTCCTGGCCGAAGGACACAACCCCGAAATAGAAGAACGACTGCTAGAGCTACAGAAGCAACACAGGCGACATTCCTCCCCGTGCACACAGACGACAAGGCTAAAGGCGGATACCATGTTCGACGCAGGAACACTGAAAGATAATCCGGAATCAGGTATGGTAAACCAACGAGAGGAAAATATCAACACCAAGATTACCGCCGTGGCCGTAAATCGGGACCAAGCAATGCCCAACACGGAGTCGAGCAATCAAGCTACATACCCTCTACAGCAGGCGGAAATTGGCGAAATTAGGCAATACAATCCCACCATAATGAATCAAGTGAGAAAATGGACACTGCAATATGACGGCTCCAGTGAACCACTGGCCTTTATGGAAAGGGTAGAGGAGTTGGCTGAGGCAGACGGACTAGAAATGGATCACCTCCCGCGGACTATGCCGGAGCTGTTAAAGGACAAAGCTCTCGCTTGGTACCGTAATAATAACCAAAAAGTATCCACGTGGGAGTTATTCAAGCACAGTTTCCTAGATTTCTTCCTACCACCCCGTTACTTTGAAACATTGGATGACAACATTAGGAAACGATTCTAGCGGAAGGGAGAGAAATTCAAGGACTTCCTGCTAGCACTTCAGACAATGATGCGTTATGCAAATTACTCGGATGAACAACGCTTAGAACGGATTTTCAGAAATTGCCTACCCGAGTACCACTGGTATATTAAGCGGAAAGACTTTGTCACGCTTACAGACCTGATCGGGTTGGCGGAAGACCTCGAGGGCATACAGGAAAGGGAAGCCGAACAACCATTCAGAAGTAAAGGTCGGGCTGAACAGCACAGAATGATGACGGAGACGAGTACAGAGGCGATTAACGTACGAACCGCCTGCCGACGTTGTGGACAGGACGGACATCTGGCCAGAGTATGTCAAGGTCCCACGCGGTTATTTTGCTGGGACTGCGGAAAAGTCGGAGTACGCACAATATATTGTTGTCGGTCTTCGGGAAACGGCACAGGAGGGCGCGCGAATCGAGAGGAGGCGCATCCTCCAGAAGACGCCTCTCGAACCAATTAAAACCAAGCTACAATAACTGCAAAAGAGTATACGCCAACATGATGGTTGGCGGAGAGCAGGTGGCGGCAACTATCGATACAGGGGCAACGGTGAGCTTTCTACGGGAGTCATTTGCGGAGACACTAGGAGAAAGGGCCACAAAGGTGAGGTATCAAGGAGAAGTAGTGTTGGCAGACGGAACAACCCGACCGCTAGATTCCGCCGTGGACACCATCATCCAGTTTGGCGGCCACCAGAGGAGGTTTCGATTCGTCATTATGCCAGACGCCACCGAAGATGTCATCCTGGGTCTGGACTTCTTGACCGAAAGTGGTACAACCATTCATATTGCTGGCGAGATGATTACGTTAGACGGAAGGGACCCCGAGGAGCAAGCGAGATGTATGGTGAGTTCAATCATTCCCGTTCAGAATCCTAATAACGACCCACAAAAGGTTCCTCCCTCATCTCTGGAACCAAGACAGAAGAGGCAGCAAGAACCACGAAGAAACCAACGTAGACGGCATCGAAAGCAAGTAGATGGAGTGTCTAAAGAACAACCACGTGAGCTGTCGACAGAACCCGCAGAAGGTCTCGCGGCCGAAAGTGCGATAGTGGGCACAGCTGATTTCGGAGATAAATCAGGAGAAATTCCGGGAGCTGACGAATCGCAGCAGGTAATTGATCAATTTCTGTCAGAAGAATTGCAAAGGTTTGAGGGACTGAAGGGAATGACACAGATTGCAGAGCACCGCATCGTGATGACAGACGACCGACCCGTCAAACAACGGTACATACCCAGGAATCCTGCCATGCAAGCAGTAATCGATGAGGAGATCAATAAATTATTGGTAAAGGAATGTATTGAGCCCTCCCACAGCCCATACAGCGCACCAATAGTGCTCGTCAAAAAGAAAACAGGGTCATGGCGGTTGTGCATTGACTACCGCCAGTTAAACAGTAAGTCGGTACCCGATGCATACCCTCTCCCACGCATAACCCACATACTAGACCGACTACGGGATGCGAAATTCGTCAGTAGCTTGGACCTTAAAGACGGCTACTGGCAGATTCCAATGGCAGCAGATAGCAAACAGTTTACGGCGTTCACCGTTCCAGGGCGTGGTCTGTTCTAGTGGCGAGTGATGCCGTTTGGATTGCATTCGGCGCCCGCAACATTTCAGCGCGCACTAGACAGAGTTATCGGGGCGGATATGGAGCCATTTGCTTTTGCGTATTTAGATGACATTGTAGGGACGGGTCGCACATTGAAAGAACACATGGACAATTTGCGGGAGGTTTTCCGACGACTGCAAGAGGCTAATCTCCGGATAAACCCTGAAAAGTGTGAATTTTTCAAAACGAAGATAAAGTACTTGGGTCACGTAGTCAGTGGCGAAGGGATTCAGACAGATCCAGACAAAGTCGCGGCGATCCGAGAACTTTCACCTCCACAGAACATCCGCGGTGTGCGACAATTCCTCGGCATAGCATCCTGGTATAGGCGATTTGTTCCTGACTTCGCTGCAGTCGTGCAGCCGCTAACATCCATGTTGAAGATAGGGAAACATTGGAAATGGGGGGAAGATCAACAACGAGCGTTCGAAGCATTGAAGCTGAAACTCACAGAGGCCCCAGTTTTAACGTGCCCCGACTTCAGTCAGACTTTCACGTTGCAGACTGACGCAAGTGATCACGGACTAGGAGCAGTGTTGACGCAAGTTTTAAAGGGGGAAGAACGTGTGATAGCCTATGTCAGTCGAAGCCTGAACAATGCGGAGAGGAATTATTCGCCCACAGAAAAATAATGTCTGGCGATTGTGTGGGGTATTCGAAAAATGAGACCTTATTTGGAAGGATACAAGTTTGTCGTAATCACAGACCACCTGTCGTTGAAGTGGATGAACTCCATCGAAAGCCCAACAGGGAGAATTGCGCGTTGGGCGCTTGAGTTGCAGCAATATCAGTTTACTGTCCAATACCGGAAAGGAAAACAAAATGTCGTTGCAGATGCTCTGTCCCGGCAACCTAGAGAAACCCTGCAGTTGGCGGCCGTGAATGAAGGTGATGCTGCAGATTGTACCTGGCTTAAAAAAAAGAGGGCGGAGATCCTCAAGGAGCCCGAGAAATTTCCGGACTTCGCAGAAGTTGGAGGGCAGCTTTATAGACATCTTCCACAGCACACAGGCGATGAGGACTGCGCTCAATGGAAGCTGTGCGTGGCGACAACACTCCGGAAACGCGTAATGTCCGAGAACCATGACAGTCCAAGTGCCGGACATCTAGGTATACGGAAAACCATTGCACGCATAGCCAACAAGTATTATTGGCCGGGGATGTTCCGGGATATCAGCAAATATGTAAGGAGCTGTGATTCCTGTCAACGCTACAAGGTTAGCCAACAGGCTCCTGCGGGGGAGATGCTAACGTCAGTCCCAGATGAGCCATGGGCAACGGTGTGTGCTGATTTCGTCGGTCCGCTACCACGATCAAAGCATGGAAACAGCATGATGCTGGTTTTTTTTTGATAAATTTTCAAAGTGGACTGAGTTAGTCCCACTGCGCAAAGCTACTGCCGATGGGGTAATTAAGGCGTTCCGAGAGAGAATTCTGGCAAAATATGGTATACCTAAGCTCTTCATCACCGATAATGGGTCACAGTTTACTAGTCGGAGCGTCAAGAAATATTTCCAGGAAATAGGGGTGCAGCAGAGATTTACCGCACCATATACCCCACAAGAAAACCCTACGGAACGAGTCAACCGAACAGTCAAGACGATGATAGCGCAGCTGGTGGGCAACCACCAGAAGTCCTGGGACGAACAGCTACCAGAAGTTACTCTGGCCATCAACACCAGCCAATCAGAGAGCACAGGATACAGCCCGGCATTCCTAACGCAAGGACGCGAGCCACGTTTACCAAGAGCACTGTATGACGAAGTCACCAAAGGCACGGGAACACCAGCACTAAACCCTGAATCTAGAGCTGCTGCACTTCAAGAAGTGTTCAAGATCGTGAAACATAACTTGTCTAAGGCTGCCAAAGATCAAGCAAGACACTATAACTTACGGAGAAGACAGTGGAAACCGACAGTGGGGCAACTGGTGCTAGTCCGACAACATCCCCTGTCCAAAGCTGTTGAGAGCTTTGCAGCCAAGTTGGCCCCGAAATTCGTGGGACCATACAAAGTGATAGGATTCATCTCCCCGGTGATCGTACAGCTAAAACAAGGCAATGACAGACTAACTCGGACGGCTCACTTAAACGAAATTAAACCTTTCCACACATAGCTCTACCTTAGTATGACGAGGGAACTAACATCGCGTTTTTCTTTTCCACTCCACAGCAATGCAAACCTCCGAGGCAGACAGACGATCAACTCCGAATTATAAAGATGAATAAAGCCGGCAAGAGACTTCGTTCGAGGTCAGGGGGAAGTGTGAAGGCGGAAGTTGGTACCCGCGTTTCCGCCCACAAAAATCGCGTGAAATATATTTTTATTTTGTATTATACTGTACTTTCTTGAATTATAGTTTGAATTATTTAAAAGAGAAAAGGGACCTATGAATTATTTAATTTAATTTACTTATAAATAAATTACGCATTAAAAATAATTAGGTTAAGAAAATTGTGTAACATATAGTAAGTAGAACGGCAACACTTAGGGAACAGCTGTTTGTGGAGACTTGACAAACAGCTGTTCAAACTCTACACCACGCAGCACAAAGGGCTATAAAAGCGGTAGCACACCAGTAGGAGGTACGCAGTCGGCTGGTGATCTCGACGAGTAAACAACTCTGCAGTTGGTAAGCCCTAGTTAGTTGTAGTTAGCAGTAGAATAGAAAGTAGCTTATTGGTGGTTCTGCCATACGCTTGTTGAGCTGTGCCGACATTCGTGTGAACAGAGCAGCGCCAAAGATCTGTGGGATCTATCGTACGGCAACTGAGCTGTGCCGGGAACCGTGCGACTGAGACCAAGCAGAAGCCGTGCAGGGTAGCGTAGACTGTAGTCTAAAGTTTCTGCCATACGCTTGTTGAATTGTGCCGACATTCGTGTGAGCAGAGCGGCGTTCTAAAGTTCTGTGGAATCTGTTGTATGGCAACTGAGCTGTGCCGGAAACCGTGCGACTGAGACCAAGCAGAAGCCGTGCAGGATAGCGTAGATTGTAGCCTAGAGATTCTACTACACGATTGTTGCGCTGTGCCGACACTCGTGTGAGTAGAGCAGCGTCCAGAATCTGTGGATTCTGTCGTACCGTAACTGAGCTGTGCTGGAAGCCGTACGACTGAAACCAAGCAGAGGCCGCGGGATAGCATCCAAACATAACGGTAAAACTCTGCCACACACTCGTTGCGCTGCGCCGACGTTCATGTAAACAGAGCGGCGTCCGGAATCTGTCAGGCGGTGACTGAGCCGTGCCAAAACCCGTACGGCGGGGCTATAGTAGAGCAGAAGCAATCAGCGTGGAACCTATGCGACCGTGCGCCTGAGAAAACACGACGTACGCGTCCGAACATTAAAACTTTCGTCGGTAGTTTAATAAATAGTTTAAGTAATATGGATTTAAGAGAATAAAATTATAACGTTTTTGAAAAGAAAAAGGATCAGTATTGTTATTATTTATTTCTGTTGGAAAATAAATTCTCGTCAGTCACCTGCAAAAATATAAATTTTTGTAGCCAAACCTTGGACACCGACGAGTTAAAACCTCGGCGCGAGGTTCGTTACAATATAGACACCTAATATACAAAAGAAAAGAAAAACGAAAATGAAATGAAGCTTTAGTTGCGTATTAACTGACAGCTCAAATCTTCTTTTGCGGGACGTGTATTTTTTGTTATATGATATATGTTAAATGTTAAAATAATTTTTATAGTTAATATTTTACACATCATCTTTTTTAAAAATAAGACTTTAAGCTTGATTATTTAAATCACTTATACCAATAAAGGTCGAATAACATAACCAAATTTATATGGGTCTTTAATTTAATTCGTGCGGTTTGTTAAGAGATGGCCTAACTTGTATTATTCCATCGTTCCAATGTTCCGAACATATGCGTTGGAAAGCTACTATCATTGTACGTATATGTAAAGGGTGTTTTTTTTAGAGGTTTGTTTTTCGAATAGAGATAAAACTGGGATTTTGTGGTCAAATCTGGCAACTCTAATGTCATTTATATTCAGTTTGGTTTGCCATTTCATCATGAACAGGTTGACAAAAGAACAACGCTTGCAAATCGTGCAAATTTATTTCGAAAATAATGGTTCAGTTCGCGAAGTTTACCGCAAGCTCCGTCCATTTTATGGTCGACATAATCGTCCATCAGAGCAATTAATTCGGTTAACCATGGATCGTTTTCGCACTACGTTTACTCTATGTGATAATACGCATCCGCAGAGACGTCGAACAGTGCGCACCGAAGAAACAATTGCCGCTGTAGAGTAAAATGTTGAAGAGGACCCGAATGAATCGATTCGCCACCGTGCACAGCAATTGGAGCTTTGTCCATCAACTTTATGGAAGATTTTGCGCAAAGATCTTGGCTTCCGACCTTACAAGATCCAGCTTGTGCAAGAATTAAAGCCGCGAGACCATGCAATGCGTCGTGATTTTGGTGTATGGGCCGAAAATGAGATTGATCTCAATGCTGATTTTCATCGCAAAATTTTGTTCAGTGATGAGGCTCATTTTTGGTTGAATGGCTACGTCAACAAGCAAAATTGCCGCATTTGGAGTGAAGAGAATCCACATGAGACCCTTGAGACGCCATTACATCCACAAAAACTGACTGTTTGGTGTGCTCTATGGGCTGGTGGAGTCATTGGCCCATACTTCTTCCGAAATAATGCTGGAGAGTCAGTTACCGTTAATGGAGACCGGTATAGAGCCATGATAACCGACTATTTTGTTCCCGAATTGGATGGCATGAATGTGGATGAGTTGTGGTTCCAACAAGACGGCGCTACATGCCACACAGCGCGCGTCACAATCGATTTATTGAAGGAAACATTCGATGAGTGCATAATTTCGCGGAATGGACCTGTCAATTGGCCACCAAGATCGTGTGATTTGACACCATTGGATTATTTTCTTTGGGGATATGTGAAGTCGCTCGTCTACGCCAACAAACCAGAAACGTTAGGGGACTTGGAAGCCAACATTCGTGGCGTTATTGCCGACATACGGCCCCATATGCTCGAAAAAGTGGTTGAAAATTGGACCTCTAGAATTGGCTTTATTCGAGCCAGCCGCGGCGGCCACATGCCCGAAATCATATTTAAACATTAATGGCATAAAATTATCCTTCCAATAAAGCCAAATTGATGGACATTAAAACGATTTTCTTGTGTTTTATTTCAATTCGAAGTTGTATACCTCTAAAAAAAACACCCTTTATTTGTATATGTCATTCATTTGAAGCGTAAACAACAATAATTTTTTTTCACTCAAATATGTCGAACTTTGTGCCTGAAAAAGTGTTTTTGCAGGGAGTTCTTCTTCATTACTTTAATACGAAGAAAACTGCTGCCGAAAGTCATCGTATTTTGGTGCAAGTTTATGGTGAACATGCTCTAGCTGAGCGAACGTGCCAAAAGTGGTGATTTTGGCTAGGAAGACGATGAACGTCCTGGGCAGCCAAAAAAGTTTGAAGATGAAGAACTGGAAGCATTACTCGATGAAGATTGTTGCGAAACACAAGAAGAGCTCGCAGAATCTTTGGGTGTCACTCAAGCAGCCATTTTAAAATGTTTAAAAGCAGCTGGATATTTTCAAAAGCAAGGAAATTGGGTTCCACTCAAGCCGAGGGACGTCGAAAGGCGGTTTTGCATGTCCAAAATGCTACTGGAACCCCACAAAAGGAAGTAGTTTTTGCATCGGATTGTTACTGGTGATGAAAAATGGATCCATTACGACAACTTCAAGCGCAAAAAATCTTATGTGAAATGCGGTCAACCAGCCAAATCAACGGCAAAGCCGAATATCCATGGCGCAAAGGTAATGCTCTGTATTTGGTGGGATCAGAAGGGTGTGCTGTATTATGAGCTGCTAAAACCGGCTGAAACCATCAATGGAGAACGCTATCGAACCAGCCAAAAAACGCCCGGAATATGCGACCAGACACGAGGCAATAATTTTCCATCATGACAACGCTCGGCCCCACGTTGCTATTCCGGTGAAGAACTATTTGGAAAACAGTGGATGGGAAGTTTTAACCCACCCGCCTTATAGCCCAGACCTTGTCCCTTCTGACTACCATTTGTTCCGGTCGATGCAGAACGCCCTCACTGGAACACGGTTCACATCAGAGCAGGATATCAAAAATTGGCTTGATTCATTCTTGGCTGCCAAGCCGGCGCAGTTATTTTGGAATGGGATCCACAAATTGCCAGAAAGATGGGAAAAAGTCATAGCTTCAGATGGGCAATACTTTGAATAATACTATTGTACATGTTTTTCTTAAATAAACGTTCAAATTTTGAAAAAAAACCGAACGAAATAAATTATAGACCCAATATAATTCAACGGAGAGCACGACTGTAAGAAAACACCACCAAAAATGGTCTATCAACAAATTAAACGTACATACAAAGGGATCTCAACAAATACCAGACAACTAAAAAACAGATCAGGATCAAAAACAGCATAGCATTTCTCATTAGATGCAGACAGAAATTATATTCCGAATTTTATCAACCATGCAATTAAAAACATTTTATTAATTTTAAACAACAATAACGATCGTTTGCCGCCAAAATTTGTTAAAGCCAAAGATAATTTCATCGAAAAGACAAAACGTGACTTGCTCAATCTTATAATAAAAGAAAATCACTTTAATATGTCATTGACACAAGAAGAAAGCAAAAAACTCAAAGACAACATAAAGCAACACTTGACTGAAGAAGAATTGGATAAGCTGTGGAACAGGGAACTTACATCCTCCAAATTATATGATGATGAAACGAAACGGAGACAGATTAAGAAATTTGAACAACTTAAAAAACAACACACTAACAACAATAAAATCGTGTATAACCCTTCTTGGTTCTTTAACCAAACGAACATCGAAATACCCGAAGATGTTAAACTTTTACTATCTTTAAGTCCCAAATTTGCATTACCATATGGGCAAATCCTGCGTGACGAACGCTACATTCGTACGCGTTTTCTGATTAAGAAATAAAAATTTTTTGGTCTTTCAAAAGAGATACCTTCAACTTATACATATTGTTTAGTGGAATTTAAACAGGCATTTGTTGCGAAATAATTGATTACAAAGTTTTGTAACGCACGCTACAAAAAGTGGAAGTAACTTTGAAAGTTGAAGTGTGTTTTCGTAATTTTTAGCGAATTTTGCGTAATAAAGCACACGAAATCTTATACCTAAAAAAGGATGAATATAAAAGAACTCTAAAATAACTTATTTGTAGCCAAAAAATTTTGGCTTTTTTTTATCAAAAGCCTCGAACTCTTTGTGACGCACGCTACGTAACGCACGTTACATTTTTTATAGTAGCATATAAATTAAAACAATTGTATATATTTTAGCGAAACAATTATATTATTTTTTCGTAACAATTCTTAATGCAAGTTTTATGTTTATAAATGAATTTATCAATGAATATCTGTTTGTGAATGAATTTTATGTTTTGATGAGTCTGCCGCTAGTGCTTCTTCGATAACATTTTCATTAAATGATGAAAAATAATAGTAGGCTCATGTCTGTAATTTGGTCTAAATTAGAACATAGGATAGTTTTTATTTCAATGCATATTTAGGGTGGCCCTCATACAAAAATATTTTGAAAATAACATTTTCACAAAGACCACTTAATCGATTCACATGGTATTTACACCACGTGTCTTTTATATTAAGAGTCATTGCTAAGGCTACAAAACTTTAGCTTAAGGTGCATATTTAGGGTGGCCCTTATACAAACCTATTTTTAAAATTACATTTTCACAAAGACCGGTCAATCGATTCATACGGAATCTACACCACTTGTCTTTTATATTAAGGGGCATAGGAAAAGACAAGACAACGTCTGCCGGGACAGCTGGTATAAAATATAAATGCCATTTATATGCTCCTTCAACAACTCAAGACTGAGTTTCATTTGAGGAAAAACCACATTTCTTAGCAATGGCTTAGAAAAGTTCAACTATCCATTAGTTTTTAAGATCTGTATACTTATTGTTAGTCTCCAAGCGAGTTGTTACAATAAATAAAATAATAAGTTTGAAAAAAAAAAAAAAAATTTATAATGGTAATTTTTTGCATAACTTTAAGAGATCTGAGGTTGGGAGGATTTGGTAATATTTTTCGTATTAATGATCATCGACATACATTTTTTTTATATGTATTTATAAAATTATATATCTAGTCTAACGATCCACTAGAAAAAAATTAAGTTGGATTAATTTTAAAAATTTTTGGGTGGCGGACTGTTTCTGGGATTTGCACATATGTATATGCAAAAAGAGCTTCCCATTTTTAACCTAATTGCCGATAGCGAAGAGTGTGTACAAACTATAAAAGGAAAAGAAGAACAAGAAATCGCGAGAACACAATTCACACACATATGGACTTCACAATGAAACTAATAAAAAACAGTGGGACAAAACAGATAAATTCATAATAAACGCAGTGAACTAACACAAAAATTTTTGAGCAAATATAAAAATATTTTGATTCTGTCGGCAGATAAAGGAAATGTTACAGTAGCTATGGAAGAAGAAGTCTATGACCAAAAAATGCAAAATATAATAAACTACAGTATCGTTCAAATGCTTTGCAACTGAAATTACTTTTGAAGAAACATCAAATTATTTCAGTGAAACAATAACTCTGAATTTTATTTTATGTTAGTTTTATTAACTTCACTTAATGCTGATTTTTTACCAAAAACAAAAATATTATTCCGTTAGCTAACAACAAAAACTCAAAGTAAACAAAAGTAGCGAAAAATATAGAGTTTAAAACATGCGAAACTCATCACAATACCAAGAAATAATGCATAACAAGCCTAATATTTGGTTCTGAAACCGTAGTTTCTGATGACTGCATGACATCTTCTGGACATTGACTCATGACTTTATTTATCTATAAGGTGGAGTCACGTTCCATTCTTTTGGTGATGCCTTACCTTCAAGATCATCATCTCATTCCTTCACACCAGTTTGGTTTTAGGGAAAATCATGGAACCATTGAGCAAGTGAATAGAATAACAAACGAAATAAGAAATGCTTTTGAACACAGAGAATACTGTTCCGCCATATTTCTTGCCGTTAAGCAAGCTTTTGATAAAGTATGGCATGAGGGCCTAGTTTACAAAATCAGACAACTCCTACCACAAAATATCCACGCAGTCCTAGTGTCATATTTGGCAAACAGGTGCTATAGTGTTAAATATCAAAGTTTTAATACAACTGAGTTCTCGATTGTCGCTGGAGTTCCACAGGGTAGTGTTCTTGGCCCGTTTTTATATATCTTATTCACTTCTGATATTCCGACAAATGACCAGCTAGTTACCTCCGCTTTTGCGGATGATACGGCTATTTTAAGTCGTCACAAAAATGCTGTGGTTGCCATCAACCAGCTTCAAAATCATCTAGTTCTTATTGAAAATTGGTTATCAAAATGGCTTATCAAGGTGAACGAGCAAAAATGCCGAAATGTTACATTTACATTAAATAGAAACCCAACACCAACCATAAAATTAAATGGCATTCGAGTTCCAGAAGCAAATGAAGTAACTTATCTTGGCATTCACATAGATAAACGCTTAACTTGGCGTAAACACATCGAAAGCCAAAAAGATGCAAATCAAACTCAAAGCTGCTAGCTTGCACTGGTTAATAAACAGTCACTCTCCTCTAAAATTGGAATGTAAAGTTCTCATATATAATAGTGTTATTAAGCCCATATGGACTTATGGGATACAACTATATGGATTTGCTAGTTCATCAAATATTGAAATTCTTCAAAGGGCTCAAGCAAAGATACTAAGGACAATAACAGGAGCATCGTGGTTCATTAGAAATGAGCGTATCAATAGCGATCTCCATATACCCATGGTAATCGCAGAATTTGAAAGACTGAAAAGAAAGTACCTTCTAAAACTGCAAAATTATATCAATCCATTAGCTACTCCACTAGCTAACACTTCAACACATTCGCGTCTAAAAAGGACTGACCGCCCAGCTACTGCAAATGGTTCTGCATAATGAACTCCGTAATAAATATCCATATCCATACATATATCAAAATATTATATCCATAATACAATTTCAGACCAGTAAAAAATATTTATTTTTATTTATTTTTGAGTCCCGCAGAGCTTTAAATTACTTATTATAATAAATATATCACTTTATATATAATTTATAATTTGTAATAGAATTAAGAGCTTACAACTTATTGTTAGTCTTTACAATGTAAAGAGATCCAATAAATAAAAGAAAGCAAAAAAAAAAATTCTTTTCACCGATTATGCGTTTTACCACCATCCACATGTTCTCAATCGGGTTGAGAATGGGAGACTGCGCCGGCCATGTTATGATATCAACTTGTTTTTCCACAAACCAAGATTTTTACAAGCTTTAAACTATGATTTCGACCACTGTCATGTTAAATTGTCGAAGGAAGTGGCATGTTCCACCCAGTAAATGGGAGAATAATATTGCTTGAAATGGTTTTGTAGCCAGCTGCTGTCATCCTGCCTTCAATGCGCTTAATGGGCCGAACTCTATTCATCGAGAAACAACTCCAGGGCACCACGTTCTAACCTCCGAGTATAACTGTAGGTGTTCTGTATTTGGGATTGAGCTTTGTACACTGAGGTTGACGTACTTAGACTTACAATATGGTCCACGAATGTTAAATTTAGGTTCGTCAGACCATAATACCGTCTTCCTTGTTATTCCTCGAGGAATAAAATAGTTATTCCGTGTCATCAGCAGTGTACAAAGCTCTATCCCAAATACAGAACACCTACAGTTATACTCGGAGGTTAGAACGTGGTGCCCTGGAGTTGTTTTGAACTCTATATCTTTCGCTACTTTTGTTTACTTTGAGTTTTGTTGTTGTTTATTTTTGTTTTTGGGAAAAAATCAGCATTAAGTGAAGTTAATAAAACTAACATAAAATAAAATTCAAAGTTATTGTTTCACTGAAATAATTTGATGTTTCTTCAAAAGTAATTTCAGTTGCAAAGCATTTGCACGATACTGTATATGATGTCTTATAGAAGAATAACGAAGAATCCTACAGCAACAATACACAAAAAAAACCAGCGAAATTATTGATAAGATGGCAACACACAGCATTATAACCGACAGGGAAAAATATAAATTAAAATCAACTGTACCGAGAGCACTACGTAATTATGGGCTGCCGAAATTGCATAAACAAGGGAACCCACTACGGCCAATTTGTTCAAATATTAGCGCACCAGCCAACGATTTATGCAAATACTTGACGACCACACTAAAGACACTGACAGAAGAATCCATATACAATATTAAGGATGCCAGTGAATTCAAAAATAAGTTGAATAATACAGAAATCAGTGAAGATGAGGTAATGATATCCTTTGATGTAGTTTCCTTTTTTCCCGGTGTTCCAGTAGACTATGTACTCTCTAAAAATCATTGACAATAAATGGGACAAACTAAAAGAACAAACAAAATGGACAAAAGAATTTTTCTTAAAAACCTTTGCCTCCTGCATTAAAGATACCCGATATTTCAAATATAAGGACCGAATCTATACACAACTAAAAGGACTTCCAATGGGTTCCCCAGCATCGCCGATCAAGTCCGATGATGGAAATGAACATTAAAATTTTCATCATAAGACTAGCCATGAACAATGGGCCATCTATTGGGCACTGGCGTTGCCGATGCAACAGGTCAAACCAAAAATGTCAAATTGACATACCAAGTCGAGAAAATTGCTTTATCGCGTCTTTGGTTCGAGACTGTTCGTTGCGCGGCAAACAAAGAAAAATCTCAGAATGACGACAGTGGGTTTTTGAATGTCATGGCGTGCGGTCCACATGGTAGGGTGGGTTAAGTAGGTCCCGAGCATAACATCTTGCTTGGAGGATCAACTAATGGGTAAATTTAGGGGAGGCCCACATTCACTTGCGCTGTATTTGATAATTTTTGAAAATTGGTAAATTTTTTTTAACTTTGAGATTTTGATTTTTTTTTGGGATTGCAGAACTCAGCAACCCAGTTTTAAGCACGACATTTTTTATATTTGTACGGTGAAGGTACATCCTTGGCAGCAGCGAACCCACACCAACATCCCGAACTGCTGGCATCGGCAAACTAGCTCGTGCTGCCGCTGACCATGATATCCAAGGAAAAGCACCAATTCGCTTAATGCGATTACAAATTTTGGCGCCCAACGTGGGGCCGTTTGAGGTTGGAGGCTAAAAGAAAACTTTCC
The DNA here is from genome assembly GCA_963662105.1 of Meiosimyza platycephala. Taxonomy (NCBI): domain Eukaryota; kingdom Metazoa; phylum Arthropoda; class Insecta; order Diptera; family Lauxaniidae; genus Meiosimyza; species Meiosimyza platycephala. Next base: position 51,974,186 of record OY759211.1, on the reverse strand, counting down.
GTCAGTGGATATATCGTGTCCCTTAAAATTTTTTTTAGTATTTTGCCTTCAATTTCATTCGGTTCCATGAAAAGATGCCACTGGAAATACCCTCGTTGAACTCTGGGATTTTGAAATTTTGAAAATTTTTTTTATAACTAGACCTATAACGGAAATTTTTTGTTTTTGTCATTTGAACAGTTGTTCAAGAATACAATACTCATGAAGCAGGATTTATCAGAGTGGGTGTAACCCAAATCTTATACGATCCGCTCAGAAGTTAATGAACATATTTATTCCTTTCTTTAGAAAAACCGTGTAATAGTTGAATAATGTTTTGAATTTTTTTAAATAAAGTAACTTTCAATTTTGACATTTGGTTATTTTTTGAACACTCTTTTGGCTTGAATGCGAATTGCAGCTGCAAGTCAAGGTAATTGCTGGATTTTGCGACTTAGTTGCATTTCCTTTGCGCTTGTCGACCGCTTTACTGCGACTTGATTTAGCTGGGGTTCGGGTTCTTGTTCAAAATGAGATAAATAAAAATTTTTTTTTGTATATTCCGATTTTCCTTCCTCCCTGATTTTTTTTCGTGGTTGATCAAATAACACTAGCCAACTTTTTTGACATTTTTTTTTGTTCCATGAAGGTCCCCTAAGTTCAAAAAAATTTTTGATAGATTTTTTTCACGGTTAGTTTTTTTTAAAGTTTTTTTAGTGTACTTATTTTCAGTGTATTCAGTGTTTTTAAGCTACATATATCTCATCCAAATATAAACCGATTTTGTTCGAATAAATTTTGAAAAAAAGGCAATAAAATTCCCCACAATTTTTAATTTTTTTCTTATTTATAGGCTATTAGTACAGTCATTTGGTTAAAAAAAAGGTTACCTGGAAAGTTTTCCGGGAGTTTTGAAAATGGGTAATAGTACAGATTTTAATGTGCTCTTTGCGAATATCAATTTTGCTACGTCGTATTTTTGCCGCTCGCAAAAATTACCTGCAATTTATGTCCCTGTCTTTTTTTCGTAAAATCAATAGTTTTAGCGTACGAGCGCCGCAAAGTGTACTTCCACACAGGTATTGGCCAAAACACTCATTTCCACACCACCTTGAGGTAGAGTAATCGGCTCGTTTTTTTATCCTTTTTTTCAAAATTTATTCGAAGAAAATCGGTTTATATTTGGATGAGATGAGTAGCTCGAATGTTAGAGCGGCCGTTGCAAAATATGCAATTGCAATGCATGAACGGTCAGGGGTTCGAGTCCATGTACAGCATTAACCAAAAGTGGTCTGATGAGGCTATGTGGTAATAGCCGAAACATGTAACCAATTACCAGGTTAAATTGTTCATTTGTTATCTTTGTCATATTTGTTGAATAAAAAATAGCATTGATCAATAAGTAAAAATTTACAATATTGGTGTTTGCTGAATGACTGTAAGTTGATAATGTTTAATTATAATAAAATAATCAGTTGCTAAAATCAACTTTCGTAAATTTTAAATGCTAAAGAATTATAAAAGAACTGGAATTTTTTGTTTAAATGAAAAACAAAATATAACAAATCAAAATTTTGATAAATTTGAAAATTTCTTTTTTTTAGGGAAATGCTAAAAATTTATAAAGAGAATATAAATTTTTGGTAAATTTTTTTTGATGAAAAAGAAAAACACAAAATTTAAGATTTGAAAATTTTTTGCATAATAGCTTAAACAGAATTCCGGCGTACGAAAATCGTATGGGAGAAGAGAGCGAACTCTCTACTCTCTCAACGGCGACGGTAAAATTCAAACCAAATCTAACTCTACCGTCAGCCGTCGCGGCATTTACGCCGGAGTTCTGTTTTAGCTAAAAATTAAAAAAAACGATAAAATTAGAATTTGATATTTTGGAAACAGTGGAAAATTCCACGAGGTATTATAAAATTTAACTTTCGGCAATTTTTTTTTATTACAAAATTTTAACTTTTCGGTCGTTCGATACCTACATTTCGGTCGCGAATTCGGTTTTTGGATTAACGTGAAAAATGTCTCTGCATCGGAGTAACGAAAATTTGTCCATTCTGGGTGAAGTCCCTGACAATCCCCGTTGTGTATGCAAGCAACAAATGATAAATGGTGAAAATTTAAGTATAACCCCCTGCTTCCATATTTTCCATACGGAATGCGTTTCGAATTGGTTGCAGGATACTCGCAATTAAAACCATATAAGCCCATTCATAGTTTGGAATTAACTTCCTTCACAACAACACCAGCTGCTACACACACAGGTACGATCCCTAATTATAGTCGTCCAGTAACCCGAAGTTACAAAAATTTAATGGATCAATTGCATCTCAACATGTCAGGAGTGCATCCATTATCCACAGACTTGTCAAATCAAGCAAGTGCGCAAACTAATGCACAAGGTACTGCAACTCACCATAGGGCAGTTCCACCTTTTATGGCATCAGAGAAAATCTCAAACCTTATTTCCATTTGGAAAGTCACTTTTAGTGGTAAAGAAGACGCTTTGTTCGTCGATAAATTTATTTACCGAGTACATTCTCTGACTGTTCAAAGTTTGCGAGGTAATTTTGAGGCCTTGTGTAATCATGCACATATTTTATTTGCTGGGAAAGAGTTGGATTGGTTTTGGCGTTTTCACCGTAGTGTGACTAAAATTGGGAAACTCTGTATACAGAACTTCGTGGTCAGTTTCAAGACCGTAGAACAGACATAATGGATTTGATTCGTCGAAGGAAACAAAAATTTGATGAAAAATTCGATGAATTTTATGAGTCTGTTCTTCAGCTCTGCGATAAATTGCAACCTCCTCTTGAACTTGCAACTTTGTTGGAAACCATTCAAGGAATTTACGTCTCGATGTTAGACGCAGTCCTCTCTATGTAACCATAGAAAACATTAGACAGCTTCGAACATTTGTTCAAAAACGCGAGTTGTTGGATGAAGAGTATGGCAGGTCGACCAGAAACTTTCAAGCTGCACGCAACGTTTCGGAAGTAACATTGGACACAGCAGAATTCTCAAATAACCATTTTATAGAGTTGCCAACCGCACCAACACCACCACCAAAGTGATGCGGCATGCAAACCACAAAATTTATTTCGAAATCAGTTCATCCTAATTTAAAATCTGAAATTAAACCACTTCCTACTGTTTTATCTATTCGGCGAATTTTTTCTGTTGAAGGCACTGCTTCACCGGGGTCAACGATATTAGCAATATCTGAGAGAACTTCAATGTACTTTTCATGAACATGAGTCAAGTCTTTGCATTTCGTGAACAACAATACATCGTCAGCGTACATAACGTACGAAATGCATTTATGAGGAAGTAAAATATTATTAATTTCTTCAAAAGCAATTATAAATAAAATGACAGAGAGTGGAGAGCCTTGCGGTATGCCATTAAACAGATTGTGAATGTCAGAAAATTTGTTTTTTACTTTCACACAAAACGTATGATTACTTAAAAAGGCCTTGACGAAATTATAAATTTTTTTACCCACTTTCCATTTGGACAACTGACGTAGAATGACAAGAATGCCAATTCTGTCGAAGGCCTTTCCAAAATCCAAACTGAGGACGGAAGTATGATTTTTTGTGGCATAGTTTTCAAAATATAAGAGAGCCTCCTTTGTGCTATGACCTTCCCTAAAAGCAACTTGATGTGGACTGATATGTTTGATATTGCAAACCACATGATTCGTTTACCTATAGTTTTCTCTAGTACCTTGCCTAAGCAAGGTAACAGAGAGATTGGCCTGTATCCGGATAAAGATGTTGCTGGATGGATAGGTTTTGGAATTGGGATAACTGTAGCTTAATATTTAGGTAAATTGCTAAGTTTAATAAAAAACAAAAACCGCCTTAAATGACTTCGCTTTAAATTAAAAAACCCGTAACTATTTAAAATAAATAAACACGAATTTTCTTAAAAAATTTTGGGATGCATTTCGATTTTACAGTCATCATCAGTCAATCGATTTTATTAGACTAAACTCTAAACTAACAATTAAAAGTAATAATTGTAATACAATAAAAATAAAACTAAACATGAAACATAAAATTGCGCAAAACACATAAAACAAAAAATAAGCGCTGAGAAACAATTGTAAAATTATAAACATAATATAAATAGACTAAAACCCATAAGAAAAAATTCACTTCTTGCAGGTGTTTATTTAGCATATTTTACTAAGTTGAAAAGAGATGACCTGATCGGAGCTTCCATTGTGTTCATCATAATGTTTTGGTTCTTCTGCCTGTAAATGCTCTCATAGGCATCTAAGCTTTTGTCGTCGATTATGTGTTTTAATAATCTTAATTTTTTTATTGTAAAGCTGTGCAAATTTTCGATTGCATGTAAAGCAACAGCTGATTTGGTCGGTCTCTGAAATTTGAAGTGTGTTATATGTTCGTTGAACCTTGTTTCTATGTTTCGCTTAGTTTGTCCGTAATACTTCTGCTCGCACTCGTTGCATGTGATTTCATATATACCCACCTTTTTTAAATTTTCAGTCTTGTCTTTTGTGGTTCCTAATTTATGTTTTAGTTTTTCATTTGAGAAGAAAACCAGATCTATGTTATGTTTTTTAAAAATTATTTTTAATTTGTTTGTTATTATCGGTGCAAAATGTATTTTTAAGCGTTTGTTGTCATCAGTTGTATTTATTGTTTTTAGTGTTGTTGAATTAAGTCTTTTTATTGTTTTTGATTGTTTTTCAACCATTTTCGTCACTATTTCCTTGTCATATCCATTTAGTTCAGCAGCATATTGGATGTAATTTAATTCTTCCATGTAATTTGCTACATTCAAAGGTAGTTTACATAGTCTAAAGACCATACTATTGAAGGCTGCTTTTTTATATTGAATGGGACAATGAGAGTCGCTTGGAATGTATCTAGGAATGTTTGTTGGCTTCCTGTACACCTTGACATCCAATTTATTATTTAAATTTCTATTTACTACCAAATCTAGAAAAAGTAAATTTCTATCTTTTTCTAATTCAAAGGTAAATTTGATAGACGGCCATTTCGAATTTATGATTTCCATAAAATCTTGGATCTTATTCGGGTGGATGCAAGCAAAAATGTCATCAACATACCTAAATCACACAGTTGGCAAATTACCTTCAGCTTTTAAATCTTTTTCAAAATTGGACATGAACAATTCAGCCAAAAACGGTGACAATGCATTTCCCATAGTTGTACCTTCATTTATTTTGTAGAATTTATTTAAAAATTGGCAACAGTTGTATTCCATGCAGAGTTTTGTTGCATTGAAGTATATTTCTTTCTTTTTTTCATCAAGTTCCCTTTCATTAAGCCAGTCTTTTAAAAAATTTAGCGTTTCTTGTATAGGGACACTAGGAAAAAGAGCAACAACATCAAAGGAAATTAAAATTTCTTCTTCTTCCAAAATAACGTTGCCAATTTTTTCCACAAACTCAAACGTGTTTTTGACACTTTTGTTGAAACCTAGGTGGTATTTTTTAAATTCTTCCACTAGGCATTTAGATATTTTTTCCGTTGGTGAATCTATATTAGAGATAATTGGTCTCATTTGTAGAATTGGCTTATGAGTTTTCGGTAAGCCGTTAAGTTTTGGGACTGATGGATTTGCAACCATTAACTTCCACTTAACTTTTGCGCCAAAAATTTGTTGAATATCTTTCAATAATGCGGATGTTTTTTTGACCATACTTGGCAGTGGAGTTTTTTTAAGTTCAACAAAGTTGTTAGCTGAAGTTATTTCACACATTTTTTCATCATATTGTTCTCTGTCCATTATGACTAAATCTCTTCCTTTATCAGACTTCATGTCACACAATCTGTCGTAATTTTTTAATAATTACTGTCACTTGACTGTTTACCGATATTTTTTGGTCTTATTTTTACAAATTTTTCTAAAACAGGCTTGACTTCGCTTCTTATTTTTTCTTTTTTCAATTCTGGTAAAAACTTGATACCTGTTTCAATATCAGCAACAATATCTTCAAAAGGGAGTTTTCTAGGTTTGGGTGTGTAGTTCAGTCCTTTTCGTAATACATTCATCTCTTCTTCATCGAAAACTTGTGACGAAATGTTGCGCACGAACTTGTCGGTATCTTTTTTGTAATTTTTGTGGTTATTTTTAGATATAGTTTTATTATTGCTAGTTAGTTGCTTGAATTTTTTATTTAATTTCTTTTGTTTAGTTAAGCACAGTTTTGTTATTTTGTGGCTGCATTCGTATTGAAATCGTAGAAAATCACTAAAATCCATATTTTTCGCTAACCATAAATGTGTGCTATAAACATCAATTTCAGTGATAGAAATTTTGCTATATGTGTGTCTAGTTTCTAAGTTTAACCAAATTTTTTTACTTTTCTTTAACATAGCTTCCGTTCTATTATTATTGACATTGCACCTGATTTGAACAAATTTTGGAGTCACGTTCTTTTTAGTGCACTTTTTAAGAAAAAATAGATCAGCTTTCAAAAGATGTAGTATAGTTTTGAATCTAAAAAATGAATTTTGTTGTCCTTGTATTGTTGGTTGGCCAGCCATTATTATTGTATTATTTGAAAATAATTATTTTTAGGACAATACCGCGAAGTCTCAATTTAATATTTAGGTAAATTGCTAAGTTTAATAAAAAACAAAAACCGCCTTCAATGACTTCGCTTTAAATTAAAAAACCCGTAACTATTTAAAATAAATAAACACGAAGTTTTTTAAAAAATTTTGGGATGCATTTCGACTTTACAGTCATCATCAGCCAATCGATTTTATTAGACTAAACTCTAAACTAACAGTTAAAACTAATAATTGTAATACAATAAAAATAAAACTAAACATGAAACATAAAATTACGCAAAACACATAAAACAAAAAATAAGCGCTGAGAAACAATTGTAAAATTATAAACATAATATAAATAGACTAAAACCCATAAGAAAAAATTGACTTGTTGCAGGTGCTTATTTAGCATATTTTACTAAGTTGAAAAGAGGTGACCTAATCGGAGCTTCCATTGTGTTCATCATAATGTTTTGGTTCTTCTGCCTGTAAATGCTCTCATAGGCATCTAAGTTTCTGTCGTCGATTATGTGTTTTAATAATCTTAATTTTTTTATTGTAAAGCTGTGCGAATTTTCGATTGCATGTAAAGCAACAGCTGATTTGGTCGGTCTCTGAAATTTGATGTATGTTATATGTTCGCTGAACCTTGTTTCTATGTTTCGATTAGTTTGTCCGTAATACTTCTGCTCGCACTCGTTGCATTTGATTTCATATATACCCACCTTTTTTAAATTTTCAGTCTTGTCTTTTGTGGTTCCTAATTTATGTTTTAGTTTTTAATCTTTTTATTTCCTACAACTTTTACATTAATTTTTTTTTTGATAAGATGCACAGTTTACCCAGAAATCGTGAAAAACTGTGTTCGACCCCTAAAAATGCACCCCATTCCACCCCGGATAGCTGCTTTCGGTTCGATTTTTTTGTCCTGTTTTACAAGAGCTTGTTCGACAATATTCCGCTATCAGATTGCTGTAACGAATTTTTTTGTTGTTCAAAGCCTATTTCTCCTGGACTATTAGTTTATTTTTGTTTACATTAAATTTGCTGGGAAAGTTAAAATTGTAAAATTGTTTACTATTCGCCGTAAATTTAATTTTACGAGTTTAGTTGGAGGTCGAAGGTTTTTTATAATAAGTTATTTTATTGTTTTTTTTTTTTAAGTGGTGGTTGTGGCAATAGTGGCTATATGAGTACACTACAGCTGAACAAATGGAAAGATCTACGTGTGTAAAAGTTTAATGTAACGAGAAATGAGTGGGTGCGCCATCGTTCAAAACAATCAGATTATCAGAAAGTATCAGATCTTCAAGAATCTTACCTCTTTGATTAGTGGAATTGGATCCCCAAAAGGGGCTCCAGGCGTTAAGGTCACCTATTAGGAGAAAAGGGGTGGAAAAGTTTGAAAATATGTCTTGAAAGTGTTTGAGGCTGAAGCTCTGTTGCGGTGGTATGTATAAAGAAAAAATTGTGAATTTAGAACCGAGGTTAATTTCAATTGCCAAGGTAGAAATTGGCGATTGGATTGGAATAAATTTGTGAGGAATATCTTTTTCTACAAGAACTGCTATGCCTTGTTTATTGGATGTAATATTATGAAGGTTGTGAAAGTAGCAATTGTATTGTTTAAGGACGGTTGCGTGAGCCTTGCAGGGTAAGTGTGTTTCTTGTAGTGCTAAAAAAGATGGAGAGAAATATTTAATAATAAGCTGTAAATCGTTATAGTTAAGTATTGTAGAAGCCTTTCATGTTCCACTAAAGAATGTCAAATGCCATAATATGAACTAAATAAATAAAAGAAAAAGTATGTATGCAAGGCGCATTAGGTTAAAATGAATCTGATAGAGCGTCATTTGAGTCAAAGTTTCTAGATATTGCAAAGTATTGGTTTTTGTCTAATAATTCTTGTGTTATTTTGGAAATGGGGGATTTAAGAGATGTTTCGGAAGTATGGTTATTGGAAGACAAATTTGAAGCAGTAGTCAAAGAGACTACACTTATACTATTTTCCACTTTATTGTTGTTGAATGATGTCTGTTTTTCAATGTTTGAATTTTCGGTGGTATTTTTAGATGGTTGTGGTTTTAATAATGCGATTGGATTTGTATTTGGTGTGATTTCTGTTTGTGGTGTATTTGAAATTGGTTGTTTATTTGAAAATGGATGTGTATTTGAAATTGGTAGAGTTTGAGCATTTTGGGAAAGGACTTCAGAATAGGATGTAGAAGCTTGGGATTTGTGGATTTGCCTGACATCACGCATTGAACACTTCTTCTGAGTTTTGATCTTTAAGATCTCCTTTTGTTGTATAAATTTTTTGCAATTGTTTGAGTTAGAAGGGTGGTTTTCTGAGCAATGACTGCAGTTTACACAGGATGGGCTATTATTACAACGTTTCATTGTATGTCCGAGCAATTGGCAAGATTTGCAACGCATCGCATTGGGCATATATTACCTCACCAGAACTTGGTGCCAAGAGACCTGAATGGTCTCAGGAAAAAGGTAGATATCGAAAGTAAGCAAGAACACGCCGCTCGGCTGTGGTTTATTATCAAACATTTTAGTAAATTTGTGTATACCGACTACACCTTGGGGGACAAACTCACTCACAATTTTTTCTTCAGAAACATTGTTCAAATAAGGAGCGTATACCGTACCTTTCACAAAATTTAAGTTGGAATGGAACTTACATTTGATGTCGCATAGGCCAAGCAGTTGCTTAGAAGCAATAAATTTGTCAGCTATATTTTTTTTTTAACAAGCAGCAAAAGACTACCATCGCGTAGTTCAGAAATGTTTTCAATATCTTTACTAATGAGGTGAAGAGATTTTTGCACTTCAAAACACGAGAACTGTGACAGGGGATTTTCAGCGTTTGTGGCTCAAAACACAACATATTTAGGGTTGGGAGGTATAAGTTTGGAACTCACGAGAGCAGGAAAATCAAAGAATTTTTTGGTAACTTTTTTTTTTTTTGCTTGAGGACTGGTTGCTAATACTGCAAACCGATTGTCCCCTAAATTGGGAGCCCCAGGGGGCATATTGACAAAGTATAATAAACTGAAATGTAAAAAAATGTGTTACACGTGGGAAGAAAGAAAAGAAAAAGAATCAAAAACGGGTTTAAACAAGAATTAGTGATAACGGTACCACGCAAACAATACAATAGACGCAAGTAGATCGCAATAAACAAACGAACCGCACTCGACGAGAGATAGTCGGAAACTGAAGTGAAAAATAATTTTATAGCTTTATGTCGAAAACAACAACAAAAAGATGTCTTAATAATGTTAAATTACAATATTACAGGGCTATTCTGGCAAAGACAGCTAAAAGTCTTACGAAAATATTTTGTAAGACATTTTCTAAGACTTTAGGTATTCTAGCGCAAAAGTCTTTCAGATAAAGCTTTTGAATTTCCCACACAAAAGCTTTCGTGGTAAACTTGTCAAATTTTGACGTTTCAAATTTCAATTAATAAAATATCAACAATATATTTAAAAAAAATTTCATGTTGCTACACTTTTTTTTTATTTTAATTTTTTTAATTTATTTTATGTAGTATTCTATCAAACATTCGACTACGACTGCTCTATACTCAATTTATAAAAATGAGAGTATGTTGCAATGCTAGAATTGATTTGCCAGCTTCTTTATACAACATCTCCCTCTGTTCGTTTTCGCAACCATTTTGAGTTCCTTTTGTATACCGTTCGATCTTCAAGATGTATCCAGTACGACCTAGGCCCATCGTGTGAATTTGTTACGGTTATCTTAACCCAGCCGTGTTGATTATGCTGATACAATGATACTTCGCGAAATAGAGGACTGTATAAGCGATGTTGCAAAGGTGTTATCAACAATTTGTGGTACGATCCACGCCCAAAAATAGCGTTCGAAATGGAATTTCGGATTTCTGCATGTCCTGTGGTTGCATCTCAATAATGACGTCAGCTTAAAGGTTTTTTGGCAGCCTATAATCCTTCCTCTTTTACTCACGAAATTCATCTAAAATATGGCTTTTTTTCCATTACGGCACATTATGATTGCGTGTAAAAATGCGTTTTTCTTACTTTTATTTTATTTTTACCACTTCAAATAAAAACCACTCAAAAAACTTAAGGTTTTGTTTAGATTTTTTCACGTTAATAATGTTAGCAAAACAACTAATAGATTAAAGACCTGCTCGTAGCAGGTCTTTAAAATTGTCTTACGAAAGACAGAAAATAGCTTTCAAGATAGCTGCCAGAATACCAAAATATCTTAAGTAAGACTTTTGTCTTACTAAAGACTCTGGTGATTTCTAAGATAGTTGCCAGAATAGCCCTGTTAGTTTCCTAACTTTGGGAGAGTAGTAAATATTTGTATTCCGTGTATTCAGCCATTTTATTTTTTTTAATGATAGTTATTCTTTCACTGCTTCTTCTAAAAACAATATCTTTTTGCACACTTTTGCACATATATATTTATTTGTATGTTTTTAGAGTACAAATTTTGTATCAAAAAATGCGAATTATACCAGGAATAGGAAAAAACCGCGAAAAACGATAAAAATTTAAACCTATCTATGCTATGCCTTTTAGTATAAAAGCTAAGATGTAAATTCGGTGTGAACCGATTAACCGATCTTCGTGAAAATGATATTTTAAAAATATATTTGTATGATGGCCACCCTAAATATGCATCCTAAATAAAACTTTTATAGCCAATGACACCCACTTGATCGATACTAACGTACTGTAAAAATTTCATCAAAAATTTGTATAAATTCGAAGATGTAGAGTTTACATTAACTGATTGTGATCTATTACTGAGGTAGCTAGTTAGCAGATTAGTTGCTGATTTAGAAAAGTTAAATAAACATGACAGTTTAGTACAAAGTACTTGGTGATTAACTGTGACAAAAGCTTTAGAGTGATCAAGCAACACCAAAAACATGAGTTTGTTTAGATCGAAATTGGTTCGTATCGCTTCGGTAACATATAACAGCGCTGTTATGCAGCTCCGTTTCGGCCTAAAACCTGATTGTTTATCAGAGAGGAGCATATTTGTACTCAAATAGTTACTCATTTGATTGTGCATCACAATTTCAAAAACTTTTGACATACATATATGGCAAGATTGCAATGGGACGGAAATCATTGCCTGCTTTTGGGACAGGTATGATTTTTGCTTTCTTCCAATCAGCAGGAAATCTGGATGAAGTTAGGATTGTATTGAAGAAGTGGGTGATGAAGGGTAACAACTTAGGAAGCAGGGCTTTAATAAATACAGGGTGCATATTGTCAAGACCAATTGCATTTGATTTAATTGCGAGGAAACCTTGCCACACATCGGCTTGGTCAGCACAAGAAAAACTAAATTTACTGAAGTTGTGAATTACCGGGTCGACAGCAAAGTTGCTATTTGGAAGAGGCAATGGAAAGTTTATGAATTTTCTGTTTAAATCATTTAAATCAATATTATCCGGCGTTCGTGCAGTATCTTTCTCAATACCTGTTCGGCGAATCAGACTCCATTTTTTCTTACTATTTAGAGCCGACTTAAATTTATCACCAAAGTAGGACAACTTGGCTGCCTTAGTTGCAGTGACAACTTCTCTCCTTAGTACTTTGAAATAATTATAAAATTCAGGAATTTTAAATCCTTTCCAACGATTATAAGCTACGTTTCTCTTTTCAATTAAGGTTTTTATTGTACTTGAGAACCATGGCGGTTGCCAATATTTGATAAGCTTTGTTTTTAGGGGCACATGTTTTTCGAAAAGTTTATTAACGTTATTCGTCAAGAAAAGCAATTGGTCATCGACAGAAATCATGCTGTAAATATCGGTCCAGTTCACATTTTCCAGGTCAGTGGTAAGTGAATAATAGTTAATGTTTTTAAAATCACGATATTTGATTTTTTGTTCAAAGGTATGAAGCTGGAAGTCATATGGTAGGAAAATTAAATCATGCTTCGAGAACACAGGAGCAGAGATTTGATCGTACAGCAGGACCTTTTCAATGTCACCCACAAAGAACAAATCTAGTAATGTGTTTGTGTCCTTAGTGAAGTGAGTGGGCATAAAACAATTTACTGAAGTGAGGCCTAAGGCTTTCATATCATCTATCAAGTGGCTTTCCTGTAACACATTGCTATTGAAATCTCCAGAAATTATAATATTTGTATATGAAAGTGTTAAGTTTTCAATTTTTTCACGTAAAATATCAGTGGGTATGTTTCGGTTGGGTCTGTAGACATTCCCAATCAGTACTTTTTCCATTCCATATATTACCTCAATAAACAAGTATTCAATTATATCATTTGAACCTGACTTACAAATAAAGTTGCATAGTATACCCACTCTTACAAAAATTACCACACCACCTGCATGACTATCCCTGTCTGCACGAAATATTTTAAGGCCATTCAATTTAAAAATGGAATCATTCACACAAGGCTGAAACCAAGTTTCCGAAACGCACACCACGTCAACTCCCGAGTTTTCAAAAATGTAACGAAATTCGTCAATCTTATTGTTTAGACTTTGTTCGTTAATGTGGCACACTTTGAAGCCTTTTTTTGCTTGCTCAAAATGCGTATTAGAGAATATATACTGTCCCTGGAACCACTCCGCGTGTTATAACCTAAATTTATCATTTAAAAAAATAAACTCAACTGCAACGCAATCATCTAAACAGAATATCAAAGAAAAAATCGCTCGCATTGCTTTCATATTCTTTTTTGGATTAAAAATCAAAAAATAAAAATGTAAAATAAAATGAAAAACTAAAATTAGCTTAAATAAGAATATATGAATAAGGATATAAAGAGTATGAATATTATCAAAACAAAATTTATAGCATATATTATTATCTCCGGATTTAAATTTCGGCATTGGCGGCATCATTGGAGATATCGGGGGTATCATTGTGAAATCGGGAGTCGTTTCGAAAAAAACTCCCCAAACCCACTTGTTGAATTTGTTGTTGTACATCGGAACTTAATCGAAATTGGTTTAATTGTTCTATACTGTCTACGCGTAAAACAGTTTCATTTTGACTACACTTCACGTGAACCAGTCCTCTCATCGTAAAAGCCGCGTGTAAATATTTTCGCTTTTTTAGTTCGAGTGCAGTGCAGTTCTCTTTTGTAAGGCTTTCATTGACGTAGAATGTCACTTTTAATTAAACCCAATATCATTTAAGCGTAAGAGATCGCTTCGCGCACGCTTGTAAAGCGCAATCGATTTTAGCAAATTATTTTTATCAGAGGAGGATTCTAGTTTTGCGATTATGATTTTGTCCGGTGACGCGTTTAAGTTGTTGTTTTTGACGCGGTAAATATTTTCAAAATTTTCAAAAAATTTTGCGATTTACATCTCAATTCGTACAGTGTTTCTAACAACGTCAACCGAGACTCTGCAAAATAAAGTCGAGCTATACGTGCAGCTGCCAACAAATCTATCGAAATTGCTAATTATTTCGCTTCAATCCTTTCCTCATTGTCTGAAGACATAAATTTTCACCCTAATTTCATTTCTTCTAAAATATCTACCCTACAAACTCCATATTCCCCAAGTAACACGTCTCCTTCTGCTAAAAAAATAGAATCAAAATTTACTTTAATTGAATTTTACTCGGCACTTCAAAATGCGAAAGGCAAAACACCCGGCTTCGACCGTATCTCTTACCCGATGCTACGCAATCTACCACAAGGTGCTATATGTAATGTCCTTGAATTATATAACAATATTTTTAACATTGGTATTTACCCACAAACCTGGAAGACAGCAATAGTCATCCCAATTTTAAAGCCTAAAAAATCTTCCGCTGAAATTGGAAACTATCGCCCGATATCCCTTCTTCCCTGCATGGGCAAAATTTTTGAAAAAATAGTTGCCAGACGATTGATGTGGTTTATCTTATCCAAAAACCTAATAAGCCGAAACAAAGTTGCTCTCAAAAGGAACTAAGGCACCACTGATGTTCTCCTACATCTGCAACACTTCGTGTCAAATGCTCTTTCTACTAAAAATCATGTAACCATTTTGTCTACAGATTTTGAAAAAGCCTTCGATCGCATTGGTGTGCACATAGTTTTGCAACAACTCGCGAATTGGAAAGTCGGTCTGAAAATATTTTACCTCGTTAAAGCCTTTTTGACAAACCGTAAATTCCGAGTCAGAATCAACTCTGAACTTTCCAACGTTTTCCCTTTGTATAATGGGGTCCCTCAAGGCTCTCCATTATCTGTAGTCCTTTTAATAATCGCATTCGACGAGCTTAGTAAGATTTTTTCGAAATATAATAAATTTGAACACTCCATTTACGCGGATGACGCAATCATTTTTACAAAAGTTTCTGACAATAATGCGGTTAGAGCTCCTTTTTACAAATTTTGTCTGATATTAAAAGCTGGAGTGAACGCTCGGGTGCTAATCTAGCTTTTGATAAATGTAAATTATTACACATATGCAAGAAAAAAAACTGTTATTTCCCTAGATTAAGATTCAATAATGTACATATTAATGTAGTTGATTCTATAAAAATATTAGGTGTATTCGTTGACTCTAGATTTACTTTTAGACCACATTGTATGTATATTAAGCTACCAGACTTAACATTGTAAAATATTTATTATCTAGGCACTGTTTAATTCATATTTCAACATTAATAAATTTAACTAGGTCTCTTATCCTATCGAAAATTGACTATGCCTTGCCGATTTATGGATGGTGTTCAAAATCTAATATAAAGCTTCTATACGCTCCTTACCATACAGCCGTTCGTCGAAGCATCAACGCATTTCCCACATCACGTGTTCCATGACATACCAGCTTATTCATAAGTTATTCAACTCCAGTAACTCTAACTTATCAAAAGAGGTAGTAAACGCTTTTAAACACAAACGCTCTTATCGCACTAAGTCTGCCATTCGACGATGCATTGAATTTGCGCAATCTTTAAATATAAATTTGAAACCGAAACTTACAAAATGTCTTAGCGAACCACCATGGCATTTTAAGCCCTCGTCTCTTATACTTGACTTCGAGGCGTTTCCGAAATGCAAAACTGATGCGAAAACATATCGTCAAATTTTCTACGATGTTCAATATAGCTTCACAAATAATAATTGGCAGTTTATATACACGGATGGATCCAAAACAGAGTATATTACATTATTTGCGGTGGTGTCTCATGACGAAAATATCATAACCACAGGCCTGCTATCACACCACTGTTCCGTATTTACTGCAGAAGCCTTAGCAGTAAAACCCGCCACCGAAATTTGTTGAAAAATTGCAAAACATCAACTACAGTAGTGATCTTATATCCGATATTAGGAATATTTGCATAAAACACCTAATAAAATAAAAATAATGTGGATTCCAGGTCATGTAGGCATAAAAGGGAATGAATATGCTGACAAAATCGCAAATGAGGCTCGCACAGCTCCTTTACTCACATTTGAAACGGACGAAAAAAAGATATTCTAAAGTTAAATCAACAAAAAATTCAATTGGATAGAAAAGCAGCATGGGAGAATATGGTGCATCGATATAAACATTTTAACATGGACGGCTCCAAGCCATGCTTCCCGCCTTCCTCTTCCCGCTTTCAGACAACACTTTTCGTCAGACTACGTATGGGTCACACAAATTTTTCTCATGCCCATCTACTACAAGGCTGCGGTTCGCTGCCATGCCAGTTTTGCCACTACTGTGGATTTAGGTATAGTCATTGGTTCACAGAAAAGAAAGATGACGTAGTTTCCGTCAAAATGGTGATCCACAAAAGAGTTTTTGATGAAAATTGGCTCAGATACGGTCGTTCAAAGCTATCTACTATTGTATGACTTTAACAATTTTTCACCTTTTGTTATTTTTAATTTTTTCACACGAAAAAAGTTATGTGATGTGTAGGCATTAAAAATGTATATTTTTTGAGTTATAGTTAAAAGAAAATAAAAAATGGACAAATTTCCACCGTCCTCAAAAGTTCAAGCCGAAGCTTAGTAGCACTTTTGGATTTATCATTTTTAAGGTACAATTGAACATATAAGACAATGAAATACGTTTAAAGCGTTAGATCCTTATTCAAATACATAATCAATAGCATATTAGTAGGGTAAGTAAAAATAAATTCAAAAATATGTAACATCATCAATTTGTACATTTTCTTTTGAATGAAGCAATTTAAAGACGGTCAAAAATAACTGGCTTCTTTCAGTTAAGCATAAGTAATTTAAAAATTTTTGAAAATTTTTTTCTCGGAAATATTTAAGGTTGAAGTTGGAAATTCAGAAAAAAAATCTAAAATTACATGTTTGAAGTATTGTAAAATAGAATTGAAACAATTTTAAAAGTTTCCGACCTTAAGAACTGGTTAATTAGACTAAACATAGGAAAACTGCATTATTTTTAATTTGAAATATTTTCTAAAATAAAATTTATTTATATGTTTCTGAGAGAACCTTTCAAAATTCAGATTAACACCCGAATTCAGATTAACACCCGAATTCGACCTTCCGACCAAAAGCACAATATCTAACAGAAATATTTTTCAATTTTTTTATATGCAAAACTTATTTAAATTCATAGAGCTTTCAGATAATCTTTCGGCCCATTAAAAAATTCATATTTCGAAAATTTCTGAACAGGTCTAATGTACATAAATATGTAGACACGGATCGAAACTTGGAGAATAAAGCACAGTCTATTTTATATTGCAATTGCATATTTTTGCGACGGCCGCTCTAACACATGAGCTAGTGAGGAACTGACCTTGAAATGTACAAAGTGCGTATATCACACTTGTTATTTTTTGTCACTTTCTCGCTTGTTGTCATAGCCGTCAAGCCATTGGCTTGAAATTCTAAAAATAGATCATAGCATGTTTTCAAGCCAATGAGGTTAATGCCTTAAAAGAAGAAAAAACGAGGAAAAGCAAAAAAAACACACTAAGTGATGATCATCACAAAAAGATAATGCCCAAAAAGGACCCATTTAAGTCTTCGTGGACAATAGCTGCCAAAATGGGCAACATAGTATCTTCCCGAAATGTTTGATGAAGGTTAGTGGATGTAAAGCTTCCTGGTAGATTAAAGAGTAAGGTTTCACGTCATCTTCACATTA
This sequence comes from Meiosimyza platycephala, assembly GCA_963662105.1. Lineage (NCBI taxonomy): Eukaryota > Metazoa > Arthropoda > Insecta > Diptera > Lauxaniidae > Meiosimyza > Meiosimyza platycephala. The sequence continues at coordinate 51,956,522 of OY759211.1, read as the reverse complement.
TCAACTTACAAATGAGAAAAGCATTTGCGAGAAATATACTATGGAGTGACGAAACTAATTTGTTCCTCAGTGATGCTGCAATGAATGTTCGTCATCCTAAAGGGAAGGATTTCGACCAGCGCTACACAAAGAAAAACGTAAATTATAATGGTGGAAACATAATGGTTTGGAGATGCTTTTCCTACTACGGGGTATGTCCAATTTTCCGTATTCAGGATATTATGCCACCTTACGCATATGACAAAATGCCCTTAATTTGGCAGTTCCAGAGGATAATGACCGCAAACATTCTTCGAAGTTGGTCAAAATTTGGTTTAGGGGCCACAATATTGAATGCTTGTCATGACCTTGTCAATTTCCCGATCTCAACCCGATTGAGAATCTTTGGTCTGAGTTGCAGAAAATAGTTTTAAGTCAAATATTCAAAAACAAGGACGAATTGTGGAAATAAGTGCAACAATCATGGTACGATATTTGGAGGCATGACAAAATTTGGAAAACACAGGCCGTTTTGAACAATAATGGCGGTTATACAGGGTACTGCTATGTAACAAAATGAGGCATTATCAAAACTGTTAATATGTTGCAATTATTTATTTTTTGTAGAAACATCAAAAGTGTACCTATTTTTATGACCAGCTGAAAATTAAACGATGGATCCAATAATTTTATAAAAGATCTTTTCTTTGGTTTTTTTTTTTAATTCAAATTGTTCCTTTTTTTCAAAAACACTATAAACTTCATAATCATTACCAATTTATCTCAAAATAAAATGTAAATAATAAGATATTTCTAAAAAATTCACTTAAACTCTGGTGTACTTATTTTATTTTCCAGCTATGTATGTACCTATTAGCGATGCCAATCCCGGAATCCCGACCTTTTTCCAGTCCCGAAAATCCCGGGATTAGTTCAATTGAATCCCGGAATTAATTAAACATGTGTTTCGCAACACTTTTTCGTCTGGCAGCAGATTTCACAACGATTTATTTTGCTTGAAATAGTATAAAAAAGCCACCATAGATTTTTAACTTGCTGGATTGTGAATTCAAAGTCTTAGTAACTATTGAATGTGCTCTTGATATGGATCTATATAAATACGACATAGCATTAAATTTCATGCTAGACGAAATCAAGCAAAATAAATCTCCTTTTAGCAATCTTTTGTTTAATAACAATATAGAACAAAGAACAGTTTTATCTGACAATTTTTTTTTTATTGAATCCTGACAATATTTACAAGCTTAAGTTTGACTTTTCCAAAGCCCCATCACTAACAATTATAAAAAAACAGTTATGCATATGATATTTTGTTCAAATTCGAAAACGAGACTAACTCCAATACCGATGAACTGAAATAAGAAACTTAAAACTTTAAAAGAAAAATTACGTTATGTTTTAAATAAGACTTCGCAAAATTCTTTTAATAGGACAACTTATTCTTTACTTGAAGCTCTAAATAAAGAAATAGACATATTTAGTAATGGTGGGGACAGGAACTTCTATTTACAAAAAGCTTTTAACTTCCTGGCAACAATTCAGCCGAAAAGTGTTGAAACAGAAAGGTGCTTCTCATCTGACGGGTATATTTGTAACAAATCACGTTTGGAGGATGATACCTTGAATGCTTTAATATTTTTAAGGTCATATTTTGAAAGAGAAAAGGAAGTTTTGCAATTTAATTTTATAAAAATATTTCCTGATAAAAAAAGACTTGATTACTTTAACGTATAATAATGAAAGTATTTAAAAAAATTTGTGATACTTAACAAAAATTTAAGTTGTTTATATTATATTTTATTTTTTTTACTGTTATGAAGAAGTTTTTAGTTTTTCTGTTTATTGTTTTAAATAAATAATATTCAGGCCATCGCACATTCTTTTCTGAATCATTTCCAAATAATTTAATCTTAGTTTTATCTCTCCTTAAGATATTACGCCACTTTTTCTGTCGTTCAGGTCATGACCAGTTTTCATGATCCCTTGCAAAACTTAGCCTCATGCTCAATTTTTCTTTTCGTAGCAAAGGAACTTTTTTAGCTATGCGCCCAGGTAGGTTTACTTTTAGTAAACGTCGTTGAATTGTTTGAGCGGTAACCTCGTTCCTAATTTCTGCTAACATTGTCTTTGAAGATTTAAATATGCCTTTTTTTACGATACTTTCAATATGAAGATCATCTGTTGGAGCGGTTTTTGATGGTCTACCACGAGTTTCTTTTTGCGGTTTATTTTTAAATACGTTTCTCACAAAATTGTGAGATATATTCAGCAACCTGCAAGCTGCATCGAAGAGATTTTCTTTCTTTTTTCAAGTTTAAAGCCAGCCTGAATTCCTCAGCAGATCAATTGGACTTACGACCCATCTCAACTAAAATTTTTTGCTGTCAATTCACTGCATTTTAAGATTTAATTAAAGAAAACTCACCGTTCTTCTAAGGAAAGCTCAAAAAAATTTTTAAAAAAAAGTTGTCAAACAAAAATTTGAACCAACTTGCAGGTGCACCTATTATTTTGAGCAGGCAAATTTTCTAACTATACACAGTAAGTAGAAACGTTCAAAACTTAGGGTAATTACATGATTTGTTTTACTGAATATCATGCTACCAAATTGTGTTATTCACGTTACCACTACGATTTTTCCTCTATATTTCCACAATATTTTTGTAATAGAGTTTAAATTAAAAACTGAGAAGTGTACCTATTATTTTGAGCAGGTGTGTATGTACATTAGACCGTACCTCAAAAAAAAGTTCACGGTACACCAGCATATTCGAAGCATTTTTGCAAGGTTATTTCGAAAATAGAGGTCGCGCATTTGAGCTTTTCATCATATCTTCGGCATTTATAGTCCGATCTTAAGGTATGATATATCAATGTTTTTCTTGAGTAGACCAACTTTTTGATCTAATGATCCTTGACATCAAGTACCCCGTTCTTGAATTTATCCACCAGATCTCAGTTCCTACCATCCTAATGTACCACCCTAAGTCAGAAAATTAGAGCTTGCTTCATTAAATGTTTCCAATTTCGATTATTCCATTAGAACTATTTTTAAAAATGTTTTTAAAGTTTTTTACCGAACGTAAGGGTCCTATTATTAAATTATTCGTCATATCTTCGGTATTTAGAGTCGGATCTTAAAATATGATGTTTTTGTCTGGAAGAGACCAATTTTTTTTCCTCCAAAGGTCATTGACTTTAAGAACCCAAGAGATCTAAAACATGAATTAAAAAATTTAAAGTAAAATCAAATAAAGTGTATTAGAGCCGTTGCTCAGCATCTCGAAGAAGCCCAATGTACAGTACAATTTCATTCGCTCTTCTTATTATTTAAATAAAACATGGAGCTTTTATAGTGGGAAAACTTATGTATGTATGTTAAAAAACCTACTTTTATTTATTTATCAAGCTACTTTTCTCTAAGCTCTACTGTTGTCTTTTTATCTAGATTTACAGTGGTATCGAATTCATTATAAAAAGCATAGAATTTTAATCGACCATATTTCGACGTGATTCAAGTTGGTTGTATTTGTGGCGGCTCTCGAGCTTAGATAAAATGTGGCCCATGCGCTGTTCATCGGTGACCGCCATTGCAAATTCATGTACTACTTGAACAAAATGCTTTAGCAAAGAAAGCCATTAAATCTGGTAAAGGGCCGTTCAAGTATTACGTAACGCAATTTTTGAAGATATTTGACCCCAGGAGAGGGGGGCTCTCCTTAAAAGTTACGTTATCACCCAACTGACCATGTCTACCTAAAAGTTACAATTATGTTGCGCAATGTACCGGAAAGTCATTTTAGCGACTTCTGTTATGTTTTAGTCGCGTTTGCGATAATAATAAATAAAACAAGAGATTTTTAACTCGCAGCGTAACGCGTTGTTCGAACCCCCCCCCCCCCAAGTACTTTACGTAATTCTTGAACGGCCCATAATTTGATTATCTCTTTTGAATATTGTAATGCTTCCAGCTGGTCTTGCGTGAAGCACTGCAAGCATGGCGGCTCAGTCACTTCGAATTTGAGCCAATTGATCATATTGAAATATGAGTCACTCTCAAAATTTATAAAATGATCTATTTGTGGACCGAACATTTGACGAATGCATCCTGTTGCTTCTTTCCGGGTGGCTTAAATCTTCTCATAGCCATCTGAACGTACTTGCGGATTTGGGCAGGCCCGGATTTACCATAAAGGCGGCAAATATTGGCGGAAACTTGGAAAAAATTTTTTATTGGTGAGAATTGAATTTCCCACCTATTTCGTTGCCACGCCTACCAACATTATAGGGGAAAATGCCACATTGGTGATCGATCGGCTAGTGAAAAACTACTTGAGATCAAAACTGGTTGCAGAACGATTGAACGCACTTGCTTTAACTATAGAGCCAGATTTGCACATGTCTTCAGATTGTGATGACATTATCTATGTATGACTCTGCCATCCGAAAATCAAAATGTAAAAATTTAAACCAATAAGCAATAATTTTTCTACAAAAACCAATCGCATACATAATGGTAATTGTTGAATAACATAGGTCATATACACCCATCCCTCGATTTACGCGGTACTTCTTTTGCGCGGTTTTAAAATAACGCGGTTTCTAAATTTTATTTGACAAAATTTTTTTTCAGCTAAAAACACGTATAAGACATTTTTTTCAGTTAAAAACATGTGGACATAAATGATATGACGAAGTTTCGTATATATGTAGTAAACACCATGGTGTAAAGACAAAGGTGGAGTCATGGTGTAATGGTCCCGTTCAGCAACTCCTACATTTTTGAAGCGTTTTTAGCAACTTTTTACTAAGTGGTATTTGTGTTAGGTTTTTCAGAATTCTATTGCGAATAAATAATTATGCTAAATCGTGCATCCAGTTTCAATCTGACTGACTGACTAATAAGTCTTTTCTAATATTAAATAACAACAACAGCTACCAAATTTGTCACAATTAAAGTATTTTGCGCAACATTAGCAGCTTATCGTTCAGAAAGTTTTCTAGAACTTTATGCTTAAGATCTGCAATTTATCAAAGCGCATAACTTTTTTGTTGTTATAATGTCAAAGTTAAAGCAAGTGAGCGAATACTCTCACGCTCTTAAAATGGCTTCAACACTTATGGCTCTTCTTAATTACTTCACCTTTGTTATTAGACCATGGTCAACATAATATTTTTTGGAAATATTTTGGTTTTACTTTAATGTTACTTTTTTATTTAATTTTCTTACTTTTTATAATTAATACTTTGGATATGTGATTGAATTTAAAAAATAAAAATTAATTCCATAAAATCTAATTATTTTATTTAATTATTATTTTTTATATAATCTCCAATTTTTCATTAGGTAGGTACGTATGTACATAAGTACATTATTTTCTTTGAGTTCTAATGCTCGATTTACGCGATTTTTAAATTCTGAAAACCAATCCACTCAATTTGTATGGACTTCTTGTCTCGATTTACGCGGTTTTGAATTACGCGGTAAATCGAGGGATGGGTGTACTTACATACTTAATGATTATAAGGCTACTGACAGTAATAAAATAAAACATTTGCTCTCAGAAATTTCCGTACCAAACTTATTCCACCATTGAAGAAGTTTTGAGGGGGGGCCGGGAAATTTTAGCAACTGCCAAGGGGCTGCAATTTCTAAATCAGGGCTTAGATTTGGGTCCGTTATCATTGATAACAAAACATTCAATTAAATTTTATAACTGCAGTGAAATAAAATATAGACGCATTTCCAACTGTTATGCATCTCACAGGTAAAATGAATAGAAATAATAAAATACATTAAGAGAGTAATAACGGTATTATTCCAACTATCATGCGATTAGAGATCATTTTAGTACTACTAACTATAAATACCGAAGATATAACGAAACATTTAATAAGACGACGTTCGGTAAAAAACTTTAAAAACATTTTTAATAATAGTTCTAATGGAATAATCTAAATACTTCAGTTGGAAAAATTTAATGATTTTTTGCAAGCTTTAATTTTCTGACATTAAGGTGGTACATTAGGATGGTAGGAATAGAGATCTGGTGGGTAGGTCAAGAATCATTGGATCAAAAAGTTGGTCTACTCAATACAAAAACATTAATATATTATACTTTAAGATCGGACTGTAAATGCCGAAGATATGATGAAAAACTCAAATGCGCGACCTCTATTTTCAACCAAAAAAAATTTTTTTTAAATTGCTACTACTACTACTACTAAATTTCATGTCATAGCTGATTTTATAATTTTTAGTGCGGTTTGGCATCAAAGTTGCAAGTTTTTTAGTGGTATCTGGCTCAATATTACGCCTCTGAATTTTAAGTCCCTCTTTTAGGTCGTTTTAGTTTGAATTATGTTTTTGATTAATTTTGTTTAAGCCTCAGCTTCCCCCAAACCTTCCGTTATATTATTTTGTATTTGTAAGTTGACTTACTGACAACAGTTCATTTTATATTTTTCAAGATACTTTAAAGTTTTATATTATTTAAAAATTATTAAATATTTTCTGTGACTTTAAACTGTTTATGACTTAAGCTTGCCAAATTTAAGATGCTTTGTATTTCGTATCTTAAGGATCCGTCAATATATTCAAATCAATAAATAAATAAAAATGAGCTTTTTGGGCGACTATGCTGAGGGTGCCATCAAATGCGAGCACTTGCATAGTAACCAGCTTTCATGTCAGCTGCTGGTACCGCAAATTTATCTTTTATAAGAAATATCATGAGCATGGATATGTGTCTTCAGATTTTCAAGCACAATTTGTTGCAAAGTGCCGAAAATCTGGGCATGCAGAGAAATTTACGGTTTTATTGAGATAAAGACTTGATTTTGTAAAAGCCCTTAGGCATAGGCTGTGCATTCCAATAAACAAACACAGCACTCCGCACTTAGCAATACGAAATACACAATTTTGTCATTTTCGTTTCTTATGTTTCTTCTTTGCCTGTATAAATGTGCAAAGCAACAAAACTTTCATATGCTTTGTTGGTAAGTATTTGCGACAACGATCTTCAACGTAGATTTTGTTGTAGTCTAAGGATTGATTTCGTGGAAAAAAAGTTTGCAGATGTTCATTGAAAAGCACTTGGAAAAAGTTGTGTTTGATTAAAGTTTCAAATTTAATTTACTCTAGCTTTGCAAAATGAATTTCAGATCTTTACAGAGAAGTGGTAAGGTGATTTGAATACAAAGTATCATATGAAAAGACATTTCATTTAGATTACGTTGCTGATAAGATAGCAGGTGGATCAAGAGAATAGTTAGTATCGGAGTTTAAAAAGTTTTTATAAACCTTGCAAAATCAATTTCAGAACTTTAGAAGAGAAGTGGGAATATGATTTTTTTTCACTCATAATTTTAAGGCTGAAGAATAGAGAATAGTTAGTATCGGAGTTTAAAAAGTTTTTATAAACCTTGCAAAATCAATTTCAGAACTTTAGAAGAGAAGTGGGAATATGATTTTTTTTCACTCATAATTTTAAGGCTGAAGCGCAATGTAAGATATGCTTTCAAATAATTTGTTTTTTAATTATATGTAGTTAACTTTGCAGAAAATGATTTTTTTTTTCAGTGTACATATTGAAGTATTATTTTTTTTTTTTTTTTTTTTTTAAATAAAGTTTACACGTATTGGTGTTTGCACTTCCATAAGAAACTTTTGGGCGCCCCTGATCTAAATAAAATTATTGTAAATAAATAATAGTTACCTGCTGATCAATTTTTCGAGTTTGTATTAGGGAGGAACTGCTGTTTGGTGATGATGCTATATCACCTACTCTTATCCCAACAGATTGTGAAGGTGCATTCGCAACGGTGATCAAATTCAAATTATTTTGGTGATTTTGCGAACTCTGTATGATCATATGCATAGGTGTTGTTGGTGAATGACTTTGCATTGAGCAATCAGTAAAATGTTGCTGAATATTACTTAAACGGGTATTATCTACTGTAGATTCTGAAGACATGTTGCTATTTAAATTCATTTGCGAATCAAGTGCCAACTGTGTATTCATATCGCACTGTTCATACTGTGGCAAATTATTTGATGAATTATTCGGTGAGTTGTTGTTATACATTGAAATTTCTTGACTTGAAGAAGATACTCTTGGTTGCTGAACGTGTTGTTGTTTTATAGCATTTAAAATGTTCAATGAATCAGTTGAAGAATTTTCAAATGTTTTTGTTTCTTTATGCTTTTGCATTTGATGTTGATTTAAAGATACGGATTCTTGTTTCTGTATTGTTGTAGAAAGTGATGTACTTGAATTACCATTTTGATGACTTAACCCAATGTCGTCACTTTGAGTTCTTTCGTCTTGCAATGATATATGCGATTGTTTTGTTTGTTGATGATTGTCTGAATTTTTATTGAATGATTTAACATTGCTTCTTATGTTACTTAACCCATGTATATATGTATGGTTTTGATTGTCCTTACAACCAAAACTTTCCATATTTTGTCCAACTTCTTTGAATTGATTTTCATCTTTTTTGCAAGAGCTATTATACTTGCGTTCAACTTTTTGCTTATCTTTTGAAATTGAAGTAGTAGATTGTTGATGAATATGTTGATGAACATGTTGTTGTTGAATAGCTAAGTTCGCTGATTGATAAAGGTTTTGCGTAAAATTATGACTGTATGCCATCGTTGTAGCTAAATCCTTATGAAATTTATTTTGTAGTTTCTGATCTGAGGCGTCTAAATGAGAAAGATTATATCCATAATAGTCCCATTGCCAATATTGTGATGTGTGGTAGTTGGGCAACTGATTTATAGGAAACTGAGCTGATATTTTATTTAAGTCTACAGAATTTTGCATTTGTGGCGGTTTTTGTACCGCAGACTTTGATTGATGACGACTTTCAATCAATGCAGTTGACGTCGATGCGATTGAAGATACATTCTTTTCTTCTTTGATTGTGTCAGTTATGTCATAATATATTTTTTTCTTATCCTTGTGCATTTGCGTCGACACTTTATGTGAACTTTCATTATTTATTATATTATCCATGTTTTTTTCTGAAGCTAAAATCTGTGTTTTAATAGCTTCTACACTTTTCTCAGGCTTTACTTTATCTGAATTAAATTTCTTAAGCTTATCAATTTTGGTCTCTGAAGTAGTGATATCTTTCTCAGAAATAATTAGTGATTTATCGTCATTTCCATCTGGATTACTTTTCAGAAAACTTTTCTCAAAATTTGATTTTTCAAAACACGGCGAAGTTTCCACTACATTCAAGCTTTCTGATTTTTGAAAAATTCGTTCTTTTTTGCTTTCTATTTTCTTCTCAGAATTAATATCACTTGATAATAATGACTCGTTTGAAGTTATGCCTTCTTCCTGTTTTGTAACTTTTTCGGGAAAGGCTTGTAGTGATTCTTTATTATAGTCGTTTGAATTCGGGTTTATTTTTTCTTTATTTAAAAAAAGCAAACTATGATCGTTACTAAAATTTAATTTTTCATTTTGACTACTTATTTTTTCGGCAGATATTTCTATCGGTTGATCTTTAATTTTAGTTCCACTTTTTTCAGCTGTATCAGTCTGATTTAAGTTTATAGGAACTTGATTTGAAATAGAAGTTTCAATTTTATCTTGGTCTTCTAAATTTTTAGTATGTTGGCTTTTTAAATCATCACAAGGAGCGTTGTTATTTTCTAAATTTAAAAAGAGTTCATTTTTATTATCAGGTCCAATCTTTGATTCTTCTTCTTTTGATTTATTTTTGTCCTCGCTATCAGAGATAAACGTAGGACTATCAATTTTGTGTTTAGCTTGTCCTCCATTTTCTGTGTAAACTGATTTTTTTGTTTTCTTGGCTACTGCTTCCAACACTTTATCATTTGTGTCTATGACAGTACCAATGTCCTTAAATTTTTCTGTGGCAGGCAATTCAGAAGGTTCATTTGAAGTGGTACTATTGACTTTTGTTTCAGTATCGTCAATAAGATTTGTTTCAAGTTCAATACTTGAATTCAAGAAAGCATTATCAGTTTCGCATTTTTTGGTATTTTTTTCCGATTCTTCGTTATTTAATGCATTGATATCTGTGTTTTGCCTCACACTTCTTTTGCCTCTTAGTTTTGGTGCAGTATTGATTGGTTTTTCATAGTTGTCAACGAATATACTTTCTTTTTTTGGACTTAATAGGGATGTAAGTTGTAATTTTATTTCTGTACTGTCTTCATGTTCTTTTAATACAGAAACCTCTGAATTCAGAGTATTAGATTCTAAAACATTAATTGCTTGAGAAATTTTGTTAGTTTCTTCACTGCATTCCAAGAGATTTTCGTTATTTTCAATCTTTTTATCAATTTGATACTGTTTTCGATTGGAAAAATTTCTCATTAATATTTTTTTTTTCTTGTCAAATGTATGCTTAAATATCGCACAACTTTTAATTTTGTTTTGATCTAGGATGCTAATTTTTGAATGCTTACTTATCTCGTCCTTTATTTGACTTCTTGTTCGTTTCGATCTTAAATGAAATAAATAACTTTGGTCAAAACGACGTTTTCGCGTAAGAACAGTTGTTTTCAAACTTTGACTTTTGTTAATATTCAGTTTTGGTTTTTGTTTATCTACTATGGATGAACTTTTGCAAGTTTTAATTTTTTTTTGTAGCTTTAAAGAAATCGGCACTGTTTCTGTAGAACTGCTATGCAATTTATTTTGAACAATCTCGGATCTTATTTTATTATCTATAGCTTTGAAATTATTAAAGTTGCAATGGTTTTCTGTTAATTCCTCTTTTAAAAGTAATGTTTGCTTCTTAAAGCTGCCTTCCTTTTTATTATCTTTGTCATTGCTCTTCATACTACAATCTTTTCTATAAATGACTTTGTCTTCCAACATTCTATTTTCCTTGATATTAGCTGTTGTTAAATTTTTTTGATAAGCATTAAATAACAAAGGTGTCCACCTTAAGCACTCGTTTTCGATTTGAATTCTAGATTTTGGACTTTTTAATGTTTCTTGATGAACTATTACCTTAGTCCAATCAATTTTAACATTTATTTCGTACCGATAACCATTTAATTCTTTGCGTAAGTTGATAAAATTTAGTAACTGAAATGCCAAAGCAATATCTGCTATAAATAATCCTGTTTCCATGGCGATTCGATAGAATGTTATATTTTTGTCATTTCTGTGTTTAAATATGTATTCTAAGACTATTGATTTCCAATATGAATAATATGATAAGCGCCCAAGGTCTGACAATGGTTTTTCTGGCGTACCCATTTGTCCTTCCTCGCGACTTAATAAGTAACTGAAATCAATTAAAAAACGGCCGTATCCTTTTCTTTGATACTGTGGCATCGTCATTATACATGACACGTTGTATTTTTGTGCACAATGTTTCTCTTTTGAAAAGTATCCAACAAGATGACATCCTTTTTTATCGTTTAGAGTTAAAATGTAAAATAAGAATGGCTCAACATCGTAATAAAGAGTTTTATGATCAAGGAAAAGTTTAGCTAAGAGACAAAGATTTTGGCAATAAATTTTGTTGATATTTCCGTCGACTTCAAAAACCGATAGATTATTTTGTCTATAGATTTCTGTTCCTGGGGGATGTCTCCAGCTGCATTTATTTTGATGCCTCTCCAAAACGGATTTACTTTTTGTGTATTTTAAACAAAATTCACAAAGATATAGTTTTGAAAGCCTAAAAAAAAAATTTATATAAATAAATAATATGTAAAAATGTATCAAAAATATTCCTACAAACAACTTTTTATGACAACTATTTACGACATGGGTTATATATAATTTCTAGTGAAAAAAAGAAACATAGACTGGTTTGGTACATGGCTATGATACCGTGGGACACATAGTGCATATCGGTCGTTTTTTTACAAACCGCACAAAATTCAGGAAAAAAAAAACCTCGACCCCTCCAAATGCGATGAAAATTTTTTTCTTGCATCTTCTTACATCAAAATTTAATAACGAGTGTCAGATACTCGATCCTTTGTTTTGACTCGTCGCACGCTGCACACTTAAATTTGTTCTGAAATTCATGACTTGCGCTCGAAAATATTTAATAACTTCCGATCTAACAGAGACTCCTTTTTTTTGTAAAATGGGTTTTGTAGATAAAAGGATAAGGAACAAATGTTATTTTTTTCAATGTATTCTAGTTGGGGAAACATCATTTTAAAACTATTAAACAATTAAATTGTTATTATTTTTCATTTGTTGACAGTATAAAATTTTTTTTTAAATTTATTGCAGAAGCTAAAGTTTAGACAATTAAATAAAAAAAATCCGACATTGATCGGATCAGTAGAACTGGAGATAATAAACTTCAACTATGAGTACATTTGACAAAATCCAGCCAATTATCAAAAATTTATATGTGGATATTTTCGAAAAAAAAAATTTTTCAGCAAAAACAAAAAACATTTCGGGCGATTCTAAAATACCAAGTCCAAAATGCTGTGCAGTTTGTAAAAGAATGACCGATATGTACATACAACAATTATCAATCTCAAATACTCATATATTGGGCCTTATCATGAATGAGCATTCTCGCAAATTTCTTCTCGAACTTTTTAGGGAATGAGAAAAAATTTCGTGGAAAGTAAAGGTATCGGCAATTACTTGGGGAGGGAATGACATTTGTTGTAAGAATTAAATCTACACATATTTCAGAGCCTTCGTCGCTTCCGTCTTTTAATTTGTTTGCTGCACAGATATCGGATCTCGCACCGCAAGCCCTACCTTCAACAGCCAACTCTGCTTTTTTTCAAAATGAATGCAATAACGATTCTGCAAAATTCAACATTAAAGCTGCAATATACTTCCATAATGTTGGTGGATTGTGCACAAAGACCAATCAGCTCCATACCGCTGCTTCTACTCATGACTACGATATAATCTTACTAACTGAAACATACAGAGACATACTGCCCGTTCCAGTTCAAAAAACTGAAGCGGCTATCTCTTTACTACCAAAATGTAAGGAGTTTGCGTTCCAAGACGCACGACATCTTTTTATCAACTCAGAATTTCTCTGAGGATATTATCGTTTTTACCGAAACTTGGTTAAATAATACTTTTCTCAATTTGGAACTTTTCGACAATAGTTTCAATGTTTTTAGAAGGGACAGACACTTGGAAGATATTTCTTCTGTTGGTGGAGGCGTCTTAATAGCCATAAAAAATCATTTAACTAATTTACACTGTGTGACAGCCAAAATCGTCGGGGGTTCTGACTACCGGGAAAAGTTATATCGGTAAAAAAAAATTAAACGTGTCCAGGCGTTTCGCTGGGTCACGTCTCGGAAACGAGACATATCGATTTGAAGTTTGTAAGTATCATATAGGGGCATTTTGTTTGGCATAACTCGAGAACGACTAGTCCGATTTTGCTGCAACAAACTTAGAAATATTAAGAATTACAATTACTTTAATCTATTTATATACTGTTTCTGTACATAATCAACAGTTTTGCAGTTATAAATAAATTTATGAAGAAAAACAAATAATTTTTTGCCTAAAAAATTAAAACTTAGCATCAAATTAAAGGTATTAAAATGACAAATAAACATGTATAATTACATATTCTATTGAGTAAGCGGTTCAAAAGATATCGATGAAAACAGGCCAGACTTATAAAAAATCAAATTTTACATTTGATTCTATGGCCTCGGAAAAATAGAAATAAAATAAACAAAAATAATTATGCTTCACTTTCGTAGAGCTAATACCTTTACGCAAAAATTAAGACATACCAAAAGAAAATCGACCATAAAATGACAACGTAAGAAGCGATTGAATTAGAGAATCCACTGCCACACTTTCTGAATATATTAATTTTTCCGACAATTTGTTGAGAACAATCGATTTTTTGTTTTTGTTCCTTTGATGAGAGGTTATTTTTCTTATGTGATTTTTTGCGCTGAATTTGGAAATGAAAATAAAATTTTTTTATTGTACCGTTTTTAAGATATTGTGGTATTTTTATTTGTTCGACCTCTTTTCACTTTAAAATTCATATCTCGAGCTAGAAATGCTTAAACAAACTTTTGTATTTAAATCTTTATGACCATAAGTGGTTCAGAAGATATCGATGAAAACAGACCAGATATTTATAAAAATCAAATTTTGCAGTATACTTGTGGCCATAAAAAATAGAAATCGGTGAAAAACTTCAAATTTTATTTCGTTTACGAGAAGCTGATACTATTACCTAAATTATAAGACTAAACAAAAGAAAATTGATTGTAAAATGAGATAATTGGAACCGAATGAATGAATAATTCCAAGTCCATATTTTCTCAATAAATTAATTTTTTTTTTTTTGAATTTAATCTCTATGATTTTTGCTGTTTTAGTATTATCAGAATAAGTTCGTTAAAAACTTCTGGTAGCTTAAAATGCACCGGTTATTGTGGAAAGGCCACAGAATCAACTGTAAAACTTTTTTTTAAAAATCTAGTAATTTTTCATCAATATAAGCTGGGTTTTATTCGCCATTCTCTGCTAGTTATCATTAGCTAGCAATGATAATTGTATGGGAAAACAAAAACAAAATCGAAAACTCAACGAGCAAAATTATAGTTGCTAAGCATACATAGCAAGTTGCCTAAAACGTCAGACGTCAAAAATAAACAAATTGAAATGAAAAAAGTATGAAAAAGAACAAACGAGTACTCAAATAATAACGAGTAGGAAACTTAGCGACTTGATCGTTTTTTTCGTACATAGCTAGCAACTTGGCGAATAAAACACAGCAATATTTTCAATTGGTCATCGAATAAAAAATTCACTCCCATATGTTTGTTTGTCATTTGAATGCCTTTAATTTGGTACCAAAAACGATTAAGTTGAGCATGTCTAGCTCGGGATATGAATTTTAAAGTGAAAGAGGTCGAACAAATTAAAAAACCACAATATCTCAAAAACAGCACCATAAAAAAAATTTATTTTCATTTCCGAATTCAGTGCAAAAAAGCACAAAAGAAAAGTAACCTCTCATCAAAGGAACAAAAACAAAAAATTTTTTTGTATCGATTGTTTTCTCAACAAATTGTCGAAAAAATTAATATATTCAGAAAGTGTTGCAGTGGATTCTCTCATTCAATCGCTTCTAACGTTGTCATTTTATGGTCGATTTTCTTTTGGTATATCTTAATTTTTGCGTAAAAGTATCAGCTACGAGCATAAAGCAAAATTATTTTTGTTTATTTTATTTCTATTTTTCCAGATTTCAACACCTCGACATCCACAAGGCCACTTGGCTGTCCCCTGATCAGAAAACACAAAACCAAATCGATCATGTTGTGATCGACGGAAGGCATGCTTCCAGCGTGCTAGACGTTCGTACGTTCCGTGGAGTCAATATTGACTCCGATCACTATCTTGTTGCAGCCAAGATACGCATGCGGCTGTGCAATGCAAAGGATGTACGCTCTGGTATGCAACGAAAGCTGGACGTCGCTAAACTGCAATCACATCGGACGGCCGAAGCCTATTCCGCTCACCTCTCAGAACTGGTCCTTCAACCTGACTCTCTACCCGATGATGCCGGTGGACTTTGGGCGCATATTTCCCGCTCCATGCGCTCTGCCGCTGAGGAAGTAATTGGTTTCCGACGCCCACCTCCGCGAAATCAATGGTATGACCAGGAGTGTCGCGAAGCTACTGCAGTGAAAAACGCCGCATACAAAAGAACACTGCAGTCAGCCGCAACGCGAGCCGTACGCGAAAACTACCGGGAAAAGAGAAAGGAAGAGAGGCGCCTTTTCAGACGCAAGAAACGAGAGCAGGAAAGGCGTGAGCGTGAGAAACTCGAAGTGTTACGAGGCAGGAATGATGCTCGAAAATTTTACCAACAAGTCAAGCGTCTGACCCAAGGTTTCAAGCCCGGAGCATCTACCTGTAAAGATGAACACGGAAATCTGGTTACGGATACGCAAGGTACACTGAGATTATGGAGGGAACACTTTTCCAAGCTGCTTGCTGGCGATGACTCCACCAATCCCGCCTTTGGAGAAATTAACCCGATGCCACCAATCAACGACGATGGTGTGACCACCTAGCCATGACGCGGTACGAGTTGTGATACAGCGACTTAAGAACAACAAAGCGGCCGGTGCTGACGGCCTGCCTGCTGAATTGTTCAAGACCGGTGGCGATGAGCTGATAGGGTGTATGCATCAACTCATCTGCAAAATATGGCTAGCAGAAAGCATACCCGACGATTGGAATCTCAGTGTCCTTTGTCCTATACTGAAGAAAGGTGACCCTACAATTTGCGCAAACTACCGGGGAATCAGTCTTCCTGCCATCTCATACAAGGTCCTGTCGACCGTACTGTGTGAAAGACTTAAGCCGTTCGCCAACACACTGATTGGGCCTTATCAGTGCGGCTTTAGACCTGGTAAGTCCACCATAGACCAGATCTTCACACTACGTCAAATCCTGGAAAAAACCCACGAAAAACAGATCGATACCCATCATCTTTTTATCGATTTTAAGGCTGCTTTCGATAGCCCGGTACGGGATTGCCTGTATGCCACCATGTCTGAGTTCGGTATACCTGCGAAGCTAGTGCGGCTTTGCAGAATGACGTTGAGCAACACATCCAGCTCCGTCGGGGTAGGAACGGACCTCTCCGAACCATTTGATACCGAACGAGGTTTCAGACAAGGCGATCCACTATCCTGCAACCTCTTCAACTTTTTGATAGAAGGGGTGTTGCGAAAAGCCAGTGTACATCGTAATGGCACTATTTTCTACAAAAGTGTCCAGCTCCTTGCATATGCCGATGATATTGATATCATTGGACGTTGTAAGCAAGATGTTACTGCTGCGTTTTCTGCTATCGAAAAAGAATCAGCGAAGGTGGGTTTGACGGTGAACGAGGGCAAAACAAAGTATTTGCTGTCCACAAGTAGGGAGACGCGGCGCATTGGATCCAACATTGCTGCGAACAGCTATACTTTCGAAGTTGTCAAGGAATTAACCTATCTTGGCACCGCCGTGAATACTCAAAACGATATCAGCTTGGAGATAAAGCGAAGACTCACTCTTGCTAATAGGTGTTACTACGGTCTCAGTAAGCAATTGAGTAGTAGAGACCTCTCTCGCCCGACAAAACTGACACTCTACAAGTTGTGTCGCAGACCGATGCAGCCACACTTGGGGTGTTTGAGAGAAAAATTCTTTGCAAAATCTTCGGTCCTGTTCGCGTCAGCGACGACTACCGTATTCGAATGAACCATGAACTGTACGAGCTCTACGATGACATCGACATAGTCAAGCGCATCACTATCCAACGTCTGCGCTGGCTGGGACATGTTGTGCGTATGGACGAAGAAGCTCCGGCGAAAAAGGTGTTTGATGCGGAAGCCACTGGGCGACGATGGAGAGGAAGACCATGCCTCTGATGGAAAGACCAAGCCGAAGAAACCCTATCCACGCTTGGTGTGACTGATTGGAGAAGGCGCGCGCGAAGCAAAGGCGCCTGGAGAGAGCTTTTGAGGTCGGCCGTAACCCTGTAACGGGTTGTTATGGCCACCCAAGTAAGTAAGTAAGTAACCAAAAAATGCAGTTATCAACTGTAGAAAATATAGTAAACTATTATGAATTAGCGAATATATTTGCTGGCAGTCTTCTCTCGATGTCAAATCTCTATTTTCTTCCATAACTGTAGAGCAATTTTGAATTCTTTTTATAAAATTCTTTATCTGCCTGTAGAAATAGACATCACAAGGTTGTACCAATGGCGTACATTTTGGTGGTACAGTGAATCCCGATTAAGTACCTCAACTAAAATGTCAACTTTTTGAGGTACTTAACCCATTTTCTGCCGCGCTGTATGAAAGTTCGAATTTATTATTACAAGTGATATTTCTAGACTAATTAGGACCCAAAAATCGAATCCGTTGTCCAAAATGTTGTACCACTTTTGGTTTCGTCAGGTGAGACTGTTCGAAAAGTCGAGCAATGGCGGTTGGGCACAATTCAGCTTATATGTGAATATGCATATTTTCTACAGGTATTGGTCAAAGATATATATATAAATTTAATAAAAACACAATAAAATTGTTATTATTATTTATTAAAAATTATTTTTATTTGATTTTGTTACAATTTTATTTTTTTTTCTCCCAGTTGCTGTGGGATCCGAAGTAATTTTTCATGTGCAAATGCACTTGACACTTTTTGCACATTCGCTGTGAAGGCTTACGGCATACTTTGTAACGTCTGGCTTTCCTTTCGGGCTACACAATTATTAGGTGATTTCCCGTAACACGGAGAAATAGATGGCATTATCGTGAAGGTAAATGCCCCCCATGAACTATTATAATTGCGAATAATATTATAATATAATCATGTTCGTACTTTGCCAACCCACGAAGTTAAGCAGAATTGTTTCTGATTGAAAAATTATCTAACAGATCGCTTACAAACACAAATTTTGTTGTGAGCTGTGTTTCCACCAACCGCCATTGTTCGACTTTTCGAACAGTTACTTTTGCGATTCCTCCAATGTTTCCTAGTAGAAACAGATCTTGTGTAAAGTCACTTTTTGACTATATTCGACCTTTATCTACAAAAAAAAATGTTTTTTTGGAAATGAATTATTTTGAATTATATATTACTTAACTTACTAAAAATAGGTCTGCCAATAAGATATTTTTCAACCATAAGCTGTAGCCCACCACGGAAAAGGGGCGTGGCCAACACATTTTTTTCTGAAAGCCAATTTAATTTACTATAATACGCTGTATACCATTTAGCTTCTTTTATGCCTCGACATAGAACAAAAATTCGGTGAAAATGAGCAAATTTTCTGTTCGAAAACTCGAACAGCGGCAGAAAATGGGTTAAACGGGTTAGGCACTTAAACGGGTCTCGTTTAAGTACCTCGAGGCAATTAAAAATTATCGCTTCATTATACATATGTATAAAACTTCTGGTATGTAGTGTGAAGACGAAAGTCGACAGGGTCTCGTTTTCGCCCACAACTTCAACAGCAGCAGCAGCAAAAATACATTTAATTTTAATAATCAAGTCTATAATCGCGTAGAATCGCGTGTGAATCGTATTGAATGCCCAGGTGGCAACACGAGACACTACTGTTACTACACCAGAAGTGCAACGTACCAGCGATGTCACCAATCAGCTGTTATAGCCACGGAATGGTGAAAAATGAAACCCAGCAGTTACAGCCACATGGTGGTCTTTCGTTTTGTCCGTGAACGAGTACAGACGTGTTTTCGTATGTGGTCGCTCGCGTGGGTCTTAGTGTTGGACCCGTTCCACGAGTTTTTTTCAAGGCTGTGGAACGTTGAAGAGTGTTAATTTTGTTAATTTTATATAGACGTTCTTTATGCTTGAGTCTGTTAATAAATTAGAGTTATTGTTTTTCGCGATTTTTGCCCTTTTCAATTTTTTGTCCTTTGTGTCCTTTTTTCGCCCTTTCTGCAATTTTACAAAATATGAGTGATATCCTAAAATAAAAAATTAAAAAAAAAAACTATTTATACAAAAATATATCTAAATGGAAATAAAATCAACAAGTGAAAATCGAAAAATGTATTTAGAAAAACAATTAAAAAAAAAAGAGTGAAATTCTAAATAAATATACAGTAAAAGAGGAACAGCCATAAAATGCGGTGAAATTTAAAACCCTTAAAAGAAATAATTTGCTAAGGTTTAGTTAACCTTGAATAACCTAGATTCACGCCATAACTGTTTTTAAAAAGACTTATGTATACGTACATAAATATGTACATGAAAAAGAAACTGTTTTAATCATCAGACCATATGTACATATAAACAAGATGGTTGCTTTTACACAGTTATGAACACTTATATAAAATATGTTTTCGTACATATTTGCCTATAATGATATGCAGTGGAATTTGCATTAACAAAAAGAAATTTATTTAAAAATTTAATAAGAATTTGACAGTAAAATTGCCGTCGGAAATTAATAATATACATCTATACTAAATCATAAAACATTTCAAAAGCCTTAAGAAACGCCTTCACATTTCATGCTACGTGTTACCTACAAAGGCATTGCTGCAGCCTTAATATAGGCCTTCGCCTTTGTACGACAATTATAAGGACCACAAGGAAAACCCAGTGTTTATGGTGGTCCTTTCCCACACCTATATATGCCTTTCGGAATGTCTGGCATATTGTAAGAGAGAGAGAGAGACAGCCACATGGTGGTGAAAATTAAACAAAGCTACAGGGGTATAAAAGAAGTAACACGAGCAAAAATCGAGGCAGAAAGAAGAAAGAAGAAGAAGCCATTGCAACTCTGAAACCTGACAACGGCAGCACCACCAATCAAGCCAGCAGCACTATACAACAAAATAACAATACCAACAAAAATAGCAACAGTATCAACAACAATAAGGCAAATACTAGCAACAAAAACAAGAATATGCCTCCACCTTTATTACCGTATAATGTAAGTCAGAAAGTTCTGTCCGACAAAATTCTGCTGAAGTTGAAGCATAAAAATTTCTCCTTCAATATCATTAATAGAAATGTCACCCACGGTTGCCACAGTTGGTACATTTGTACCAAACTGGTACATTTATTTTCATTTGGTACACTGGTACATTGTTTTCTGATTTGGTACATTTTGTCAATGAATGGTATGAAACAAAAATTTCCTACAACTTCATAGTAAAATTACAAAATCCTTAGTTTTAGTTGTGCGATACTTTGTCTTTGTACTTTGTCTCTAATTGAATTGGCACAGAGTGATTCAGAAGGAATATATCAAGCACTTAAAAAATATTTTTCGAACAATAATATACCATTAAAAAACTAAATCGGCTTTGCTGCTGATGGATCCAACACAATGGCTGGAAACCTTAATGGTTTAAAAACTAAATTTAAAAAAGATATTGATCTTTTTTATATTAAATGCACGTGCCATTCTCTACACTTATGCTGCAGCTATGCATCTAAAAAGCTTCCAGATGAAAGTGAACAGCTTTGCCGCTATATTGATAAATTTTTTGCATTCAGCTCCAAACTGATAGACGGCTTCAAAGAATTTCAAGATTACTGTAACGTGCCACCTCATAACATTTAAGGAATTACTTTAATAAGATAGCTTTCATTAGAAAATGTTATTTCACAGATTTCTTGGTACGAAATATTTCAACAGAAAAACTGAAAAAAAAATTGTTTTAATAGGTTAAAAAAGTGTACAATATATTGTACAAATTCCGCCAATGCTAATGTACAAATAAATAATTTGGTCAATATATTGTACAAAATTCAAAAAGGGTTGTAGTTATTTTTATATATTTTCCGCGGCCTACGATGAAAACAATGTGTTATTGTTCTGCTTTGTATGGGTTTTTGAATATTAAGTTTACAGAAATAATTTTACCATGAGTTTACGCAAATAAGGTTTTATGAGCATAAAAAATAATGAATTTTTGGACATGATTGAAGCAGATTTTGAGACAGAAGCAGATGAAAATGGGGAACAAGCAGAAATTGTGTAAGTTGCCGACATTGATTCCGATGATGAGATTCTTATAGATTCTCTCATATAACGTAATAAATCTAACGAACAAATTTACGGTACGGATTCTCAATAGCAATTTTTGTGCACTTGAGTAAAATATTGGCAAATTCCGGTCATAATCCGTACTTCGGCAACTTTTTTAACTCTTCCAACTTACTTTTAAGCCTTCCATAAATTTTCTGGAATCTAAAATTTGAGTTTTTATTCTTTTTAAGCTGTACCTTTGATGAATTGTAATATCTATGTTTGCGTTTTTCAATAAAAAATATTAAAAATATGTAATGATTTTCTTAAATTGTTACTCCCTTGATGCAGTTTGGTCAATATATTGTACAAATTTCCCAAAGGTCTATAGCCTTTCCCAAAAACTTTTTACTATAATTTTTTGTGTTTTATTGCTAATTAAACTTAAATCTGTGAGAATAAGAGAAGAAAAATTTTTTTTGACTCGAGATGAAAAAGTTAATAAGAAAGTGTTAATAACGATTTCGTACATAAAATTGATTGCTTGGAAAATTTTGAACTCAGCGATGAAAAACAGTTCTTGAAAACTGAGCAAATTTTTATTGGCATAAAAGCAGAAAAATTCTTAGAATCAGATAACTTCTCTGATGCGCAAAGAATAATTGTTAAGCAAACAATTCGGAACTTTTATATAGAATTTTTAAGACAAATTCAAAACAGATTTGATTTTGGAAGGCAAGATTTGAATGATTTAATTAATATAACACCCAGTCAATTTTTTTGGAAAATGGAACTGGTATATTACCATTAATAAACCGTTTAATCACTTAATCGAATGTGATCACGATACCATCGTTACTCAGTGGAAACTACAGCTTTCAAAAAAAATTTTATTTTTGCACAGACTTGGCTCAGTTTTGGGAAAAAGTGAGTTCCATAAAGAATGGAGTCGGGGAACCTTGTTTTAATGAACTTGTGAGTTTTGTGAATTACTTAATGTGCCTTCCACACAGCTCAGCAGCAGCTGAAAGAAAATTTTTTAACTTAAGCCTCATAAAAACCAAGTTAAGAAATAAACTCGAGTTTAAAACACTTAACAACATTATACTTTCTAAAGAATTACACGACGACCGCAATGACTTGCATTTTGTATGGTCGCCCAACGAATTTTTTTAGTATGATATCCAAATGACAAAAATTTTTTTCGGTTATTAAAAAAAGTTTACTTTAAGTGACACCTCTCCAATTTCCTTGAAAGTTTAGTATGTGGCAGAGCTCAGTAAGCTGACCAGGAATATATGCATATGTTGGATAGAAATGCCTCCTTCGCATTTTTTTTTAGCTTGAAGATCGCATTCTTCATTTTAGTATATTCAGTACTTGCTGAACACACTAAAATTTCAAAAAAATTAGAGAGGTGTTAAAGTATAATTTTTTCTTCATGGAGCTCACTTTTCCCAACACTGCAGTTTGACTTATTTTCCGCTTACAAAAATATGAAAGCCAAATGAAATTTCTCATTGAAAAGTTTTGATTAGAGTTCGATCATAGCCATTAATAACACTAGCTTACATCCAGTGGCAAGGTGCCACTATTTTTTCCCCCTTTAAGTTTGTACCTGCGAACTGTGTTAATAAAAGTAATAATTAAAAAATGTTGGCACATTTTTTTCCTATTTTGTACATTTTCTTACCAAATTTGGTACAAAAAAAAAGTCAAGTGGCAACCATGATGTCACCCATGTTAATACTTAAACAATGGCTGACTATGACAGCTTTAAAGAGATATTGAAAGAAATGCAAACAAATTTTTATACTTTTACTCCGGCAGAAGTCTTTAGTAATTAATAAACTTGCTCCTACTTTTGAGAAAGAGGAAATTGTGGGGTTCCTTAACGGATTAAATTTAAACATTAAAATTGTAGCCTACAATTTGTAGGCCTTTTGAAAATTAGCGACCATAAGTGGTTGATTCAAATTAGCAAGGATTCCAACCTTAATGAGTTTAGAGCCATCAGGTATATTTTAAATTGCAGGATAGGCTTTGAAGAGGTAAAATCGAAACTACCTGGTCAGTGTAAGAACTGTCAGCGGTATAACCATGTTGCAAGCAATTGCAGCATGCCCTACCGCTGCGTTAAATGCGGTGAGTCGCATGGTCCAAAAAATTGCAAGCTACCTGCAAAAAATTTAAACACTGAAGAGGAAGTTATTACAGAACCTACCACAGGTGCATTAGTGAAACGCATTGGCATTCCAGTAAAATGTATTAATTGCATGGCAATAGGGCATACTGCTAATGCGAAAATCTGTCCTAAGAGGATTGAGTTGTTAGGTAGACTGAGGGAGAAGAAAAATACTCAGGCCAAAAAAGTAACTTTCGCAGCAAAAACTGCACCAAGACCCTCATCGTTCAGAACGAATCAAACTTATGCATCCATGTTTGCAAGTAGCATTTCAAAGCCCACAGCACCACCAAAAGTCAGCAGTGGCAACCCCCAAATTCAATTTGAAGAAATTGACACAGACTGCAAACGTCTGTTAGGAAAAAATTTCCTTTCCTGTCTTAACAAGGTTAGTGAGTTCTCCACCTCGTATAAGCAGCTCTCTTGCGATGAAGATAAGTCCAAGGCATTATTTGGTCTACTCATCAGTTTTAGATTCGATGATTAGGAAAATAAAATGCATTTTTATCAATGTTAATTCCTTAGTTTCCATAAAAAAGAGGCATTTCTTTAACAGATTCCTAAAAGACCACAATCCCGACATTGTACTGTTAGCAGAAACAAAACTAAATAATAGGCATAATGTGAGTTTTAAGGGATACCACCTAGTAAGGCAGGATAGGACCTCTGGTAGCGGTGGGGCTACAGCCATATGTCTGCGGGAAGGGTTTAGTTTTAAAAAGCTGGTAGTTTCAACTGTTAGCTTGGAAAACACAGCAATAGAAATAGGACTTAAAGACGGGACTAAAATCACTTCGTATCAATGTATACAAGACCGCAAGACCCACTTGCAGAACAAGACCTCAACAAAATTCTTAGCTCCATTGTCACAGAACAGTTTATCCTTGGGGGGGACCTTAATGCTAAGCATCCAGACTGGGGAAACCAAAACGCCAATACTAGTGGGAGTGTTCTCAAAAACTGGACGGACAAAATTCCCAATATCCAAATAGTTCCCACAAAATCCCCCACAAGAATCTCCTCTTGTAACTCCTACATAGATTTGTTTTTAACTTCTCCTTTTGTTGGTATTCAATACCATGAGGACTTCGCAAACTGCCTTAGAACCTTAGAATACGAGCCAGACCATTTAGGTGTTGAGTTAGTCATAGCTATTAGCGATATAGAAAGAAGTGCCCCCCTAGAGATTATCAATTTTAACGAAATGAACGTTACAGATTTCAACATTTCACTCCAAAGAAATCTTCCCAGACATGCACTTCCTGTAGATAGAAATGTAAGCAGGTTAGAGATAGATAATTGTATATGTTGGGTCACCGATTGGGAACCGCTGTACTTAGCGTTTAAATTTACTAATTTTCTTTATGCTTTGAATGCACTCATTTTTTTATATGTATTTATATAAACAAACACTTTATTTTAGTACTGTTTTTTCTGACATGTAAATTCATATCCATAAGTACATAACAAAATTAACTGTTAACAATTGTCTCACTAATGCACATATGCATAACTCTCATATTTGTCTCTTATGCTTTATGCTATATTCTAATTTTGTAAGAACTAGTTTTGTAAGCATTAGAGTTTTGGCAAACTAAATAAATTAGTCTACGATTGACCTTTAAATGAAAGACGTCGCCTTGATTATTTTTAATTGTTTTTTAATTTGATTTTTTCTGCACACTCGTTGCCAGTAGATTTATTTTTTGCTATTTAGGTAAAGTTCTTGCGGTTAGGAAAACTCTCCTGATCCTACATTTTTGGCGCTCAACGTGGGGCACGAGTGTTTAAATTTAATAAAGACATTTAAAAATATTTTTAAAATAAATTTGTGGAAAAATTCGTGGCATTCGCGTCGCGTAAAAAAAAGGTTCCAGTTCAAAAACTAACATAAAAAGTTATTGTTCCTGTCTTATTTCCTGGTTCGTCGTTGGACTCATAAGCATTTTCATCTCGTCGTGGGACTTGGCTGTAAAATCGCCTGTTAAGGGAGTACCAGAAACATCGCTAAAAATATATGTAAAATACAGTTTCGTAAACTGTATCAACTTGGTAAGATCCCGCTGTCCCAAAAATTCCGCTATCGTACTTGCGTAGCAACACGCAAAATTGCTACATTTTCGCTGCTAGCATCGCATCGTTTAAGCTGCAGCAATCGCAGCCGCTGCTTGCATTTTCGGCGCATCTTACTGCGTTTTTTGCCATTTGTCGTCGCCTTCGCTCTTGCCGTCGCAACTGTTTTTCACTGCTGCTCAATACTTTTGTCTTTGACTTGCTCGCCTATCGTGCGTGAGCATTGCCGTCTGCTGTTGCTATCGTTTACTGCAATCATAGCTGCAGCTACTCTTGCGCTCTTATTCTAACACATTTGTAAATTTGCTAATTGAAACTCGCTTCTTCTATCGCCGAATTCACTTCGTTTTCATATTGTTGAACAATTAGCAATGTCGGTCACAATGACCATCGAAGAGCTTAAGCAGCAGAGAGCTAATACAAAGAAAAGTATTACGCGCATTAAAAATATCGTCGAAAGCAGTGGTAAAGGGGAAGGGAAAACTCTTTCCTCAGCCGAACTCAAATGTCGCTTAGCATACTTGAATCGTATTTCAAGCAAATTCTCACTGTGCAAACGAGCATTGAAAAAATTGATACAGATGATTCTTGTCGCTCTGACATTGAAGAGCTCTACATTACCACAAAATTAGCTATTCAATTGAGATTAGGAGACGATGTACAAAACGCCTCAATGTCGGATATCACCTGTTTCATGCCTATGTCGCATTCTAAATTACCACAGTTAAAACTGCCAACATTTAATGGCAAATATTCAGCTTATAAAAATTTCATTGTCTCTTTTACGCAAATTATTGATCGCGAATTGAATTTATCTAACATAGAAAAATTCAATCATCTTCTCAATTGTCTCCAAGGCCCAGCATTGGAAACTGTTAAAGCTTTCCAAATAACAAATGAAAATTACCCTAAAGCTTTGGAAAGGCTTAAGGAACGCTACGACAACACAACTTTAATTTTCCTCGAAAATATTTCATCGCTTTTTGATTTGCCTGCAATTTCTAAACCTAGTGGTAGTCAGCTACGAGGTCTTGTCGACAACGCTTCGGTTCTATATGGTTCACTGCTGTCGTTAGGTTCGGAAAAAGAAATTTCTCAAGCCATGTTAATTTATTTGGTTTTGCAAAAAGCTGATGAGGAATCTAATAAAAAGTGGAAGCAATCACTAGAATTTAAAGAGTTGCCAACTTGGAACAGTTGTAGAATGATTTTAGAGAGACATTGTCAGTATCTTGAATCAATTCAGGGTACTAATTTCGTTGAGCCTAAAATTGATAAAATTTCTAAAAAACCACAACCAATTAGAAATCAAAATAGAGGCTATTCGTTTGCTTGCTCGAATCCAGTATGCTCTTTTTGCTCAAGCACAAATCATAAGATCAATAATTGTGATCGATTTAAGTCGCTTGAAGTTGTCCGTCGTTTTGAAAATGTAAAGAAACTTGGTCTTTGCATTAATTGTCTCTCCAAAGGGCATCAACTTTCAAATTGCTCCTCTGCACATAGATGTAGGACCTGTTCGCGTCAACATCACAGCTTATTGCATAAAACTAATCTCGTCAGCACTGCCGACAATATTTCTATTCCTAGCTATACACCAGAGCGGTCACCTGCACCTCAGTTGTCATCAACGACAACATCGTCATCATTGCCCTGTACTTCAAGAGAGGCTGCAGCTCATACGCACATGGAAAATTCGTCTACAGATAATGTGATTCTCGCCACTGCTATGGTTTTGGTTCAGGATGCTTCAGGTTGCTATAAACTTGGCAGAGCTTTGTTAGATTCGTGCTCGCAGGTTAATTTTATTACCGACGAATTTTCTCAAAAATTGCAATTGCCTCGTGGGAAACATAATATCGAAATTCATAGCATTGGAAATTCGTTTACGAATATAAAATATAAAGTTTCAACAACTATTAAATCTCGCTTAAACAATTTTGAAATTTCACTTTCATTTTGTGTGACGTCATATATCGCATATCAGCCAGAAGCTGAAATTGATGTCTCTTCATGGAATTTGCCTCCAAGCGCTGAGCTCGCTGATGAACAATTTCACAAATCAAAAGGTATCGATTTGCTTTTAGGCACAGAAAGTTCCTTCAATATTTTTTCTGTTGGCCAAATTCGTCTTGGCGACTAATTACCTGTTTTGCAAAAAACATTACTAGGTTGGGTGGTTTCAGGTCGATATCAAAGGCCACTCAACACACAAATATCAACATGTTTGCTCACTTCTCATGACTCTATAGATGAAAAGTTAGAGCGTTTGTGGAAACTTGATGAAGTTTCAGCCACGGCGGAAGTGTGGACCCGTGAGCAGCACAATTGTGAACTCGTGTACACTGAAGCAGTCTCAAGAAATCCTGATGGCAGGATTGTCGTCAAATTGCCTTTTAAACATGATCCAACTTGTCTTGGTCATTCTCACGCTATAGCATTGCAGAGGTTTGTAGCGCAAGATCGTCGTTTATCACGCTCAATCGAACTTAAAGCGCAATATGTTGCCTTTATGAATGAATATGAGCATTTGGGCCATATGAGTCTGGTAAAAAACCCAAATTTGAAAGATCCTCACTTTTATATCCCACATCATTGTGTGCTTAAACCAACTAGCACTTCAACTAAATTAAGAGTTGTCTTTGACGCTTCGTGTCGAACCACTTCACAAAAATCTCTTAATGATATTCAAATGGTTGGTCCTACTCTTCAAAGCGAATTATTTATTTTGCTTTTACGTTTTCGTCTCTATCGCTATGCCGTCACTGCTGACATCGTTAAAATGTACAGGCAGGTACAGATCGCAAGTATCAATATATTTTATGGAGAAATTCACCAGATGAAGAAATTGTCACATACCAGCTCAATACCGTGACGTATGGGATGGCTGCTGCGCCATATCTTGCCGTGCGAAGTCTATTTTATTGGGCAGATCAATATGCTTCAGATTTTTTAATTGGCTCAGATGTCGTAAAATCGTCATTTTATGTTGACGACCTTTTATGTGGTGCAAATTCACTCAGTGAATTATCTCAGATAAAATATGAGGTGACAAAATTGTTGAAACTAGGCTGTTTTGAATTAGCAAAGTGGCACTCGAATCATCCAGATTACAGAGATGATAATACGATTAAAAATTTAGATATTGAAGATGCAGCACTTACAAGTGCATTAGGACTAAAACGGGACCAGGAAAGTGACTCATTTTTATTTTCTTTTGAACCAAAGCAAAATAAAAACAACCGCGGTACAAAACGCACTATTCTTTCGATTGCCTCATCATTATTTGATCCTCTTGGATTCTTAGCACCAGTAGTGATTATGGCTAAAATAATATAACAAGAACTATGGTTGCTCAAATTAGACTGGGACGAATCAGTACCGCAAAATTCGCACTTGGCATGGGATAATTTTCTAAAAAACTTAT
The DNA here is from genome assembly GCA_963662105.1 of Meiosimyza platycephala. NCBI lineage: Eukaryota > Metazoa > Arthropoda > Insecta > Diptera > Lauxaniidae > Meiosimyza > Meiosimyza platycephala. The sequence continues at coordinate 51,927,336 of OY759211.1, read as the reverse complement.
CATCACTCTCGCTTATCTCCATTCCAAGATATTGTTTGTCATCGAATGCACAATTAATTCAGATACATGGATTTTGTGATTCTTCCATTCGCGCCTACGGCTGTTGCATTTACACTCGTGTGATTGACACCTCGGGCAAAATTTGTGTTCGTCTTCTTACAGCAAAGTCACGAGTTGCACCGACCAAAAAACAATCACTACCAAAACTTGAATTATGTGGCGCTCTGCTTCTCTCCAGACTCTACAACAAAATAAAGGTAATTTTCGCAAATAATGATATTGATGTATGTTTCGCAAATTGTGCTGCACTGGCTCAGGGTTCATTCAGCTACGCTATCTACCTTCGTTGGAAACAGAGTGTCTGAGATTCAAGATCTCACAACTGATGTTCATTGGAGGCATGTCCCAACGCAAAGTAATCTAGCTGACATTGTTTCTAGAGGCAGCACAGTGGAAGAGCTTCGCAATTCAATATGGTACACAGGCCCTTCGTTTTTAACCGAAGACATGCACAATTGGCCGAAAAATAAATGCGACAATTTAGATATGGATGAAATCAACAAAGAAAAGCGGAAGTCAGCATTCAAAATATCAGTTTTAAATAACTATATTCTTGATACTATTGAAAAGTACAGCTCTCACATGCGCAGTGTACGTGTCATCGCTTGGATGTTTCGTTTTTATCGCAGACTCAACAAAGACCTAAATAGCGACTTTGTGGCAGCTTCCCTTTCCTCTCAAGAATTGCAGCATGCGCAAAATTGCATTGTATGGAATATACAACAACAGAACTTCGCTGAAGAAATTCATTCACTTAAGAAAAATTTGGCAATAAAAACCACGCTGAAATTCTTAAACCCATTTTTTGACGTCACTGGAGGATTCAATCTACTAAAAGTTGGTGGACGGCTCGAGTTATCAAATCTATCAGAGAGCCGCAAACATCCCATTTTTCTCCCAGCTAAATCTAAATTCGTCTATGGCTACGTTCGTCATTTACATCTCAAGAATTATCACGCAGGACCCAAAGCGTGTATAGCTCTCATTCGCTTGGAATTTTGGATTGTGAACGCGCGAGATATTGCTCGGTGCGTAGTCAATAATTGTATCCACTGTGTTCGGTACAAGCCCAAATTTTTACAACAAATGATGGGGAATTTGCCAGTAGAGCGGCTAACTCCATCACGTCCATTTGCTCGATGTGGAGTTGACTTTTGTGGCCCAATCAACACTTATCTCCGAATAAGAGGTAAGACGCCATATAAAACTTTCATCGCCATTTTCATTTGTTTGGCTACGAAAGCGGTTCACATCGAAGTCGTATCAGATTTGTCCACTGATGCCTTCTTAGCAGCACTTAAGCGGCTGATCGGCAGGAGAGGCTTGCCGTCAGATATCTTTTGCGACAACGCAACAAATTTCGTTGGCGCCTGCAACAAGCTCGCTGAGCTGAAGGCGTTTCTCTTCAAAAAGGAGCATCAAGCTACAATCACTAAGTATTGCTCTAATGAATTTATTAATTTTCACTTTATTCCTCCCAGGGCTCCTCACTTTGGTGGAATTTGGGAGGCCGCTGTGAAATCGGCCAAAGGTCATCTCAATCGCAGTCTCATGAACGCAAGACTCACATATGAAGAATTGACCACCGTTTTGGTCGAAATCGAATCGATTCTCAACTCTCGTCCTATATCGCCACTTTCGCCTGATCCGAGCGATTTTGAAGCCTTGACTCCAGCCCACTTCATCATTGGCAGTTCGCTAAAATCGTTACCAGAGCGTACTGCAACTTCTGACATCGATCATCTTCAAAAATGGGCTCTTGTTAGCAGCATCAAGTAACATTTTTGGAAACGATGGGCTCATGACTACATCAATGAACTTCAAATACGTTCGAAAGGGACGAATGATCAACCTAACTTAAAAAATGACACTATGGTCATTATCCATGAAGACAACGTGCCCCCACAGCGCTGGCAGTTAGGCCGTGTCATCAATTGTATTCCAGGCAGAGATTCACGCATCAGAGTCGTTGATGTTCGAACTTCGAGAGGAATTATTCGGCGCCCTATTCAGAAACTTGCAGTCCTACCTGCTTGAAAGTATGTCCTTTCAACGGGGCCGGGATGTTGGGTCACCGATTGGGAACCACTGTACTTAGCGTTTAAATTTACTTATTTTCTTTATGCTTTGAGTGCACTCATTTTTTTATATGCATTTATATAAACAAACACTTTATTTTAGTACTGTTTTTTCTTACATGTAAATTCATATGCATAAGTACATAACAAAATTAACTGTTAACAATTGTCTCACTAATGCACATATGCATAACTCTCATTTTTGTCTCTTATGCTTTATGCTATATTCTAATTTTGTAAGAACTAGTTTTGTAAGCATTAGAGTTTTGGCAAACTAAATAAATTAGTCTACGATTGACCTTTAAATGAAAGACGTCGCCTTGATTATTTTTAATTGTTTTTTAATTTGATTTTTTCTGCACACTCGTTGCCCGTAGATTTATTTTTTGCTATTTCGGTAAAGTTCTTGCGGTTAGGAAAACTCTCCTGATCCTACAGTATACAAGGCCTAAATGAATGTGCTGAATTAGCTATAGCAGGTTCTGTCCCAAAGATGAAAGTTAGAAACAAAGGTATGACTGGTCTGCCCCAAAATGTGTTAGACTTCATTAAAGAAAAGTGTAGGCTGCGCAGGATAGTATACAGATGTGTAGATCCTCAAAGGAAAATCACACTGAAAGCAATAATTAGGAATTTAGATGAGATTATTAGTGAGCTCATAAGGATTCATGAGGAAAATCACTGGGCAAAACTCTGTACGGACATTCAAATGAACCATAAAACATACAAAAAAATAAGTGTAAGTATGTGCGGCCTTGATAGGAAAAGGGAACTGCCTGATTTAACGGACGCTCAAGGCAACGTTCAGGTAGATAATTTTAATAAAATCAATTTGTTAGCTGATAAATTTGAAGAATTTAGGTTGCCCAAGCTTTACAAGGCTGGTTAGGAGTGAGATCTCTGATTTAGATTACCCCGAACCCATCATCAGTTTTAATAGTGAGCAAACAGCAGATGGGGAATCCTTAGTGAGTAGATTAGATCACGAATCCTTTCAAAATTATTTAAAGTTAATTAAGCCCACTGAAATAGCCATAGCTCTTAAGAAAAAAAATAATAAAAGAAGCTCGGGAGAAGATAATATCTCCAATTTTCTCTTGAAGAAAACAAGATATGTTTTCTGGAATTTCCTAGCAATCCTTTTCAACCATACTTTTAGTATAGGGTACTTTCCATCTTCTTGGAAATGTGCAAAAGTCGTACCAATTCTAAAACCGAATACAGATCCAAAAGTGCCCAAAAATTATAGACTCATTCCTTATTGTAAGCTTTATGAAGGTTTTATTCATGATAAACTCAAAAATCATATTGCCGAGCACAATATTCCCAAAGATTTTCAGTTTGGGTTCAGACCTTCCCACTCCACTAGTCATGCACTAACTCTTCTCTCTGAATTCGTCACGTGCAACTTAAATAAGCGGCGTGCAACAATTGCAGTGGCCCTTGACTTTGAAAAAGCTTTTGACACAGCCTGGATAGAGGGGATAGTGTACAAAATGTACAAAAAATTCAATTTCGACAGGCATCTTTGCAAAATAGTATTAGACTACCTCACAAATAGGTCCTTCTTTGTACACTATAATAATGAAAATTCCATTTGAAAGACAGTAACTGCAGGGGTACCCCAGGGCTCAATTCTAAAACCAATCCTCTACAATATTCCTTTGGCGGACATCCCTAACCCAGACTCAGATATATTAACCCTGATTTATGCAGATGACATTTTGTTACTCAGTTCAAATGCAAAGGCCTCAACGGCAAATATTAACATAAATGACCACTTAGAAACTCTGAACAGGTTCTTTATAAAATGGAAACTAAGGTTGAACATAGATAAGTGTGAGAGCACAATTATCAAAGGCCCAAAGAAACACCTATATCCCAATGCTAGGCAATACATCCACGATATCAAAATAAACTAAGCACAGTGAAAAAATTAAGTATTTAGGAGTTATTTTTAATAGAAAATTCACTTTTTAAGTCTCATATTGATTACACCCTATCCAAAGCCAAAAAAATATTTTTCTGCTACTCGAACTTGTTTCGAAGGGCAAAACACCTTAAACATGAGATAAGATTAAATTGCTACAAGCAAATTATTAGGCCCATTATAGGTTATGCGTTCCCCATATGCTTTGATATCTCGTCAGCCCAAATGGAAAGACTTAGAACATTTGAAAGATACATCCTCAGGGTTTGCTTAGGTATTTCAGCTAAGCGATGTTCGGATGGCACTTTTAAAACTACTCCCAATAAAATAATTTACGACCTTGGTAAGACAAAAGGAATAGATTCCTTTCTCGTAGCATTAGCATTGAAATTCTTAGGAAAATTACATTTCGTTAGTAACGATCTACTAGATAACTACCTAAATAAGGAAAGAGATATACAGTGGCTCACAGCTTATTTGATACAGTACCTTTTTTAAAGCGTTTTGATTTGGGCCTGTACGTCAGTAGCCGCCCTTGGAAGTTTAGTTTTTTTTAAGGGCAGCAAGAGTAAAAATATGTATCTTGATATCCTTAAGAAAACTTTGCTCTAAAGTGCTGTACAACTCGAGATACGAGACGAATTTCGACTCTTCATCAGGACAATGACCGTAATCATAAGTCAGAAATTGTGCAGTCCTGGCTAATTTGTAACTGTCCACACTTGATGGCACCACGGGTACAGGTACCTGACACGAATGTCACTAAAAATGTATGGTCTTTGTTGGAAAAAAAAATTCGAAACCACACCATATCCTACAAAAACGATTTAAAAAGAGCGTTGCAGGAAGAATGGAGTTAAATCACCCAAAAGTTAGTGCAATCTATGCAAAACCGACTGAAGGCTATTTTAAACCAATAGGGCTACCACACCTAATACTAGTTTTATAGAAATAAGCAATAAAAAATACTTATTTTAGGTTTCGATTAATCTGTATCAAATAGGCTGTGACCTGAATTTTACCTGTGTTTTTAAGTTTTTTTTTTTAATTGTTAAACAACAAATTTATGAAATTAATATAATACATATTTTAAGAAAAATATTTAAATTATTAAAATTGCGTTTGAAATTTTTCAAAAAACTTTCCAGTTTGGAAGATATAGTGATTTGAACTTTAAAAAAGGTACTGTATCAAATAAGCTGTGAGCCATTGTAGTATACCCAATTTTAGAAAATTATATGTCACCCATATATCTTAGTGTATTAAATAATAATAATAATCTGTACGCAGGTAAAAAACTCTTGTTTTACCACAGAAGGAACAAAACACTTGACGATAGAAATACAGTGTACAGCACTGGGCAATTTCTATAATGTTAATGATTCACGTATCATGTGACAAGTTAAAATAAGAGTTCTTTACCTGTTGGTATATAGTTATAGGTAGTTATAAGTTATTGTCTAGTTTTAAGTAAAAATATATTAATGAAATTTCATTTTTTAAACTTTTTGGAAAAATAAATTCTAATGTAAACATTGTATCTTATAACTAAAACTATGCAGTAAAATAAAACCTCTGTTATTTTTACAAAATAAGAAATATTAATGAAGAAATTCTTAGATAAATACGAATGTATGTTAAAAAAAAATAAAATGTAATGTAATCACCCTTATTTTGTAAGTCGTCTTCGCTTTTTTGTCGTCTCTAATAAATTGGCATCGTCTAAAACGACTTTCGATAACTATCGAAATCTTCGCCTATTTTTGGTATTTACGAAGTCGCCTTTTGACGAAAGCGACTCTCGCTTTCGTTGATTATATGTCGCCTAAGTTTTTACAGACGACGACCGTTCGATCGTGTGAATTTGAATGTTTTTTGTGGAAATTTTATATTTTATTTAATAAAAAAATAAAATGCACTAATCAAGACCAGTTTGGCAAGTTGGTCGAGTTGATGCAGGCAAATATTGGCCTAGCAAATGGTTTTAAAAATGGCATTACCGTCGATTGTGATGGTTGGCGATAGGAAAAGTTTTAAAGTTTAATCATTAAAAAACCAAAATAAAACTGTTTTCTTTTTTTTCAAAAAGGTTTGAAAAGATTTCAAATTCAAACCAAAAAAAAAAAGTCATTCATAACAGCAAAGAAAGCAGAGCCACTGGTGGTGGCGTTTTCAATAAATACTGCGCTCTATATGAGTATTTGACCTTTCGTTATCACTGCTTGACGAAAACCAAACTTCAATTGAATCCATATTTTTATTATTTCAAATATTTTATTTGAATTGAATTCTTTATTGAGACTAACAAGAATACATCAGTTTGACAATTATTTTAATTATTTGCCGTTAGCAAAATTAAAGATGACATTTTTCTCAATTCAAGTTATCGGCTTTTTTCTGAGTCGTCTCGCTTTTGTTACACGATACCAAAACTGAGACGAAGCGACGTCGAAGCGAAGACGACAGCAAATCGAGACGAGAGTCGTCGAAGACTTACAAAATTAGGGTGAATGTAATTTAAGACAATAATGTAAAAAAAATCGAGGCAGTTGTGCCGGGCCGCCGGGGAAGGCGGACCTAAGTCCCAGTAAGCTTACAAGCAGCAGCAGCAGTGGTAGCTGTGAAGCAGAGGTAGCAGTGGAAGCAGAGCTAGCAATAGTAGCAGCAGCCGTGCCAACAACGTGGTTACAGGTACATTGTCGTAGTTTTGATAGTAGTGAGTAGAGTAGAAGTTGTGACTAAGTAGGCAGTATAGAGACGGTCGTGAGCATCGTCTTTTGGGCTTGCGGGTGTATACGCTTCCGTATCTATACACTCGTGACCTAAAATTTGACGCGCATACGCGTAAGCTAAACTTGAGGCTTCCACAGTGACTTTCTCGCTTCCGTATAAGTCAGTCAGGGTGGAGCTGAGAGCAAAGGTAGAAAATGAAGTTGGGCATCGCGTAGGCAGAACACTCAGTCAGACCTTTTCTCGCGGACCTCACTACAACGACAAGGCGAAGAACACAACGACGCAGTGAAAGCACGACGACCAGGGTACGCTGACGCAACGGCAAATATCGAGGAAAATTAGTTTGTATTTGTTAATTTTATTTACATATATATTTTTACTGAAAATGAAATAAAAAATTTTGAAATCACATAAAACTGTGCAAGCTCCCCTAATACATTAATGAGCCACTCCTCGCAAATTATAAATTTTTGTAACCGAACCTCTGGACTCCGGCGAGTCAAGACCCCCGGCCGAAGGTTCGTTACAGTAGAAAAGTCGAGTGTATAAGATTACAGGATAAGATATACCGGAAAGATAGTAATGAATTTTGGTGAAACTAACCAACCAGGGATGTGCACTTAAGCGGGAAGGCACTTAAACGGAATCCACTGTATTACTTTAATTGTACATGTAGGTCTTTTGGATTCGTCTTGAAATATTTCATCGTATAACATTGGATTTGTCTGTCATTTCCAGGAGTCGACAAACAGAAAAAATTTATTGTCTTTAACGTAAGGCTTTAAGCATTTTTTAAAAAAGTTTTGTATTGTTCGGTTGATAATTTGCCGAATTTGGACGATATTACATCTACGTTTTTGTACTTCTTGATGAGTTTATTTCTTAACAATAATATATGGTGGCGTCTCCAACAAAATCAATAAAAAACACCTGGGAACAGAAAAATAATGCGAGAATAGTTATATATGTATAAAGTTTTATATAATAATATAACTAACAATATAAAATAAATAATAAAAAAGTATAAAAAAAAAAGTTGCATGAACTGGGGAGCGAACCAGCAACCCCCAGGCTTATACGCTAACTCACTCCACACTATGCCACGCTGCCACTTGAAAAGAAACTTTAAACACGATTTTTGCGCTTTTCCTTGAGCATTGTGAAAATCGGCGAAAATGGTTTTTCTTATTTCAGGTGAACTACCATCTGGGTGAAAAATGGGCAGAAATTTTTACCCATTTTTAAGAAAAGAGCATTTCTTTTGCAAACCTTTTGCAAATTGTAGAGTTTAGCTTGTGTCTGCTCGGTTCTAATGCTCCCACGGAAAGAGTTTTTTAATAATGAACAATGTATGGACGAGCGAAAAAAAACAGCTAAATGTAGAAACGCTAAAAGGTATATTTTTTATAAAGTGCAATTACAATTTGAGTTGTCTTGATTTCAAAAATTATTTGAAAGAAAACAACAAGATCGTTGAAGAGATTGGTTCAGCCAACAAGTATTGAGGAAGGAGTAATATTCGGAAAAAATATTTTTACCGACGTGGAATTAAAATACTACCTTACCATATTTGTTTTTTTTTTCTTTTGGTTTAGCTTTACTAAATAAATATACATATACACTTGTTATTTATTATCTAAAGAGCACTGAATGCTGAATTATCGTATTTATTTAATAAAAATTTAAGTTTTAAGATTTTTAGTTTTGATTTTGATACGATATGACGATTTTATTATTGTTAAACAGTTTTAATTTCTTCCCTTCAATAAATAATATATTGTAGCGAAATTTGCTTTATGCCAGAAAATTCTCGAAATAAAAATTAGACGATACTAGCTAGCATCACTGACCGTAGAAAAATAACACCATTTAGCGGCATCTCGAGTGGTTTCTGTACTAGCTAGCATCACTGACCAAAGAACACCATCTAGCGGCTTGTAGTGTGTTTTCTGTACTATAAATGATAAAGTTTGAGCTTCAGTGTAGTATCTAGAAGGTACAGGAAATTGCATTCTGGATAATGATCGACCAGTGTAGTATCTAGAAGGTACCGGAAATCGCATTCTGGATAATGATGAATCAGTATCGTATCTAGAAGGTACCGGAAATCGCATTCTGGATAGTGGTGGATATTTCGAGAAAGTGGTGACTTTAGTATAAAAGGCTGTCAAATGAGCAGAAGTAACACAGTGGATCTTACGTAAGACAGTTGAACATTTGAATTTAAGTACTAAAGTGATACAGTGAATTTTAAGTAATAAAGTGATACAGTGAATTTTAAGTAATAAAGTAAAACGGTTGTCTATACAATTTGAATGTTAAGAAGAAATAAACAATTGTACCGTGTAAAATATAACGTTTGTGATTTAAATAAACCATTTTATAATTTAATAAAGTTTGCGTTTTTCTTGATTGTTACACAATCCAGTGATCGAACTCAGAGAAGTATAAGATATAGAAATTATTGTCAAAGGGAGAGGAAATTTCGTAACAATTGATGTCAGAAGTGGGACTGTGTAAAAAAGTTAACAATCAATTAAATTAAAAAAAAAAATGGTTAAGTTTGATGAACTAAAAGTGGATCAACTAAACGAGTTGCAGCAGCTGAATCTGCACTCATCTGGCGGAAAGTTGGAGTTATAGAAACGCTTACGGCAGGCTCTTGAGGATCAAGGGGTAAATCTGGAAGAGCATGAATTTTATAGTGATGCCTCAGAATCAACAGCGAAAATCGAGGAAACTTCTGCACGGCGGCAAGTGGTGAAGTTGTAGATATGTATATGTTCGAGAAAATGTTAATGGCGATGACTTAGACGAATAACAATAGCCAGGCCGTTCGGGAAGAAATTGGTCAGAGCTTAAAACAGAATGCGCTGCAAATCCAGACCGTTCGGGAAGAAATTAGTCAGAACGCGCTGCAAATCCAGGCCGTTCGGGAAGAAATTAGTCAGGCTGTTCGAACGGAAGTTGCCAAAATGGTAAATGGCCTCGATGCAAAAGCGATTGAGTTACGAGATGACGTTGAATCGTTCAAGGAAAAAGTTCAAAATAATCTTTAAAAGGTCCAAAGTAATTTTGAAGACGTTAATAAAAGGATTCAACAGTTGGAAATAAGCGAACCAACCACTCAAGTGATAACGTACGATGGAACAAGGCCATTTAGTGTTTTCAAGCTCCTGTTCGAAACAACATCTGCTAATAATCATTGGGATAACGATAGCGCAGCAGCAGCGCTAATTGTGGCATTAAAAGGCGCAGCTGCAGAAGTATTGCAAACGGTTCCAGTCAGTGGCAGAGCAAAAGAATTACAGGGCGGTGATGGATGCCTTACAGCGAAAATATGGCAGTGACCACATGAAGCAGATTCACAGACTGGAGTTGAAAAGTCGTACCCAGAAATCTGGTGAGTCCTTGCAGGAGTATGCTGCGGATATTGAACGATTGTCACACCTTTCCTATCCTGACGAGTTAAGTGTCGTAGCTGAAAAATTCAAAATAGAGGCGTTTATTGACGGCATACGTGACTCAGAGAAAAAACGCGAGACAATGAGGAACCCGAAGACTACATTTAATGAAAGGGTAACGGCTGCTCTCACTCAAGAGACAATTGCGTTGACATGCCGCCCGTCATTAAAAACTCGTCGGATGGAGGTGGAGGCTGAGAAGAAAAATTCGTCGTTCGGCAGCAGAAGCTTCAGCGGAAATTGCTATAACTGTGGCAAGCAGGGACACATGGCATGTGACTGCAAATCACGTCGTAAACGTTCTGCATCGCGTTCACCAAGAAGAAATATTGGAAATAGGGTGAACGATGGCGAAAATGATAACGAACAGCAGTCGTTAAACTAAAGAGAGTCAGTACAGCGGGACGTGAGCTGACTCTCACTTATGATTGCCCCACAGTCTTAGTTTCGAAGCTCTGCCGAAATTCCAACAGCCTTACCATCGGTGGAAAAATCAACGAAAGACCATGTGAGCTAACTTTGGATACAGGCGCATCGCACTCAATTGTGAGGACAGATTTATTTAATAGACGACGAGTAATGCCATTAAATGGGATCCAATTGAGAACAGCGACAGGAGAAATTGCGCAAATAGTAGGAAAAGTTACAGCAAATATTCTTATCGGCAACAAAACTGTTGAACATGATTTTATTGTTGCAAACATCACCGATGAGGTTATCATTGGCGTGGACTTCATAATTCGATATGGGTTCACTTTGGATCTTAACCTTCATCTGCTCCTTAAAAAAACTTACGTTGTTTCCCCTTGTGTTTAGATTTCTACACATATGAGATTTCAGTACATTTTCAGTGAAATATTTAATACGAATACGAATAAATAATAACATTTATAATTATATATTTTGAGAAAATAAACGATAAAAGTGAAATTAATTTACAACATCTTCTTTTAATGCATTTTACACAAATGTTTCGTCTTCATTTTTTCTCGCATTTACAGTTTTCAATAAGTGACTTTTTATATGAAAATTAAAAAACTTTTTTTGCAAAGCAAGTTTATTAGATACATTTCTGATTTTTTCACACAAAATAAAACATGAAACGGCGGATATTTGTGTACAATTAACTCAAAAACAAATTTTTTGAGTTATGACGGTCTTGCAGCAAACGCGCGATATGTAACATGCATGTGTGTAGAAATCTACACAAAAGGGTCACTAACGTAACTTTTTGAATAAAATCTCCAAAAAAACTTTTATTTTAACGGAAAAAATATTTTTGTTTGTGAAATAATGTGTTGAAAAAGTCATAAATTTCGGTAAGTTTTTATCTAATGGTTTTAGAAAAAATCAGACAAAGAATCTCTTTTGTGTAGTTCTATACACAAAGAGCAGATGAAGGTTAAGAAAAAGACGTTAAGGTATGCCAATGTAGAGTTGCCTTTAGACGTTGGCTGTGGACAAAAATTAACAATTGTAAGAGTCTACATAAGTGCGCGCTGTCGAATTGAACCCAACATTGAAGAAATTATTTGGGCTACAAGTGAAGACTGTGGGACAAGCCATCTGTGGGTAGTGGAAGCAGATAAGAAAAATTTTAAGAAAGACCTGATTATTGGAAAGACCCTAGTAAAAAGAAGAGCGGACAGCAAAATACCGGTACGAATTTTGAATCCAACAAACAAGCCGAAATGGATGCAAAAAGGTGAACTAATAGCGCAATGTGAGAAAGTTACGGCTGTTATAAATTTTGAAAATGACCAGCAGGACACAAAAGGTACAGCTTTAACAAAATCATCGGCCTTGGAAGTATTGACGAAAGAATGGACGAATGAGTTGTCTGCCCAGAACAAAAATAAAGCAAAAAGGTTTCTGCAAAAGCGTTGGCGGATATTTGCGTCTAAAGGAGAAAGTAATGGCCGAACATCAGTTGTCAAACATCGCATTGATACAGGTAATTTTCAGCCAATTCGTCAACCTCCAAGGAGGCTAGCACTCGCTAAGAGAGAGGAAGTAACGGGCCTTATAGAGGATATGGCGCGAGAAAAGGTCATTGCACCATCAGAAAGCCCGTGGAGTTCACCGGTCGTACTTGTCAAGGAAATGGACGGAAGTATGCGATTCTGTGTGGACTACAGAAAATTGAATGACGTCACCAAAAAAGACAGCTACCCGTTACCCAGAATCGATGATACACTGAATACGTTATCTGGAGCAACATGGTTTTCCACCCTGGACTTACAAAGTGGATATTGGCATGTGGAAATAGATGAAAAAGACAAAGAGAACACTACCTTTAGTATTGGGAATGGTCTATGGCAGTTTAACGTCATGCTGTTTGGTCTTTGTAACGCTCGAGCTACGTTTGAGCGGTTAATGGAACGAGTCCTCAAAGGACTACATTGGAAGACTTGTTTAGTGTATCTCGATGACATAATCATCATGTGAAAAGATTTTGATGACCACTTGAAAAATATGGAGGAAGTGTTTGAGCGCTTGGAGGCAGCTGAACTAAAATTAAGTGCGAAAAAGTGCTCACTTTTCCAGCGTGAAGTCAAATATCTGGGACACAAGGTTACGTCAGAAGGAATACACACAGATGAGGATAAAATTAAAGCTGTGAAAAATTGGCCACGACCATCTAATCTTCATGAGTTACGGAGTTGTCTGGGCCTATGCACTTACTACAGACGTTTTGTTCCTGGTTTCGCAACCGTCGCAGGCAGTCTTCATGAGCTGACACAGAAAAATCGGAAATTCGAATGGAATGGTTCACAGGAAACTGCATTCCAAAAGCTGAAAGAATTATTGTCTACAGCGCCAATACTCGCGTATCCAATACCCGGCGAAAAATTTGAATTGAACACCGATGCAAGTGGCCATGGTATTGGAGGAGTTTTGTCCGAAGTCATCAATGGACAAGAAAAAGTCGTCGCATATTTCAGCAAAATTCTGTCGAAACCTGAGAGGATTTTTTGTGTAACTCGGAGAGACTTACTGGCAGTAATAAAATGCGTGAAGCACTTCCATAAGTACTTATATGGACAGCACTTTCTCCTGAGGGCAGACCATGCGGCATTAAGGTGGCTACTTCAATTCAAGGATCCTGAAGGTCAAATTGCACGGCGGATAGAACGCTTGCAGAGCTATGATTTTACCATAGAACATCGCAAAGGAAGCCAGCATGCAAATGCGGATGCACTTTCCCGTCGTCCATGTAAAATTGAATGCGGTCATTGTTCACGAATGGAAAGTAAAGCTGGAGCAATTGATGTGCGCCTTTTGAACGTTTTGCCTAAAGAAAAGTGGACAAAAGAGGAGGTACAACGGGACCTGCGCAGTGATACAGATTTGGCGATTATAATTAAGTATAAGGAGCTGGGTAGGAAACCGGCATGGCAAGAAATATCAAGTGAAAGCCAAATCTGTAAAGCATACTGGGCGCAATGGCAAAGTTTGGAGTTGCATGATGGTTGCCTTTACCGAATCTGGGAAAGCGAGGATGGTAAAATTCGCTCAAAACTGCTGGTTATTCCAAAGGAAAAATTTAAGGAAATAATTGAGGATTATCACAATGGATCGAGTGGTGGACATCAGGGCGTAACAAAATAACAGAGAAAATTAAGAAACGGTTTTATTGGATAGGATGCCAAGAAACAGTTGCTGACTGGATCCGCCGTTGTGACCAATGTGCAATTGCTAAAGAGCCAAGGCACCGCACTCGGGGAAAAATGCATCAGTATAACGTTGGAGCTCCCTTTAAGAGGATAGCCATGGATATAGCGGGACATTTTCCAATCAGGAATGCAATGCAGGAAATAAAAACATCCTTGTGGTAATTGATTACTTCAGTAAGTGGCCAGAAGTATATCCCATTCCCAATCAAGAAGCAAAAACAGTGGCAACCATTTTCATCAAAGATTGGATTTGCCGATATGGAGCTCCACTTGAGTTGCATTCCGACCAAGGACGAAATTTTGAATCGGCACTTTTTAAGGAAGTTTGTGAAATGCTCAGAAGACACGTACCACAGCATTGCATCCTCAGTCCGATGGCATGGTCGAAAGGTTCAACCGTACTCTAGAGGAGCATCTGAAAAAGGTTGTTGACAAAGGACAAAAAGATTGGGATGAGCATCTACCAATGTTTCTGATGGCTTATCGTTCGTCAATACACGATACCACTACAGTCACGCCAGCAAAATCCCTTTTTGGTACGGACTTAAGGCTTCCAGCAGACTACTAGAGATGAAGAGACTCTTGTTCGGGACGAACAAGTTTAAGCGGAGGGCAGTGTAGCGAAATTTGCTTTATGCCAGAAAATTTTCGAAATAAAAACTAGACGATACTAGCTAGCATCACTTACCGTAGAAAAATAACACCATCTAGCGACATCTCGAGTGGTTTCTGTACTAGCTAGCATCACTGACCGAAGAACACCATCTAGCGGCTTGTAGTGTGTTTTCTGTACTATAAATGATAAAGTTTGAGCATCAGTGTAGTATCTAGAAGGTACCGAAAATCGCATTCTGGATAATGATGGATCAGTGTAGTATCTAGAAGGTACCGGAAATCGCATTCTGGATAATGATGGATCAGTGTAGTATCTAGAAGGTACCGGAAACCGCATTCTGGATAATGATGGATCAGTGTAGTATCTAGAAGGTACCGGAAATCGCATTCTGGACAGTGGTGGATATTTCGAGAAAGTGGTGACTTTAATATAATATAATAATATAATATATAATAAAAGGCTGATACAGTGGATTTTAAGTAATAAAGTAAAACGGTTGTCTAAAAAATTTGAATGTAAAGAGGAAATAAACAATTGTACCGTGTAAAAACTAACGTTTGCGATTTAAATAAACCATTTTATAATTTAATAAAGTTTGCGTTTTTCTTGATTGTTACACAATCCAGTGATCGAACTCAGAGAAGTATAAGCGATCGAAATTATTGTCAAAGGGACAGGAAATTTCGCAACAATATGAAATAGTCCAATATAAGAGTTTTGTTATTTGTGGCTATTTGTGTGTTGTTTTAATTTACACTTTTTTTTTGTCCCGGGTTTAGCTCCCGAAATATTGAACATTTGGTCTATCTAAGGACTGTCCCAGAAAAAACTTACGTTTTTGTTTTTTAAGATTATACTCTACCTGATATTCTTATACGGCTTAAAAGACACAATATTTGTTTGACTTAAAGTGACGTTTGATATGATGTATAACACTTGAAGATAGCACTTCTAACGACAAAGATATCTAGCAAACAAGAAAAAGTCCGCGAATTGATTTTGTCCACATACCTGCAAAATCCAGAATTAAAATATTCAGGTATGGAAAAAATAGTTGGTGCATCAGATAAAACTCTCTTTATGGTTATTTCTAAATATAAGAAGAGTCTACCTGTTCCCTGAAAAAAAGATTTAGGCAAAAAACCAGAATTTTCTATCCCAAAGGTAGCGGCGAAGGTGAATCGCGTTTTTAGGCAGAATCCCAACACCTCAGTGCGAGATATGACGGCTAGAGCAAGTACATCAAAATCTACTGTACAAAGTATAACGGAGAAAAGTAAGCTGAAGACATATAGAGTTCAAAATGTACCGGACCTTTCTTATGAAAAGCAGTTGATGGATTAGATGCGAGCCCGAAAATTGTATGAAAGGTACCGGACTAAATTTTATTGCTGCGTTATGGACGATGAAACTTACGTCAAAGCAGATTTTAAGCAGCTACTTGGGCACGAATATTATACGTCACCGAAGAAGGGGCATGTGCCTAGTAAATTCAAAGAAAACAAAATGTCGAAATTTCCGAAGCAATATATGGTTTGGCAGGCCATATGCATCTGCAGCCTCAGAAGCAGCTTCTTCGTTACGCAAGGCACAATCAATTCCAAAGTTTATATAGACGAGTGCCTCGAAAAACGTGTTCCACCATTTATTTCTACATATGAGGATACAGTGATGCTCTGGCCTGATTTAGCAACCTCTCATTACTCTAAAGCTACGATGGTACGGTATCAAAGTAAAAAGATCAATTTTGTATCAAAAATAGCAAATTCTTCAACTGCTCAGAGCTTCGCCCAATTGAGAGATATTGGGCTTAAATGAAAAGAGATCTTCGAAAGAGTGGTAAGACTGTAGAAAAATTACAAGACTTCAGATTTAAGTGGAAAAGATCGTACCGTACTCTCGATAAAACAACTGTGAAAAATTTAATAAAGGGCCTTAAGAAAAAAGTAAAATTTTTTTATAGAAATGAAAAAAATGTTAATTACTTTTTAGTTATTTATATTCTGACAGACGACATTGTTAAATATGAAAAAACTTACAGGAGCATGGAGAAAGGCTATGTAAAAGTTTTATAGTATTAAGGCTGTGGCAACACTGAATATCTATTGGTGACTGTGACAACTGGTAGCAGCCGAACAGCTGATGGTGACGTTTGGAATTAATTGAAACAGGGATTATTGTTCAATATACATATATCTTACTTTTATATCATTGTTCTTAAATATTAATAAACTAAAACACGATAACACTACTCGACAAATTTTTGCAAAATATTATTGCGGCAAATAAAATCCACATTCCTATACGAAAATTTTCCGCTGAATCCGAAAATCATAGTGGTTTTTCTGGATCAGGTCTGGTTTTCGAGATAAAGGGGAAAAACCAAAAACACGCACTGTCCCGGGAGGTAACGCCATATAGGCACGATTAAAAACGTTATTTTACATGATACTCATAACAAATTTTTTTGTTTTCTTAAAGAAGAGATCACGACAAAAATTTTGGAGTAATATATGTCACAACTAGTTTGGTCGCTACGGCTTAAAACAGGTCAACAAAAATGCAATTTTTTGCAATTTTTCAAAAAAATTTCATCTTTGGCATCTTATAACTCGAAAAATATCTTTAGAACTTAAAAAGTTAGCTATCCTATCTTGTAGTATGTTGAAATATAAAAATTTTAAATATGATATAATTATATTTTACCCTTTATCTCAAAAACCAGACCTGATCCAGCAAAACCACTATGATTTTCGGATTTAGGGGGAAATTTCCCTATAGGAATAGTGGTTTTTATTTGCCGCGATTTTTCTTGTCGAGTAGTGTAATCAATCTAAGATAGGGGACATTACAAAGGCAAAAACATATGCCTTTTCCTCATCACTTCGTGCCCAATCGCCATTACTATCCCTTATAGGAGGCTCGGTCTCAATAGGATTTCTAAATACGCGGCTAGACTTCCATAGAGACGATTTATTAGTTTTGTTTGGAGAAAGGTTTTGAATAAAACTATAATGGTGATTACTCTGTTCTCTAGAAAGAGCAGCTCTTATCTTCTTTTCGGCTTCCCTAAGTTTTATTTTTGATGCTGGGGACCTATATTTCTGCCATTCCCGTCTAAGCCTTCTCTTATCCGAAACTAATTTTTCTATTTCAGCATTAGTAGAAAATCGATCTTTTCTTCTACTAATAGAATTTTTAGGCGTAGAGTTATTTGCTGCTGTAGTTAAAATGGAATTTATGACCTCAACAGCATCATCAACATGCTCTTTGCATCCTATTGTATAATTTGTGTGGATATGTGTGCTTATGTATTTTTTGTAATTAATCCAGTTTGTATAAGGAGTTGTAAGGGTAAGTGGTACCTCTCTATGCTTGGGTTTTTCAAAAATTTGTATGATAACAGGGGAATGATCAGATGATAACTCAAAACTTGTACTGACAGAAATTAAATCTCTGCGAATACTCTTGGTGACGGCAAAATCGATTAGGTCAGGAATTTTGTTGCGGTCCGCTGGCCAATATGTAGGTTTTCCGGGAGAAGCAACATCCAGATTGCTATTTTTATTTATTGCGTTATACAGCTGATTACCTTTGGGATTATTAATGCGGGAGCCCCAGAAAATGTGTTTTGCGTTATAGTCACCGGCTGCTACAAATTTATCACCTAAAGTTTTAAAATAGTCCATAAACTGCGCCTCTGATACAGCAAAGCGGGGAGGACAGTAAACTGCAGATAAAGAAAGGTCTTTGCCATTACTTTGCAAGATAATTGAAGTAGCTTGTAGATAGTTTTGGGCATAAGCCCCTAAGCAAGAATGTTTAAGCCTTCTTCGAATTAGTATACCAGTACCGCCATGGACTTTTCCGTCTGGGTGATTGGTTTTATGGAATATATAGCCTGGAATAGTGAAGTTATATTTATTTGTTAAGTGGGTTTCGGATAGAAGCATTACATCTACATTAGCTATGGAATAGTGACATATGGAGATTATTAATATTTGTTTTTCAAAACGCTGGGACCATTTATTTTGTGAGGTTTGATAAAAAAATGCCTGAGCCAAAAAATTAAGTGGATTGGAAAAGGCTAAATGGCGTCTCATCAAGGTCAAAGTTACAAAATTTGCGAGATTTTCAGACAAATCAGCCCATAGCTGCTAAGGAGTAGCCCATAGAGCAGTAGGTCGTATGACCGACCCTCAATTATTTTTCATGGCCAACATTTTTTCAAACATACTTATCCCCTCTCTCCACCCCTTTGGGAGGTTTCCATACAAAAGGGATGTTTTTATGAAATTTACTCCCAACGTTCCCAATGCTACCAGGGTGCCCCTAGAAGATTCAAGTATATGCCCAACCCCCGTGTCCTAAGCGGATTCCTTTGTATCACCGACCCACATAAATTTTTTCATCCCCAACTTTTTTTTCCACATATGTAGTTACCCCTGTCAACATGCAAAAATTACATTCTAACATAAGTGCAACACTAGTTTACACTCAAAATGTTCCATTGATAAGAAGTTACTTTTGCTATGTAGTTTTTCCTGCTGAGTTCGGAAATAAAAATAAAAATTTTTTGAATGACACAGTTTTCGAGATATTGTGGTTTTTTCATTTTTTCGACCTTCGTTCACTTTAAAATTCATATCTTCAGCTATAAATGTCCAATTCCATCGTGCTTAGCACCAAATTAAAGGTATTAAAATGACAAATAAACGTGTATAATTACATATTCTATTGAGTGAGCGGTGCACAAGGTATCGATGAAAACAGGCCAGATTTAAAAAAAAATCAAATTATACATTTGATTCTATGGCCACCGAAATATAGAAATAATATAAACAAAAATAATTATGCTTCATGCTCGTAGAGCTGATACATTTACGCAAAAATAAAGATATACCAAAAGCAAATCGACCATAAAATGACAACGTTAGAAACGATTGAATGAGGGAACCCAACGTTATATTTTCTGAATATATTAATTTTTTCGACAATTTGTTGAGAACAATCGATACAAAAAACTTTTCATCGGATCCTACTAATTTTGATTC
Organism: Meiosimyza platycephala; assembly: GCA_963662105.1. Taxonomy (NCBI): domain Eukaryota; kingdom Metazoa; phylum Arthropoda; class Insecta; order Diptera; family Lauxaniidae; genus Meiosimyza; species Meiosimyza platycephala. The sequence goes on along the minus strand of OY759211.1, from coordinate 51,907,724 downwards.
ATTGACGCCAGCTCATTTCTTAATTGGAGAGCCGACCAATTGCATCCAAGAAGAAACTCTTTTGAACACCAATATTAATCGTCTAACAAGATGGAAAGTAATTGAAAAAATGAAGCAACATTTTTGGAAACGTTGGTATGGTGAATACCTTAATCGCTTGCAAGCGCGCCCTAAGTCGCTGCAGGCTAAGCCTGACGCAAACGTAGGAGATTTAGTCCTTATAGCTGATGAGCGCTGTGCTCCCGGTCAGTGGTCCTTGGGACGTATCCAAGAAGTACATCCTGGCAGCGATGGCAGAGTTCGAGTTGTCACCATTCTAACTAAATCTAAACTTTTAAAAAGACCTATAACTAAAATTTCTTTTCTTCCTGTAGATAGCCCTATTTGTGATGAAGGCAAAAATAATTTATCTACAACATCTTATGTTTCTGATAAAGGGATGGAGCCCGTTCCTGAAATTCGCTGTGAGTCGAAGCATAGCGGAGTCTAAATGACTCAACTAAATCACTTCCAACGTTGGGCCGCCCTAACTTATCACCTGGATCAAGAACCGTTGTTCTTAGGGGGGAGTATGTTGGAGGAAATTTGAACTTTTATATAAACTTTATTATAATTATTTTTATAATACTTTACTATTATAATTTTACGTTAGTAATACTTATTCTGTAAATATTATGAACTAGTTATTACTTATGAATATATATGTTAAGACTATAGATTTATTACTTAAACTTATATTTATAACTTAAACATAAAGTTATTTCTTAGCCTATACTAATTTCGTACACTGTAATAAGATTCATTTTATTAAATGTACAACATCAACATAACATGAACTAAAATTATTTGAGCGTAATTTTAGTACATGCATTACAATGCTATAGCTTGCTCAAAACCAGTTATGAACGATTGTTGCATTGCAATCGTCGGTCTGCAGAAATTTGATTCTGCTTAGCAAAGTCACTTTGAGAATAACAAGCAACAGCAGAGGTAATAATTTTCTAATTAGAATATCTAACCAAATTTTTATTTTTATTTGTCTTTAGCTTTGTATGAACATACATACCTACCCATTGTAAGATTTCGAAATTCTTTATAATTTGTCTAAAAATATAAGACTTTTGAATTTGTGAACTTTCAATTAAAATACTTCTTTTTCATTTCATTTAACTTTACATAACTTTGCTTTTCGTGTTGTTAGTATCAAATACAGATTTTGATAAATTACAACATGAAGAAATTATGCAAAAATTGGAGTGACTATAAGCATAATAATGTAGTAGTAGAAAATAATAATAACTCTTACGTTAAAGCTAAATTAAGAAAGATTCAGGAGTATTCTAATAATAAGTTAGAATGTGAAAAATTGTATTCAAAATTTAATGAATTGATTGCAGAGTATGAAAAATTATTACAAAAAGTAGAAGAAATTTAAATAATAATAAATAAAAAAAAAAAGTAAAAAAAAAGATAAAAGGAAAAGTAATTACTATATAATGACAGTCACATATAAAAAGATAAACAGTTGTTATTCATATGTCATTAGAAAAGGACTAAGGAATCCATTCATTATATAAAAATTTAATTGAATTTATAGAACTAATCGATAATGGATAAAAAACCTAATTTTAAGGAAACTTGGTACAAAAAACACCTACATGCAGTTGTGCAAATACCAAAGAAAAACGAAGAGACTAAAAGTACATCTAAAAGCACAAATATAAAATATGAGAAATTTAAGTGAAATTTGAGAAATAAATAATAAAATAGTAAAAAAATAAAAAAAAAGTAAAAAATAATTTGCTCCATCCTCTGCCAACGTTTTGTTCCATCTTCTGCTGCGCTTTGACTTGCATAGCCTTATAATTGTTTATGCTACTTGAGAACCTTTTTTTGTTTACATCAAGTAAAACCTAAACACACAAATGCTGAAGCTGGGAGTTCAAGCCTATTCATGTTTGGCTCGTGATCAGCATAAACCTTTGAGTAGAGTAAAGGAGATTTGACTTGAGTAGCCTTATAATTGTTTATGCTACTTGAGAACTTTTTTTGTTTACATCAAGTAAAACCTAAACACACAAATGCTGAAGCTGGGAGTGCAAGCTTATTCATGTTGGCTCATGATCAGCATAAACATTTGCTCCACTCTCTGCCGACGTTTGTTTCCATCCTCACGTTGCTCCATCCTCTGCTGCGCAGTCCCAGACTTTCTCCTTTGCTCCATCCTCTGCCAACGTTTTGTTCCATCCTCTGCCGACGTTTGTTTCCATCCTCACGTTGCTCCATCCTCTGCTGCGCAGTCCCAGACTTTCTCGTTTGCTCCATCTTCTGCCGATGTTGCTCCACTCTCTGCCGGCGTTTGTTCCACTCTCTGCCGGCGTTTTTTCCATCCTCTGCTGCGCAGTCCCAGACTTTCTCGTTTGCTCCACTTTCTGCCGGCGTTTTCTCCATCCTCTGCTGCGCAGTCCCAGACTTTCTTGTTTGCTCCACCCTCTGCCGGCGTTTGCTCCACTCTCTGCCGGCGTTTGCTCCACCCTCTGCCGGCGTTTGCTCCACCCTCTGCCGGCGTCTTCTCCATCCTCTGCTGCGCTGTCCCAGAAGTTACAAATCCGCACTACTAAATAAGAATAAGATAAAAAAATTTCTTTGACAATGAAATCTATTTAATTATTAAAAAATCGAGGATTTCGTTGAAGAATAGGTACATTTTTTATTATCATATTATGTAGAAGAATTAAATTTAGAATTTAATGTTCGCTCAGTTTTATATTTAGGATACATTTCTTGTATAACTTTAATGGCTCGATCTGCGAATATATTAGATCGCTTTAAATTTAAAATGGCAGGATCTTCCTTAATCCAGTGTTTGAGTAAACATTTATGAGGACTTTTGTAGGGCTTGACTTATATTTCCAAATTTTTAAAACCGGTGGTTTGAAAACAATGATCAGAGAACTACACGCCATGCCAAGTACTCCATATAAATTTACAAATCGGCCAAAGTTTTATCCGGGGATGAGTATGAACGTTAAAATCGCAATAGCCCTAGAATTCCAGCAAGCATTGTTGACCGCTGGTATAGCTCTAAACTTTATATAGGGAAATCTTTAATTTTTTTCATAAAACTTAAAAATTTGTCAAAGCTCATATAAATAGTGCATATCATCACGCCACTTGACGCATTTAATTTTCAATTTTTCATCGTTTTGAATGAAGTTCTGTTTAAGGTACCGAAAAGATATCATATGAAATATTTGGTGATGTTGATTTTCCGACAAGTAACTCATTCATAACATGTTTCAAAATTAAATCTAAACGTGATGCTGACAACCAACATATTGCAGTGGAGAGAAAGCTTTTGATTTAAAAAGATCTTGCAGCAACTTTACAAATCCATTTTTTCTTCCACTAATAACATTTGTTGTATCACATTGAGTTCCAAAGCTGAAATTCTTCAAAAATTTCCTTATGTTCTTTAATTGTTACTGCTGCCTTTGTTGAATCTGAACTCTTTTTTTATTTTTTTTTTTCAATATTCGCCAATGCATTATACCTGCTTATTATAACCGTCTGCTTTGGAATTTTGCACATTTTGCTTGAATATTTTTAATTTTACCGATTTCTCGTCTTTTAGTTTTACTTTTTTCAAAATGGGTGAGACTATTTTTCCATACCTTAACATTTCTTATATATAATTATAATTAGGTACAGAATACGAGAAAAAGAAACTGAAAACAAAACAAAGCAAAAAGTTATATTCGTAAAGAAACGCCTTCTTGTTTTTTATTAGGAAAATATTTGAAATTTGACTGCAAAGTGTTTTTTTGGGTGCCATGTCATAACCCCAATGGTCATAATGCCCAAAAAATTTTGGGCGTTATATCCACCTAAAAAACGGTCATAGTCCCCAAAAAAATTTTGGGGATTATGACCACTCATAACGATGGACCCATGGGTGTTATGACCACATTCGTTTTGCTTGAAAATACAAAAGTTGGCGGCCTTCGGACAAGGATTACATCCTCGCATATGTCCAACAACGCTTCTACATAAAAGTTAGGGTACGGCCGCAGCTCAGGATTTAAAACTCCCAAAAATCCGACACCGGCTTCGCGGCGGCCTTCGGCATCGCTACCCACAGTAATTCTAAATAGAAGTTAGTATATTATGCGAAATTTTTTTTTGAAAATTCGTTTATTTTTTTATAAGCACCCAAAATTATTTGGCCTTATGTCCTCATGTTTTTGGGGATTATGTCCGTTCTTACAAGTGGTCATAGTCCCCAAAAAAAAATGGGGATTATGACCGAAAAAAGAACGGACGTAATGCCCAAAATCATTTTGGGTATTATGACCATTGGGGTTATGACCGGGGGCGCTGCATCGTAGCGCCCAAAATCATAACGCTCAAATCCCATTAAGACATAACGCCCAAAATGTGGCAAAAGGCCCAAATCTTAGGAAAATTTATGACGTAACGCCCAAATGAAAACAAAAAAAAATAATCGAAAAATGACATAACGTTGTTGGCAAATTTGGGCCCTATGACTTTCAATTTGGGCGCTATGACTAAAAATTTGGGCATTATGCCATTTTGTCTTAAAACTGATATGACATTCCTTAGAGTGTGAAAAAACATTTTATGCTTCTTTGATCTATCATTTTTGCTTGTTGCTATATATTAAAAGAAATTACAGTTTTAAAAACAGCTAATTCCGTTTAGTTTTGCATTTTAATGACGAAAAATAGCATCTTGCTTGGTAAACAATAGGTAAAATTTTTTGTTTGTTGAGCGTGGTGCTAAGCTGTGATTGCTATTGAAAATGAATTTTGAGACATTTGGGTGCTTAAGTGGAAAAAGATTTTGTTCAAATTTGATTTATTTAATTAATGAAAAGCAGTTAAAGTCCAACAACAATAACTTTTATGAGAAATTACAGTGACTAGCGAACTAGGTGTCGGATATATTATACCGGCCCGGGCCGCTTCGCCGCGGATCAGTCTATAATATATCCAACGCCTAATTCGCTAGCCACTGTAATTTCTCATAAAAGTAGGAGTAAGTGGGTCCAACAATAACAACTTTTATGAGAAATTACAGTGGCTAGCGAACTAGGTGTTGGATATATTATAGACTGATCCGCGGTGAACCGGCCCGGGCCACTTCGCTGCGGATCAGTCTATAATATATCCAACACCTAGTTCGCTAGCCACTGTAATTTCTCATAAAAGTTGTTATTGTTGGACCCACTTACTCCTACTTTTATGAGAAATTACAGTGGCTAGCGAATTAGGTGTTGGATATATTATAGACACCTAGTTCGCTAGCCACTGTAATTTCTCATAAGAGTAGGAGTAAGTGGGCGGCCTACGGCCGCAGCTCAGGATTTAAAACTCCCAAAAATCCGACACCGGCTTCGCGGCGGCCTTCGGTCGCGGATCAGTCTATAATATATTCAACACCTGGTTCGTTAGCCACAGTAATTTTACATAAGAGTAAGGGTAAGTGGGCGGCCTACGGCCGCTACTCAGGATTTAAAACTCCCAAAAATCCGACATCGGCTTCGCGGCGGCCTTCGGCCGCGGATCAGCCTATAATATATCTAACACCAGCTCCGTTGGCCATAGCAAAATTCCAAAACTTTTTTCATTTGGGCAATATGCCCACTTATTTGGGTGTTATGAAACTTTTTCCCAAAGTTTTGGGCACTATGACTATTGTTGGGCGTAATGACATTACTTCATTTGGGCATTGTGACAAAACCATGGCCGGCGTAATACCCAAAAAAGTCATAGAGCCCAAAGTTTAAATCGAAAATGTCACAATGCCCAAATAATTCCGCAACAACAATTTATATGGAAAATGTTTGGGCGTTATGTCGCAATGGGATTTGGGCGTTATGATTTTGGGCGCTACAATGCAGCGCCATGACCGGGTACCGTTTTTTTGATTTATGCGGGAGTTTTTTATGTAATTAAAAAAACTATTGTTACATTTCGGCTATTTGTTCGCAACATGTTTGGCCATGTAAAATTTAATTTGCGAAATATTGTTAAAAGTCCCCCCCCCTAATGCGCATTACATATTTGTGCATCTCTATATTCAAAAATTAACTGTCGAAATTATGAGAAAAATTCACTTTGATTTTTGGATTGAAGCCATTTTGAAACGTGAGAGTAAATCGATTTTCAATTGGCTGTCATCCTATTTGCTTTTTTTTTGGCATTCATAACATTTCAATTGACCGTTCACCAAAGTTAAGCGCAAAACACTGACGCTAACCTGCAACACCAATTACGATGTGCAAATACCCAAATTGAGATCGATTTGCAAAAGTTAAATAAAAGAGTGGAGAAACAAGTATCACACTAGCAAAATAAGAATTAATTAATTTAATTTTTTTATATTTCATTTATAAGAAATATAATAAACACAATAATAACTCATGTTTCAGTTTTGCACTCCAATAAAATTTCTATAGTACATATATCTAAATCTTATATGGGATATATAATTTTATATGTGGCCCGCGGAGTTGTGATACATTTCCAAAGTGGCCTGCAAGATCATTTGGGTTGGCCACCCTTGCGGATATACTTTATCTGCATCAACTTGTAACTGGGTCTCTTGCTGCACTAGAGCTTCTTAATTATATTCACTTAAACACTAATCGCAGGAGTAATCGTAACTCTTATCAATTATTTTACCAACCTGTCAGTGGAACTAATTATATGGCTACAGCTCCTTTTAATCGCATGACTACTCTTATTAATAATTGCGATGTATATGATATTAGCTAGTCAAAAAGTCAACTCAAGCTTAGATTGAAAAATAACTATAGTTAATTTTGTAGCTTAATGGTTGTTGGTCTTTATGTTTGTGTTGTCCGAGCCCCAGAGCATGATGGGTAAATTTTTTCTAACATTTATGCCTTGGACCATATTAATAAATTCATACAATTACATTCATGCAACTGTATGTTTATATACATATGATCTGGGTGGGTATGTTGAGAAAATGAGATAAAGCAAAAAAAAAATATAACAAATTAATTGCATGTATAATTTTTTTCATTTCCCTAAAATATATAAGCTTTTTACTTGGTTCAAAGCTTCAAGCTAAATTGCTAAGAAAGCTAATAGCTGTAGCTAAATTCTATTATTATAATTATAAAAAAAAGCAAACGAGACAAAAGTGCGATAGTTGATAATTAACTATTACTATCACCTTACAGAATAATATTACTGTTTCCTAGATTACATATGAAATAATTGTAAGAAAAATGTTAAAATAAAAATTAATAAAATTGAAAAGCAGCCAATTCATTCATGACGACCGCCTTAGGATAATATTTCGCTACTTGCACAAAATTTTAAATTATACACCAAAAGCTGTTTGCAGGATTATATATATAATTGTCAATTACCTTGCATATTCTTGTGGAAAAGGGCTTGAATACCAAGACTGAATTTCCCAAGTACCGAACTCTATAAAGGCTGGGCATCTTTCTTCGGACGATTCAGGTTTTGTGTTTAAGTTAAAGATGTGTTGAGTAGCAGATTGTACTTGTGAGCTTAAGCTTTTACTGTGTGAAAGCATTTCCACAGCTTTGTCTCTGATATCTGAATATAACCTATTGTCCTCAATTTTCAGTCCACAAGAAAAATGCTGCCTATCTAATATATAAGAAGAAATATTTGTATAAAAAAATTTACAAAGTGAATTTAATAAATTAATAGCCACATAATATATATACGTGTGTGTAGTGTCTTACATTTACACTACATAATACACTTGCCAAAAAATTACTTCAAATTTAAACATTCTTTTGAATTTTAAAAAAAAATTTTATTTTAATTTTTAAGTCATATTATTTTCATAAAATTTTTATTCAATTTCAAGAAATAAAAAAATGTTAAAAGAAAATTTTATTAAATGAACATTAAAAAGATAATTTAATACAAAAATAAGTACACCACATTGAAGTTACTAACACTAAATCTAAAATTAAGACGTGACCCACCATTTATTTTTTAATTGCGCTAACCTTTTAACAAAATACTGTTTACTTATTGACTTAAAACACAAACGTCTGATTGACCCACTCACTAAACTATCCATAAACACCATTTCAGCATACACAGAAACAATCAATAACATAACATAACAATAACACAAACTTAAGACTTTAATAAATTCCGCAGTAAGAATTACTCTTGGTGCATTCCGATCCACACCTGTAAATAATCTTTTATATGAAGCAAATATTTTACCAATAGAACTACAAAGAGACCTAACCACAGCAAAACTTTCTAATTCACAAATCCAAAAAAATTCCAAAAATCAGGTCAGCAATATACATGGCCATACAAAAATCAATTGCCCTGAATATTCCGTTTTTATCTTTCTCATCCACCCTGGAGCTTAAGTCCGGACTCTTGCAATACATGATTGCATAAGTTAATTAAAAACAATACTCCGTTTGAAGTCTTTCATTCACGATTCTCAGAAATTAAAGATACCCTGAAAACCCATACATTTATTTTCACAGACGGCTCAAAGCGAAATAATATAGTTAGCTACAGCATTACTATACAAAACAAAATTATAAAAATCGGTTCGGCAGCAAGTACCGTACAAGCAACTTCTCTTGAGAACAATTCTTTTTTTTTTAATGTTTCGATACTTCGAAAATCATTTGAGAATATCTCAAGATTACAATATGGCACTACGAAAATTGAAAAAAAATTATCATTAACATTAAACATTAATTTATAACCATGTACCTGAAACCCCTCTCAAAACTAAATTTTATAGAATTCAGAGAACTTTTACAAAAAAAATGACGTCATATTGGGTGCGCCATTTTGAATTTTAAAAAACTGAAAAAAGATTCGAAATAAGCACTCTCGAAAATCCCTATCTACCCCCTCGATACTTGAAATTATATATGAAATTTATATTGCGTGCATAAAAAAGTCAGTTTTTTATGAATAAAAAACGAACCGCTGGACCGATTTTTTCCACACTCCTTTCAGATCTAAGTCATGACGTGGCGTATCGATTGATATGGTCATCAAAAAATTCTGTCCGGTAGTTATTGAGGAAACGAAAGCCAAAATATGTCTACATACGTACGTACATACATACATACGTACACACACACACACAGACATCACTCTAAAAATACTTGTAAACGATTGTCGAGGTCTTGAAACGTAAAGAAAACACAAAATTACCTATTTCGATTTTCGGACCTATTATAATAACTTCTCAAGAGAAGTTAAAAATAACAACTCTACCTTCATATAGCTCCGTTTTCTCTGCAGAAATTATTGCTTTACATGATGCAGTCATCTATGCCAAAAATAATAGCGGTAACTTTGCAATATGTTCCGACTCCCTTTCAGCTATTGATTCAATTTTAAACCTGACAAATAACCACTTTTACTCAACCCAAATTAGAAACTTTTTGATAGATAATTACCCCAAGATCACTCTGATAAGGATTCCAGGCCACTCAAGTATTTCTGGTAACGATTTTGCAGATCAGGCAGCAAAATATGCAACTACAGCTCCATTAATAATGTCAACAATTTCAACTTTGCAGATATTAAAAAATTTATAAACTTCTACTTCACAAACAAACAGATATCGACATTTAACTCCTCCTCTAACTGGTACCAATCTGTCAACTCAAACAAATTAACGATTAATGATTTTCTAAAAACAATGTCGTTGAAAAGATTAGATATAGTAAAATTTGAAAGAATTCGACTTGGTCATTCTAAGCTTACCCACAGTTTTTTGATGAAAACTAATATAACATTACCCTGTTCATGTCCAATTCTTCCTCATAACTACCTTACCCATATACTCACCAACTGCTCCAACATGCAAAAATAAATAGTTCATTATTGTAAATCTATCAAAAAAAAAAAATGTAAAAAATAATTATTGTGAGTGGGACACTTACCGATTTCGAGCGATGACAAGGTGCAGAAACGTTTTGAAATATGACTTTTCTACGTGCTCGCTTAGTCGGTCGATGCTAGGTAAAACGCCGTTTTTTATGATATCAATATAAGCTGCGGAGCTCACATAACCTTCCGGAAGAAGAATCTCTCCCACCTCACATCTTGTTATTGCCCCAATTTGACCAAAGCAAAAGTCATATTTCAAGACGATTCTGCACCTTGTCATCGCTCGAAATCGGTAAGTGTCCCACTCACAATAATTATTTTTTACATTTTTTTTTGATAGATTTACAATAGTTAATGAACTATTTATTTTTGCATAGGTAACGGAATATAAGGACTTTTTGGGAATTGAGTCAGTCCATGGCCCTTTAGCAGCCCCGACCTCAATCCCTTTGTGAATGTTTGGGCCATTTTAAAACGCAAAGTGCGCCATCAAAACCCTAATAATATTCCAAAGTTAAAGGAAATAATTGAATCTACTTGATACAACGATATTTTAATGAAAATAATACGGAAACTCTATGAGAGCATGCCTTCTCGAATGGAAATCGTCATCAAGGCAAAAATAGGTCCTACGCGGTATTAAAATCAATTTTACCGTATTATTTAAAATAATTAAATAATAAATAATTAAAGAATATGTGAGAAATTAAAAATGCGTAAAAAAACTACAAAAACAATGTATTTTTTCATATAAATAAGTTGTAATTTCTGATTATAAAACTAGCAATTATGTGTTTATTTGGAAAAGGTTCCTAGAATTTATTATTGTTAGGTGAACAGTTTTGAAAATACTCAAAACTTGTCCCTAGCAACAGTATCTAACAAACTTAAAACCGTTAAACAAGAGTAGATATTATTTTACGCATCAAAATTTAAAACTTCTTGCAAAATTCAAATCGGCGTTTTTTTTGACCGTGAGTGTATATGTTTTTCTCGGAGGGATTTGCAATTAGAAGGAATGGGTCTCTGTTTTTGAATATAAGTTGTCTAGGGAAATTAAAAGTGGGGCAGTTGGTGAGTATATGGTTAAGGTAGTTATGAGGAAGAATTGGACATGAACAGGGTAATGTTATATTAGTTTTCATCAAAAAACTGTGGGTAAGCTTAGAATGACCAAGTCGAATTCTTTCAAATTTTACTATATCTAATCTTTTCAACGACATTGTTTTTAGAAAATCATTAATCGTTAATTTGTTTGAGTTGACAGATTGGTACCAGTTAGAGGAGGAGTTAAATATCGATATCTGTTTGTTTGTGAAGTAGAAGTTTATAAATGTATGCCAAATGATAAAGCTTGAAGAGCCTAAATATAATATATAGGGTTGCTTTGCCGAATCCAGTCCCAAACATGGGTTGCCACCTGTTTTTTGGATCAAGATTTTTAAGAAAAATGTTTATGGTTCAAGATTTCAGCTCGATATGCACGTCAAATGATAGATCTTGATGAGCCTTAAAAAAAATATTTCGAGTAATCTTGTCGAATCCCGTCCCAAATGTGGGTTGCCACCTGTTTTTTGGGCAGACTTTTTTTGGAAGAAAGTTTTTGGTTTAGGCAAGCTATCTTGCCTTTGACTCCTGATTGCCTTTGCCGCATGTCTGATTCTGTAAATATTTTAATACTTAGCCAAATGAATCGAAACTTTCAGGAATTATTTATTATTATTTATCAAAGAAAATGCAAAATGTAACATTTCAAACAAAATTTGTTTTTTTAATTAAACAAGTTATTGTAAGGATACCCATATTTTCTCAGTTTTGCACGTTTCGCGAATTGCATTAAAAGCTGCAATTGTTCAGTATTTGGTCCATGTTCCTATATGACATGAAGCACACCATCAAAATAGTTAAAGAATGGCTGCCTTTGCTAAAATTTAAGGTAGTAAACTAACCGGGGCAAAGTCCTGATCTCAATCCAATTAAGAATTTGCGTGCAATAATCAAAAGACGATTGGAGATATAAGAGATAGCACCTGAAAACCTAAACAAGTTATGGTGTCGCGTCCAAGCTAAATGGAACAAAAATACCTAGCAAAATTATTGAAAAGCTTGTAGAAAATATGCCTAATCGCATTATAACCGTCATAAAAAATATAGGAATATGGACTAAATGCTGAACAATTGCAGCTTTTAATACAATTCGCGAAACGTGTTCATGTGCATCATGTTTTTTCAACACAAATTCGACATAAAATTTTTTTTTGTATATTTTTTGTACTGTTTTTTGCAATCAATCCTTAGAATGTATCTACTAAATTCCCGACATAACTTTGGAAAACATGATACAATTCATACAATTAGACTGATGCGCGCCTTAATGGAAAACTCATCAGCGCGTCATCAGTAAAAATATCGTAGTTTCCAAAGTTATGGCGGGAATTTCGATATGAAAGCACATGCATCCTTACGATTGATTGAGGAATAACATGTAAATAAATCAAAAAAAAAAAACAAAATGTGTTATATTGAAAATATTTTGAGAAATTTTTTTTTAATGTTTAAGCAAATTTATTAAAATTTTTTTTATAAAGTTATAGTATTTCTAAACAAAAATGATTAAATGCTCCTTCATCCTATCTCCTCTAGTTTCTGAGATATTTGGATTCAAAAAATGTTCAAAAACGTCAAAAGATACAAAGTATGCGTTTAATAAAAGAATGACCGATATCTATCTGTTGGCGCAAGTATTGCTTCTGCCCTTTTTGAAGTAGTTAGCATCACTTGTATTTTTTGTACTCTTCTTTTTTTGTAGTAAGTTAGTAATAAAGAACGATTGTCAAAACGAACACGCGCCTAATAATTTTGTATTAAAACATAGTGGTTAATTTCATTTAATTTGGTCGGAATTCGCTTTTTACCCTGCCAGCACGGCATCATTTTGGTCCTTCAAACCGGAGAATCGTTTTTTATTACCACAAATATTTCAAGTTTTTTTCGCTTTCGTTGTCGGTTCAAACCACATTGTCTTCGTTTTTAACCTCAATTTTTGTCAATTGTATTAAGCATCTCCGCGAATCTCCGCGAAATCAAATAGCCAGCACCTTTGTTGAGTGCTTTTCATATAAGAGTTTAATTGATTTCCCCTCGCAAAAAATACTTAAATTATGACAAATTGTGTCAAAACGCGCGACTCTGCTCAGAACTCAATAAAAAGATATTTAAATGCAAGCAAACTTGAAAAAGATTTATCGTCTGATAGTAACCTTGTTCAGAGCTATTTAAAGCTTTTAAATGAACAGTGGGTGCGTTTCAACGAAGCACAAGACGAGGTGGAGGTTTCTTGCGGTCAAGAGACACAGGGTAGCGAGGAGCAGGAACGCGTACAAGCAGAAACATGGTACATAGAAGCGTTAGCTAATTTAAATAGTTTTGCTAATAGTTTTCCGCAACCACCGACACACAACAACAACACGCAAGTGCATATTCCTATCTCGCAAGCATCTGCATTCATTCAACTTCCTAAAATGTAGTTGCCACTATTTGAGGGTGAGCCAACAGAATGGATTTCATTTCATGATGCTTTTGTATCATTGGTCGACGGAAATAACACTTTGTCAGGTGCACAAAAAATGCATTACCTTCGTTGCAGTCTGCGGGGTGAAGCCCTGCATGTTATAAACAGTTTCACGGTTAGCGATGCAAATTATGCTGAGGCATGGGGCCTCCTTAAGTCCCGTTACAAAGCGATGCGAGTCATAGTAGAGCATCATTTTCGTTCAATTTATGGGATAGGCCAAGCGTCTAGTGACTCTGCTTATGACATAAAACATGTTTTGGATACAATTTTGCAACATGTTAGAGCGTTAAAGGCATTGAATCGTCCAGTGCAATTTTGGGATGATTGGCTGGTGCACGTGGTGGTATCAAAATTAGCATTTGAGACTAGAAAACAATGGGAACTATCGCTAACAGATGACGGCTTGCCAACTTTTGAGCAGTTGCAAACATTTTTAGAGACACGCTGTCGCTCTCTATGTATGTTGTCGTCTATTCCTTCCGCTCAATCTAGTATAAAATCCACGCCTAGAAAAGTTCCAAAAGCCTCAAATGTTTTACATGCTAATGCAACGTCCACGCACGTCTTTAACAACATACGCGATCATGAACAATGCTTGTTCTGCAATGATAACCAAAAAATTTACGCTTGCAATAAATTTATTAAACTTGACGCATTCGCTAAGGTAAAATTTATTAAGCAAAAAAACGCATGCTTAAATTGTCTTAGCAAAATACATCCCGCATCAAAGTGTCGTAGCGCTTCCACATGTCGAATATGTCGAATGCGCCATCACACTATGTTACACAACGCATTTTCCAACGCAACATCAAACTGTCACGCTCCAAACGCTTCTCTTGAATCTCTGCCGAACAATTCAAATAACGCACCCTTGGCTTCCTCAAACGCAATTATTCCTACGCCCTCAACGCTACCTGCTTCAGCAAACGCAATTATTCCTACGCCCTCAACGCTACCTGCTTCAGCAATCGCAATAATTCCAGCTTGCCACGCATCGCCCGCAACAACCGCTGAAATTAATGGGAGGGTGTCTTCGCCAAGCACCACTGCCGAAGGCGCTATATTACTAGCCACCGCTTTAGCACGCATTCAAGATGCAGCAGGGCGCTGGCAACCCGTACGCGTCTTACTTGACAATGGTTCACACGCTACATTTGTGACTGAATCCTGTGTTCAACGTCTCCGCTTGCCCCGCTCCTCTTCATCGATGCACATCTCTGGAATTGGATCTTCAACAGGACTTAAAACTCGTGACGAAGTTACTCTAAATATTTCTTCACTCTACGCAGAGCAGAGCTATACTATAAATGCTCAAATTCTCTCCAAAATTACTAACGAGTTGCCAACCACTAAGTTACAAAAATTCGAATGGCCGCACATACAAGATTTGCCGCTGGCTGACCCACATTTTGACGCACCTGGTCTTATCGAAATTCTTCTTGGCATGGACGAAATGGAAAAGTTTATCTCAACAAACATACGAAAAGGTACGCCTGGTACACCTATAGCGCAAGAGACTACATTAGGTTGGGTCTTGTTCGGCCGCGCCGGCCATGTAGATAAGACTTCTAGTGTGCAAGTCTTGCATTGCGATATAAAGTTAGTACACTTAGTAAGTAAATTTTGGGATCTCGAGGAGCTGCCACCAAAGAAGCATTTGACCGCTGAAGAGTCTTATTGTGAGGACCTTTTCAACAGAACGCACAAACGCGCTCCTGATGGTCGTTTTATTGTCTGACTCCCTATTAAGAATGTGACTCTAGGCGAAACAAGGAGTGCCGCGGTACGCAGTCTTCTACGCATGAAAAAGCGACTTGCAGCTGATGATGATTTACGCTCGCAATACAACGCATTTATGAACGAATTAATTGATATGCGTCACATGGAGTCAGTATCAAATGTTCCTGAACGCCACTTTTATATGCCCCATCATGCTGTTGTGAAAGAAACGAGCACTACTACAAAGTTGAGGGTAGTATTCAACGCGTCCGCTAAGTCTTCAACAGGAAACTCTCTCAACGACGCATTGATGGTAGGCCCACAGTTGCAACGTGATCTTTTTTCTGTACTTATGCGCTTTAGATCGCATCGATATGCAATGACTGCTGACGTGCAAAAAATGTATCGGCAAGTGTATGTAGCCTCGGATCAAGTCGACTATCAGCGCATTGTATGGCGTGCAAATCCATCTCATCCTGTTTAAGATTACCGAATGCTACGCGTCACTTATTGCGTAGCTTCAGCTTCGCATCTCGCCGTAAAATCATTACAACAAACCGCGTTCACGGATGATGAAACATCAAAAGATGCTGCTTCAGCCATTTTAAATGATTTTTACATGGAAAGTCTTTACTCAGTGATCTCCAAAGTAAAATTAACACGCTTTTATCCGGTGGCGGGTTCGAGCTCAGAAAGTGGGCTACATATTGCAAACAACTTTATGCTAGCCTGCCACACCGCTCGCAAAATATTTCGCAGTTTCCAGCTGCTGATGAAGAAGTTCGTGCATTGGGACTCTTTTGGAATACGGAGCTCGACTATTTAACATTCACGGTATGTATTGAACCTTCACCTACAGTTTTGACAAAAAGAGCGTTCCTATCAGAAGCCAGTAAGCTGTTTGATCCGCTGGGTTTTATAGCCCCGTGTACCATAAAATCGAAAATTTGGTTCCAACAAATCTGGCGTACAAATATTGACTGGGACGAAGCTGTACCGCACAACATAGCCAGTGAATGGCTCGCACATCGTGAAGATTTAAAATCGCTGTCTTCTTTGAGGCTCAACCGTTGGCTTGGTATTGGGCAAAAATGTTCGCTTGCTGAACTTCATGTCTTCGCCGACGCCTCTGAGCGCGCTTACGCAGCAGTCATCTATGCTCGCACTTTTGATTCGGCTGAAAACGTAAATGTTGCCTTCGTCACTGTAAAGACAAAGGTAGCACCGCTTAAAACAACTTCGCTACCTCGACTTGAGCTATGCGCCGCTCATCTCGCCGCAAAACTCATAAGATCCGTTATTTCTTGTCTAGATAATTCCGCCTTTCAGCTCTACGCTTGGTCCGACTCAACGGTCACTCTTGCCTGGTTGCAGAGCCACCCAAGTCGTTGGTCAACATTTGTCGCTAATCGCGTAGCCGACATCCAAGTAGTGATACCCGCTGAGTGTTGGAATCACGTTCGCTCTGAGGATAACCCTGCGGATTGTGCATCACGAGGTACGTCTCCTACACAGCTGCTACAACATCAATTATGGTGGCAAGGGCCGAAATGGCTGAGTGACGCTGCCATAGTTTTCAAAAATAACAACTTCAAGCATGTAAACGATTTAGAGCTATCCTCGAAGAATGTGAAAGTTCATGTCGCACGCACTGAAGAATGCTGGGAGCTGTTGCAACGATATTCCTCTTACGGAAAGTTGAAAAGAGTCACTGCTTATCTGCTGCGTTTTATTAACAACATACGTGCAAAGCTCTCAAAAACACCCACCAAAGTTACATCGCTAAATTTTGAGGAGCTATCAGCTGCTGAAATTTCTTTAGTTAAGTATATGCAAAACTTTGCTTTTTCTAATGAAATTACTCTTTGCGGACAAGGTAAATTGCTACCGCTATGAAGTAGTTCATTTCGTCTGCAGCCTTTTTTGGATGAGCACCAGCTGCTCCGCGTGGGTGGTCGCATATCACGCTCTAAGATGTCCATTGACCGAAAACACCCCCTGTTGTTGCCAAAAAATTCACCGCTTGCTAGAATAATCATTGCCGAAATTCATCGCATCACTTTGCACGGAGGGCCTCAAGTCATGCAATCTGTCCTACATCGGCGGTTTTGGGTCTTAGGTTCTAGAAATCTTGTGAGAAAGATATATCGCAATTGCGTCAAGTGTAAGCTACTAAATCGCACACCATGTCAACAAAATATGGCCGACTTGCCATTGAACCGCACTGTTTATGCTCGATGTTTTTTGCGAAGTGCTGTTGATTTCGCCGGACCGTATGCTTTTAAATTTTCTCCTGGCCGCGGCTCCAAATCGATGAAAACTACATTTGTATGAGCACCGGCGCAATGCACCTCGAATTTATTAGTGGCCTATCAACGAACGCATTCCTTAACGGCTTCAAACGTTTTATCAATCGTCGTGGCTATTGCCGCCACATGCATTCGGACAACGGAACTAATTTCGTTGGGGCTGACAAAGAGCTTCGTCATACACTTCAGCTATGTTTAGCTGATTCTGCAACCCATGAATTTTTCAATGACTCCAGTATAACATGGCATTTTAATCCGCCGAACGCGCCGCACATGGGTGGTTACTGGGAAGTAGGAATCAAACGCGTCAAATATCACTTAAAACGAGCGCTGGATGAAACTTTGTTCACCTTTGAAGAACTTACGACGTTGTTAACCGAAGTTGAAGCCTGCGTTAATTCGCGTCCGTTGTGCACTGACGCTGCTGCTAGTGCTGGTGATCTAGAGGTTTTGACCCCTGGCCACTTCATCATGGGCGAACCGTTAAAATCGCTCCCTGAGTTTGAAATCAAAGAATTCGAGGGTAATCTACATCAGCGCTGGCAAACTATTTCCTCCATACGACAACATTTTTGGCGACGTTGGCGAGATGAATACCTCGTCAGTCTTCAGAAACGTACGAAATGGTTTCGCGAATCGCCTAATATCTGCGAAGACGATGTCGTAGCCGTAATCGAAGACAACACTCCACCGACAAAATGGAAACTGGCTCGCGTACTTAAGTGTCATTCTGGCAGTGATGGTCGCGTGAGGGTGGTGACATTAAAAACAGCTGAGGGTCATAACCTACGTCCTATAAGTAAACTGTGTCGTTTGCCAACCAAACAAGATCTATGTATCTAAGTAAATCTTCGCAAATTATTATTTTTCTTATTATTTACATTAGAATAAAATTAATATATAATAATTATGTATTCTTTGTGAATTACGCTATTTATTTGTATGTATAGAATTCACTTATATTCTTTATATGTTACGCATATTCTTGAATGATAATACATGAATTTAAGTTTACAGTCTCACAGTATATTACATGTATTATACGTTATTATTTGAATTTTTCGTACTATTTACCTGTAAATAATATATGTATCTTTTTCTGTACTGTTTTGAACCTTGTCACCCGGTTCAAGCCGGGCGGTATGTTGGCGCAAGTATTGCTTCTGCCCTTTTTGAAGTAGTTAGCATCACTTGTATTTTTTGTACTCTTCTTTTTTTGTAGTAAGTTAGTAATAAAGAACGATTGTCAAAACGAACACGCGCCTAATAATTTTGTATTAAAACATAGTGGTTAATTTCATTTAATTTGGTCGGAATTCGCTTTTAACGCTGCCAGCACGGCATCACTATCTATGAATATTATATCGTTGTATATAGGAGGGTCCATGTCAACCGGATCAATGCTGTGTCCAAAATTTGGAGTGACCAAAAAATCGCCCGAGGGCTCATTTTGAAACTTAGGACATATACTTTCAGATTCCGTGAGCGCCTTTGCAAAATTGACAGATTTCATCATGGTGGATCCAATATGGCGGTCAAAAATCCAATATGCTGGCCGAATTTTTGAAAATCAACCGATTTGCACCAAATTCGGTATACATTGGTCTTGGGGGTCACTGATCACGAATCCGAGTCAGAATTACAAAATCAAGACGGCGAAATCAAGATGGCCGTCGTATTGTTTAAAAATCAACCGATTAGAACCAATTTTGGTATACGGGGGTTTCTGGGGTCGCTAATTACGAATCCAAGGTCAGAAATTTAAAATTCATGCTGGCGGACCCAATATGGTGGACTAGGGTATTGAGTTTCCGCCATATTGAGTCCGCCATCTTGAATTTTAAGTTTCTGACCTTGGATTCGTATTCAGCGACCCCAGAAACCCCCGTATAAGTATGTGCATATTTTTCAAAAAAATAGCAAACATACGTGAAAGCTGTTAACTGGTTTTAAATGGTTTTTTATTTCCTTTTAAAGAAGGTAAAAAACTTGACCACATTTTTTCAGCCTTATTTTTAAAAAAGAAAGAAACCTACTTGTGAAATTTTGTAAAATAAAAATTTAAAAATAAAAAAAATTTTTTTTTGTATGGGAGCTATGCTTGATTATGAATTATGAATTTTATTCATTTTCACAAAAATTTTTAATCTTTACAAAAAAACAGTCCATGCCAAATTTCATTATTCCACGACAGCTCCTTATAATTTTGGCCGCATCTTATATGAAAGTGTTACACTGTGCGTCGTCGTTTGAAAAGCAGGCCCAACATTTTGAAGAAAATATGCTCTTCCGAAAAATATATCAAACCGGATGAAACGAATTAAATTACATTCAAATATTTTTATAAAATTTATTTCTTTTGCAGCGCAGCTAAATAAAATTTTTTCTGTATTTTTTGTATTTCATTTGAAATTTGATTTAATCTTAAGGCTATAGTTCTCATCTCACGTTCCAGTGTAGCTGGATGTCCTTTTTGTTTTTAGAATAGCATTCCGAATCTGTTTAAATTACATAATTTTTTTAATTTGAAAATGTTTTCCCAATATTATATTTCCATGCTATATGATTTCAAGTTTAGTATGTATGTATGTACAGTTTATTTTTAAAGGCTGCGTCCCGTTTTGAGTAAAAAAAAATGGTAACGTTATACATACCCTACAGTGTAGGGTATATAGGGCCTACATTGCATTGGAAGAGGTTGAATAAGTCGAAAATCATGTAAAATGTTAAAAGGTCGAAAGCTGTTGAAAAAACTGAAAAAGCCTAAAAAATATGAAAACCATAGAAGACAGTTGAAAGATATTGAAAAAGTCGAAAATATATGAAAAATATTGAAATTGACGGACAGTCAGACAGACGGACACAGCTAAATTGACTCAGGTGGTGACGCTGATGAAGAATATATATACTTTTCTATACCTGCCACAAACAAAATGGCAAAGTGAATATATAGTACCCTCTGTGTATGCCAAGGGTGGTCAACCCGCGGCCCGCCTTGAACATTTTCCGCCCCGTTCGATTCAATACACTTTTATTTTATTTTTATTTATTTTAAAAAGATTCAAAGTACAATAAGGCTTAGCCTTTTATAGTACATCAATGTATATATATTATAGATACAAATTTCATTAACTTAATTATGATAAATAATTTAAAAACAAGAATAAAGATACTATATAAGTAAAAAAAAGAAAAATTTATAATTAATAACTATACATAATAGAAAAAAAAAAAAATATATCATATATTGAATAAGATCCAAGTAAGAAAAGTGAATAGGATAGAAAAAGGCTTTAGGAGTTGGAGAAATAAGAATAAATAGCACGTTTGAATTTGCACATCAATCTAATTCTTTTAATATTAATTGGCAAGGAGTTCCA
The DNA here is from genome assembly GCA_963662105.1 of Meiosimyza platycephala. Lineage (NCBI taxonomy): Eukaryota > Metazoa > Arthropoda > Insecta > Diptera > Lauxaniidae > Meiosimyza > Meiosimyza platycephala. The sequence continues at coordinate 51,886,819 of OY759211.1, read as the reverse complement.
AAGCCTAACAGCGCTAATGAAAAAGAAGCGGCTAGCATTTAGGTAGTTGCACCTAGGGGCAATTAAATGAAGTGATCTACTAGATTGGCAAAAACTAATCTTTTTAAACAAATAATCAGGAGCTTGAGTAAGAATAAGTTTGTATAAGAAAATTAGGTTCCTGATGTCAAAGTACTTCATTAAACTGACCCCTAAAATGCTCAATTCACTAATATGGTCAAACTGTCGTACACCATACACGTATCTGGTCGCATTGTTAAAGGCAACAACAAGCTTATGCTGTGATTGAGAGTCTAACTTGCAGTAAATAGCATCAAAGTAGATAATTTGAGGAACTATTAATTGAACGACCAGTCTGCGTTTGGTTTCAATAGGAGTAAAGTCTCTAGAGGTTCTTAAATACTGCAATATAGCGTAAATTTTACCAACAATATTATTAACATGGTCAGTACATGTCAGTTTAGAGTTAATTACAAATCCTAAATTTTTTGCTTTGCTCATTCCTAGCAATTGGAAGCACTTTAGATTTGGTTGGATTTATGAGAAGAAAGTTGTCACGAGCCCATATGCTTAGAGAAGACAAGTCAGCGTTCAGTCTAAAAGTAAGATCCTCAATAAGACCAACAGGTCGCGAAAGATAGAGCTGAATGTCATCAGCATAAGCGTGAACAGTTGAATGTTCACACACCAAGAAAACATCATTAATAAAAATCGAGAATAACAGTGGACCTAGAATGGAGCCCTGAGGAACACCTAATTTTATAGCTTTAAGAGAAGAAAATGTATTACCAATTGTCACCTGCTGCAATCTTTCTTCTAGGAAACTGGCCACAAGCTTAACTGGATTATCAGAAAAATTAAAAAGTAGTTTTAACTTTTTAGAAAGTAACCTATGATTAACTGAATCAAATGCTTTGGAGAAATCCAAATGGCAAAGAATAGTGACATGGTCCTGGTCATATTGCATTCGAATATCATCAGTAATTTTCATCACAGCAGTTTGACAACTGTGGCCAGTCCTAAAACCAGATTGCATAGGAGATAAAAGTGAGTGAGTATTAAGATAATCAGTTATCAGGTAAGACATAATTTTCTCACATACCTTTCCTAAAGCAGGCAATATGCTTATGGGCCTAAAATCACTGGATATAAAAGCAGAAGATGACTTAGCAATCGGTATAACTGTTGCTATTTTCCACGTGTTAGGAAATCTGGAACTGGTAAAACAGTGATTTATTATATGAGTTAAAGGGGACAAAATATAAGGCGAAATAATTTTTATAAACCATCAACTGCTACTGTATTGAAGCTTATACAATTAACACAAGCAGCTACTTTATCTTCATTCACCGCACAGAATTTGAAATGGTTATCAGCTGCACCTTCAGAAGTTTCAGGCAAAGGTGGAGATATAACAGTTTCAGAATCAATGGGGCTTACTGTGTTAAGGAAAAAATCATTTAAATTATCGGGATCCAATTCACATGAATTAGAGTCTTTGCTATACACCTTATATCTTCGAATATTTTGCCAAAGTTGTCTTGCAGTTAAATTAACATTTAACTTAAAACAGAAAAAATTACGTTTTTCTTGTCTAAGCAAACCAGTAGCATCATTCCTCGCTCTTCTAAATTCATCCCAATTAGCATCAGTGCGATTTAATTTCCATTTAGACTTAAGCTTGTTTCTTTTCTTGATCACACACAATACACGCTGAGTAAGCCATGGAGTTTTTGAGTTAGTTGCGTTAACAGTACATACGTATGGGAACATGACGCCTAAAAACAGAGTCCATTTTAGCCATAAGCAATCCTAACTTCTCATCAACTGAATGAACGAACCAACAATCGTTCCAACACACATTAGACAACTCAGAGGTCAACGCTCTCAAATTAATAGAATTGTAATCAGGGTAAGAAAAACAAACCGGTGAAGTACTTTTATCAAAATTAAGATCAAATGTGCAGAAGATTAGGTCGTGGTCGGACAAAAATGTTATTTGTTCAAATTTTAATACAGATGCAGCATTGGATTCTAGAAAAACATCTAAAAGGCTAGGTTCGGAATCATTAGTATACCGAGTAGGTGTTGAAGGATTAATAAGATTTAAACCGCAAGAACTAAAGTAATGGCGGAAATTCAGAGCTGTACTGTCATTTATAAGAAGATTAATATTAAAATCACCACAAATAATACATGAATCATAGTCCGCCTATTACTTAAGTCAGTAAAAAAGGGTTCTACGCTGATGCACCGGGAAGGTTTATAAACACAAGCAATTAAAACTTTAATATTACAATCAAAAATTTCAATATTTAAAAATTCGCAAATATTATTACTCTCACTCACAAACCTTACGTTTAGACTCGACTAGCAATAAATCGCCACCCCACCACCTCTTCTACCACACCTATCATTCCTAAAAAGTTTAAATCCATTAAAATTATAATAACTATTTGGGCAATCATCCTTAAACCATGTTTCAGTTACACAGATAACATCCACAAGGCTGTTTTCAAAAATATACCTCGCATAATCAAGTTTCAAGGCGTTTAAACTACGAGCATTAAAGTGAAACACATTGAGAATATTATTTAGTTTGCAAAGTAAGTGCAGAAGGGCCTTATGAGATTCATTAGCACTGCCAGGAACATCAGCACGCCACGCCAATGCAAAAAGAAAATAGCGCAACTTCAAACATAATAGAGACTAAGACGAAAATCAGAGATCGAAATAAGAAAAAGGAAATTAAATAGAGGATTAAGAGAAACATATCACTAGTAGAGATACGACAAAGATTAAATATTAAAAAGTAACCAAGAATAATTAAAAATAAAAAAAAAATTTTTAAGTAACTTATAAGTAGAATCACCCTACAATTTACATTCCCGCAATGCAATCCAAGCTTTCTCTGCTACACACCATCTTCGCTTCACTGCCAGCATTTACATGCACAAATATTCTCCCACGTACAGAAAATACAGCAGATAATCTTTTTTCACGCTTTATCGAACTAGCATATAATAATAACTCACTATAAGTTTTAGTGAGGCCTTCGTGTAGGTAAAATTTTTCTCCACCACCACAACCAGTGTCGCTGAGTGCAAGTAGTCTTTTATGACTTTTGCCATAAACAAACGGTTACGATCATAAGCCGTATACAGCTTAGCAATAACAGCAGCTTTATTGTTGTTGTTGTTGTTAGTTGATCGTACTCTAAAAACGTCTCGCAGCTTTGGAGTATAGCTTAATGTAGAGCAAATTTTTTCAAATATACCTGGCAGATTCTCATTATTGTAGAAGGGGATCCCGTTAATAACAACATCAGTAGCAACAGAGTCATTTTCATATTGCTCAATTCTCTTTTTGATTCCGCTTATTGAGAGCATTGGACAGAGAGATCCCAGATGATCCAATTCCACTACTGCAGTTTTCCACTTGAAGTTTGAGCTGTGCAACTTCACCTTTCACAGCAACAACATCATTGAGAGCATTGGACAGAGAGATCCCAGATGATCCAATTCCACTACTGCAGTTCTCTACTTGAAGTTTGAGCTGTGCAACTTCACCTTTCATAGCAACAACATCGTTACAAGCAGCTTCAACCAAGTTAACTCTCCTCACAATCACGTTAATTTCAGATTTTACATTAGCAAGCTCAGCCGCTACCTCTCCAAGCCTTTGCAAAATTCTATCTTCAGTGTTCTTCATAGCCTTAGTGAGATCGGTAACCAAGCTTTCTCTAAAGCACGAACGTTTCGCATTTAATGTAGATTCGGAGTAAAATGGCGGTGTTGCAATCGGAGACTCATCCGTGCGAGAGTTGCTGCCGCTTAGAGGCGATGTTGCAGCAACATGTTTTCTGCGCAAGTTTTTGGAGGTTCCTAGTTGCAAACGTGACATAATGAAGTTAATAATGAAAATTGCTCAATTTAATAGTTAGTTTTAGTAAGGCGGCAAAGGTGTTTTTTACCGATATTTTTTTGGATTTATAGCGAGATTGATAGGATTTTACTTCATAAAATCGCGTTAAAATAGCAGGCGGGGAAAAAAAAACGTCTATTCGATGAGCATTAATTTAGTTTTTGAACGCTCTTTTTTTTTGTTTCTGCAATTCGGTTGTGAAATTACCTCCCATCCGAATTGCAACTGATAAGATCATCGACACAATTTCAGAAAAGACTTCTTGAACATTTTTGTAACTTAGTTTAATTAACCCATCAACTTTTTAAATTTGAATTTAAATTAGTAAAATTATTATTAGGTTTAAGTTCTTCTCATTGTAAAGAACTTTTAATTTGTTAAATGCTTTTATGCTTATTATAAGATATATGATCTTGTAGCATTCTGTTAAAAATAATTGAAATACAAAAAATAAAGAAGCGGATAAGCGCCAGATTTTGTCGTTTCGAAGCGATAGATTAACGATATAGGAAATTTCTGCTAGAGTAGGTTCAGTTAGTCCTCAGTATCCGACTTTTTCAAAAAGTATTCTAAAACTGGGTCGAAAGGAAGGGTCAGGAGCGCGAGAAAAGACTACAGAAGCTGATGATCGACTTTAAAAAGTATTTTAACCAATCAAATGCGTCGGAAACGCTTGGATTGGGCCAACCAGCACAAAATGTGGACTGTATCGGATCGGCAGAATGTGATCTTGTCAGATGAATCAAAGTTCAACATATCCGGCTCCGATGAAATGCTGTTTGTGCACCGAAGAACTGGAGCGCATAATAGCGACGAGTGAATTAAAAGAACATTTAGGCAACTGGTTAGTAGAATGGTCTGGGGATGCTTTTCTTATTACAATACACTCCGCATATAAGAAACCCGCTTATTAGAAATTATCACTTACAATAGCCAAGTCCAAAAGCACCGTGTACAATTTTGGTATTTTCATCCAAAGTATACCGCTTATAAGAGAACCGCATATAAGAAAAAACCGGACAAAAGAAACATTTTTCAATCACCTTAAATTCTACGACCATATAAAAAAACCTTTTAAAAGAAATCATTTTTAAAATGAGATTGAGGAGTCTGTAGAAGACTTTACGGATAGCGTAGTATTTGCCACATGATAATAGCGTAATATATATTGAAAAAATTATTTCACCAACGCACTATAGGTAATTTGATTCATTTTTGTGGCAAAAAGTAATTTTTCGTACTTCCAAGAATGCATTTTTTGTTGATGGTATTTGATAAACAAAACATCAGATCATATAACGGTATGTTTTGTTTTTCTAAAAAAGAAACGGCGACTGCTTAGCAGGTGATCAAAGTCATAGTTTGTGAAAAACGTGTTGAACGGAGTATACGCAGTGATTGTTGTCGAATTTTTAAGTTGTTTTAAATAATTAAAAAAAAGCATTAATTTCAATAAAATATGGAAAAGAAAAGTGATAGTAAGTGCTTAATAGTCTACGAGAAAAAATTTGTTAAAAAGTTTTTTGTTTGTGAAAAGAACTAAAACTTCTGACCTAACCTATAATTAAAGTTTTTTTCTTAAAAATTGATTTTGGACAAGCTTTTAAAACCTTGGCTGAATTTGGCCGTGTTTAGACAATCAGAAATGTGTAAAGTGAAGAATTTTGAGTTTAATATCTCAATTTCAAGTTGCGATTTTTTGCGTTTTTCTTTTAATGAATATTTTTCTCAGGTAACTTATTCTCCCGTAATTCCGATTTATTCGAAGTCTGGTTGCAAAAAGAAGAGGCCATTTTAAATTATTTATTGAAAATACTCAGGATGCTACTAGTCTAAGATATTTACGGCAGATTGCGCATAATTTTTGCATTAGACTTAACGGAAAATACGAAAAATGGATAAAAAGCCACAGGAAGTTGCCTGTTTTCCAACAGTAAAATATTAATAGGCTTAGAAGCGAAATATTGGTAAAAAATTTAAAACCTGACGCAAAATTCTCATTCATTCAAAGGATATTATAGAGGGTTTAGTTCCTCCTGTTTACTCCTTCTCTTGCTTAAATAATTATGAGATTTGAAAAAAAAGTAGTGCGTGCCATTTTTGACCCGGTAGTACAAGGGTTAAGATTTTTTTTGGGAATTCTTCCTTTAGTCTAGAGTCAACATAAAAAATACATTTCCAGTTGATCGCCATGATAATATAGCCGTTATTACATAGTTTATGCCAGCAAAAAGTGCTATTTTACCTATAGTGCAACGTGACAAATCACTTGTTAAAAAAAAATAAATGACTATTTTTTAAAATATGTAACTTTATTTCTATTGTATGCAATATCATACATTTAGTCATATACATACAGTCCGCGACAAAACGATAGCACAACTAGTTTTTCGGTGTTTTAAAGGATTTAGTACATTTATTAAAAATTTATTTTCATGGTATGTATTCTTTAAGCTAAGAAAATAAATTACTTGTTAAGAATTTGTTTAAAAAATTAATGCATTTTTGAATTAAACCAAAAACCTTAATTTTAAGGTGCGACAAAACGATAGCACAAAATGCTTGTAACTTAAATTCGGTTTAACTGTTTTAAAATAATAAAAGTAAAACATTATTTTAATAATGGGTGGACCCTCCTTTATTATCTACCACTTCAGTCAATCGCTTTTGTAAGGATTTAAATAGCTTTTTAACGTATTTTCGAAGAAGAGCCTCCCAGTGGGCTAATATGCTCTATTTGAGCTCGTGGATGTACTCATACTGCCGATTTTCTGCATAAACCTGTCGAGCCAAACAACCTCAGCAGTTTTCAATAATATTTAGGTCAGGAAAACGCGCTGGGCATCCTAGAAGATTCAAGTTGTTGTTCCGGGAAAACTTTTTTTCTATTTTTGCTGAATGAATCCTGCATTATCCTGCTGAAATATCATGGTATCACTGGCTAATTAATCATTTCCGATTAAGTTTAAGTAGTCCACGCTTTTCATTTTTGGGGGCACAAACTTTATTTCGGATTTTCCCTGGAATCCGATACCAGCCCATATCATGGTAGTGTCAATATATGGGGTGGAATCGGAAGACCCGAAAGAAAGTTTGTGCCCCCAAAAATGAAAACCGTGGACTACTTAAACTTAATCGGAAATGAAGCAGTTCTACGTAGGCAGCAATAAACCAGTGATACCATGATATTTCTGCAGGATAATGCAGGATTCATTCAGCAAAAATAGAAAAAATTTTCCCGGGACAACAACTTGAATCTTCTAGGATGGCAGAAAACCGGCAGTATGAGTCAATTCACCGTCATATGGCTTATGCCAATACATAATAAAAATTTTGAATAACTTGACCATAGATTCAAAATACAACATAAAAGACGCAATGCACTTTAAACAGAGAATAAATGACAGTTACATATATGACGACGAAAAGTTAATATCATTTGACGTAATTTCACTTTTTCCGAGTATTCCAGTAGACTTTGCAATAAATATCATTGACAGTAAATGGGACATTATTAAAAATCACACCAAAATGACCAGAAAATTATTTATGGACATAGTCAAATTCTGCATAAAGGAAAACAGATATTTCATATACAACGGCAAAATATATGAACAACTTAAAGGCATGCCGATGGGATCACCAGCCTCACCAGTTATTGCAGACATTATTATGGAAGAACTACTTGACAAAACCATGGAAGACCTAGATGAAAAACCCAGATTATTGACAAAATATGTAGACGACCTATTCGCGATCATAAAAATAAGTGCAACAGAATCGACAATGAAGAAACTGAACTCGTTTCATAGAAATATAAGATTTACAAAAGAGGAAGAAACGAACGAAACACTGGCATATTTGGATACAAAAATCATAAGGACAAGAAACATAATGAAAATTGACTGGTATCAGAAGCCTACAGCGTCAGGACGACTGATAAATTTTTACTCCAGACATCCAAAGGGAATTATAATAAACACCGCGAATAACTTTATACGACGAGTTTTGAACATTTCGGATAAAATATTTCATAGTCATAACATTAGAAAGATTAAAACAATATTATGTCAGAATAATTTTCCAAAAAAGACTATAGACACCTTAATAAAAAAACAGTACACACAGATGACAAGAGTAAACGAAAAATCAACTAAAGTTTTCAGGTCAATGACTTACGTTCCTGGGTTTTCGGAAAGATTTTCTAGAACAGGTATTATGGACAAAGAGAAATACCTAATAGCGGCTAAATCAAGTAATACACTTCAACGACTATACAGTAATACAAAAAGCAAAACAGACAAATTTGACAAGTCAAACGTGATTTACAAAATAACATGTAAAGGAGACGGGTCCCACATATGCAATAAAGCATATGTAGGGACAACTAAAAACAAACTACGGACAAGAATTTCATCACACAAATCTGAACACAAGTCACGAGATAAACCAATGGAGCAGAGAACAGCACTTTCGGCCCACTGTACAAGACATGCACACTCTGCCGACTTTGAGAACGTAGAAATATTGCAACAAGAGACAAATTACATAAAACGTTACACATTAGAAATGCTCCATATAATAAACACACCACACTTACAACGATTAAATTTTAAAACGGACACAGAGAGAATCGCTCAAAGCTACAGATATTTGATAGCAAAACAAAACAAGTAATATCAGTGGACGAGAGATCACCATCAACAACAGCTGTAATTTGTTTACAAAAACTTTTTTAAATTTGTGCAATATTCCTGTGCAATATTTATGTTTTTGTTTTGTCCACCGTTTTGTTAGTTTTAAGTGATTATTTATTTTTAAAGTAATTATTTATTTGAAGCTGACATACGTAAGTTATTATTTGTATTGTTTTTTCTTTATATTATTCTAATTGTTGTAAAATATTTTTCAAACAGATTACCCTGAAGATGACTACCAAAGGTAGTCGAAATATTGGTAATAAAAAAATTTTTATATGATTAACAATTAAAAGTTTTTCAATAAATTGGACCTTGAGCCTACTCAAAAGTTTTATAATGAAAATAAATTTTTAATAATTGTTCTAAATCATTTAAAACACCGAAAAACTAGTTGTGCTATCGTTTTGTCGCGGACTGTATGTACTTTAGATCGGTTCAAAAAAAAAAAGTCTCTGAAATTTAGAGGCACCGGCAGTTTCCTATTCCCATAAGTTTCCCGAGTGGGATGTGTTACCAATTTTTTCTAAATATTGCGCTCCTGATTAGCGATTTTCATATTACTCTTGAAACTTTCGCATAAAAAAAAAGTTCACCAACAACCTAAAAACGATGGTGGTTATTGCTGAGGTGAACTTTTTTCTTTTAATTCAGTCTCACATTCGGAGTAGTTTTGAATGGGAAATTCGAATTTTTCATTATTTTTTAATTATGTTGTTTTCTCCAGTGGTAAAAACTGAAAATAATCATGAAATTTTGTCAAAAATTGAAATTTTTTTTTTTTAAATGAAAAATCAGGTATAAATTTTTGGATTTTTTTGCTTTTATTATTTTGAATAATTCATTTATTTCTCCTCTGTCTGATGGTGGTAACCGCAAATTTTTATTATTTTTGTACTTAAAAATATAAACATAAATATAATTGGACAAAGGATTTTTTTCATATTGAAGCTATGTTTTAACAGGGAATATAAATTTTAATGTGGAAATCTGTTTCAAAAATATGAAATCTAGTTTACTTGAACCAAACCAAGTGTATAGAATTAGATAAATATATTTCATATTTCCGAATATGAGACTGAATTAAAAGAAAAGAGTTCACCTCAGCAATAACCACCATCGTTTTTAGATTGTTGGTGAACTTTTTTTTTATGCGAAAGTTTCAAGAGTAATATGAAAATCCCTAATCAGGAGCGCAATATTTAGAAACAATTTGTAACACATCCCATTCGGGACACTTATGGGAATAGGAAACTACCGGTGTCTCCAAATTTCAGAGACTTTTTTTTTTGAACCGGTCTAATGTACATATATGGTATATCGGTCATTCTTTTACAAACCGCTCAGCATTTTGGACTTGGTATTTTAGAATCGCCCGAATTTTTTTTTACGGCTTATATAAAGGGTGTTTTTTTTAGAGGTTTGTTTTTCGAATAGAGATAAAACTGGGATTTTGTGGTCAAATCTGGCAACTCTAATGTCATTTATATTCAGTTTGGTTTGCCATTTCATCATGAACAGGTTGACAAAAGAACAACGCTTGCAAATCGTGCAAATTTATTTCGAAAATAATGGTTCAGTTCGCGAAGTTTACCGCAAGCTCCGTCCATTTTATGGTCGACATAATCGTCCATCAGAGCAATTAATTCGGTTAACCATGGATCGTTTTCGCACTACGTTTACTCTATGTGATAATACGCATCCGCAGAGACGTCGAACAGTGCGCACCGAAGAAACAATTGCCGCTGTAGAGCAAAATGTTGAAGAGGACCCGAATGAATCGATTCGCCACCGTGCACAGCAATTGGAGCTTTGTCCATCAACTTTATGGAAGATTTTGCGCAAAGATCTTGGCTTCCGACCTTACAAGATCCAGCTTGTGCAAGAATTAAAGCCGCGAGACCATGCAATGCGTCGTGATTTTGGTGTATGGGCCGAAAATGAGATTGATCTCAATGCTGATTTTCATCGCAAAATTTTGTTCAGTGATGAGGCTTTATTGGTTGAATGGCTACGTCAACAAGCAAAATTGCCGCATTTGGAGTGAAGAGAATCCACATGAGACCCTTGAGACGCCATTACATCCACAAAAACTGACTGTTTGGTGTGCTCTATGGGCTGGTGGAGTCATTGGGCCATACTTCTTCCGAAATAATGCTGGAGAGTCAGTTACCGTTAATGGAGACCGGTATAGAGCCATGATAACCGACTATTTTGTTCCCGAATTGGATGGCATGAATGTGGATGAGTTGTGGTTCCAACAAGACGGCGCTACATGCCACACAGCGCGCGTCACAATCGATTTATTGAAGGAAACATTCGATGAGCGCATAATTTCGCGGAATGGACCTGTCAATTGGCCACCAAGATCGTGTGATTTGACACCATTGGATTATTTTCTTTGGGGATATGTGAAGTCGCTCGTCTACGCCAACAAACCAGAAACGTTAGGGGACTTGGAAGCCAACATTCGTGGCGTTATTGCCGACATACGGCCCCATATGCTCGAAAAAGTGGTTGAAAATTGGACCTCTAGAATTGGCTTTATTCGAGCCAGCCGCGGCGGCCACATGCCCGAAATCATATTTAAACATTAATGGCATAAAATTATCCTTCCAATAAAGCCAAATTGATGGACATTAAAACGATTTTCTTGTGTTTTATTTCAATTCGAAGTTGTATACCTCTAAAAAAAAACACCCTTTACATAAAATTACTTGACCAATGTTTTTTGATTTTGCTGAAAAAAATTTTTTTTTGGACAATATCCACATATGAATTTTTGATAATTGGCTAGATTTTGTCAAATGTACTCATACTTGAAGTCTATTATCTCCAGTTCTACTGATCGGATCAATGTCTAATTTTTTTATTTAATAGCCTATAACTTTAGCTTCTGCAATAAATTAAAAAAAAAATGTTATGTTGTCAACAAATAAAAAATAGTAACAATTTTATTGTTTAAATAGTTTTAACTAGGGATGCAGCCGATACGAATACGATTACCGATACATAGATATATTCCGATATATCGACATCGGCTATATTTATTTGCCGATACACCGATATATACAAAAAAAAATGTTCCTGTGCCCCAAAGAGTCAAAATCAATTAAAAACATTTGTTTACACCATCTACCATGCTTCAAATTCATGCAGACGTTAAGAATTCCACAACAAACAAACAATAAGTAAAGAAAAAAAAGAAAATTACTAAAGTTAGCTCTTGAAACAAAAAACACGATTGAACAACAATTATAACAAAGAAAAAAACGACACAACAAAGGTAAAAAAACTGTTAGATATGGGCTCTTGAAAAAAGATTTAATTTGGAAAGTGAAGAATCTTATTATTTTACCACTATATTCCGAAACCTCTTCACAAACAGTTACGTTCCAGCCTAGTACGAGTTCTGAACGAATTACAAGACGGGGTGTATGGAGCGTTTGTGAAAATATTATTAAGGAATCTGAAGAAGAAGAACCTTGGTCCTCTTTGTGCTCCGATACTTTCAAAGAAGAAATTGAGAGATATTTTCCATTTCCCAATATTGCGAGAGATGCAGTTCTCTCAATTTTTGGCGTAATGAATTAAAAAAAATTGGCACAAATGTATTTCAGTTTTCAAATAATTTCTATCGCATCCGAGCGACTGTTTTCAACGACAGGTCTAATCCAAAAAGAGTTGCGAAATCGCATTTCACCGCATAACTTAAGGATGTTGTGCTTCCTGAATAAAAACCTAGTTAGTGTTAATTTTAATTACTAACTTGTAACGAACCTTTCAGCCAGGGGTCTCGGCTCGCCGGTATCCGGGGTTCGTGTACAAAAATTTATATTTTGCAGGTGGCTAACAAAGGTCTAATTTCCGGGAGTTTAAATAAACAAGACCTTCCATGTATATTTCTTTGATAATCCACTTTTATTTATATCTTGATACAATATTTATGGTAAATTGTATATATGTATATATATATCTAAGAATAAATTATAAATATGATTCGGATCATATCGGATCCGGCGACCTAATTTCTGTGACGGCGTTTTACTACCGCACACAAGTACAACGCAAAAGCGACTTGCCACTTGTGTACGTTAATTCAACGTACCCGTTGAGCTACGAATGCGACGGATGCGCTGACTACGATGACCTGATTCCTGTGACGGTGTTTTATTACCGCACACAAGTACAACGCAAAAGCGACTTGTCACTTGTGTACGTTAATTCAACGTACCCGTTGAGCTACGAATGCGACGGATGCGCTGACTACGATGACCTGATTCCTGTGACGGTGTTTTATTACCGCACACAAGTACAACGCAAAAGCGACTTGTCACTTGTGTACGTTAATTCAACGTACCCGTTGAGCTACAAATGCGACGGATGCGCTGACTACGATGACCTGATTCCTGTGACGGTGTTTTATTACCGCACACAAGTACAACGCAAAAGCGACTTGTCACTTGTGTACGCTATTTCAACGTACCCGCCGACCTAATTCCTATGACGGCGTTTTATTTCCACATACAAGTACAACGCAAAAGCGACTTGTAACTTGTCGGCGTCAATTCAACGTACCCGCCGACCTAATTCCTATGACGGCGTTTTATTACCGCACACAAGTACAACGCAAAAGCGACTTGCCACTTGTGTACGTTAATTCCACGTACCCGCCGACCTAATTCCTATATATTGAGCTACGAATGCGACGGATGTGCTGACTATGATGACCTGATTTCTGTGACGGCGTTTTATTACCGCACACAAGTACAACGCAAAAGCGACTTGTAACTTGTCGGCGTCAATTCAACGTTCCCGCCGACCTAATTGCTATGACGGCGTTTTATTACCGCACACAAGTACAACGCAAAAGCGACTTGTAACTTGTCGGCTATGACGGCGTTTTATTACCGCACACAAGTACAACGCAAAAGCGACTAGTAACTTGTCGGCGTCAATTCAACGTACCCGCCGACCTAATTTCTATGACGGCGTTTTATTACCGCACACAAGTACAACGCAAAAGCGACTTGTGTACGTCAATTCAACGTACCCGCCGACCTGCTCTTGCGATGGACGCACTGACTACGGCGACCTACTATTTATGACGGTGTTCTCCTACCGTATGCAAGTACAACGCAAAAGCGACTTGTAACTTGTATACGAGCTGCAACCTAAGAGAAGATAGGAAAGAAGTTATGGTTAATGGTTTTCTTACGGCTGCTGCTGTTGCCCGGAGCTGCTGAACTGCTGCTGGCTGTGGTCCTCAGAAGAATGACCGACTAAAAACCAAAACCTTTGCCAAGTCACCTTTTCCTAACTCTGTAGCTTTTCTCACAATAAAGCTCTAACAGCTGTTTTACTATGAATCGTGGTAACAGCTGTTGGGCAGGGCTACCGTATGACAATTCTTTGTATTTTGCTTATGTCTATTCTACTACTATTGCGTTTTTTTTACGCGTCGCCCCGCGCTAATGCAATGAACTTAACTAAAAGTTTTAACATATATTATATTATCTATGATTAATAATTCATAAAAATGGATTTAGATAAATAAACGAAATGATATTAAGAAATAAATACATAATTCGTGAAGTTAAATAAAACCAATAAATACGTTTGCTTATGTTTTCGGGCGTTTCGACGCGCTGCTATGAAAATTGTGGGTGGAAACGAAGCCCACTGACTTCCATCCTCACAAACTTTTATACGTAAAAAATAATTAAAATTAAAAAATTAATAAAAATTTGAATTTTTCTATTACTTATGGCTGTTGATTTATTTATAATGATTTTACAACTTTGCGTCATAGTCTTTATATTGCAACATCTATGTCAGTCTCTGTGGCAACTTTTTATATCCTATCGGTATCGGTGATAAATTTTTATGAATATCGGTGTGCGTATCGTATCGGCCAAAACGCATATCGTTGCATCCCTAGTTTTAACATGATGTCCCACCAACTATAATACATTTAAAGAAATAACATTTTGTACCTTATTCTTGATCTACAAAACCCATTTTACAAAAAACTGGAGTCTTGATTCGTCGCACGCTGCACTCTTGGATTCCTTGACAATTCATGACTTGCGGTCTAAAATATTTAATAACTTCCGATCTAACAGAGATTCCTCTTTTTTGTAAAATGGGTTTTGTAGATAAAAGAATAAGGAACAAAATGTTATTTTTGTAAATGTATTCTATTTGGGGGACATCATGTTAAAACTATTTAAACAATTAAATTGTTATTATTTTTTATTTGTTGACAACATAAAATTTTTTTTAATTTATTGCAGAAGCTAACGTTATAGACTATTTGTAATGTATTCAAGTTGTAAAGTAAAGTTAAGTTGTGAAGTGTAAATTCTATAACAAGTCTGAAAGTATTGTTAGCGTTGTTGCTGCATATACCTACTTTACATTTACTTACTTCTATCTCTCTCTACACATACATACTTAGTTTATATAAGAACTGTATTATCGTGAGTAAATTTAGCTGCGTTTTATTCGCCATCCTCTGCTAGATATCTTTAGCTCGCAACGATAATTCTATAGGAAAACAAAAACAAAATCGTAGACTTAGCGTCTAAAATTATAGTTGCTAAGTATACAAGCAAGTTTCTTAAATGCCAGTGCTACCCAGTGAATTTGTGTTTGTCTATTATGAAGTTTGAAATTAAAAAAAAAATATTGAATTTTACGGAAAAAAAATTTGAATTTAACGGAAAAAATCTGAATTTAACGGAAAACATTCATTTTATTTTTCTTTTTTTAAATTCAATTCAATTAATTTTTCAATGCAGTAAAAACACATTTGTGAGTTTTTAAAAGCAGCGACGCGACTGAATTTTTTTGCGTTAGTAGTAGAATTCGGTCGAGAGCTTCGCCTCTTTTGATACCCTTTGGACATAATAGCATTTCATGAGTAATAGGCGGAGACCCGGCTGTAGAAAAGTCGAGTGTATACGATTACAGCTTGAAATGTATGTCAAATGATAGAGCTCGATGAGGTTAAACACAATATACAGGGTAGTTTTGCCAAAGTCTGTCCTAAATATGGGTTGCCACCCGTTTTTTGGGTCATTTTTTTTTAATAAAAAGTGTATAAGATTACAGCTTGAAATGTATGTCAAATTATAGAACTCGACGAGCCAAAACACAATATATATGGTTGCCTTGCCAAATCCTGTCCTAAATATGGGTTGCCACCCGTTTTTTGGGCCAACATTTTTTAGAAAAAAGTTTATGGTTTAAGATTCCAGCTTAAAACGTATGTCAAATGATAGAGCTTGAAGAGCCTAAATATAATATATAGAGTTGCTTTGCCGAATCCCGTCCCAAACATGGGTTGGAACCTGTTTTTTGGGCCAAGATTTTTTAGAAAAATGTTTATGGTTCGAGATTTCAGCTCGATATGCATGTCAAATGATAGATAAGGTTGCTTTGCCGAATCCCGTCCCAAATATGGGTTGCCACCTGTTCTGTGGGCAAACTTTTTTAGAAAAACGTTTATGGTTGGGCAACATTATATATTTTATTAGAAATCATTCAGGTCTATCATTTGACACACATTTCAAGCAGAAATCTCAAACTATAAACATTTTTCTGAAAAAACTTGAGCCAAAAAACAGGTGGCAACCCACATTTGGGACGGGATTCGGGAAGGCAACCCTATATATTTTATTAGAGATCATCAAGGTCTATATTTTCACATACATTTCAAGCTGCAGTCTTAAACCATAAACATTTTTCTAAAAGAACTTGGGCCAAAAAACAGGTGGCAACCCTCATTTGGGACGGGATTCGACAAGATTCTTCGAAATATTTTTT
This sequence comes from Meiosimyza platycephala, assembly GCA_963662105.1. Taxonomy (NCBI): domain Eukaryota; kingdom Metazoa; phylum Arthropoda; class Insecta; order Diptera; family Lauxaniidae; genus Meiosimyza; species Meiosimyza platycephala. Next base: position 51,870,368 of record OY759211.1, on the reverse strand, counting down.
TTTAGGCTCTTCAAGATCTATCATTTGACAAGCATATCGAGCTGAAATCTTGAACCATAAACATTTCTCTGAAAAGTCTTGGCCCAAAAAACAGGTGGAAACCCATGTTTGGGACGGGATTCGGCAAAGCAACTCTATATATTATATTTAGGCCCTTCAAGCTCTATCATTTGGCATACATTTTAAGCTGGAATCTTAAACCATAAACTTTTTTTTAAAAAATGTTGGCCCAAAAAACGGGTGGCAACCCATATTTAGGACAGGATTTGGCAAGGCAACCCTATATATTGTATTTAGGCTCGTCTATCTCTATCATTTGTCATATATTTCAAGCTGTAATCTTATACACTTTTTATTAAAAAAATGACCCAAAAAACGGGTGGCAACCCATATTTAGAACAGGCTTTGGCAAGACAACCCTATATATTGTGTTTAACCACATCGAGCTCTATCATTTGACATACATTTCAAGCTAACTAAAATTATAGTTGCTAAGTATACAAGCAAGTTTCTTAAATGCCAGTGCTACCCAGTGAATTTGTGTTTGTCTATTGTGATTTTGTATTTTGTCAATTTTGTCTATTATGAAGTTTGAAATTAAAAAAAAAATATTGAATTTTACGGAAAAAAAATTTGAATTTAACGGAAAAAAATTTGAATTTAACGGAAAACATTCATTTTCTTTTTCTTTTTTTAAATTCAATTCAATTAATTTTTCAATGCAGTAAAAACACATTTGTGTAAACACCAGGATAACCTGGCAAGGCACAACCATTTCCCCAGGACACAATGCCAGTCAATTAATTTTTCAAAACAGCAAAATCACAAATAAATGACATATCTGACGTAGCCAGTGCTACCCAGTCAGCTCTAAGGCAACTTAGCAACTTGTCGTTTTATTCGTACATAGATAGCGACTTGGCCAATAAAACGCACCTTTTATGTATGTACATATAGGTTAAGCATAAATTGAATAAAGAAAGAAGATTGACTTGAACTTAAAAACTGACCGCGTTTAGTTCGTTTATTAAAAAACTATTCACTATTAAATAAAAAAAAGTCCGACATTGATCGGATCAGTAGAATACTTGATATTTTTCTCAAACTTAAAACAGCTGTAAATTTCTTGCGAAATGGTCTAAAATTTCTACAAAATCTTAAATTGTAGATTTTAATGTCAGCTATAATGTCATTTAAAGATAAATATGAAACACACCACACATCAGGGGTCGATTAAATCTATAACCGACCCGCTCGTTTTGAAAAAAAAGCTTCATCACTATGTTTCAAATGTTATATCATCGAGCCTGTTGGACCAAAAAAGTCTTACCATGTCTTGTTTTAAAGGTTTTTGAGAGCTCTTTCAAATGAGATCTTGTATATTAAAAAAAGTTAATTTTATTTAATAGTAGGGGAGCCCAACCAGGGATTTCGGGATTTACTCGAGCGCGTCAGATTAAGATATGGGGGATACCTTGCACCTTGTTGAGTACTTCTACTAAATCTTAGCCCTCTACATAGTGCCGCGAGTGTAGGGGAGCCGGTCAGAATAGTAAAAAAAAATCGATAGCTGGATTTACTCGAGCGCGTCTATTAAGACATGGGGGGTTAATTACATGCTAAAGAAGGCGGTGAAAAATTTTAAATTTGACATGCTAAAGAGTCTACATTTCACTAATCTGACGATTTGACCGTGACGCAAGGGAGTGGCAGCGTCACAAACTTTCAAAAAAAAAACGTCACCTGGAAAACAAATTTTTTTCTATACAACCCGTACATAGTACATTAGACCGTACCTCAAAAAAAAATTTCTCGGTACAACAGCAAATCCGAAGCATTTTTGCAAGGTAATTTCGAAAATAAATTTTTTTTTGGACGAAAATAGAGGTCGCGCATTTGAGAAAAACTTTATATCTTCGGCATTTACAGTCCGATCTTGAAGTATGATATATCAATATTTTTGTCTTGAGTAGACCAACTTTTTGATCCAATGATCCTTGACATCAAGAGCCCCGTTTTTGAACTTACCCACCATATCTCAGTTTCTACCATCCTAATGTGCCACCCTAATGTCAGAAAATTAAAGCTTGCAAGAAATCATTAAATTTTTCCAACTGAAGTACTATTTTTAAAAATGTTTATAAAGTTTTTTACCAAACTTAGGGGTCCCCTTATTAAATTTTTTGTCATATCTTCGGTATTTAGAAGCGGATCTTAAACATGATGTTTTTGTCTCCAGGAGACCAATTTTTTTTGCTCCAAAGGTCATTGACTTTAAGAACACACCAGATCTACAACATGAATTAAAAAAATTAAATAAAGTGTATTGGAGCCGTTGCCCAGCATCTCGAAAAAGCTCACCGTACGGTACAATTTCATTCGCTCTTCCTATCATTTAAACGAAAAATGGAGCTTCTATAGTGAGAAAACTTATTTATGTATGTTAAAACTTTAATTTATTTATCAAATTACTTTTCTCTAAGCTCTACTGTTGTTTTTCTATCTAGTTTTACAGTGGCATCAAATTCGTTATGAAAAGCATAGAATTTTAATCGACCATATTTCGACGTGATTCAAGTACTTGAACAAAACGCTCTGTGTTTTGAGAAAGGAATGGATAAGCTGCGAAAACAATTACGTTACGGTATCACCCAAGTGACCATGTCTACCTAAAAGTCACAATTATGTTGCGCAACAAGTTCCAGTTCAATTTAGGTACGACGGACGTGTTTTCGAAAGCGTAAAAAATAATTTAAAAAAGTTAGACAATGATTTGAGTAATTTCAAAAATATTAATATAGGTGTGCCGCAAGGCTTCTGTCTTAAGACCTATTTTGTTTTTAATCTAAGTTAATTCACTTTTTTTTCAGCGTTTCCTAGGAAAACCGATTGCATTTGCTGATGATATGGTATTTACCTTCACTTGTGCAACCACTGCAAATGTAGTTTCTGAAATTAACTATGATTTTGAAATTTTAAGACACTAGTTTTTAACACATAAGTTTGTTCTCAGTGACAAAACTAAAATTATGTTTTTCAATGTACAGTAGCTAAAGGATATAAGAAAGTCAAAAAATCCCGGAAATTTCTTTCTTATATCAGTTTTTTCTTATAGAAGTACCACGTTTATATGAAAAAAATTTCTTATATACGTATTATACTTTATTTCTTATATCTGTGTAGCACAAAACTCAGCTGTGAGTAATAAGTGCTCTCAGCAACTGCAATCGTGACACTTGTTCGTTCAATTTTGATCGAAGAATGATGACATAAAGAAAGCGCGTTTACATCTATCACTTATGTAGTATGTTCAATTTTGACCAAAGAACGAAAATTACGATTTGAAAAAGTTTCTTATAAGCGATAACTATTGGGAAAAAACGCGGTGCTTTCGAAAATGTTTCTTATAAGCGTTCTTTTCTTATAAGAATTGTGCTTATATCCGTTACCTACTGTATCAGGAAAAGAAATTCAACTGGATAATTTTATATTCCACGGCGCAAACTGTAATAAATACTTGATCTCGAATTACATTTGCTAATTTAGAAACTTTTCAGTTACGTATGATGAGTCATTTTCTTGTGCAGATGATTGTTTTGTAATTGATTGTGTAAATACCTTTAAATATCTAGGAGTTTTACTTGATTCGAAAATGAATTGGTCTGAGCATAAAACTGCCATGAAGAAATATTTATTGGGAGCTGCTAGACAACTCTATTGTTTGAAAAATTTTTGTTCTGAAAAAGTGTTAACCTCTATATATTTTGGGATTTTTCACTCAAAGTTGGAATATGGTTTAACGTGCTGGGGAGGGACACATAAATAAAATTAATCCTCTTCTTAAAATTCAAAAACAAGTAGTTCGATTAATTTGTAAGAAAAGACGCTATGAAGCTAGTCTACCACTCTTTATAAAATTGAGCATTTTGCCTTTAAGACATCTTTATTACTACAAGGTATTAAAGATATATTTTGTAAGGTCAGGTTGCAATATAAATAGCCAAATTCACTTAGGCTATAATTTAAGAACAAATGGCCTTAATTTGGCTACTGTTCCACATCATAATCTGGCCATATTCTTACATTATTATACATCGGTTGCTCCAAGATTAATAAATAAATTGCCATATAGCATCAGATGTCTCCGAACTGGTCCTGTCTTTCTCAGACAGGTGAAGTCTTGGCTCTTTGAGTATTCATTTCATGATATAAATGCTTTAACTAACATATCATAAAACTTTTTGATAAATCATGTCTCATATATCTATGTACTTAGGTCTATAAAATCTGTTTGAGATATAAATTAGATATCATTAATTACGTAATATCACTGAATTATTATTATATATTTTGAATTTTGTTATTATTATATTTTTTCTTTTTTTTTTTAAAGAATTTTTGTCTTTCAATTAGATTAAATTTTAGACCACACGATTCAAAGAAGATTCAATTGAAAATTAATTATGTAAATTACATATCTGCATCCGCCACTAGTTCTTTAGAGCTACAGGATGTGGAGTTACTAATTCCTTTTATATGTATATATATTTTGTTATGTTTTCTTGAATGGTTAAAATGAATTGTAATTATTATGAGCTATATTTATAAATTGAATGAAGTAACATAATAAAATAATAATAAATAAATAATAATAAAAATCTAAGACTCCTGAAAACGGTTGCGGAAGTGAGTGCCAATACAATTAATGCACTTTGCATTGATTTCTTGTGCGTTTGCTGATTTTATTTTAAAAAGTAAATAGAAAGAACAAAGTTCAGCATAAAAAAAAATAAACAAAGCTAGCAAGACGGTGGGTTATGCCGGTGGAGCGCTCTCCGACTATGCAGCGACGTCACTCTCTTTCCAATGAGTGCGTTTCTACGAGCTCGAGTGCTTCCAACAACAATTCAACAGCAACTAATAATATTCTTCCCGCGCATTCTACTTCAAGCGCTCATTCGGGTAATGCGCATGCGTTGTTTGCTCAAAACTCTTCTCTGAGTACATGTGATAATCCAAATCTGAAATCTACAGAACATGTGTTGTCCTCTTCTCTCTCATGGGGAGAGAGTCTCTTTGTCAGCGACAACTCTGGCAACAACTAGTACATGTGTAATTACTACATCATCATCTGCTTTATTTACACCAATAATGTCCGTAGGCACAAATTCACATATAGTGAGCAACAGCTTAGCAACATTACCTCTGCAACATGAATCCTGGTAGAGCACAAATGTTCAGAATTGCCATAGCATCAACAGCAGCAGCAGCAACAGCAGAAACCACAACATAAACAGCAGTTGCTATTACAACATCAAAAACAACAACTTCGTCAAATCCAACAAACACAACAACAACCAAAGTCAAACACACAAAATCAAGGTAAAAATATTTTGTTTCCAAAAAAATCTGAAATTCAAACTGGGCTAGACCGCTACATCCAAGTAAAAAGAAAACGAAGCCCACAAAAAAACGGAAGCAATGTACAAGCGGCGAAAGTCATTAAATCCACCTCTACAGGTACAATCAACGCCAATAATAATAGCTTTGCACTATTAGCAAAAAATGATGATGAAGCTGGTGGTATCGGTAGGCAAAGTTATTAACATTGTAAATAAAGAGTTCCGCAACCTATGTTTAAAGTAGACCTACTCCCAGATGCTGCCAAGCTCAAAAAAAAAATGAAACGCATCCAATATACAAATTGCAATATTTATTGTACCGAAAAATTTCTGTCGAGGAGCCCCACAAACGTAATGGGCCAGTCCAATGCGTAAACTGCCAAGAGTATGGCCATACTAAAACTTATTGTAATCTCCGTACTGTATGTGTCGCATGTGGTGAACTCCACCACAGCTCCATATGAACCAAAAAAGCAGAAAACAATTCAAGCTACAACTATAGAGGCTGTCCTGTATATCAAAGCCTAAAACAGAGGGCAACTTTACTTAAATAAGCTGCTCGCAATCCAACTAAAAATGTATTTATCTCTGCCGCTTCTGCCCCCCAGCAGTTCTCTGCTGCTTCTGCCCCCCAGCAGTCCTCTGCCAACCCTTATACACCAGCTATTTCTTATGCTAATGTTGTAAAATCAGGCTCTCAAATGCAACACCTAACACCACAGGAATCAAATAATAATCTTGAGCTAATGATTAATAATTTTACTCAAAGCCTATCACACTACATGATAGCCATGCAAAAATCTTTAGATCGTATCGTTGAAATGCAAACCTAATTAATGACTGTTCTCCTAGCCAAGTTATAGGTCTTATAAAGATTTGCGCTTGGAATGCAAACGGCATAAGCCAACATAAACTAGAGATTTCAAACTTCTTGTCCCGGGAAGATGTAGATGTAATGCTTCTATCCGAAACCCACTTAACAAATAAATATAACTTCACTATTCCAGGCTATATATTCTATAAAACCAATTACCCAAACGGCAAAGCCCATGGCGGTACTGGTATACTAATTCGAAGAAGGCTTAAATATTCTTGCTTAGGGGTTTATGCCCAGAACTATCTACAAGCCACTTCAATTATTTTACCAAGTAATGGCAAAGACCTTTCTTTATCTGCAGTTCACTGTCCTCCCCGCTTTGCTGTATCAGAGGAGCAGTTTATGGACTATTTTAAGACTTTAGGTGATAAATTTGTAGCAGCCGGTGACTATAACGGAAAACACATTTTCTGGGGCTCTCGCAATAATAATCCCAAAGGTAATCAGCTGTATAACGCAATAAATAAAAATAGCAATCTGGATGTTGCTTCTCCTGGAAAACCCATATATTGGCCAGCGGACCGCAACAAAATTCCTGACCTAATCGATTTTGCCGTCACCAAGAGTATTCGCAGAGATTTAATTTCTGTCAGTACAAGTTTTGAGTTATCATCTGATCATTCCCCTGTTATCATAAAAATTTTTTAAAAACCCAAGCATAGAGAGGTACCACCTACCCTTACAACTCTTTATACAAACTGGATTAATTACAAAAAATACATAAGCACACATATCCACACAAATTACACAATAAGATGTAAGGAGCAGGTTGATGATGCTGTTGAGGTTATAAATTCCATTTTATCTACAGCAGCAAAAAACTCTACGCCTAAAAATTCAATTAGTAGAAGAAAAGATGGATTTTTAACTAATGGTGAAATAGAAAAATTAGTTTCGGATAAGAGAAGGCTTAGACGGGAATGGCAGAAATATAGGTCCCCAGCATCAAAAATAAAACTTAGGGAAGCCGAAAAGAAGATAAGAGCTGCTCTTTCCAGAGAACAAAATAATCACCATTATAGTTTTATTCAAAACCTTTTCTCCAAACAAAACTAATAAATCGTCCCTTTGGAAGTCTAGCCGCGTATTTAGAAATCCTATTGAGACCGAGCCTCCTATAAGGGATAGTAATGGCGATTGGGCACGAAGTGATGAGAAAAAGGCATATGTTTTTGCACAATATCTAAGCCTAATGTTTCAACCCAATTGTGTCTCAAACAATACTGGTCTACCTCCGCAAATAAGTAACACTCAAAATATAAACATGCATATTACCCCAACTGAAGTTGCTAACGTCATAAAAAATTAACTTATTTGTAGAAAAGCACCTGGCCATGACTCCATTACTCCCATAATGCTCAAAAATTTACCCCAAACAGCTGTAGTTTTCATCACCAGGCTCTTCAATGCTATAATTAATTTTGGCCACTATCCCGGTGAGTGGAAAAAATCAATAATTAAAATGATTTCAAAGCCCGGAAAAGATTTCACCTTGCCATCTTCATACAGACCTATTAGCTTGCTCCCCTGCCTCTCAAAACTTTTTGAAAAAGTGTTCTTAGAAAAGGTTTTGCCTTACCTTCAAGATCATCATCTCATTCCTTCACACCAGTTTGGTTTTAGGAAAAACATGGAACTATTGAGCAAGTGAATAGAATAACAAACGAAATAAGAAATGCTTCTGAACACAGAGAATACTGTTCCGCCATATTTCTTGACGTTAAGCAAGCTTTTGATAAAGTATGGCATAAGGGCCTAATTTACAAAATCAGACAACTCCTACCACAAAATATCCACGCTGTCCTAGTGTCATATCTGGCAAACAGGTGTTATAGTGTTAAATATCAAAGTTTTAATACAACTGAGTTCTCAATTGGCGCTGGAGTACCACAGGGTAGTGTTTTTGGCCCGTTTTTATATATCTTATTCACTTCTGATATTCCGACAAATGACCTCCACTTTTGCGGATGATATGGCTATTTTAAGTCGTCACAAAAATGCTGTGGTTGCCATCAACCAGCTTCAAAATCATCTAGTTCTTATTGAAAATTGGTTATCAAAATGACGTATCAAGGTGAACGAGCAAAAATGCCGAAATGTCACATTTACATTAAATAGAAACCTAACTCCAACCATAAAATTAAATGGCATTCGAGTTCCAGAAGCAAATGATGTAACTTATCTTGGCATTCACATAGATAAACGTTTAACTTGGCGTAAACACATCGAAGCCAAAAAGATGCAAATCAAACTCAAAGCTGCTAGTTTGCACTGGTTAATAAACAGTCACTCTCCTCTAAAATTGGAATATAAAGTTCTCCTATATAATAGTGTTATTAAGCCTATCTGGACCTATGGGATACAACTATATGGATTCGCTAGTTCATCAAATATTGAAATTCTACAAAGGGCTCAAGCAAAGATACTAAGGACAATAACAGGAGCACCGTGGTTCATTAGAAATGAGCGTATCCATAGCGATCTCCATATACCCATGGTAAACGCAGAATTTGAAAGAGTGAAAGGAAAATACCTCCTAAAACTGCAAAATCATATCAATCCATTAGCTACTCCACTAGCTAACACTTCAACACATTCGCGTTTAAAAAGGGCTGACCGCCCAGCTACTACAAATGGTTCTGCATAATGAACTCCGAAATAAATATCCATATCCAAATATATATCCAAATAATATATCCATAATACAATTTCAGGCCAGCAAAAATACTTATTTTCCCGCAAAGCTTTAAGTTACTTATTATAATAAATATATCAATTTATATATAATATATAATTTGTAATAGTGTTAATTAGAATTAAGAGCTTACAACTTATTGTTAGTCTTTACAATGTAAAGAGATTCAATAAATAAAAGAATGCAAAAAAAAAAAAATGACTTCTGTTATGTTTTAGGCGCGTTAATAAATATAACAAGAGATTTTTAACTCGCAGCGTAACGCGTTGTTCGAACCCCCTCCCTAAGTGCGTAAAGTAACATATGAGTTATTCTCAAAATTTATAAAATGATCTATTTGTGGACCAAACATTTGACGAATGCATCCTGTTGCTTCTTTGCGGGCGGCTAAAATCTTCTCATAGCCATTTAAATGTACTTGTGGACTTGGGCGGACCCGGATTTACCATACATTCTAGAAATATTGGCGGAAACTTTGAAAAAAAAAATTTATTGGTGGGAATTGAATTTCCCACCTATTTCGTTGCCACGCCTACATTATTATATATAAGGGAAAAATGTCATTACAACTGAACATTGATGAGCGATCGGCTAGATATTATCAATGACTCTGCCATCCGAAAATCAAAACGTATAAATTTAAACCAATAAGCAATAATTTTTCTACAAAAACCAATCGCATACATAATGGTAATTGTTGAATAACATAGGTCATATACTTACATACTTAATGATTATAAGGCTAAGACAGTAATAAAATAAAATATTTAGTCTCAGAAAAGTGCATTTTATTGATTGAAAAGCTTTTCGTACCAAACTTATTCCACCATTGAAGAAGTTTTGAAGGGTGAGGGGGCAGAGACGTTAATTTTAGCAACTGCCTAGGGCAGCAAATTTCTAAATCCGGGCTTAGATTTGGATTCGTTATCATTATAACAAAACATTCAATTAAATTTTATAACTTTACTGGAATAAAATATAGACGCGTTTCCAACTGATATGTATCTCACAAGTAAAATGAACAGCAATAATAAAATACATTAAGAGAGTAATAACGGTATTATTCTAACTATCATTCGATTAGAAATCATTTTAGCACTATTAACTATAAATACCGATGATATGACGAAAAATTTAATAAGGCGACCCCTACGTTCGGTAAAAAACTTAACAAACATTTTTAAAAATAGTTCTAATGGAGAAATCAAAATACTTCAGTTGGAAAAATTTAATGATTTTTTGCAAGCTTTAATTTTCTGATATTAGGGTGGTACATTAGGATGGTTGGAACTGAGATATGGTGGGTAAGTTAAAAAACGGGGCACTTGATGTCAAGGATCATTGGATCAAAAAGTTGGCCTACTCAAGACAAAAACATTGACATATGTATGATACTTTAAGATCGAACTGTAAATGCCGAAGATATGCACCCCTATCATGAGTGACCGAAGGAACTCTGTTCTTTCGGAATTTTTTTTTCCTGAGAGGAAACTTTTGCAATCATGAATAATTTCGGATTGGAAAACTTCGTTTCCTGTCAGTGCTGCAAAAATATTTCCAATTACTTCCATTCAATGAATAATGCAACCCTGATTTTGAAATTTGACATCAGCTCAGCTGTCAGCTGAATTAAAAAAAAATTGTAAACAAAGTGAAGTAAAGAGGCTCTTTTTTTGAAGCCTTTGGCGATATCCAAGTTGAACTCCATGTACTGCACCAATATCACCAATGTTAGACCTTTTAAAAATTTTTTAAAACCGTTTTTATTTAATCAAATGAATATAAATACTTACATTGCTTTTTTCCGCTAATAATTCCTCGTTACAAAGTTAGGGAATAAAATTTGCGTGAAACGTCAAAAAATGTTCCCTAAAAAAGTATTGCTGATAACCTCATTTTCCAGGAGACTTGTTTTCAATCCCCAAAAAGTTCCACGATTGCAAAACAGGGAATTGGGCAAAAAAGTCGAAGGAATGTTTATTCATGATAGGGGTGATGATGTTTTCCTCAAATGCTCGACCTCTATTTTCGTCAAAAAAAAAATAAAAAATTTTCGAAATTACCTTGCAAAAATGCTTCGGATTTGCTGATGTACGGTGAACTTTTTTTTTTTGCCTGTAAGTTGGTACGGTCTAGTGTACATACTTAAGTTCCTCTATGTATTATTTTTAGTTTGAGTTAACTTTTATTTAAGTTTAACCATGAAAGTTTTGTTTGTTTTGTATTAAAGTTTATAAAATATAAATGACATGAACTTTTTTTAAACTCTGGCAGCATTATTTTTTCTCTAAAAAGTCGTTTATAAGAGCAGAAGTTTCTTATACTCGGAGTACGTTTATAAGAATTAAGTTTCTTAAATAAGATAGCTGTGTATAAGAAAAACCGTATATAATGAACAATTTGCCGGCATTTTTAAAATTTTTTATATGCGGAGTGTACTGTACCAAGTTGGGCAACTGGCCTTGATTGAAGGAACTGTCGAAGCAGCTGACTATAAAAACATTCTGATAGAAAACTTGGACACTTCTATTGAAGAGCATTTTTCGCGTGTGGACTACGTGATTTTTCAAGATGATTCTGCGCCTTGTCATTGAGCGCGGTTGGTAAGCATTAGTGTTTTGTAAATCCTTATATTGTACTTAATAATAACCCACAACTTTCATCCTATTTTTCCTCTTCTTCTTTTACAGGTAAAGAATTACTTGAATGAATTTGGCATTTCAACTTTATCGTGTGGCCAGGCAATAGTTCCGATTTGAACCCCATTGAGAAACTATGGCACATAATTAAGGTGCAGGTAGCCACAAGCCCACTAATTTACGGGAGTTAGACAGAATAATTCAAAATGTTTGGTAGGAAGGCATTTCGCAAGAACTTTTGAAAAATTTGATCTCTTCCATGCCGCAGCGAGTTATGGCGGTCATAAAAGCAAAGGGAGGACCGACAAAATATTGATACCTGTTTTTTTTTTAATTTAAATATTAGTTCTGAAAATACCTGTTGTAAATGTTTTAGAATTATGTAGTTCCTTAAAAATAAAATTTTACGACATTTTACCAAAAACTTTTTTATCAATAGAGGACATATTTCACTTTTATTGCTAAAAATAGATAGGTTTTTCGACCTACAGCAAAATATTTTCAATAAAAATTATTTGCTTCTCTGATACTTAAAATTTTTATATTTCAACATACTACAAGATAGGATAGCTAACTTTTTAAGTTCAAAAAAATTGAGTTGAAATTTTTTTAAAAAATTGCAAAAAATAGCATTTTTGTTGATCTGATTTTAGCCGTAGCGACCAAACTAGTGGTGCTGTTGTGACATATTATACTCCAAAATTTTTGTCGTGATCTCTTCTTTTAGGAAACGAATGAGTATCATGTAAAATAACGTTTTTAATTGAGCCTATATGGCGTTACCTCTCGGACAGTGCATGTTTTTGGTTTTTGCCCTTTATCTCGTAAACCAGACCTGATCCAGCAAAACCACTATGATTTTCGGATTCAGCGGGAAATTTCCCTTTAGGAAACCACTAATCAGTGGTTTTTATTTGCCGCAATAATATTTTGCAAAAATTGGCGAGTAGTGTAATTAAAAAATTGAGATCGCGCAAAATATTTTTTTTAACATTTTTCTATGTACTATTAAAAACACATTTCCAAAGTTTATATAAAGATTCATTGACTGGCCCTGGATTCTGAGGTTTTACCATTTTTATGTCTTACTGCTCTCTACTAAGAGTGGATAAATTTATGAGCATACAACGAGCTTTGTAAGACGGTACAGGCTCCAAAAAATGTAATGAGCGCAAGGCAAATTTTAAAAATCTATTTGAACACATTCCAAACGCTTTATATGCACCGAATAAAATGGGTTCCAAATAAAAGATGCATATTCGAGATTGACATCATAGGATACTATATTAAAAAGATATGATCACAACCAAGAGAAAAACTGAGTGAAACCCAATTTTGGCAAGCTTGATATATTATGAGGTAACTTATCGAAAGCCTTAGCAATATCTGAGTAGATAACGTCAACTTGATAACGCTCCTTAAGCGCAGATATGCAGTAGTTAGTAAATACAGCGAGGTTAGTTGTGGTAGACCTACCAGACACAAAGCCATGCTGATTGGGACAAGCAATGTTTTTTACTGCAAAGCAAATTTTGTCTTAAACAATTTTTTCGAAAAGTTTCGAGACATTTGTTAACTTTGAAATGGGCCTATAATTCTGAATGTCGTGTTTATTACCAGTCTTAAAGATAGGTGTGTTAAGAGAAATTTTCCACTTATCAATGAAATCGCCAGAGCTAAGAGACTTTTTGAAAATATAACATAAAGGTCCTGAAATTGTGTGCATACATTTTTCTAACAAAAAAGAGCATAGGCCATCCAAGTCACATTTATTAGAGTTTTCAAGGTGAGCAATAGCAGTTTCAACATCTACATGAAGTATTGTTAGACTGTCAAGGCACAATCTACATTATCAGTAACAAAATTACTAAAGGGGGTCATGTTATTATTAAAATTTGATCTGAAATAATTCGCAAATAATGATACTGTATCAGCTAATGAATATTATGTAATATCATTATAAAAAGTGGAGGATGGAATATAGGAGGAACCTTTTCTATTTTGAATATAACTCCAAAAAGACTTTGGATTCGTTTATATTCGATTTTTAATACCAATTCCTAATAAAGAAATTTGTTCAAGAAGTTGAATTCACGCATATAGTGCAAGTATATTACCTTACATTCCGAGTAACCAGTAAATTTAAATTAATTAAAAAAATTATTCCTCAAATTTTTTAGTGTTTTTAAACCCTTTGTAAACCGGGGAAGTTTATAGTTCTTTTTTCGAAACGGTATACTATTCGAGAAAATATTTAAAAGATATTCAAGAAAAGCTTCAAAACAATCCGAAGCATCAAGGCCAACAAAAAGCAAATGCCAATCTATGGTATCAATGATCCGATTAATATCTACAAAATTACAGTTTTTAAAATAATAAAGTTTCTGTTCACGACAGCTTGTGTTCAAGAAATCGTAAAATTTAATATTAAAAGCTAGCGCGGAATGATGAATGTTCGACTCCGAAAAAGGAAACGGGCAAGTTTGTAACTCAAAGTTGAGATATTTAGTGACAAAAATTAAGTCTAAGATTTTAGATAGTTTATTAAATACTATGTTGATTTGGACTAAATCCATACTGAAAAAGCTGTCCACTAGGTGCATTTCATGTGCCTGATTGACATTCGTTGGAACGAAAACATTAACATCAGCTGCAGGAGACCAGTTTAGCTTGCTCAAATTGAAGTCACCAACCACACAAAAATATTCACGATTTGTAGTATTATTAGTAGATAAAGATATTATATTATCTACGTGAGCATTATATATATCGGACGAGCTACTTGGCGGAATATATGAAGCACAAACTGTTATATTACAATTGGGAAGGTAAATAGCAATGCATATTTGGTCCAAAAGACCATCCAGGTCATTTATGCTAAGAAGCGAAGAACGCAGATTTCTTCTGATTGCAATGAGTACTCCGCCTCCTCTAGAACAGCTGGTGCGTATAACATTTCGATCTTTCCGATAAATTTGAAAGATATTGGGATCAGCAATTTCTTCATCAAAAAAATCTTCACTAAGCCATGTTTCGACAAAAATTATAACGTCATAATAGTCACACTCGGAACAGAAGGAGCGAATGGCAGTTAATTTGGTACGCATACCAGACAAGTTTTGAAAATAGAAATGAAGATCTTTGTTTGTATTATTAGCATTATTATTAGTTATTGCAAGTTTTCTTCGGGTGCACTTTTTTGTACTAAAAAAGAGAACGAACGAACACGTACTCCAAGTGGGCAAATATCTGGATTAAACATCAAATCATAATAGCATGCTGGAATGATAAGCTTAAAATTTACTCTTTTCAATTTGCTTTCATCTGCATCTTTTTTCACCAGTCGAACACATCAAATAAATTGTTTTTCAATATGAGCGTGAGTTGCGATATATTCAATTACACTTCCAACGGAAACAGATGGTGCAAATGAAGAGAGATAGAGTACTTTCTTTTGGACAATAACATTTAAATCATTATTAATACTTTTTCCAACAACAGTATTAGAATTTTTTTGTTGTTTATTTCGTTTTCTATTTTGCAGTCTACCATTCCGCAGAAGAGGCACCATTAACAGAAGGTAATGAAGAGCAAGTATCAGCATTTAAACATGGGGAGCAATTCATAGCAGGAGAAGCAAGTTGATTTTCATTTTCGCGAATAATTGAGGTTCCATCATTAACAGACGGCAGCAAAACAGAAGGCGAAGAAGAGTTAGCGCTAGTAACATTAGAAGTAGCAGCAGTTAAGAGAATATTTTCATTTGGTTTGATTTGTGAAGAACGAAACACGGAAGCAGCGGAAGATGAAAGAGCAGAAGCAGAATTTATGCTGATATCATTAGCAGTAGCATTATTGTTTTTGTTGTTACACAAAACAAGAGCTTTGAGCTCACGCACTTCAGCAACTAAAGTTGAGATCATATCAAACAAGTTGTTAGTGGAATTAACACGCGATGCACAGTTTGAATAGTGAGAACAACGCATACTCTCAACGTTAATGCAGTTATCTTGTTGCGACAGGCTAGTCACATCTATATTTTCGTAGCTTTTATTTGCTGTTATTTACCAACTGATTCTGACTAGGCTGTACCAGCTGTTCAGCTTGTTGTTGTTGTTCTAGCTTATGCCCTTGTTGCTGAGGCTGTTGTTGTTGTTGACGATTTTGTTGTTGATAGGGTACATTGGACGACGATAAAAGAGAAATCTCACTAGTTTTAGCAATTATTGATGTGCTTATAGATTTAGAAAATCGAGGCGGAGAGTATTGAAGAGAGCATCTTCTAGTTGAAGTGCAAGATTTGCATTTATATTTTGTATTAGACGTCTCAAAATAGTTTATGTCACATGGTCTAATATTAACACAAGTACAATGATAGAACTCTTTACAGATCTCACACTGTCCCTTTTCATGTCCGCGATCAACTTTAGAACCACAAACAGACGGCATTTTTAATAATAAAAATTTTTTTTTGCTAAAAGTTTGTCGATTGGAAACAAATTTATTAAAAAATCTCTGAGCGCAGGAAAAAACACGTCCGAACACAACATAGTCAGTTGAGAAATGATTATAGAAGACTAAACACAATAACTGTACCGGACCGCTACCCATTACCACACATACACGATTTTTCAATAAATTTACACAACACAACCATTTATTAAAAATTAGATCTAGTAAGAGCCTATCACTAAATACCAATGGCTCCTGAAGACATTCACAAAATACACTACACCTTTCGGAATATTCGAGTTCCTCCGAATGCCCTTCGGCTTGAGGAACTCAGCGCAAAAGTTTCACAGATTCATTAACTAAGACTTCATTTTCGTATACAGTGGCTCACAGCTTATTTTATGCAGTGCATACTTTTAACTTCAACACTATAATTTTAAAACCAAAATTTTGATATCATTTGAAAGAGCATAAATTCTTGTTTAAAAAAAATGTTTATTTTTTTTTTTGAAAGGTATTATCTGGAATTTTAAAAATTATAAATCAAAACCTACTACTAAATTTTATTTCACAGCTTAATCTATGCAGCTGTGTATAAACTATAAAAACACTGTCAAATGTAATAATTTTGTAATTTTTAATATTTAGTGTAAGGAGTGCGTCATAAGAAATTAGTGCACACGTTTTTGGTTATAACTTCTTTCATAAAAAAAAAATTTAATTATTTTGATCAGGTTAGCTTAGAAAATCATGTGAAATACTATTTCATATCACTTTGCATTGTCATCTATTATTTTGCGAAGACATGAGCAGGAAAATAGAAATGCGTGAAAAAAATTTAAAATTTTTTTTAAATAACCTGCAATATACCTTCAAAAGGTTTGCAAGGCATGCTAAAGTTAGCATAAATTCGGTATCTTGGGTAATGAAAAATTTTAAAGCTGACGTTAGCATGAATCAAAAGCAGAGAACGCGCTGGAAGAAGGGTTGTGGTGACCGTATTAACGCAAAGAAGGTCGTAACCATGTTGAAGAGAGTCCCAACCTTTCAGGGAGAAAAACCGCTCAGCTAACAGATTTCTCCGAGTCATTTGTACGAAGAGTGAAAGGGGTGGCTAGGCTGAAGCCCTACAAAGTTCAGAAAATGCCGGATCGGAATGCTGAAAAGAATTTTGAAGCAAAAATACGCGCTCAAATACTGAGTAAAGATTTTGTGTCCAAATTCGAATGTTGCATTATGGATGACGAAACGTTCGTCCTCTTCGACATTTTTCAGTTTTTTTGGCCAAGAATTTTATTTTGCCAATGCTAGTGGACATGGCTCAAAAAATTTAAAACACAAAATAAATAAAAAATTTCCCAGAAAATTTCTTGTTTGGTGAGCAATTTGCATTTGTGGTGAAAAAAGCAAAAATTGCGTGACCATAGGCACAATCAACATCGAAATCTTCATCATGGAATGCTTCAAAAGAGGTTCTAACAATTTGTAAGAGATCATTAGGTTTGTTTGGTGAGCAATTTGCAGTTGTGGTGAAAAAAAGCAAAAATTTCGTGACCAGAGGCACAATGAACATCGAAATTTTCATCATGGAATGCTTCAAAAGAGGTTCTAACAATTTGTAAGAGATCATTTGGTATCTTCCTTTTATTGACATGATCTTGCGTCATGTCACTTCAGTAAAACGGCTCTTGAGTGGTACAAGTAAAATAACATTAGTTTCGTTCCTAGAGAAGCGAACCCACCCAATTGTCCTGAACTCCTGCCAATCGAGAGATATTGGGTTCTAATGAAAAGGCAATTAAAGGCAACAAAAGGGACATAACTCATTTTAGACTCAAGTGGTGCGCGTCAAGCCAAAAAATCCAAAAACATACAAAGCACAAATAAGAGGTGTCCCAGAGAAAGTAAAAAATTTTACGCTGCAAAATTATTATTTTTTTTTACATTTACATTTGAATTAAATTTCCGTTAAAAATGTATTTTTTTTTTGAAAATTGAATCAGTGGTTATTCAGATATATTTATTTTTCAATGCACTAATTTCTTATGACGCACTCCTTAGTAGCCTCTTTAGTCAACTACAGCTTAAGGACGGTTTGGGATTGAAGCTGCAAATTTTTTGGTGGCATCTGGCGGAATATTACACCACTCAATTTTAAGTGCCTGTTTTAGGTTGTTTTTGTTTGAAATGTTGTTTATTCGGATATTTTATTTTCCAAAATTGCCTATAAATTTACAAGCACATTTAGGTCAGGCGACTATGCTGGCAGTGCCACCAAATAAGGGCACTTGGTTACTAACCAGAATTGAACTATGCCCGCTATGTGTTTTTGGTCTTTATCTTCGTAAAACCGGAAATTTACCTATATGAACAGATTTTCGGCACTCTGTAACAAATGGTCGCTGAAAATCTGAAGACACATATTCATACTCATGATATTTCCTATAAAATCCAAATTTCCAGTACCAGCAACTGACATGCAAGCCCAAACCATATGGCGATGCCACCAACATGTTTTATGTCGTGTGTAGGTTCTCCGTTGTTTTTTGTATTCGGCTTTCGCGACATGCCATCTGAGTCAAATAAGTTGAATTTTAACTCATCCACGAATATTACTGAATTCCAGTACTCAGAGGTCTTCAAAACATGTTCTTTGGCGAAAATCAGACGGTTAATCGCATTTTGACTGGTGAACGGCTTTTTACGAACAACTCGCTAGTTAAAATCATTTTCGGTTTGGACTTGCATGTAAGCTGCTGGTACCGGACATTTGGATTTTATAGGAAATATCATGACAATGGATATGTGTCTTCAGATTTTTAAGAACAATTTGTTGCACAGTGCCGAAAATCGTTTCATACAGACAAATTTCCGGTTATACCAAGATAAAGACCAAAAACACAAAGTGGGCGTAGCTCAATCCTGGTAAATTTACAAGTGCCCGGATTTGATGGAATCGCCAGCATAGTCACCAGGCCTTAATGTTGTTGTAAATTTATAGGCGATTTTGAAAAAAAAAATCCGAACATACAACATTTCAACCAAAAACGACCAAAAAGAGGCCCTTAAAATTGAGTGGTGTAATATTCCGCCAAATACCACTAAAATATTTGCAGCTTCGATGCCAAACGGCCTTTAAAACGTAGTTGACCAAAAAGGCTACTACACTAAATATTAAAAATTACAAAATTATTACCTTTGACAGTGTTTTTACAGCTTATACACAGATGCATAAAATAAGCTGTGACATGAAATTTAGTAGTAGGTTTTGATTTTTAATTTTTAAAATTCCAGATAATACTTTTTAATAAAAAATAAAGTTTTTTAAACTAGAGTCTATGCTCTTTCAAATGATATAAAATTTTTTTATATTCCATTTAATTTCAAAACTATATAGTGTTGAAGTTACAAGTATGCACTGCATAAAATAAGCTGTGAGCCACTGTACATAGACGACATTCTCATTGCGAGCGAAACAGAAGAGCTACATTTATAACACTTAAAACAAGTTTTTACACGTCTCAACAATTACGGACTCAACATCAAACTAAACAAATACGTTTTTGGAGTCAATAACATAACATTTCTAAGTTACAACATTTCACAGGGTGTTTTTTTTAGAGGTTTGTTTTTCGAATAGAGATAAAACTGGGATTTTGTGGTCAAATCTGGCAACTCTAATGTCATTTATATTCAGTTTGGTTTGCCATTTCATCATGAACAGGTTGACGCATGAACAACGTGTCCAAATTGTGCAAATTTATTATAGTCACTAAAATTTCAACTTTATTTTCACTCAAAATTCACATGATTTTTGCAATTATGAAGTCAAGAAGGCCGCCTAGATCTTGTGATATCACACCTTAATTTTTTTTTTTGGGGTTATGTGAAGCCAAAAGTATGCGTCGATAAGCCAGCTACGATTCAATACTTCGAAGCCAACATTACTCGCGTAATTCGCGATATACCTTGAAAATTGGACCTCCATTTTAGACTACGTCCGAGCTAGCCGTGGCGTTCATATGCCAGAAGTCATATTTAAATTATAATGCCAGAAGATTATCTTTCGAATAAAGTAATTTTCATGTCTATTTAAAAAATTCATCTTTGTTTTATTCCATTTTAAAGTTCTATACCTCTAAAAAAAACACCCTATATAACCTTCTACAGAACGAATACAGTGCATACAAGACTACCCACAACCACCCAGCAGGCAATTGAACAAGACCTTCCTCGGAGAAGGCCTGGTAGCACTGCTGCGATTGTAAGATGCCTTCTCAAAACAAAATTTTCATGCAAATAAAAATATTATACCCATTTTTTTTTTATTATGATGTTTGTTTTTGTTTAGTAGTGAAATTTTAATTAGCAGAATAGTTACACTCCTTGACTTTCATGTTATGACAGAGTGTTGTGTATTCAATGTCAAATTATAAAGCAAGAAAACGTCACAACAAATAAACATTAAAAATATCAACGCAAGTGAGGTGACGCGGATAAAAAAAATTAACTCAGAGTCTCACGGCGTATTAAAATTTAATTTTTTCCGAGTACTTCTATCACCCTTGCTACGGCAAGCACTCTTAGAAGGCCTGTTTTATCGGGAGATTTCTTCATATAAAAAAGAAAATAAGTTTGAAAGGAGGTGGCAAGGCCTTAATCTTACCAAGGAAGGCCTACTAGAAGCACTGCTAGCTCCTGCCCTTGCCTATTGGGCAACCATAGTCAAGCACATCCAAAAATTTATCGATGCATTGCCAAACTCGCACACATACTAGGACCAATCTATCAAATGGTAACCAACTCATCAAAAACAAACAATTACAATGGATAAAAGACACTCCAGATTAACGTTTTTGATTTTCTGCTCCGCGCGTTCCGCGTTTTCATTGAAAATAATAAGTCTCATTTTGCTAGGGTTTTCGGTGAGAGAGGACCTTTTTTTTAGAAAATACAAAAAATAATACAAATAACTGGAGACCAAATCCATTTCAAACCATGCAGTCGGAGTGACTTCAAATTGCGGAATTGGTTGCCAATTAAATATGTTGTTTTTTAAAGTAATTAAGGGAACGTATTTTCCCCCGACTCGATTGAAAGTCATTTTTTACGAAGTTATGCCCATTTAAAGTTTTAGTGTCAGAGCTTAAAAAACCACTGAAAATTTTTTCAAAATACAGTACAGTCGCGTTAATCCGGACGATCGCTAATACGGACTTACCAGTAATCCGGACATTTCTACGATTCGGACATTTTTGAAATTTTGCCTCTATAATTCGGACAAAACTAATTCAAAGTATGCTTTGGTTACCAAATAGACTGTGGCTGGCACGAACATGTCAACTTTGATTTTTTCAAATTTATTTCGTTAAGTTACGGGGCTCCTTTTGAGTACATTTTCATACTCGTGAGTTTTTGCAGACATATTGTTTATTTAAAATTTGTTGATTTTTTCAGTCATTTTATTCCTTACTCATATGATTACAATTTCTCTATAAAAACATTAAAAAGTGAATGAAATACAACCATATACGCCTCAAATATGCATTCTACATATAATTTTTATCATAATTATTGAGCTTTCTGTATTCCGGACAAATCCAGTTATCCGGACATACCCCGAAACTATGTGTCCGGATTAGCGCGACAGTACTGTAGTCGCATTTTCATCCAAATCAAAATAATTAATTTTTGTCTTTTGACTCTAATAGAACTTCTGATTCTCTGTCAGAATCTTTAAGAAATTTTGAAAATTGTTGAAAATTGGCGGAGTATTAGCGCTTTTTATGAAAAAAAAAAGGCTGATTTTCTCAAAAACCAGCTTAAAATTTTATTGTGTATTTGTATTAATATGAGAGAGAAATGTCATGAGTTTAATGCTTGAAAACATATTTGAGGTCAGGAGATTTTTTTTTCCAAAATTGAAATGTCAATTTTTTGTGTTTCATCATTGCCAAGTACTACTTTCAAAGCAAATAACATAAGCAACATTCCAAATTACTTTCTGCGAATCCTGCTTGCATTCTGCATACTTTAGTTTTACCGCTATTTTCGTAAAAACAAGCAAACAAAACATTCAAGTCCACAGAAGTACAGTCAGCGAAAAAGCTATATGTGCATACAATGTTTTCATATATTTTCCTGATAAAAAGTTATTACGAAAATAACGGTAAAACAAAAGTATGCAGAATGCAAGAGCGATTTGGAAATAGTCAAAATTTGATTTTCCTTAAAAATAAATGGAGATATCTGATTTGCTACTGTTTTCGGGATTTGTAAGTGAGGACCTTTTTTTAGTACCTAAATGCAGTTAAAACAAAAGAATCTTAAAAATAGTTTCATCAACTTTTTCCTGCTCCGCGTTTTGGTCAAAAATATCTGGTCACGTTACTCTAGATGCATTTACTTAGTAAAAGATAGCATAGCGAAGCAAGCACTGCTTAATCATGTTAACAGTAAAGCGAAAGTATCAATTGCTGTAGACGCATCTAACACAGCAGTCGGTGGAGTCATACAACAATTACACAATAACAAATAAGAACCACAAGCATTTTTTTCTTAAAAACTTTCAACAGCTGAAAGGAAATACAGCACATTCGTTAAACAGAATACGAACGGAGTCGGCAACGATTACCCGCTGTCAAAAAATTATAACACGACTGGTACCCGTCGATTTCGATTTAATTCTATTTTCACCGTCGGCAGGCGACGATTGTTGCATTTCGAATCAGCTTGTGTCAATTTTTTTGTTTAAGTTTGTGAAAGCAAAATGGCAGCTGACTTTTTTTTTCGTTCGTCGTCCGCCGCAATTGTTTTTACTCCAATGATTTTCCGACTCGTTTTTTTTGACAGCGGGTAATCCTTGCCGATTTCCTGAGCCCGTCCCAATTCTGTTCAACACATAGCTCGTGTCTGTGTACTTCCAAACGTAGTTAAGTATGAGGACGATAACGAGAGAAATAAGCAGCTGTTCGCTCTATCTCCAAAAAATAGTTAACAACAATCGCCTAACTAATTTTTGTAGTTAAATTTTGTAAAGTGTCAAAAATAAAACAGCTGTTCAAAAAAATAAATAGATAAAAATTTAATTTTTTGAATTCAAAATACAAATAAATTTTTTCAGGCCGACACTCACATACCCTACACTGTACTGAAAGTACTTTCCAAATAAATGTTAAAAAGACGTTGAAAAGGTTGAAGAAGTGGGTGTTATACTCTTCTAGTGCAGGGCTGTGTTCAGTCTCCGTCAAACTTTATTAGGACTCTCGTGATAACATAACATGGTTTTATTTTCGTCGCAAAAACTTCTGTCCGTAATACCCCATTGACCCTGAAGTATAAGAGTTGAACACCCGAGCTTCCGTCTTGATGCATCTGAGTTATGATTTTTCGTGTGCTGACGTCACAAGGTTTTTTTTTACTAATTTTAAACTACCAAAAACAACTTCTATAATCACAAGTAACCATAAACAATATATAAAAAACCTCTTTTTAATTTATTGAATTAACAAAAGTTAAATTTTGTCACTGTCACTAATTAGTTGCACGATCTATTCCTTAACGAAATAAAGAATGTCTTCATTTCATATGAATAACGGTAAAAAAAAATAGTAGTAGTATTGTAGATTTGAAGTACCAAAGATGCACTTTTAAAAAAGTATTGATACTACGGATTTTGTTGCGTATTTCAAATTACATATGTCTTTATATAAATCAAAAAATAATGTCCCTAATTAATTGCACGAAGCTGTACATATGGGAAAAGTTAAAAAGTTGGAAAAGTCAAAAGAATGTGGAAAATGTTGAAAAAAATAGAATATAAATGCAGAAAACCAAAAATACCACGCCCACTTCTCCAATTCCGCCTACTTTTGGTTCAATAAATTATATTCGTCATTGACATCCACATACCAAATTTTAGCAAAATAGCATGTATAGTTAGCGATATATGCCTCAATTAACCTTAAAATTTAGAGCGGTGACAGACCCACTGACACAATCGCGACTGATTTTCATCCAGAAATAGATTTCCATAAACAAACCTTTTATACCAAATTTCAGTATGATTGCTCATATATTTCGATAGATATGCCACTTAAGGTATTTTACTTGTATGGGAGGTGCCACGCCCAGTGGTACTATTTCGCCCGCTTCAGATGCTGATATACGTTATAGCAAGTAAACCACTTACATCAAATATGTATTTTACAGAGCACTCTAACTATAACGTTTATAAATATTGCTAGCTGTGCCACGCCCTTCAACGAGTTTTTCCAGTATACTGACGAAGTAGTAGTAGTAGTATCCTCCCTAAAATTTTTATGAAAATCGAATGAATTATACGAAATCAAAATTTTTAATTGGTAAAAAGTGCCACGCCCACTTTTCCAATTCCGTCCACTTTAAACACAATTCAAGATATATATGATCTGTCTCCGTGTACCAAATTTCATCACAATATCTTGCACGGTTCACGAGTTATGGCGTTATAAAAGTTAAAATTTAGGGCTGTGCCACACCCCTTTAAGAACCTTTGGAAATTTAAAACCTAGCCTAATCTTAATTTTGTTCACATGTTCACAAAATCACCAAGTCTCATCTAATTCGCAGTAACTTTTTTCAAAATGGGCTGAGGTATATTTACATAGAGTATGGGCGGTAGGCGTGGTCGTGATCCGATTTAGCCTATTTTTATAAGATAGCAGCTTGCAAGAAGGTGTGACCTGTATACCAAATTTCATTGAATTAGATTGTTTAGTTTCCCGTAAATGTGATTTCAACAGACAGATGGACATAGCTATATCGACTCAGGTGGTGACCCTAATCAATTATATACTTTTCTATACCTACCACGCCCCCTTCTATGCGTTACAAACGGAATGACAAAGTGAAAATACGCTCTTTGTAGGGTATAAAAAGCAAACAGCAATGGAAAATAAAAGCCAGCACCTATATTAGCTTGAACTTATAACCTTGGTCTTTCGAAAAGCTTAAAAGTGGTACGTAAAAAATGTTGGCTGTATTTCATGCGGAAGAAGAATAAGCTTTTTGACACTTACTTAATTTAACTACATTTTTAACTAATTCCTGTCTGTTTACTTCTATTAGTCAAATCTCTTTTTGGAATAATTCCGCTGTTAGGGGCGTTCAAGTATTACGTAACGCAATTAGGGGGGAGGGGGGTCTTGTAAAACGTTACGATGCGTTACAAGGGAGGGGGGGCGGTTTCGAACGACGCGTTTCGTAATATTTTTTTTTTAAGTAAAACTTCATTAGAGAGAGTGGTTTGAAATTAGGTGTGTATAATGAAAAGCTCTGATTAAATTATAAAAGTTGACGGGATCTAGATTAGCTACAATTCATAAAATTTAAAACTTTTAGGTAAACATGGTCACTTGGGTGTTACGTAACGTTTAGGGAGGGGGGGGGTGGTGCAGAAAACAGATTTAACTACAGAAGTAAACCAACACAGCCATTATTTATTCGGTCTAAGATACAATATGATCATATAGCCTAGTAAACATAGAACTAATTAATTAAATAATTCGAATAACTTTAAGCGAAATTGATACAAGTTTACATTAAAATTTAAGGCAGGAGAAAGATTGTTACATGAAGGAATACAGCTAGCAATGGGTTTATTCATGGCATAAGAAGTTCTATGAACTTGGTCTTCAAAAATGCGATATATTCTTAAATTTCTATTTGGAACGTATAGTACAAATAAGTTTGAGATATATTACTTGATAAAATATTGTAGACAAATAACAAAGACGAGGATGTACGTCTATCTTTTAAAGATTGCAATCCAAGTAATTTACGCCTTTGAAGGAATCCCATTGGCCGATTGATCTCATAAAATGCATATTTGGTAAAGCGTTATTGTACTAGTTCTATACGATTTGAGCAATCTGAATAGAAAGGATCCCAGATAATAGAACAATATTCTAGTTTACTACGGACTAAAGAGACGTAGAGAGCTTTAACAGTCATTGGATCTTTAAAAATCGTTGAATTTCTTTTAATGAATCCAAGCATCGCGTAAGATTTTGAAACAAAATAATCAAAGTGAGATTTAAAATTAAAATTTTTATCAAATATCACTACCAGGTAATTTATTTTCCTCCTTCCTGTGCAATATGCTATTATTGATGGAATAATCAAAAAGAAGGGGTTCAGAACATTTTGAGCATGCAATGACACAACATTTATTTATATTTAATACAAGGTTATTGGATAAACCCTAAATATTAAATTTATCAAGGTCATTTTGTAGCAGCAAGCACTCAGAGATGTTTGAAACCTTCAGAAACAATTTTACATCGTCAGCAAACATTAAGCACTTGGAATGAGTAAAAATGTTAGGTAGATCATTGATAAAAATAATAAAAAATAGAGAGCCACAGTGTATTCCTTGCGGGATACCAGAAGATGCTTCGTTTGCGGTTTCAGAGACTAAGGATCCAATTTTAAAAAATTTTAGAAGTGATTCAGAGAACTCGTATTTCTTTAACTTGCATAATAAAATTGAATGATCAATTTTATCGAATGCCTTGGAAAAATCTGTATAGATTACATCCAGCTGTCTATGATCAGATAAAGCTCCTACAATATGATGCGAAATCAATGCCAAATTCGTGCATGTAGGTTTGCAGGGTAAAAATCCATGTTGAGCTGCGCAAATGGCATCCTTCACATGTGCAAATAACCTATTTTTGATTACACTGGTTTACAAATAATTAAAAAATTTCTGAATCTTAGGTGCCACTAAACATTTCTTATGTAAAATCGGCTTCTGATTCTGAAAATCAAATTATTTTTTTTTCTTTCACGTCGTTTTCGAGATATCGGTCACTTTCGGTTTTTGGACCAAAGAAAAAATATCTCAATAAACAATATCTATATATAAACATATTATATGGACAAAAAAAAGAATTCAAGTGAAGTGTAACGCAATTTTTAAGCTCCATAATTTAATTGATTTTTAATAATAACTCGCCAATATAAATAGTAAAAGTTGTGCGCAGTTTAAAGTTAAAATATAGTGTAACTACTTTGTTATAAATACTTTCAAGAACGTTCAATAAAATAACTTGTATTAAACTTTTAACTAATTGGCGGCAGACAAGGCAAAATGCCGACGTCTGAATACAAGGAGTGCATTGTAAAATTATTACAATTGGATGATTCAATCATATGTTCTGGTGGATGTGGAAGCATTTATTGTATAAAATGTAGTCAAATGAAAAGACAAGAATTAAAAATGATGAGTGATAACACTAATATAAAGTGGTTTTGCAATCAATGCACAATTTCTGACACTAATACCAAATTTGTCGAAATAAAACATCTGATTCGGAATTGCGAAAATAATAAAATGAAACTAAGTGAAATGAAAGACACTGTTGAAGAGGTGCTACTTCAAAAATTTTCTCAATTGAAAAATGTTGTAGCGTCTGAATTTAATGCACTTTTTGAGCATAACATTGAAATTAAATTGAATGAAATGAAATAAGACATGTTAAAAGATATATGTACATAAAGCCCTTGAAGAAAATAATACGAGAATAAACGAAGTTTGTATGGTGGGAAACAACAAAAATGAGAACAACAAACAAATGTCATATGCAGAAATGTTAAAACTAAACGAAAACGAAATTGTTATTAAGCCTAAAGACAAATTAAAAAATAACAAAGATGCTAAAAACGCGCTAAAAAAAGTTATTGAGCCGACCGATGGGTTAGTCAGTGGAGTGAGGGAGATAAACAGCGGTGGATTAATTGTGCAGTGCAAAAATAGAGAAGCAAAGGAACAGGTGCAGCAAAAGATCACTGAGAATATTGGAAATGAGTATGATCTTGAGAAGACGAAAAACAAAAGTGATATGAAGAAATTGTTTAAAATCATTGGTATGACAGAGCGGCTTAGTGATGAACGAATAGTCAAAGTTTTTGCAAGTTTTAATAGAAGAGAAGAATCTTTTAATGCCCTTATTGAAACAGATGGACTAACTTATGAGAATATTTTAAAACAGAAACGAATTAAAGTGGAGTGGAACTCATGTTTAGTTGTTGATTATGTATCTATTTTTAGATGTTTTAAATGCTTAGGCTATAACCATAGATCCTCTGAATGTAATAAGGGAATAATTTGTAGTAAATGCGCAGGAGAAGTCATGTTGCTAGAGAATGTACGTCAAATGATATTAAATGTGTAAATTGTTTCGAATTAGTCCAGCAAAAGTTGCTGAATGTTGATGTTCATCACCATGCTTTTAGCAGAGAATGTCCAGCATTCAAAAAATATTTTGCAAGCAAAACAAAACCACGTAAATAGCAATCAGTTTACGATAATTTAACTTGTTTATATCTAAATATCAATAGTATATTGTCTAATAAACATGAACTTGAGAGACTTATCGAAATTAAAAATCCAGCCATTGTATTATGTGCTGAAACATATACTACAACTGAAATTACAGACCAAGAGTGTAATTAGTACGATGTGACTCGCATAGTAGGCATACAGGTGGTGTCCTAATGTATATTCACAATTCTATTCAGTTTAGTATTAAATGCAATAAAACCTACGATAAGAATTTATGGTGTTTATTTATTAAATTAAAGCATTTTAACCCAAAATGGCTAATTGGAGTGATTTACCATTCACCTAGTTCAAGTGATGCAAATTTTATTAATTATTTGGGTGATGTATTAGGTCATACGTGTGAAAGGTCAGATAATCAGATAACAATATCATAATTGGCGATTTCAACATTAATTTTAATAACTCGACTACTTATAGCACACAATTATCTGAATTATTAAAATCGTACTCTATGTATCAAAAAATTGATTTTAACACTCGTGTAAGTGACACATCAGAGACAAAAATTAATTTACTTTTTCAAACTCTGATGATATAGTGTATAGTGTGTGAAAAGCTAGAAGAACATCAAATTTCTGATCATGAAACCATCGTATTTAATATCAAAAATAACTCTGAATTTCAAATGAGGATCTGCAAAAAAATTATTTCATGGGAACGTTGCGTTTATGTAACTTTACCAATTTTAGTGTAATTGATTTAGAAAGTAATGTGTCATTGATCAATAGCAGTATTCTGAATGTGATGAGCAATATAACCTTTGAAAAAGAAGTTAAAGTAAAAATTATCAACAAATTGTATGATTCCGAGCTGGCCAACTTGAATAAACGCAAATTTGATTTGTATAAGCTAGCACTAATTTCAGGAGATTGGGAAGAATATAGAAATGTTAAAAAATGGTATAAAAAACTTTTAAATATTAAAAGAGTAAAATATATGGAACATAAAATTATATCTAATAGTCACGACAGCAAGATTATGTGGAATTATTTAAAAAAAATAATAAGTATGGTAGCAGAAAAATCTTCCTTTAAACGAATTGCACTACTCGACAAGAAAAATTGCGGCAAATAAAAACCACTATTCCTATAGGGAAATTTCCCTCTGAATCCGAAAATCATAGTGGTTTTGCTGTCCCGGGAGGTAACGCCATATTGGCTCGATTAAAAACGTTATTTTACATGAGACTCGTTCCAAATTTTTTGTTTCCCAAAAAAAAAAAAAAAAAAACACGACAAAAATTTTGAAGTAATATATGTCACAACAGCATTACTAGTTTGGTCGCTACGGCTACAACAAAAATGCAATTTTTTGCAATTTTTCAAAAAAAATTCAACTTTGGCACCTTATAACTCGAAAAAAATCTATTGAAATCAAAAAGTTCCATCGTGTAGTATGTTAAAATATAAAAAATTTAAATAAAATATGTTTATATTATGGCTTCATTTCATATAAGTTATATTCAAATGTTGAATTTTATGACAACAATAATAAGGTGCTGGTGTCATGTGTGTACAATCCTAGTAGGTTAAATAATCTTGAGTCGTTCTTCTCTGAAATAAATTCACGTGGGATTGATTATGGGCATTACTTGATATGTGGTGATTTTAACGTCAACCTTTTAGTAGGTGACAATATCACTGACAGGTTCAATGATCAGATTTACTCCAATGGACTATATACTGCTATCCAACTAGGTTTGGAAATAATGCAAATGATAGTTTGCTAGATATTTTTATCAAATCTGATAACACACCTTTACTGGCTTTTGATCAAATCAGCTTTATCTCTGATCATGATTTAATATTCTGTGCTCTAAACATTAATTTGTGTCATAAAGATAAAATTGTAAGAATATCATACCGTGACTTTGGCGCTCTAAATACTGATAGGTTATTTAATGATCTAATTCAGACAAACTGGAATGAATGCTGGCTCTTCAGCTCTGTAGACGAGAAATTGGAGACATTTAACAACAATTGCCATAGACTTATGGATACTCATGTTCCTGTCAAGACTGTCCTTATTAAGAAAAATTCTTCGCCGTGGTTTACTTCCCATGTCAAGCTGCAGCTCAAAAAGAAATATAAAATATATGCAAAGTGGAAGAAGTCACCAACCAATGAAAACTGGGAAGTATACAAACAGGCTCGGAACAGATCTGTGTGCATCATACGGCAATCAAAGATAGAACATTTTTGTTCAAAGCTTAACACTGGTCTTTCCTCTAAGCAATTATGGAAGAATATTAAACAGTTAGGTGTTAAGAGTGGCAGGAGTGTAACATTGATCCTAGCTTAATGAATGATTTTTTCATACTTAATAATACCGTAGTTCCCAGCGATAGCTATGAACCAAATTTAAGTATCTCAGATTCCTCTGTGAAATCTTTTGAGTTTCGCACTGTTGATGATTTTGAAGTTTATAGAAGTGTTATGAAAATTAAATCGAATGCGTTGGGCGAAGACAAAATTTCTATAAGGTTTCTTAAGCTAATCCTTCCATATGTTTTGAGTCCTCTGACACACATAATTAATCACTGTGTTAGAACTTCCTGTTTTCCGCGAATTTGGGAAGTTCCTATAGTCCTACCGCTGCCTAAAAAACCAGGTGCTACTGAACCTAATGACTATCGCCCTATTAACATATTGTCTGCTTTATCAAAGGCCTGTGAGGTATTAATGCACGAGCAAATTACTGAACATTTGAATAAGTATCAACTGCTGTCTCCTCTGCAGTCGGGCTTTCGTGCTGGCCATAGATAGTTGTGCAACTGCTATGCTGAAAGTTTTGTATGATATAAGTATATATTGCGAATGACCAAGATCAGATTACCTTTTTATGCCTCTTGGACTTTTCCAAGGCTTTTGATAGTGTTAACCATCTAATTCTGTGCAAAAAATTAAAATCTTTCTTTGGTTTTTGCGACAGTTCAGTGCAACTTGTGAAAAGTTATCTTCATGATAGATTGCAAAGAGTCAAAGTTGGTGAAAATTTTTCCGAATACAAACTATGTAGTACAGGTGTGCCACAAGGCTCAGTTTTAGGGCCTTTATTGTTTAGTTTTTTTATTAATGACATTTTTTTGATATCAACCAGTGTTAAGTTACATGCTTTATCTGACGATATCCAAATGTATTTGTCTCGGCGTATTGGCCTTATTGACGATATAGCTTGCAGATTGAATGAAGATCTGTGTATTGTTTTTAATTGGGCTAGTTACAATAAGCTGTGTTTGAACCCCAACCAGTCTTATGTATTACCCATTTCTCGAGGTCAACTTGAAATTGGTAGTATGCCAACTATTTTCATCGGAGATATGCCGCTAAAATTTGTAAATAAAGCAACCTGTCTTGGTTTCCATCTCAATACTGCTTTGACTTGTGTTGACCATATAAATCATGTGATAAGCAAAATTTACATGACTTTGCTATATTTAAGGATGTCTGCTGAATACACACCAGTTGAAATAAAGCGTAAATTAGAAATACAATTAATACTTCCCTACATAAATTATTTTGAAGTTGTGTCTAGGTACTTGCATAAGCTGCAAGTTGCTGTCAATAACGCTACACGATATGTGTATGGCTTACGTAGGTATGATCACGTCTCGGTTATGAGTAGGATGATTTTAGGATGCTCCATCGAAAACTATATCATGGCAAGAAATTTTATGTTCCTGCATAAATTAATTTATACACGAAGCCCGCCATATCTTCACGACAAATTACGTTTCAGTATATCCAATAGATGCAACAACTTAATTATTCCAAAATTTACATACCTTAATTCTACACGAAAATTCTTCATCAATGCCATTAGAATCTGGAATTCACTAAATAATGATTTAAAAAGTATTTCGAACTTCGGCAAATTTAAGCAGTTAATTATTGATCATTTCTCGCGTTAAAATCTTGTATTAATTAAATTCAATATTTTTATCTTTTATTCTTATTTATTCGGACATTTATAAATTTTAGTTTTATTATTTATTCGTATAAGTTACTATATTTCGTATTATGTAACTGGCAGTGTCGCTTCTAGTATGTAAGACCTAAATTGTTTGTTAGTATTTACGTAAATATGTAGTATAATTATGAACCGAAAATGAATTGACCATACGTTGTTGTACGTTAAAAGAATTAATTTCTTATTGTACTAAAATATATAAATAAATAAATAAATAAATAAATAAAATGACAACAGTTTAAACAAAAATGTATGAAATTGACTCTTACATTGTTTTAGTTTTTTTAAAATAACTTTTACGAAATGAGGCCAAAATATAAATATATTATACTTAAAATTTTTATATTTTAACATACTATAAGATAGAATAGCTAACTTTTTGAATTCAATAGATTTTTTTGGAGTTATAAGGCGCCAAAGTCGAAATTTTTTTGAAAAATTGCAAAATATTGCATTTTTGTTGACCTGTTTTTAGCCGTAGCGACCAAACTAGTAGCGCTGTTGTAACATATTGTTACGAAATTTCCTGTCCCTTTGACAGTAATTTCAATCTCTTACACTTTTCTGAGTTCGATCACTGGATTGTGTAATAATCAAGAAAAACGCAATCTTTATTTAATTATAAAATGGTTTATTTAAATCACAAGTCAATAAACGCCTCTATTTTGAATTTTTCAGCTACGACACTTAATTCGTCAGGATAGGAAAGGTGTGCCAATCGTTCAATATCCGCAGCATACTCCTGCAAGGACTCACCAGATTTCTGGATACGACTTTTCAACTCCAGTCTGTGAATCTGCTTAATGTGGTCACTGCCATATTTTCGCTGTAAGGCATCCATCACCGCTTTGTAATTCTTTTGCTCCGCCACTGGAACCGTTTGCAATACTTCTGCAGCTGCGCCTTTTAATGCCACAGTGATTATGAGCAGATGTTGTTTCAAACTGGAGCTTGAAAACACTAAATGGCGTTGTTCCATCGTACGTGGGTACCTTAAGCCTCTCTGCGCCGATTTCTCTTATTACTTGAGTGGTTGGTCCGCTTATTTCCAACTGTTGAATCCTTTTATTAACGTCTTCAAAATTATTTTGAACTTTTTCAAAATTATTTTGAACTTTTTCAAGGTGATTTTGAACTTTTTCAAGCTTATCTTGGGCTTTTTCCTTGAATGATTCAACGTCGTCTCGTAACTCAATCACTTTTGCATCGAGGCCATTTACCATTTTGGCAACCTCTGTTCGAACAGCCTCCATATTTTGATTCATTGTTTGGATCTGCGTCGCGTTCTGACTCAACCTCTGATCAATCTGTAGCGCGTTCTGACTTAAGCTCTGGTCAATTTCTTTCCGAACCTCCTGGATTTGTAGCGCGTTCTGACTTAACTTCTGGTATATTTGCAGTGCATTTTGGCTTAACTTCTGGTCTATTTGTAGCGCATTTTGATTTATTGTCTGTGTCATCGCCATTAACATTTTCTCGAACTTTGACATATCTACAACTTCACCACTTGCAGCCATTCCAGAAGCTTCCTCCATTTTCGCTGTTGATTCTGAGACATCACTATAAAATTCATGCTCTTCCAGGTTTACCCCTTGAGCCTGCCGTAAGCGTTTCTGTAACTCCAACTTTCCGCCAGATGATTGCAGATTCAGCTGCTGCAACTTCTTTAGTTGATCCACTTTTAGTTCATCAAACTTAACCATTTTTTTTTTTTTTTTATTTGATTGTTAATTCTTTTTACACAATCCCACTTCTGACACCAATTGTTACGAAATTTCCTGTCCCTTTGACAGTAATTTCAATCTCTTACACTTTTCTGAGTTCGATCACTGGATTGTGTAATAATCAAGAAAAACGCAATCTTTATTTAATTATAAAATGGTTTATTTAAATCACAAATATTAGTTTTTACACAGTACAATTGTTTATTTAATCTTTACATTCAAATTGTGTACACGAACGTTATACTTTATTACTTAAAATCCACTATATCACTTTAGTGCTTAAATTCAAATGTTCTCACTTAAGATCCTAGACTAAGACTAGCTCTTCGCTCTCTCCGTGTCGAGCTGCGTATAAATTCGCTCCGCGTTTTATTCCGATTTTTATAGTGTAAACGCTGAATTAAGTTTCAATAAATTGCGATAGAGACGCGCAAGTGGATTTTAAACCAAATTTAATTGTCAGTCGGCAGATTTTGTGCCCTTAGTGGCAAAAAAAAAGAAATAAATAAAAAACTAATTGTTTATTTCACATAATAAACAAGTGAAAAAAAATGCTGGTTGAGCGCTCACCTCCAACCGAAAAAAAAGACTCATCGGTCAGTGCAGAGTCTGAAAAAAATAGTGAGAACGGAAAAAATAAAAAAAGTGGCTCTCCCAGTAAAACGGATAGACAAAATGCTAATATGCAAACAAGTGCGCGTACCAATACCAATGTGTCGCCTTCCAACATTCAACCGATCGCTCTTGCGCAAAAGCATACACTCCATGCACACACACACCAACAATTACTAAAATGCACCCAAGAACCAACTGCATCTAATCAAGCGGGTACTCTCACTGCTACTGCACCATGGAGTGTACAATGCAGCTCTCATCTGATACCCCAGCGGGAAAATTTGCCAACTATGACAAATTTAACTCCCCATCAGGAAAATGATGCGAAAACCGCAAGTATAAAATTTCCTAAAATTTCTAATACTTTTAGCCAAAAAAGAACCTATAACACCGTTACTAACTCCAACAAAGTGGAAACTTCAGCAATCCAGACTGGAATGGAGCGCTATATTAATATCAAGCGAAAGCTAAGTCCATCAAAGGGTAATGCAAATAATTCAAGAAAGATGTATAAAGTAAATGAATGCGAGCAAATTTCTAACACTTGGCGAAAATCGTTACTATTTGCTTGATAACGACCCATCCGTACTCAATAACGACAACACGAGTGAATCAAGCAATAAAACACTTAAACCTCCCCCCATATACTTGCGTGAACGCAGTTCTAATTCACTTGTCTGCAACTTGGTTTCACTTACTGGAAAAGATGCCTTTCATATAATTCCTCTAATGAAAGGCAATGTTTCCGAAACCAAAATACAAATATACACAGAAAAAAATTATAGAACAATTGCGACTTACCTTAATAAAAATCAAAAAAGTTTTTACACCTACCAACTTAAAAGTAGCAAAGGTCTAACAGTCATATTAAAGGGCATAGAACCCGACGTGGAACATAATGAAATAAAAGAAGCTCTTACTCATGCCGGATTCAATCCTAAATCAATTTTCAACATAAGGAACAAAAATAAAGTCCCACAGCCGCTTTTTCGTGTAGAACTTGAACCAGATGCCCGAAAATTGCAAAAAAATGAGGTACATCCTATTTATAATTTGCGCTACCTAATAAATCGCAGAATATCCGTTGAGGAACCCCATAAGCGAATGGGACCTGTGCAGTGCACAAACTGCCAGGAGTTTCGCCACACCAAATCATATTGTACTCTTCGTACAATTTGTGTTGCTTGTGGCGACTTTCACTCTTCGTCCGCATGTTCTATCGACAAGAAAGACGCTAATACAAAAAAATGCAATAACTGCGGCGGAAACCATACAGCTAACTACAGGGGGTGCCCACTATACGCTGAATTAAAAAACAAAATGCGCTTACGTAGGGAAATAGTTCGAAGTCCACCTACCCAAGTCATACAGACTTTTACCAATAGCATTGTACCTACCAACTTGCCCAATATATCGGCCCAGACCTATGCTAACGTGCTTAAATCTAGCCAAGATAAACCTGCAAATACCACAAGTAACTCTCAAAATTTTGAAACCATGCTTATGACGCTCACTCAATGCATGACTCAGTTCATGACAACAATGCAGACAATGATGCACGAAATGATGAACAATCAAAATCAACTTATGAAAGTTTTGATTGGAAACAAATGAATACCCTTAAAATCTGTCATTGGAATGCGAACGGCGTAAGCCAACACAAATTAGAAATTAAAAACTTTCTTTACAACAACGAAATTGATATTTTACTTATTTCTGAAACACATCTTACCCTCATGCACAATTTTAAAATTGAAGGGTATAGATTCTACATTCTGCTGCCCACCACATCAAAACTCTGTTACTTTCGAAAATTATGCCTGTTGTTGCTGTTACTTTCGAAAATTATGCCCCACGTAAACCAAATGAGCATAATACGCCAACACCAATTTGGTTTCCGCAAAAAACATGGAACTATCGAGCAAGTTCACAGGATAGTAGCACAAATTAGAAAGACATACGAAGATAAAAAATATTGCTCTGCAGTGTTCCTTGATGTAGCGCAAGCTTTTGACAAGGTGTGGCACGAAGGACTTTTACACAAAATAAAAAAATTACTCCCTAAAAATACACACCCTTTACTAGGGTCCTACCTTACAGGGCGAAAGTTCCGTGTAAAATGTAAAAATTACATTTCAGATGATGTGGAAATTTTTGCTGGCGAGCCACAAGGTAGTGTTCTTGGCGCAATTCTTTACCTTTTATACACTTATGACTTGCCAACAAACAACTCTATGCTTACATCTACTTTTGCTGATGACACTGCAATTTTGTCTTGTCACGCAGACCCTAATAGTGCGTCACATACCCTCGATGAACATATTCGCCTAGTTAAACTGGCGAATAAATGTAAACGAGCAAAAAAGCACACATGTAACTTTTACACTTAATAAAAAGACTTGCCCCACAGTTCACCTTAACAACACGGAAATACCTCAGAGCACTGAAGTTAAATACTTAGGTATGCACCTCGATAGACGGCTTACTTGGAAAGCTCATATTGAAAAGAAACAAATGCAGATGAAGTTGAAAGCATCAAGCTTTAATTGGCTTTTACATAAACATTCAAAACTTAGCCTTAAATATAAAGTTATTTTGTACAAAGCAATTATTATACCTATATGGTTATACGGAATCCAACTGTGGCGCAACGCAAGCTTATCAAATATAGAACTATTGCAGAGGTCTCAGTCAAAAATACTTCGAACTATTTCCGGCGCACCTTGGTATGTCAAAAATATAAACATACACCAAGACCTTGGTATACCTTTTATTAAGCAGATACAGGGAATCAAAAAGCAATCATATCAACTAAAACTGCAGCAACATCCAAACACACTGGCTAGGAACCTACTCCTAACATCGAATTCATCCCGACTGAAGAGACAAGATTTACCACCCCTGTAGCCCCTATGTACACGAATACTGGCAACTCCTTCAACAACTCAAGACTGAGTTTGATATGAAAAAAAAACACAACATTTTTAAGCAATGGCTTAGAAAAGTTCAACGTTATTTTAGTTTCTTAAGATTTATTCAGTTATTGTTAGTCTCCAAGCGAGTTGGTACAATAAATAAATAAAAAGTTTAAAAAAAAAAAAAAAACTTAAGATCCACTGTGTTCCACTGTTCAATATCAACTGTGTCTGCTGCTCATATGACAGCCTTTTATACTAAAGTCATCATTTTCTAGAACCATCTGCCGTTGTCTAGAATGACGTTTCCGGTACTTTCTATATGGCGATTATCGACGTTGATAATGTCGTACCATCCGCCATTATCCAGAATGTCGTTTCCAGTGCCTTCTAGATGGCGATTATCGACGTTGATAATGTTGTACCACTTTATCATTTATGGTACAGAAACCACGCTACATGTCGCTAGATGGTGTTATTTTTCTACGGTCAGTGGTGCACGTATTTTTCTACGGTCAATGATGCAAGTATTTTCTTACGGTCAATGATGCAAGTATTTTCTTACGGTCAGTGATACACGTATTTTTCTACGGTCAGTGATGCAAGTATTTTTCTACGGTCAGTGATGCTAGCTAATATCGTTTAATAATTATTACGAGAATTTTCTGGCATAAACGAAATTTCGCTACAATATATTACTTCAAAATTTTTGTCGTGATTTCTACTTTTAGGAAACAAAAATATTTGGAGTGAGTACCACGTAAAATAACGTTTTTAATCGAGCCTATATGGCGTTACCTCCCGCGACAGTGCATGTTTTTGGTTTTTGCTCTTTATCTCGAAAACCAGACCTGATCCAGAAAAACCACTATGATTTTCGGATTCAGCGCGAAATTTCCCTATAGGAATAGTGGTTTATATTTGCCTCAATAATATTTTGGAAAAATTTGTCGAGTAGTGTTATTATTGACGGATACACGTATAAAACCGAACTAGAAATGGCAAATGCCTTAAATAAATAGCATTGAGGATATAGTTAACAATATAGAAACAGTTCACCATAATTTTAATGTCATAAATCAGGTCAATATAAATTTCAAATTTATTCAAGTTACTATAAGTGATATTGACAATATAGTTAACAAATTTCGAACGAAAAAGGGTGGGAATAAATTATTATCGAAGGGCGTTTTTACAGATTTAATGCCATACATGGGCTTTTTTTATAGTCATATAATAAATGAAAGCTTAAATACGGGTATAGTCCCAAACGCTTGAAAATCTTCAATTATAGTTCCTATTCAAAAAGTTAGAAATACTGTCAAAGCTGAAGAATTTCGACCAATAAATACGTTACCTAACGATGAAAAAATATTAGAAACAGCTGTAAAAAATCAACTTGTGCAATATTTAGAAACCAACAAATTACTTATAGCAGAACAGTCAGGATTTCGACAAAAACATTCTTGTGAAACGGCATTAAATATGGTTTTAGCTAAATGGAAAGAACAGCTTAACAGTAAAAATACTATCATTTCTGTGTTCGTTGATCTAAAGCGAGCTTTTGAAACAGTTGATAAAGAAATATTGTTAAAAAAACTATCGGCTATAGGTATTACAGACGTAGAATTAAATTGGTTCAATAGCTTTCTTACAGGCCGTAAACAATGTACAGCAATTCGTTCCACAATTCCGATAAAGTTCTTGTTAAGGTTGGTTTGCCTCAAGGATCTGTTTTGGCTCCAATTCTATTCAATATATATATAAATGATTTTACTTCCTGTCTAAAATATAGTACAATAAAATTATTTGCTGATGACGCATTAATCTCCATATGTGGTCAAAATGAATCAGAAATTAGAGACAATTTGCAATCAGATTTTGACTCGCTTTACTCATGGATGTGTGCCAATAAATTAAAAGTAAATATTAATAAAACAAAATATATGCTCTTAACAAGGAAGAATGGTGCTACTATTCTGGGCATAAAAATTAATAATGAGGATATTGAAAGGGTACATAAAATAAAATATCTGGGCATACAAATTGATGATAAACTAAAATTTGATGATCATATTAATTACACTATAGGTAAAATTGCAAAAAAAATATGGTTTAATAAAAGAACTTGTAAAGATTTAAGCCAACCTTATAAAGTAATTGTATACCGTTCCATAGTTGAGCCCCACTTTATTTACTGTCCAACAATTTTTTTCATTTGAAAGATTCTCAAATCGCAAAACTGCAAAAAATGCAAAATAAGGCAATGCGTTTTATATTAAAGAAGCGTTATGATACGTCTGTCAAGGAAATGCTTAATAGTCTTAATTGGCTAAGCTTTTTCCACACTATGAAATTCATTTACAATTTACAACATTAAAAATGGATCTTTGCCAGAATATTTAAGATCAAATTTGCAATTTAATTGAGATGCATAGCAGGAACATTAGAAACAAAAATGATTTCAACCTCCCTACTTACAGGACTGAATCAGGTAAAAATTGCCTATTTTACAAAGGGTTAAAATGCTTTAATGAGCTCCCAGAAATTATTAAAAACTGTGATACAAACCTATTCAAATCTAAGTTATATGAACGTTATTTTAGTTTCTTAAGATTTATTCAGTTATTGTTAGTCTCCAAGCGAGTTGGTACAATAAATAAATAAAAAGTTTAAAAAAAAAAAAAAAACTTAAGATCCACTGTGTTCCACTGTTCAATATCAACTGTGTCTGCTGCTCATATGACAGCCTTTTATACTAAAGTCATCATTTTCTAGAACCATCTGCCGTTGTCTAGAATGACGTTTCCGGTACTTTCTATATGGCGATTATCGACGTTGATAATGTCGTACCATCCGCCATTATCCAGAATGTCGTTTCCAGTGCCTTCTAGATGGCGATTATCGACGTTGATAATGTTGTACCACTTTATCATTTATGGTACAGAAACCACGCTACATGTCGCTAGATGGTGTTATTTTTCTACGGTCAGTGGTGCACGTATTTTTCTACGGTCAATTTTGCAAGTATTTTCTTACGGTCAATGATGCAAGTATTTTCTTACGGTCAGTGATACACGTATTTTTCTACGGTCAGTGATGCAAGTATTTTTCTACGGTCAGTGATGCTAGCTAATATCGTTTAATAATTATTACGAGAATTTTCTGGCATAAACGAAATTTCGCTACAATATATTACTTCAAAATTTTTGTCGTGATTTCTACTTTTAGGAAACAAAAATATTTGGAGTGAGTACCACGTAAAATAACGTTTTTAATCGAGCCTATATGGCGTTACCTCCCGCGACAGTGCATGTTTTTGGTTTTTGCTCTTTATCTCGAAAACCAGACCTGATCCAGAAAAACCACTATGATTTTCGGATTCAGCGCGAAATTTCCCTATAGGAATAGTGGTTTATATTTGCCTCAATAATATTTTGGAAAAATTTGTCGAGTAGTGTTATTATTGACGGATACACGTATAAAACCGAACTAGAAATGGCAAATGCCTTAAATAAATAGCATTGAGGATATAGTTAACAATATAGAAACAGTTCACCATAATTTTAATGTCATAAATCAGGTCAATATAAATTTCAAATTTATTCAAGTTACTATAAGTGATATTGACAATATAGTTAACAAATTTCGAACGAAAAAGGGTGGGAATAAATTATTATCGAAGGGCGTTTTTACAGATTTAATGCCATACATGGGCTTTTTTTATAGTCATATAATAAATGAAAGCTTAAATACGGGTATAGTCCCAAACGCTTGAAAATCTTCAATTATAGTTCCTATTCAAAAAGTTAGAAATACTGTCAAAGCTGAAGAATTTCGACCAATAAATACGTTACCTAACGATGAAAAAATATTAGAAACAGCTGTAAAAAATCAACTTGTGCAATATTTAGAAACCAACAAATTACTTATAGCAGAACAGTCAGGATTTCGACAAAAACATTCTTGTGAAACGGCATTAAATATGGTTTTAGCTAAATGGAAAGAACAGCTTAACAGTAAAAATACTATCATTTCTGTGTTCGTTGATCTAAAGCGAGCTTTTGAAACAGTTGATAAAGAAATATTGTTAAAAAAACTATCGGCTATAGGTATTACAGACGTAGAATTAAATTGGTTCAATAGCTTTCTTACAGGCCGTAAACAATGTACAGCAATTCGTTCCACAATTCCGATAAAGTTCTTGTTAAGGTTGGTTTGCCTCAAGGATCTGTTTTGGCTCCAATTCTATTCAATATATATATAAATGATTTTACTTCCTGTCTAAAATATAGTACAATAAAATTATTTGCTGATGACGCATTAATCTCCATATGTGGTCAAAATGAATCAGAAATTAGAGACAATTTGCAATCAGATTTTGACTCGCTTTACTCATGGATGTGTGCCAATAAATTAAAAGTAAATATTAATAAAACAAAATATATGCTCTTAACAAGGAAGAATGGTGCTACTATTCTGGGCATAAAAATTAATAATGAGGATATTGAAAGGGTACATAAAATAAAATATCTGGGCATACAAATTGATGATAAACTAAAATTTGATGATCATATTAATTACACTATAGGTAAAATTGCAAAAAAAATATGGTTTAATAAAAGAACTTGTAAAGATTTAAGCCAACCTTATAAAGTAATTGTATACCGTTCCATAGTTGAGCCCCACTTTATTTACTGTCCAACAATTTTTTTCATTTGAAAGATTCTCAAATCGCAAAACTGCAAAAAATGCAAAATAAGGCAATGCGTTTTATATTAAAGAAGCGTTATGATACGTCTGTCAAGGAAATGCTTAATAGTCTTAATTGGCTAAGCTTTTTCCACACTATGAAATTCATTTACAATTTACAACATTAAAAATGGAT
Organism: Meiosimyza platycephala; assembly: GCA_963662105.1. Taxonomy (NCBI): domain Eukaryota; kingdom Metazoa; phylum Arthropoda; class Insecta; order Diptera; family Lauxaniidae; genus Meiosimyza; species Meiosimyza platycephala. Next base: position 51,827,804 of record OY759211.1, on the reverse strand, counting down.
CTTTGCCAGAATATTTAAGATCAAATTTGCAATTTAATTGAGATGCATAGCAGGAACATTAGAAACAAAAATGATTTCAACCTCCCTACTTACAGGACTGAATCAGGTAAAAATTGCCTATTTTACAAAGGGTTAAAATGCTTTAATGAGCTCCCAGAAATTATTAAAAACTGTGATACAAACCTATTCAAATCTAAGTTATATGATTATTGTAAGACACTAGATATAAGATAATTTTTGTGTTTTATTATGCGTTACATGTCATGAAAATTTTATATGTTACTCATAATTATTGAATTAAATTAGGCCTATATGGGCTGTAATAAATAAATAAATAAATAAAATATGTCAAACTGAAGGTAATTAAATTTCCTAGATATAATGTTTACAAGACTTTTTCGTTGGCATGTTAGTTTCGGCGAAATAAATTGATTTATAAAATAAAATAATTTTTTTTCGAAAAAATGAGAAAAATTTAAAAATCAACTGCAAATTTTTAAAAGAAAAAAAAAATTGGAAAAATCCTTTTGTTTTTTTATATCATAGTCTATATATTTATGAAGAAAATAAGATACTATTTATGAAAATCTATTAAGAAATGGAAAAGTTATATAAAATTAAATAATAAATGGCCGAATTTAATTTTTGCCTATTTTTCCGTTTTTTTATGTGGGTAAGAATTTTTTTAACCCCACAATGTAAATTTTTTAATAAAATTTTGTTATGTAGATACTGGTATATGCTAGAAATAAAAATGTTGCCTCCACCTCCGAAGTGGGTAAAAACCGCCATAACGGACCCAAATTCTCATTTTTGGCCATTTTGGGGCCTGGGGCCAGTTCCGAAAGAATTTTTAACACCGCCATCGTGCTCTGAATCCTCGAAAACGGGGGGTGACAAATAGGAGGCGCGGAATATGCGATTTCGTCATTTTGGGGGCGGTTTTTTTCCATTTTGAGGGGTGGGGCCAACTCCATAAGAATTTTGAATACTTCTATTGCATTCAGTATCTTCGAAAACGGGAGATGACAAATGTTTTACTGATGGAATATGCGATTCCTCTATTTTGGGAGCGGCTTTTGGCCATTTTGGGGGTGGTGTCAACTCTAAAAGAATTTTGAAAACCGCCATCGTGTTCAGCATCCTCGAAAACGGGGGTCGGAGGTGGTCTGGTTTGGATTTTAGGCTTAGAGAAATTCTTACCCACATAAAAAATGGAAAAATAGGCAGAAATGCAATTCGGCCATTTTTATTCAATATAACATAATTTTTCCATTTCTAAATCGATTTTCTTAAATAGTATTTTATTTTTTCATAGATATATACTCTATGACATCGATTCTTAAACTGTGGTCCGCGGACCCCTGGGGGTCCGCGAAGCCATTTCAGGGGTCCGCGAAACAATTTTGATATCAATAATTTTACATCATCAAACTTTTCGCTTTATTTAAATAACTCATTTATTAAAATTTCTACAAGGACATGGCTTTTTGAATGATTGCACATATTTTTTTAAAAAAAACTATGCATTTACTTTTGTTCAAACAGTTAGATGCCCACTCCACTCTTCCCACTGTTTGACAACATCATCAATTTTTGTAAATTTTAATTTGAGCCTACAAGGTGCAGCTTCAAATAAATTTAAATTTGAAGTTAAGCTCTTAAGAGCTAAACACAGTTGGGACGTGCGATATCGTCCATATTTTTCTTATACGTTAACAGTGCGTACAAAATTGACACTAGAAAATTTATCGCAGAGAAATAGATCAAAATCTTCTTCTTTTCCCTGTTCTGATTCTGGCTACGACTGGATCAGGGATCCCTTCGACTTTAGTATTGCTAAGCAATTATCGATATTAGAGCAAGATATACTCGTGGCTATCCCTTGCTATTGAAACTAAAGTTCAATAAAATTGAACTAACTAACTTTTAGTTACTCCTAAAATCCGATTACTCTGCACTTGCGAATAAGGGCATCCAAAACTTGATGCCGCTTTGTACGAAGTAATGAGTGCATTGAAAAATAATTATATCTCAATAACCACAGATTCAATTTTCAAAAAGATTATATTTTTTTAATGCAAATTTAATTCAAATGCAGAAAATAATATTTAAAAAAAAATATTAATTTTGAAGCGTAAAATTTTTTACTTTCTCTGGGACACCTCTTATTAGTGCTTTGATGGTATTTTTTTGGATTTTTTGGCCTGACGCGCACCACTTGCGTCTAAAATGAGTTGTGTCCTTACATGTCCCTTTTGTTGCCTTTAATTGCCTCTTCACTAAAACCTAATATCTCTCGATTGGCAGGAGTTGGTGGAGAAAGAGAAGAAGATAACGAATTTTTTTTGGAAAAAAGAAAGTAAAAAGGAATTTCGCAACAAGGAAAAAAAAAGGAGACGCAATTTTTCCAGGAATTTATCAAAAGAGATAGAGAAAAAGGAAGAAACGGCGGAATAATTTTAAAGTGGTTGCGTAAATTAAATTTAATTTAAAAAAAAAAAAGGAAAAGTTCGTTTTCTAACAATGAAGGTGAAATTGGACAAACTAAAAGTGGCACAACTCAACGCATTGCTAAAGGCACAGGGCATACAAACAACGGGCACAAAGGCACAAAAAATGGCGGCACTTGTAAATGAAATGGGTGTTGATGAAGTCGAGCTGGACGAAGTAGAGGATGACGATCAGTTGCAGCAGCAGGTAGATGATATGAGGCAGGCGATGACATCTTTAACGCAAATGGTTAGCGAAGTGAGAGCAACTCTGCAAGACATATCAACGCAAGGCAATTTAATGTGACCAGGTGGTACATTAGACGCAACTAATATGCTTCCAAGACAAACTTCATCAGATATAGAATCACAGCCGTCACTAATAAGACATACGAACAGCATCAAGGTTATTACCCGAGTTCGACCCGTTAAAGAAAACCATCACGACCAAGCAGTTTATTAACAAGGTTGAGCAGCTTCAGCAAGCGTACAATTGGAGTGAAGAATCTGTGTTATTTGCGGTACAGCATCAACTCAAAGGAATTGCAAGGGAGTGGTTGGACGCACAGCCAGTGTTTCGTTCGTGGGCTGATTTGGTGAGTATACTCACTAACGATTTCCCATGTTCAGTTAATCTCGCTGATATTCATAGGGAGGTTGCGCAAAGAAAAAGAAAATCAACCGAAACTATGGTCGTAATGCTCAATAATGGAAGATGCGGTAATTTGGATGAGGCATCCATGAACTCGTACATCATTAACGGATTAAACGATATAAACGCTACAAGAACGCTGTTAGCCATGAACATTGAGACGACAAATCATCTTTTGAGGTCTTTAGAAAATTTAACGTCAAACTCAGCTATTTTACGCACACCGTCATCGTTGCAAATGCAAAATCAATATCAACCAGGCGATAAAGATCGAGTACAGGCTATCCAACGTGGACCAAAATGCTTTAATTGCAATAACTACGGTCATATTGCTGCAAAATGTTCACAGCCGCTGAAGAAACCTCGGTGTTCAAAATGCGGAAAGATGGGCCATGAGGAAAAGCTATGCAAAGCATCGGCCAAAGTAGCAGTGATGAACGCAAATGAAGATTTAGTCAACAATGATATTGTTCCACCAATTTTAAAATCAGTTTTGTGTGGACATAAAATTATTGAAGCTTTTGTGGACACTGGTGGCTACTCATTAATTCGCAATTCAACTTTACCAGATATTTCTCGATCAATGACTTACAAGCTATTTAAAGGCTTCGGTGGGTCGACAGTGGAGTCAACAGAACTAATTGATGTTCATGTCGAAATTGACGGGCATAAGATCAACGCCAAATTTTATATAATACCAGACGATATACTTCCTTATAAAATGTTGTTGGGCAGAGATTTGTTGTGTCGCAACGGTAGCTGCTTACTTATTGCAAGCACAAGCTGAAGACCAGCAAAAATTTTGTATCAACGAAAATTGAGGTGAACTTGATAAAAATGAAGTTCTTAATTTGCTGAATAGCTATTCAGATCAATTTGCCGAAGATTTATCGTCACTAGGTAGATGCAATACAACAACAATGAACATTGAATTAACTACAAAAGCACCTATAATTGGAAAAAGATACCAAGTACCATTTTCAAGCCAGGAAAAATTATAAACAATTTACTTAAAAAGGACATTATCCGGAAAAGTAGTTCGCCTCATGCTGCATCAGTTGTTTTAGTAAACAAAGCTAATGGTGAAAGTCGTATGTGCGTGGATTATAGGGCACTAAATTCAGTCACAATAAAAAAGCAATTTCCAATGCCAATCGTGGAGGAGCAGTTATCAAAGTTATCAGGCGGTGTATATTTTACCACTCTAGACATGACGGCAGGGTACTATCAAATTCCTGTGGATGAAAATAGTAAAAGTTTACGGCTTTTATGACGCATGAAGGCTTATTTGAGCACAACGTTATGCCTTTTGGGTTACTGAATGCGCAAATGATTTTTCAAGAGATGGTGACAAAAATTATATCAACACTGGAAAACCGTAAACACATAATCAGTTATGTAGATGAGGTTATTATGTCTGCACCGACAATCAGAAAAGGAGTTGAAGTTTTGCAGGAGTTTCTAGAAGCAATTAAAAAAATCGGACTGACGTTTCTGGGACACATCGTTTGCAAGAATGGCATAAGGCCAGGAAAAGAAAAAACAGTAGTTATTGATATGTTTCCAACACCAGCAAATATAACCGAAGTAAGACAATTTTTGGGCCTGACATGATACTTCACTTGGCAGAACCGTTAACAAAACTGTTAAAAAAGGGAGCAACATTCGAATGGCAGCAGAACAAGACAACGCACTACAGTTGTTAAAAAATGCTATAACTCATGAACCAATTTTGGTCTTGTTTGATATTAACAAGCAGCATGAAGTTCACACAGATGCGAGCAGTCTCGGTTTATCGGGCATGTTGCTACAAAAAGAGGACGAAGGTATGAAAACATTATTTTATTAAGGCTGAAGATGCAGTCCAACAGAACAGAAGTACACGAGCCACGAGTTAGAAGTTTTAGCGATTGTGCAGACGCTAGAGAGGTTTCGAATGTATCTGTGGGGCAGACATTTTCGTATTGTAACAGATTGTAATGCAATAGTGGCAACAAAAGCAACAACAAAATTATCGCCACGTATCTCAAGATGGTGGTTAACAAAATGCAACACATCGATGCAATGAGTAGAGCACCAAGTTTTCCACCTAGCGAGCCGTCAACGGTAGCCGAAAATTTATTTCAAATATTTGTTGTGAGCAACGAGGATTGGATATTTAGTATGCAAATAAAGGGTGTTTTTTTTAGAGGTTTGTTTTTCGAATAGAGATAAAACTGGGATTTTGTGGTCAAATCTGGCAACTCTAATGTCATTTATATTCAGTTTGGTTTGCCATTTCATCATGAACAGGTTGACGCATGAACAACGCGTCCAAATTGTGCAAATTTATTATAGTCACTAAAATTTCAACTTTATTTTCACTCAAAATTCACATGATTTTTGCAATTATGAAGTCAAGAAGGCCGCCTAGATCTTGTGATATCACACCTTAATTTTTTTTTTTGGGGTTATGTGAAGCCAAAAGTATGCGTCGATAAGCCAGCTACGATTCAATACTTCGAAGCCAACATTACTCGCGTAATTCGCGATATACCTTGAAAATTGGACCTCCATTTTAGACTACGTCCGAGCTAGCCGTGGCGTTCATATGCCAGAAGTCATATTTAAATTGTAATGCCAGAAGATTATCTTTCGAATAAAGTAATTTTCATGTCTATTTAAAAAATTCATCTTTGTTTTATTCCATTTTAAAGTTCTATACCTCTAAAAAAAACACCCTATACAAGACAACCGAATAAGAGAAATCGTAGCGACTTTAAATGGTAAAATGACGTCTAATGCAGCACAAATTAAACAGGAATATACTCTTCAGTCCGGACGCTTGTTCCGCAAGGTGAGTGGAGACACCAAGCTTGTGATCCCGCAAGCTATTCGATGGCGTATTACTAAGTCCTGTCATGACGACGTGGACCATTTCAGCATAAAGAAAACATTACAACGAATTAGTAAAGATTTTTATTATTAAACATTATTTAATCGAACTTACAGTCATTAAGCAAAGACCAATATTGTAAATTTTTACTTATTGATCAATGCTATTTTTCAACAAACATGACAAAGACAACAAATGGAACAATTTTAACCTGTCACCAATTACCAGGTTAAAATTGTTCCATTTGTTATCTTTGTCATGTTTGTTGAAAAATAGCATTGGTCAACAAGTAAAAATTTACAATATTGGTCTTTGCTTAATGACTGTAAGTTCGATTAAATAATGTTTAATTATAAAATAATCAGTCGCTAAAATCAACTTTCTTAAAACCATATGGAGAGCACGCCGAATTTCAAAAATATGTGGCTGGCAACACCACAATTTCGAAAAATAAATCATAGCATGACTTTAGGCCGACGGTCTAACGGCTATGGCAGCAAGCGAGAAAGTGACAAAAGATGACAAATGGAATATGCGCACTCTGTACACCTCATGACAAGTCCCTCAGTAGCTCAAGTGTTAGAGCGGCCGTCTCAAAAATATGCAATTGCAATGCATGAACGGTCAGGGGTTCGAGTCCATGTACAGAATTAACCAAACTGGTCTGATGAGGCTATTTGGTAATAGCCGAAACATGTCACCAATTACCAGGTTAAAATTGTTCCATTTGTTATCTTTGTCATGTTTGTTGAAAAATAGCATTGATCAATAAGTAAAAATTTACAATATTGGTCTTTGCTTAATGACTGTAAGTTCGATTAAATAATGTTTAATTATAATATAATCAGTCGCTAAAATCAACTTTCTTAAAGATTTTTATTTTCATCGAATGAGGCGGTACGTAAAACCGTATATTGCAGCTTGTCCAGAGTGCTGCTTAAACAAAGTAAAAGGAGGTAAGACCGAAAGTGAAATGCATTTGGCGGAAATATTACCATTACCGTTTAGAGCTGTCCATATGGATCATCTGGGTCCATTTATCAAGAGCAAGCGAGGATATTTGCACATTATTGTGTTGGTATGCGCTGTAACGGCAGAGTGTAATCTGATGTACACTGGCATTGGAATTTCGAGAGTCATACCAGCAATGTCAGAATGTCGGAATGACATTTCTGGTCTGTCATTCGAAATTGGCGTACGTGCGTTCGGGTCAAGAAGAAATGGCTGGACAACGCGTCATTTCGAAGTTTCGGTAGCCATTGTCTTTTTTTTTGATGATCAGAAGGAACGCGTGTCAGTTGCTGGGAGAGTTGCGTCATCGACGGTGGTTTTTCTTTTTACTTGGCGTTACTACGTAAAAAGTCGTCGTGTTTTTTTTTCGTCGCGAAAAAAAACAAAGAACAATAAAATTAAAGTTAAATTTTTATAAATAAATACTTTTTTAAACAAAAGAAGAAAATTATTTGTTAGGTTAACCGTGCGACGAACACGTTAGCAGAAAAAAATAAACAAGCGTCTGTCCGCGGAAACGGTGGTGGTGGAGCGCTAGCGCTTCACACGGCAACGTAAAAGAAGTTGCATTTCAATAGAGAAAAATCTTATGTTTTAAAAATTAAAATTAAATAAAACCTAAGTCATCGACGGCCACTCGCGGAAAGTTGGGTGATGAAGCGCTAGCGCTCCACCACAAACCACATAAAAAAATAGAAAAAAACAGATACATAAAAGTTATAAAGAAAAACTGCATAGGACAGTGAGAGAATTGAAAAGGAAAATGTGGCAGAAGCACAAAAAAATTGGAAATAAAAATAGAAAATACTGCACAGTGACAGTGAGAAAAAAAAAGTAATAGAAAATAGAAATACTGCATAGTGATAGTGAGGAAAAAGATAGAGAAGAAAGAAAAAAAAATTTCATATACAGAAAAGTTTTAAAGAGAATTGAAAAGAAAAATGTGACAGAAGCGCAAAAATTTTTAAATAAAAGAAAAAAATAAAAAACTGAATAGACAGTGAGAAAATTGAAAAGGAAAATGCGTAACACAAAGAAACAGAAAAGTTATAAAGATAAACTGAATAGACAGTGAAAAACAAAAATAGAAAGATTACTGAGTGACCGAAAGAGAAAATTTTGAAAAAAAAAGAAAGAGTGAAATATATAGAAAATAGAAATACTGCATAGGACAGTGAGAAAAATTGAAAAGAAAAATTAAAATTGCAATTAACGTTAAAATAATGCTTTAAATACAAATACAATAGTTGAGTTCTCTCGAATCATAAACGATCGATCGATGTTTTATTAAAATTATAAACTACATTTGAAAGAAAAATATTGAATAAAATATAAGAATGCGATATGCTGATGAAATCGTAAATGTAATCGCAATTGCATAAAAACAATAACAACACAAACAACAGCTACAACATAAATTACAAAACCAGCTAAGACGACAACATTTCCCTGATCAAGACACATCACACGCGTGAGCTAACAAGATTTCATTTTCATATGTTTATTTTTCTTTTTTTTTTCTGATTATTATTATTATTAAAAAATTAAATATGATTATTTAAAAATAAAAAAACCTAAAAATGTTTAAAACTTATAAAGGTTTTGCGCTTTGGCAAAACAAAACCCAAATAAATATGTAAAGAAAAATATAAAAAAAAAAAGTAGATTTATAGAAATATATGCGGAATACATATAATTTATTTTTGGCCTGAATAAATTTTGTATTTTTTTTTTTCAAATTTAATAGTCCATGAAAAAAAAAAATAGATTTAAGAAAAATGAAAAAAAATGAGAGAAATTTGAAACGATAAACTTAAGATTTATGTAATAAATTTGTTTTTGTATAAACGAAAAATGAAAAAAAAAAGAACTAAGAACAAATATTCGTTTTTTTTTTATAAAAATGCAAAAAAAGAAATAAAAACATAAAAGAAATGATTTAAAATTTGAAAAAAAAAAAAATATAAATTTCTTTTTATTTAAAAGAAGTTGTATAGGATAATGGCAGTGTAAAAAGGTAGCACCAGGTCCCTATGTAGAACCAAAAAACCAGAGTAGGGTGGACCGAAAAATTTCCCCATAGGTCCACAAGGTAGGGTGGGTGATAGACGGGGCCGAGCATAACACCAAGCTCGAGGGTTCAGCCCGAGGAAAAATTATTAGGGAGGCACATTTTTTTTTTGATGACTTTTTTTTGTTTGTAGTAATTTTGGAAAAAGCTTTGAAGTTTCAGAGCCCAGCAACTTAAGCACGAGAAACTTATATTTGTAAGGTGCAGGCACACCATGAGCAGCAGCTACCCACCCCAACATCCCGAACTGCTGGCATCGGCAAACTAGCTCGTGCTGCCGCTGGTCATGTTGTCCGCGTTCCAAGCACCAGTCGCTTGCGCGATTACAAATTTTGGCGCCCAACGTGGGGCCGTTTGAAGTTGAAGCCAGTCGCGAGCGCGATTACAAATTTTGGCGCCCAACGTGGGGCCGTTTGAAGTTGAAGCCAATCGCTTGCGCGATTACAAATTTTGGCGCCCAACGTGGGGCCGTTTGAGGTTGGAGGCTAAAAGAAAACTCTCCGTCAGTGGACATTTATGTCACTTAATAATCTTTTTAGTATTTTGCCTTCGATTTCACTCGGTTCCATCCGATTTACCCGTGCTGTGCTCTGGATTTTTGAAAATTTTTATTTAACTTAACCTGTTACAGGAAAATTTTTGTTTTTGTCTTCATTTGAATTTTAAATTCAAGAATCTAATACTCAAAGCCTGAAGCTGGATTTATCAGTCCGGGAGGATTCCGTTCTGATCCGCTCAGACGCTTTTGACCCTATTTATTCCTATTTGTGAAAATTACCCTGTAATAGAAGACTAAATTTTTTGCATAATTTTTTTTTGAATAAATTAAATTTCAGTAACTTCTTACATTTTTAATATTGTTGATTCACTCTTTTAGCTTGAATGCGAATTGCGGCTGCAAGTCAAGGTAAACAGCTGGATTTTGCGATTAAGTTGCAATTCACTGCGCTTTTCGACCGCTTTACTGAGATTTGTATAGGTTGTACTTCAATTTCATGTTTGAAATGAGATTTAAATTTTGTAGATTCAGATTCTTCCTCCCTAAGTTTTTCTTCGTGGCTGACCAAACAATTTAATAATAATTTGAATAGTTCTACATAGGACCAAGCTGTCATTGATAATTAAACTTCTGATAAAAATTTTTTTTCTTTTAAGAAAAACAAAAATTTAACAAATTAAATTTGAGAATTTTTTTTTGTAAGTAAAGAATAAAACTTAGCAAGTAAATTTTTTTTTGAATTTGAAAATTTCTCTTAAAGAATTTCTAAAAATTTATAAATCTAAAAATTTTATAAAGCGAATATTTAACATTTTGGAATTTTTTTTTTGCATAATGTAGCTATGCTAAAAATTTAAAGGTATAAAGCGTTAAAGATTTGACATTTGAAAATTTTTTTGCACAAATGTAGATTTTTGCTAAAAATTTAAACAACGATATAATTTAAAATTTGATATTTGGTAATTTAGTGGAAATTCCACGGGGTATTCATAAATTTAACTTTCGGCCATTTTTTTTTTATTACAAAATTTTAACTTTCGGTTGTTCGATACCTTTTATCTCGGTCGCGGATTCGGTTTTAGTTTTACGTGAAAAATGCCTCTGCATCGTAGTAATGAGAATTTGTCCATTCTGGGTGAAATCCCTGACAATCCCTGTGTGGTGTGCAAGCAACAAATGCTAGATGGCGAAAATTTCAGTATAACTCCCTGCTTCCACATTTTCCATACGGAATGCATTTCCAATTGGTTGCAGGAGACTCGCAACTGCCCTTTCTGTCAGGCGTTGTGCAGTACTAAAAAAGTTAAGCCATACAAGCCCATTCCTAATTTGGGATTGGAGTCCTTTACCATAACACCAGCTACTACCCACACAGGTACGATCACTAAAAATAGTCGGCCCGTAACCCGAAGTTACAAAAACTTAATGGATCAAAATATTTCAGTGACACCTGCACATAATCTCAACATGTCAGGAGTGCATCCATTATCCACAGACTTGTCCAATCACGCAAGTGCGCAAACTAATGTTTCTCAGTTTTCAGACGCACAGTTGCAAAAGTTGATTGACGAAGCTGTGAAAGCTCAACTGGCTAAAATGAATTTAAACGCCGTCAGTAATGCACCTCTTGATCTGAATCGAGATCCAAATCCACCTGTGACTTTTGGTCGTTCTTCTGACATACACCAGGCTCCTAGAAATGTGATCAACAATTCTCCATTTTCACTTGGACTTCCTCCGTATAACCCACAGCTTCCTCCTCCACCTGTTTTCCATCAAAACAATCACCAACAAACAACCCACAGCAATTTTGCTCAAGGCACTTCAACTCTCCATAGGTCAGTTCCACCTTTTATGGCTTCAGAGAAAGTCTCAAATCTTATTTCCAATTGGAAAGTCACTTTTAGTGGCAAAGAAGACGCCTTGTCCGTCGATAAATTTATATACCGAGTACATTCTCTGACCGTTCAAAGTTTGCGAGGTGATTTTGACGCCTTGTGCAATCATGCACACATTTTGTTTGCTGGGAAAGCGTTGGAGTGGTTTTGGCGCTATCACCGTAGTGTGACTCAAATAGATTGGGAAACTCTGTGCACAGAACTTCGTGGTCAGTTTCGAGATCGGAGAACAGATTTAGACATAATGGATTTGATTCGTCAAAGGAAACAAAAATATGATGAAAAATTCGATGAATTTTATGAATCTGTTCTTCAGCTCTGCGATAAATTGCAACGTCCTCTTGAACCAGCAACTTTGTTGGAAATCGTTCAACGAAACTTACGTCTTGACGTTAGACGCAGTCTTCTCTATGTCTCCATAGAAAATATTAGACAGCTTCGAACATTTGTTCAAAAACGCGAGTTGTTGGATGAAGAGTACGGCAGGTCGACCAGAAACTTCCAAGCTGCACGCAACGTATCGGAAGTAAACGTTAACACAGAAGATCTCCCGAATAACCATTTTTTAGAGTTGCCAACCGCACCATCACCATCTTAAAAAGTGATGCGGCATGCCAAACCACAACAGTTATTTTGAAAACAGTTAATCCTACTTTGCAATTTGAAAATAAACCTGAAATTAAACCACCCTCTACAGTTTTACCTATTCGACATTTTAAACCTCTGCACATTCGTTGGCAGGAATATAAAGCCGCCCGTAAGCGAATTTTTTCTGATGAAGTCATTGCTTCACCGGAGTCAACGCATAAGAAACGTTCTACTTTAAGATTGAGAAAATTTTGGAAAAATTTAAATGCGAAGAAAAAATTTATTTGTTCTTCAGTGGTTTCTGATAAACCTAAGGATGATTTACGTCCCTATGCTCAAATTTTAATTTTTAAAGAAAAAATTGAAGGACTAGTCGATACTGGTGCCTCTGTCAGTTGTTTAGCCAACAATCTAGCTAAAAGGTTTTTAGAAGATAACCAACACCCTTGGCACAAAGTCAAGACTAACCTTAAAACTGCAGATGGAACAAATCATTTTGCATTGGGTTTCGTTGAAACTTTTATTACTTTTAGAGGAATAACCAAACCTCTCAAATTTCTGATAATTCCAACTCTTTCTCAAGACTTATATTTGGGCGTTGATTTTGTGAAGACTTTCGGTTTGGCAAGTGATCTTTTTCATGAGGATATTCCGATTTCTGTTAATTTGAACATTGCGGAGTTGGACTCCAATCATCATGTAATAAATGCTCGACAGCAAGCAAATTTAAATGCAACCATTTTATTAATTCCTTCTTTTTCTGAAAAAGGGTTAGGCCGAACAAATTTTATAAGCCACGTCATTGATGTAGGTCAAGCGAAGCCTATAAAACAAAGGCATTTTTCTGTTTCACCAGGCGTTGAAAAACTTCTTTTTGCAGAGATCGATAGAATGCTTTCTCTTGGCGTTATCGAAGAATCTCAAAGCGCATGGTCATCTCCTGTTGCACTAATCGTTAAACCGAGTAAAGTTCGTATGTGTCTCGATGCACGAAAAGTCAATGAGGTCACAGTGAAGGATGCTTATCCTTTGCCGCTCATCGACGGAATTCTCAGCAGGCTCCCGAAGGCACAGTTTATTTCAAGCTTAGACCTGAAGGATGCCTTCTGGCAAATTCCGTTGGATGAAGCGTCAAGGGATAAGACAGCCTTCACTGTCCCCAACCGACCTCTATACCAATTTGTTACAATGCCATTTGGCTTATGTAATGCGCCGCAGACCATGACCCGTCTCATGGACAAGGTAATCCCTGCCCATTTGCGAACTAAAGTATTTGTATACTTAGACGATTTGTTGTTAATAACCGAAACTTTCGATGACCATATTTCGCTTCTGCAAGAAGTAGCATTTTGCATTAAACGTGCTGGCCTTACAATTAATATAGAGAAAAGCAAATTTTTGCTCAAACAAATGCACTACCTTGGTCATGTCATTGGACATGGAACAATAAGTACCAATCCGGACAAGGTAAAAGCCATAAAAGAATTTCCTCGTCCAAAAACAGTTAGACAACTTCGTCGCTTTCTAGGTGTCTGTGGATGGTACCGAAGGTTTGTGCAAAATTATGCTTCAATTTCTACCCCTTTGACAAATATGTTACAAAAGGCTCGTAAATTTGTTTGGACCGAAGACGCAATTGCTGCTTTCGACTCCCTCAAAAATAGTTTAAGTAGTGCACCAGTGCTACATAGTCCTGATTTTTCTCGTCCATTTTCTATTCAATGTGACGCTAGTCAATTTGGCGTTGGAGCGGTTTTGGCACAACGTACCGATGAAGGTGATGAAGTTCCCATTGCATACATGTCCCATAAGTTCAACCAAGCGCAAAGAAACTATACTGTTTCCGAACAAGAATGTCTTGCGGCGGTTATGGCCATAAAAAAATTTCGAGCTTATGTCGAAAGACATGAATTCGAAGTTATAACCGATCATGCTTCGTTAAAATGGCTCATGAGCCAAACCGACTTGCATGGCAGACTTGCGCGCTGGGCACTGAAGTTGCAGGGCTTCAAATTTACCATTCTTCATCGGAAAGGCAGCCAAAACGTGGTTCCTGATACTTTATCGAGAACTTATTCTCAGGAAAGCCTCCACATTTCGTCTCTGACTGCGTCAGAAACAGACCAATTTTTCGAAATTGATTTTAATTCGGAATTTTTTAAGACCGAATTTTATTTAAAGATGATTGAGGAATTTCAGAAAGAGCCAAGTAAGCAACCAGATATACAAGTTATAGATGGGATAATTTATAAGCGTTGCGAATTTGCTAGCGGTGATCCGATTCAGGAAGAGCAATCATGGAAGGTATGGGTTCCTTTGGAAATGAGACAAGATCTCATTCTAAGAGCACATGATCATCCGATGAGTTCTCATGGTGGAATTGGGAAAACGTTAACCAAACTTAAAACCTTTTATTTCTGGCCACGTATGTCTAAACAAGTGCGAGATCACGTTCTATCGTGTGAAACTTGCAAGCAAACCAAAGCCCCAAATCACATACTTCGTCCTCCTATGGGTAAGCAGGCTACGTCTGTCCGAATTTTTCAAAAACTCTACGTAGACCTTCTTGGACCTTATCCAAGATCACGATCAGGAAACGTGGGCATGGTGATTGTTCTCGACCATCTTTCCAAATTTCATTTCTTAGAGCCAATCAGGAGTTTCACTGCCAACAAGATTGTTGATTTTCTTGAAAAGCGAATTTTTGCCATTTTTGGTGTTCCTGAAGTCATCACCTCTGACAATGGTGTTCAATTCAGATCTAAACTTTTCAAAGACCTTTTAAAGAAATATGGTGTGACGCATAATTATACTGCCAACTATTCTCCGCAATCTAATGCCGTTGAACGAGTCAATCGTTCAGTCATTGCTGCTGTTAGAGCCTACATTAACCCAAATCAGAAAGATTGGGATGAAAAATTATTTGCTATTAGCGTTGCTCTCAGAAGCTCAGTACACTCGTCCTCGGGTTTCTCTCCATACTTTGTTGTCTTCGGTCAAAATATGATCTGCCACGCAACGTCTTTTGAAGTTTTGCGAAAACTAAAACTTATTGAAGATCCGACCGCTGACATCAGACACGAAGAACGAACTGAGTTGATTCGCGAAAAGGTGCGAGAGAATTTGAAAAGGGCATATGATACAAATGCTAAAAATTATAATATGCGTTCACGTCCAGTTCGTTTCGAAATCGGTCAAATTGTGTATCGTAGGAGTTTTGCTCAAAGCAAAGCTTCCGATCACTTTAATGCAAAATTGGCAAATGTTTTCGAGAAGGCTCAGGTGATTAAGAGAATGGGTACGGCGTATTATGAGCTAGCAGACATGAACAATAAACGACTTGGTATATTTCACGCGAAGGATATTAGAAAGTAGTGCCTTCAGTTTTTGTAACCAACCACAGCAGATTTCGAAAAACTGTTTTGTAACGGCAGAGTGTAATCTGATGTACACTGGCATTGGAATTTCGAGAGTCATACCAGCAATGTCAGAATGTCGGAATGACATTTCTGGTCTGTCATTCGAAATTGGCGTACGTGCGTTCGGGTCAAGAAGAAATGGCTGGACAACGCGTCATTTCGAAGTTTCGGTAGCCATTGTCTTTTTTTTTGATGATCAGAAGGAACGCGTGTCAGTTGCTGGGAGAGTTGCGTCATCGACGGTGGTTTTTCTTTTTACTTGGCGTTACTACGTAAAAAGTCGTCGTGTTTTTTTTTCGTCGCGAAAAAAAACAAAGAACAATAAAATTAAAGTTAAATTTTTATAAATAAATACTTTTTTAAACAAAAGAAGAAAATTATTTGTTAGGTTAACCGTGCGACGAACACGTTAGCAGAAAAAAATAAACAAGCGTCTGTCCGCGGAAACGGTGGTGGTGGAGCGCTAGCGCTTCACACGGCAACGTAAAAGAAGTTGCATTTCAATAGAGAAAAATCTTATGTTTTAAAAATTAAAATTAAATAAAACCTAAGTCATCGACGGCCACTCGCGGAAAGTTGGGTGATGAAGCGCTAGCGCTCCACCACAAACCACATAAAAAAATAGAAAAAAACAGATACATAAAAGTTATAAAGAAAAACTGCATAGGACAGTGAGAGAATTGAAAAGGAAAATGTGGCAGAAGCACAAAAAAATTGGAAATAAAAATAGAAAATACTGCACAGTGACAGTGAGAAAAAAAAAGTAATAGAAAATAGAAATACTGCATAGTGATAGTGAGGAAAAAGATAGAGAAGAAAGAAAAAAAAATTTCATATACAGAAAAGTTTTAAAGAGAATTGAAAAGAAAAATGTGACAGAAGCGCAAAAATTTTTAAATAAAAGAAAAAAATAAAAAACTGAATAGACAGTGAGAAAATTGAAAAGGAAAATGCGTAACACAAAGAAACAGAAAAGTTATAAAGATAAACTGAATAGACAGTGAAAAACAAAAATAGAAAGATTACTGAGTGACCGAAAGAGAAAATTTTGAAAAAAAAAGAAAGAGTGAAATATATAGAAAATAGAAATACTGCATAGGACAGTGAGAAAAATTGAAAAGAAAAATTAAAATTGCAATTAACGTTAAAATGATGCTTTAAATACAAATACAATAGTTGAGTTCTCTCGAATCATAAACGATCGATCGATGTTTTATTAAAATTATAAACTACATTTGAAAGAAAAATATTGAATAAAATATAAGAATGCGATATGCTGATGAAATCGTAAATGTAATCGCAATTGCATAAAAACAATAACAACACAAACAACAGCTACAACATAAATTACAAAACCAGCTAAGACGACAACATTTCCCTGATCAAGACACATCACACGCGTGAGCTAACAAGATTTCATTTTCATATGTTTATTTTTCTTTTTTTTTTCTGATTATTATTATTATTAAAAAATTAAATATGATTATTTAAAAATAAAAAAACCTAAAAATGTTTAAAACTTATAAAGGTTTTGCGCTTTGGCAAAACAAAACCCAAATAAATATGTAAAGAAAAATATAAAAAAAAAAAGTAGATTTATAGAAATATATGCGGAATACATATAATTTATTTTTGGCCTGAATAAATTTTGTATTTTTTTTTTTCAAATTTAATAGTCCATGAAAAAAAAAAAATAGATTTAAGAAAAATGAAAAAAAATGAGAGAAATTTGAAACGATAAACTTAAGATTTATGTAATAAATTTGTTTTTGTATAAACGAAAAATGAAAAAAAAAAGAACTAAGAACAAATATTCGTTTTTTTTTTATAAAAATGCAAAAAAAGAAATAAAAACATAAAAGAAATGATTTAAAATTTGAAAAAAAAAAAAATATAAATTTCTTTTTATTTAAAAGAAGTTGTATAGGATAATGGCAGTGTAAAAAGGTAGCACCAGGTCCCTATGTAGAACCAAAAAACCAGAGTAGGGTGGACCGAAAAATTTCCCCATAGGTCCACAAGGTAGGGTGGGTGATAGACGGGGCCGAGCATAACACCAAGCTCGAGGGTTCAGCCCGAGGAAAAATTATTAGGGAGGCACATTTTTTTTTTGATGACTTTTTTTTGTTTGTAGTAATTTTGGAAAAAGCTTTGAAGTTTCAGAGCCCAGCAACTTAAGCACGAGAAACTTATATTTGTAAGGTGCAGGCACACCATGAGCAGCAGCTACCCACCCCAACATCCCGAACTGCTGGCATCGGCAAACTAGCTCGTGCTGCCGCTGGTCATGTTGTCCGCGTTCCAAGCACCAGTCGCTTGCGCGATTACAGCGCGTTTAGCAAGTACACGATTTTAAAAGCAGTACGTAGTACAAAAACAACACCAGTGATTACTATGTTGAAAGAAGTGATGGCTATATTTGGACAGCCATTAAAGATTATTACTGACCGTGGCACAGCATACACTTCAAAAGAGTTCGAGCAATTTTTAAATTTGCATAACATTCAACACGTAAAAACGGCAGTACGCACTCCGAGAGCAAACGGGCAAGCCGAACGCGTCAACAAAACAATTTTGTCATCGATCAAGTGTTTGACTAAACACGCAAATGACTGGGATTCCACATGATTAACTCTCCAGTGGTGTGTAAATTCACAGCTAAATGCGACTACAAAAATAAGTCTAAATGAGCTAGTGTTTAGCTTCAACATGCGCAACGTCAGCGAAAATAGAATTATACAAGCACTAAGTGATGAAGATTTGCAGTATTATGACGACTATCTTCAGCACAAAAAAGAACAAGCGTTACAGAACATCGAATCTGAAAGATTAAAGTGGAAGCAGCGGTACGATAAAAAGCATCAACGGCCATACAAGTTTACTCAAGGAGATCTTGTGGTAATCGATTATGTGCCATCAGCAAGTGGCAATACCCACAAATTAGATCCAAAATTTAAGGGTCCGTTCATCGTTAACAAAGTACTAGATTTTGATCGTTATATCACTGAAGGTCTACCAGATGCATTTAGATCACGCCGACATTATTCTGCTGTTGTATCTAGCGACCATTTGAAGCCTTGGAGTAGCCTAAGCCCAGAACATGATGATTCGGATGAAGCTAGCGAAGATTCGTCTCAGGAAGACGAAATGTCAGGAGAGGCAGAGCTATCAACGACAGAGAAGTCAGTTGGCATAAGAGAGCGAGTGTGTGAAGACGTGCAAAAGACCGTGATATAACAATCTGTTTTCTTTTATAATAATATACCTTAATATATCTTTGTTATTTACTTTAACTTTAAATACAATATCGAAGAATAAAAATAAATGTTTTTTTAAAAACAAAAGAATAAAACATCTTGGCACAATGATCTTAAACTGATTGCACAGAAAACAGTTTCAATATTATCACTTTTTAAATGATAAATGATAAATGATGATTGAAAACAGTCAAAACAAAGTGCAAAATATCTAGAAAAAGCTGTTATATAAAAGTCAAAAGTGACTACAAATATGAGTGAGAAATGTATGGAAAAACCAATCATATATCATTCAAAAATGAAAGCAAATATGATTGAAAACTGTTTGAAAAATGACTACAAAAACTAATCATATATCAGTCAAAAATGAAAGCAAATATGATTGAAAACTGTTTGAAAAATTACTAGAAAAATCAATCATATTACAGTCAAAAATGAGATCAAATATGAGTGAAAACTGTTTGAAAATAACGGTCACAAAAGACTCTTAATGTGGAGTCATATCTAGGGTACCGTTTTCTTCCGACAACTGAGTCATATTTGATCGAAAAATGAGCGCATATTTGATTGTTTTCAATCATACTGCAGAGTCAAATATGACTCAATTTTGATTGAAATTTTCACAAAATGCTAGCTGGGATGTATCAAATACTATAAAAAATTAATTTACAACAAAATATAATAATGTATTCGAGCATACAAAAAATCAGAGAAATCTATGTTATTTTATGTCTGGTACAAGTGTTTTATTTTTAAACAAATGTATATCATAATTATTCACAATAAATTAGGTTAAAATTGACTTGAAATAAGTGCGTGCGAAGCCAAAATGTTAATTTTGAGCAATATTCTATTATATGTGAATATGAATTAATAAATAAAAGAGATAAAAAAAGTTTTTGTAGTCGAATTTTTGATTTTAAAAACCGTGCAAGATCAAAAACGTGTTCAACAAGTAGCGTGTGAAACGGGGGAGAGGTGTATTACCCAAAAGTTTTAGGATTAGATTTAAGTTGAGTTGATTATTATATAATCTATGTTAGCGATGGCCAACTGAGGTGCCCTGACGCGCGCGCTGACGTTTACAACAAAAATTTCGCGCTAGTATGTATATGTATAAATGTGTGTAGAAATTCTAACGAAAAAAAGCATGTGTATAAATGTGTATAGAACTTTAAACGTACCCAGTAGAAATTCGTGCATCGTGTAAATAAATAAATAAACTGCGAAAGCATCACATGACTACACAAAAAGTTTTTAAACTCAAAATTCATCAATAAAAACAAAAAGTACTTTTTCCGAGAATTAAAACTATTTTTCCATGAATATCAGTTTTTTTTTACAACAATGATGCACACAAAAGCAGTTTTTTTAGTCTCTCATATTTTTTACAAGTCAATAATACATGCGAAAAAATTTCATTTCGCAGAAATAAAGTCTTTGACATGAAATTTTCACAACTGGATTTGCGCAATGCATTTGCGCACATTTGTTTTGTTTTTGCACGTTTGATTCCGACTGGGTCTCTTGCATATTTATTTTACAAACGAACCAGCGCATCATCATCAGCAACTGCACGGCGGGACGAATGATGGCACGTTTCATAGCTCGAGACCGCGGGAAGGCAAATTGCCAACCCAAATCTATGTTAACATGTAAGAATAATAGGAAAAACAATGATACTTATTAATACCTCATTATGTTTAAATTTTTCACTCCAAAAAAATTCTATGTTATATCTGATATGAGGACATAAATTTATTAATATGTGGCCCGCGGAGTTATGATGCATTTCCAAAATGGCCCTCAAGATTATTTGAATTGGCCACTCCTGCTCTAGATAGTGGGATATCAGCTTAGCAGTAGCGCTTAAGTTTAAAAAATTTTAGCTTTGGCAGAGGAGGGTATGGTTAATCAAATTAACTGCTTTGGAGAACTCAAGACAAAAAAGGGTTAAAAAATTATTTATCTAAAGTTATTTTATTATACATATACTTTTCGGGCGAAGAGAAATGATCTCAGAGTAAGCAACTCAAAAATTTGCAAGTGCATACGGAAGAAATGCTTTTCTTCGATCTGCAGCTTTGTATCGAAAGGCAAATAAGAAAGAACTTACACTAAATGATGTAAGATTGAGTTCCAATGACAGTTACTTTCTTAACGAAAGCTTAACTTAGCGTAGTCGACAGTTGTTGCGAAATGCAATAAAACTGAAGCGTAGAAAGCAGATTTTTTCAGCATATGCGAGGAAAGGGTCTATCTTTGTTAAGAGATTTGAAAACGGTGACACTTATGAGATTGAGAATGCTTCAGAAATTGATGTTTGAAGTGTTTTTTAATAAACGAACTAAACGCTGTCAGTTTCTAAGTTCAAGTCAATCTTCTTTCTTTATTCAATTTATGCTTAACCCATTTGTACATAAATTAACAGTACCTGGAGACCGACCACTGTTCGGTTTTTCGTTTTGAGGTTGAAAAAATCGAAAAAATATGGAATTTGTTGACTTTTCACTTTCACGCTTCAACTTCTCTTTACTTTTTTCTGTTCCATTTTTTTCAACAATTTTGCTTCGTTTTTAGTTTCGTCAAATTGTTGTCTGATGCAAGTGTTTATAAAAAGAGTGGATTGGGACCAAGAGTGAATAGAAATGAAAAGGATAATGCAAAATGGCTCGATTTCATTTAAATTGGACACTAAATCGACTGAGATATCGCAGCATTTATATAGAAGAACGCAACCGATTGTACAGTTAGTACGAGGGGTAAAACCTATTAGCCACGTTGGTGCAAACTCTTATCGCACCTAATTATGTTTTGCGATGCGTGCGATTTTTTGGATATTATTGCTGTAAGGATATTTTCCTTGTCCTTTGGAGTATCCCGGAAGTAGTCACTCCATAAGTGACAACTCATCGAGGCGGTTCACCCCGAGTGACGTTGGGTCACTTAAAGTCACTTTGGTTCACGAAATTCGTAAAAATCCAAAAAAAAAAAAATTCCACGCACCGCAAAACGTTATTAGGTGCGCAAAGTTTTTACACCAACGTGGCCAATAGGTGTTATAGAGCAATTCTACAAAAATCGCACGCAAACCGCAAT
Source organism: Meiosimyza platycephala (assembly GCA_963662105.1). Taxonomy (NCBI): domain Eukaryota; kingdom Metazoa; phylum Arthropoda; class Insecta; order Diptera; family Lauxaniidae; genus Meiosimyza; species Meiosimyza platycephala. The sequence goes on along the minus strand of OY759211.1, from coordinate 51,805,943 downwards.
ATCGCGATTTTCACTCATCTCGGTGATTCCAAGTAACCCAAAGTGACTCGTGGTGAACCATCTCGATGAGTAGTCACTTATGGAGTGATAACCTCCGGGATACTCCGAAGTACAAGGAAAATATCCTTACAGTAATAAAATCAAAAAATCGCACGCACCGCAAGACATAATTAGATGCGCTAAGAGTTTGTGCCAACGTGGCCCATAGGTGTTATAGACCAATTCTACAAAAATCTCACGCAAACCACAAAATCGCGACTTTCACTCACCTCGGTGACTCCAAGTGACACATAGTGACTCGGAGTGAACCGCCTCGATAAGTAGACACTTATGGAGTGACTATCTCCGAGATACTCCAAAGAACAAGGAAAATATACTTGCAGCAATAATTATCAAAAAATCGCACGCATCGCAAAACATAATTAGGTGCGATAAGAGTTTGCACCAACGTGGCTTATAGGTGTTACAGACCAATTCTACCAAAATCGCACGCAAACCACAAAATTGCAATTTTCACTCACCTCGGTGACTCCAAGTGACCCAAAGTGACTCGGAGTGAACCGCCTCGATAAGTAGTCACTTATGGAGTGACTACTTCCGGGATACTCCAAAGGACAAGGAAAATATCCTTACAGCAATAATATCCAAAAAATCGCACGCATCGCAAAACATAATTAGGTGCGATAAGAGTTTGCACCAACGTGGCTTATAGGTGTTATAGACCAATTCTACCAAAATCGCACGCAAACCACAAAATTGCGATTTTCACTCACCTCGGTGACTCCAAGTGACCCAAAGTGACTCGGAGTGAACCGCCTCGATAAGTAGTCACTTATGGAGTGACTACTTCCGGGATACTCCAAAGGACAAGGAAAATATCCTTACAGCAACAAATTCCGCAAATCGCTCAGGACGCACTATGTGGTCAAATATTAAAAATGACCACTACAATATTTACACTACACCACTGTAATTAAAAGTCTATTGGAACAAAAAATTTTTTTTTATTTTTCGTGCTTTCTCTATCGATTGGAACAAAAAATTTAAAAAAATTACTCCCATAGTACACTAAATATCATTTAACGTTTTTCGTACGTATGGGAGGTGCCACGCCCACTTACGCAATCCCGTTGAAATCCATATAATTTCAAAGCTTATAGTAATCGACACCTCTACACCAAATTTAAAGAAAATACCTCCCATAGTGCACTAAATACAACATTCAACGATTTTCGTATATATGGGACGTGCCACGCCCACTAACGAAATCTCGTCGAAATCCATTTAACTTAAAAATTTTTGGTAACCGACATCTCTGTACCAAATTTTAATGAGATTACTCCCATTGTGCACTTAATATAACATTTAACGGTTTTTGTTTGTATGGGAGGTGCCACGCCCACTGAAGCAATCCCGTCGAAATGCATTTAATTTCAAAGCTTATAGTAACCGACAACTCCTCACCAAATTTTAAGAAGATTACTCTCATAGTACAATAAATATAACATTTAACTTGTTTTGCTTGTATGGGAAGTGCCACGCCTACTGGTACTATTGCACCCATTTTTCGTCTTGAGGTACCTTATAGCAAGTATATCCACCATATGAAATTTCAGAACGATTGTGTTGTTAATTCTCTTATTATAATGTTTATAAATATTGTGGGCTGTGCCACGCCCTTAAACGAATTTTGCCAGTATAGTGACATAGCATGTTATGATGACTGCTCTTAGTGGTATTATCTATAAAATTTTTATGAAAATCCTCAGTGCCGTTTTTGAGTAATATTGAATCAAAATTTTCAATTATTGAAAAGTGCCACGCCCACTTTTCCGATTCCGCCCACTTTTGGCAAAATTTAAGACATTTATGACCTGCATCTGTGTACCAAATTTCATCACAATATCTTGAATAGTTTTCGAGATATGACGTTATGAAAATAAAAGTTTAGGGCTGTGCCACGCCCCTCCAGGAGCCTTTGATAAGTTAAAACCCAGCCCAATCCTAATTTTGTTCACATATGTACCTAACCCCCAAGTTTCATCAAAATCGCTGCACCCGTTTTGGAAATAAAGTCTGAAAGTATATATATATATATACCTATACATACAATTATTGCTCGTTTAATAATAGTAGATACGATAATACAATTCTTATATAAACTAAGTACGTATCTGTAGAGAGAGATAGAAGTAAGTACATGTAAAGTAGGTATATGCAGCAACAACGCTACCAATACATTCAGACTTGAGAGTTATAGAATTTAACTTCACAACTTAACTTTACTTTACAACTTGAATACATTACAATACCTCCCTTCTTAAGATTAAAATTACATATTTTTTATTGTTTTTAAATGCGAGCAACAGAAATAAAATTAATCTTAGGTATTAAGTTTAACTACAGGTTTGCTTTGTCTTCTGGAACGTCTCGGAACAGATTCAGCAACCTCGGTTTCATTCCCTACATTATTAGGATTACCTTGGATTTCATTTTCGCTAACGTCTGAGTCACTATTATCAAAATCGCTACATGTTGAATTCCTACCTAGTAGTGCCTCAATGCAATCTGAGGGTAACTCGTTATCCACAGTGCATGGTCTAGCATTTGAAGTGACTGGAACTTGTTTCCTTTTAATAAAAATATTTTCTTTGTCACCTGACTCGGACACATTATGTGTAAACTTTCTAAGTTGATTTAGATGTCGCTTAATGGGACGTCCGCTTGCCAACTCACACATATAGTTCCTTGGACCTAATACCTTTAAAATAATTCCTTTTACCCATTTCGGCTTGTTTACTACTGTCTAATCTCTAACCCAGACAGACTCCCCTTCTATAAAACTTGAATTTCTCCTTCCTTTAAATTGTTTTTGATATCTTTCCTTCACTTCTATTGCCTTTGCTACATAACTTTTTGGCTTAAGAGAACTGAAGCGATTTTGAAGCTCTCTTCCAAACATGAGTTTTGCAGGGTATTCGTTCGTAGAGCAATGCTTAGTTGCACGGTAATCAAAAAGATATCTCGAAATCATACAATCGAGCGATACATTTAAATTTTTGGAATTTAAATCTGCAATAGAATGTGTTAATGAATTTTTTAACGTACGCACAAAGTTTTCCGCAGTACCATTTGTTGCTGGATGACCCGGAGCTGTGAGTTTATGCATAATATTATTATTTTTTAAAAAGGTTTTAAATTCATAGCTCGTAAATTGCGTGCCATTATCGCTTACCACTGCACTTGGCAGTCCATAGCGTGCGAAAATTTCACGAAGGCGCGCGATTGTAAAATTTGTAGTCATTACTTTTGTTGGAAATACTTCCGGCCACTTTGAATAAGCGTCAATTATAATTAAAAAATAGAATCCGGCAATGGACCGCAAAAATCGATGTGCACCCTATCCCAAACATTGCGTGGAACGGGACACGTCATTAATTGTGCCTTAGGCGGCTCATCTTTAAAAGTATTGCAAAATGTACAACTTTTCACAGTACGCTCTATATCAGCGTCCAATTTAGGCTACCACACGTAAGATCTGGCAAATGACTTGCTTTTTACAATTCCCATATGAGTTGAGTGTAGTTCAGACAAAATTTTTGATCGAAGATTGTGCGGAAGAACTATTCTGTAACCTCACATCAAAATACCATCTTCTACATGTAACTCATCAAATATAGACCTATAAGCTTTAAGATTCTCTTTTAAAAGCTTACCTGTAAGAACAGCATTCAGCCTCAGGCAATTCCCTATCAAGAGCTGATTCTTTTTTGACCGTCTTGAAATTTAATTTGATGCTGTCATGATGTCATCATTAATAAAATTTAAAAAAGTTGCATCGTGGCTCTCTTCATTTGGAATGTCCTCTTCCATATTCACAGAAAAACGTGACAGAGTATCTGCTGAGTTTTCTTTGCTCTTGACATACTCAATTTTGTAATTAAAACCTGACAAAAATACAGCCATATTCACAGAAAAACGTGACAGAGTATCTGCTGAGTTTTCTTTGCTCTTGACATACTCAATTTTGTAATTAAAACCTGACAAAAATACAGCCCATCTTTGAATGCGGCTTGCTGCCATTTTTGGAATACCTTTGTTTTCCCCAAACAATGATAGCAAAGGCTTGTTGTCTGTGCGTAATGTAAACATATTTCCCTTTAAGTATTGATAAAACTTCGCGCATGCAAAAATAATTGCTAAAGCTTCATTTTGAATTACACTGTAATTCTGTTCTGATTTGAAAGAATACGAGTTACGAAAGCAACAGGTCGCTCATCATTGTTTTCGAAACGATGAGAAAGAATTGCGCCAATGCCCTTTTCAGAAGCATCGCAGGTCAAAATTATTGGAAGATTTGGATGGAAATGCGATAATGTGACTTCTTCTGTAAATTTCTTTTTAAGTAAATTAAACGAAACTTCACTCTTATCATTCCACTGAAACTCCTTATCTGTTTTCAACAGTTCATAAAAAGGTAACATTATATCGGTGTAATTTTGAATAAATTTGCTATAGTAGTTCACTAAGCCAATAAATGATCGAACTTCTGATATATTTGTAGGCATTGGTGCCTTTAAAACTGCTTCAATACATTCTGTGGTTTTTGCTAACCAGTCTTTATAAATTTTGAATCCTAAATATGAAACCTCTTCCAAAAAAAGTCACATTTTGACCTCTCTAACTTTAACCCTGCACTTTTTAAACGTTTAAGAACCTCCAATAAGTTTCTCAAATGTTCATCATTGTCCTTCCCCGTAATTAAAATGTCATCTAAAAAGTTTATAACATTTGGAATACCCTGTAAAAGTTTTTCGATTTCTCTTTGAAAAATACTAGTTGCAGGCTTTATGGCAAAAGGCATCCGATTCATTTTAAATACACCTCTGTGCGTGCTCCAAGCACACAATAGTTTTGAGGACTCATCCAATTCAAATTGATTATACGCTTTCGCTAAAACTAGCTTTGTAAATAATTTTCCATTTCCTAACCTTGCAAACATTTCCTCAATTCTTGGAAGCGGATACTTAACATCACACAATATTTGTTTAATGTTACTTTATAATCTGCGCATATGCGAATAGACCCGTTAGGTTTCAATACTGGGACTAAAGGTGTTCCCCATGCGGACGTCTCCACCTGGCTAATGATACCCATATTTTCCAGCGTGATTAATTCTTTTTCTACCGCTGCCTTAAAAGCTATAGGAATAGGTCTTGGTTTGTGAAAAATCGGAACGGGGTTATTTTCTAAGCGAAGCTGTACTTTATAGTGTTTGTATTTTCCTAAACCATCATCAAAAACTGACCGAAACTCTAAAATCAACTTTCTAAGATTTTCAGAGTTCTGAACTTGAACATTATTTAATTCTTTCCAAACAATGTTGAAAACTGACAAAAAATCTCGTCCTTGCATCAACTACTATAAACTTGACATTTTTCACCTTGCCATTGAATTCGACTGCAGCACAAAATGATACTTTAACATTTAAAATACTACCTTCATACCCGGATAATCTCGTCTCAGACTTAAGGACTGCGTTTGAAAAAATTGTCCATCATAAAATTCAAAAAAATCTTCCGAACTACTGGTTCAATTTTAAAAATGAAACGCATCTTATAACAGTATTCTTCTTCAGATTAATTTTCCATATTTATATATATTTTGTTACTCTTTTATAATAAAATTTTTGGTTTTTTCCGGTACCCCTTCCATCAGCGATTTTGTGGCATTTCGGAGACCCTCTGTGTTGCTGCATACCAATTTCTCCTGAAATTTTTCACATCACTGGCCACTCTCTTTGATGCCCTTATTTCCCTTTTGACCAAAGCCCAATATCTTACGATTGGCCTGAGTTCTGTACAATTCGGTGGATTTGCTTCTCGAGCACCAAAAGCCCATCATTCGTTGTGTACCACTCCAAGGTCGTTTGACTGCAAAGACAGAAGGCTAAGTCGGACCAAGGGGAAGTAGAAGCCCCATACTTACTTGAGAATGGCTTAAGTCTCTTCTCCAAGCATTCTGTGATGTAAATATCCGAGTTCACTGTGCCTGTGGTTTCCAAAACTGGCTCCTTTCACCACAACTGCAGATAGCTTGCCAAACAAGGAATTTTCGAGGAAATTTCGTTATCTTTTTTTACGTAAAATTTTCACCCACATTTCCTCGGGAGCCTGCAATGTAAACCTCCAGGCCAGGCAATTGCGAAAACTTAGCCAACGCTCATGTTTTGTCATCCATGATACAGCAATTGAATTTTTCAAAAAAATTCCTTTGTAATTTTTTGGCGCGCTGTTTGGCCTCAATTGTTTTCGTGACATTCTTGTCTGGAACTTTTTGTACTTTGAAAGTCTTAAGACCAGCTTCCTTTTTGGCTTTGCGTACAAAAAACTCGGAACAATTTACTTTTTTAGCCACTTTTTTGCCTGAAACGTTAGGATTCTTCTTCAGTATGGCACGGATTTGCTTTGATTTTGCCTGGTCACGGACCCCTTGTTTTCTCTCTAAATCTGACTTTAGAGTGACGACGAATTCTTCCCTAAACTTTTTCAGTACCCTTGGTACAGTTTTCGGAGTAGTTTTTAACTCTCGAGCAATTCTTTTATAGCTCCAAGTGGGTGAGTTTGTGAAGTTTTCAAAATGAGTGTGCGCACTTTTAGTTCGTTTGCCATTTTTAAACTAGTAAATAAATCAAATTGGCAAAAAAATCTGCAGGATACTTTCTGACATTCATTTCAAAGCTAATTACGTTTAAATTTTTAAATTTGAATGATTTTTAAAAAAGATACCGCGAAAAATGTAGTGGACAATTTTTTCGAACGCAGTCCTTATCTAATTTATTAAGCGAAAAATTCTTTTTAAAATCCTCCAATGGGAAAACCGAAACTGCTGCACCCGAATCGAGCTCCAAATTAAAAGGAATGTTATTTATTTTAGCACAGATTATATATGGATCAAAATTTGTCTTAGATTTGATATTATATAATTGAATTGCATCTAAGCTAGAAGATTTATCAGCTTCTGACGTACATACCACTTTAACTTTATTTGCATTATCTTCTCGACCTCGACAAACTGCAGCTAAATGGCCAATTTTGCCGCATTTGTTGCATCTATAACTTTTAAATTTGCATACCTTAAAATCGTGGTTCTGCTTGCCGCAATGGAAACATCTTTCCGCTGACTTCTTTTCTGCTCTCTTACCAGTCCATTTTTGCTGCTCACTGGATTTCCTCCACTGCTTCGGTTGAATAACGAACACCGTGTTCGCCGGTCTTTATTACCGCTGTGCAATTTCAAGTGCCTTTGATAGCTGCAATCCTGTCCCCTCTTCACATAATCGGTCAAAAACTTTTCCATCCATAGCCGCAACAAATTTGTCGATCAACTTACTTTCAAGCATAGATCCAAATTCACAATTAGCTGCTAATCTACGAATTTTTGCGTGCCACTCCATCGCCGTCTCACCTTGCCCTTTTTGAGCCGTATAAAAAAAGCGTCTCTCCTTGAAAATTACCAATGCAGGCGTAAAGTGATCGGTCAAATGTTTTACTAAAACATCCTTGGGAAGTGTAGGCTGGCACAAGTCTCGCAGCAATCTGAATGTAGTTGGTCCAATGTATTTAATAAACAGCGATTTCATCTGAATTTCGGTTGTGACATTGGTTGCGATAAAAAGCTGCTCCATACGCTCCATGTATGTTTGCCACTGCTCCACATTCGGTTCAAATGATTCCATATTCATTGTGGTAACCTGCGCAAATTTATTTAAATCTTCTGTTACTGATTTATTGTCACCACTGGATGAAGTCTTATTATCCTTCATTTTCCTCGTCGCCAATGAAGTGTTTTTTAATAAACGAACTAAACGCTGTCAGTTTCATTTATGCTTAACCTATTTGTACATAAATTAAAATGCGATAATACAGTTCTTATATAAACTAAGTATGTATGTGTAGAGAGAGATAGAAGTAAGTACATGTAAAGTAGGTATATGCAGCAACAACGCTACCAATACTTTCAGACTTGAGAGTTATAGAATTTACACTTCACAACTTAACTTTACTTTACAGCTTGAATACATTACAATGTTATAGTTGCAATGAAATTAAATGAGAGAGAATAACATGTTTAAGGGCTGCCAACATCAACTCATTATTATTATTATAATTATTATTACTATCATTATTACTTTTTTATTATTATTTTTATTATCATTATTACTATTTTTATTATCATTGTTATTAGGTATTACTATTATTATCTTAAAATATTATTTTCTAGTATTTCTTTCATTCTATTCTCCGTCCTTTTCTTCAAATTTCAAAAATGTTTGTAAAGTGAAATGGTTATTGAAGCTTAAGTATGTAATGCTTGTATTGTGTTTGCTTAATTTTTTTTTGTCCCTACCTTAACCTTAATGCCTGGTTCTAGTAATCATTATATCTCTAGTAGCAATGATGAAAATAATAAAATCTTACTAAATGTTCTCTGTGCGCAGCATTCAGGCCTCAAAATCGTGCATTTTAAGGCAAGAAGCGTTAACTTAACCAAATTAGAATACGTGAAATATGTCTTTGAATATTCGTCAGTTGATGTCATATTTTTTTCAGAAACATGGTTTTGTAACAATGTCAGAGACTCTGTTTTTAAAGTTAACAATTTTAAACTTTTTAGAAATGACAGACTTGACAGAAGAGGAGGTGGCGTTGCAATATACTGCCGAGATAACCTCAATGTAAAAGTTATCAGCAAATCTAACGGCAGCAATGTTGAATTTTTGAATGTATGTATTTCTGATAGCTCAACTAAAATCTTCCTTTCTTGTCTCTATAATCCAAGTAAATGCAATAGCTTAGAAACGTATTTCACAGAATTGCCTAATCTTCTGATAGATTTTAATTTCTTGTTTTTCTGTGGTGATCTTAATATTAACCTGTTATGCAATGACAACTTGTCGAAACCTTGGTGTGAAAATGTGGCTTCAGTTGGGATGTCGATTGTGAATGATACTGTACCCACACGGTTTTCACCTAATGCTGCTCCCAGTCTTATGGACTATTTTATTACAGGAGCGTCACTTCACCAAAACCTTGGGGGGGGGGGGAAGAATTATAATTTCACCACTATTAGATGGTTTTATTGAATTGTTTTATTATCTCTGATTTGTCATCCATCCTACTGCTTTTCTGTACCCTAAATGTACATTTATCTCGTAATTCACGTTCTCATATGTTCTCGTACACTTGTCCCTCGCTTTGCGCGGGGGTTAGGGGAATGAAAAGTGTCGCGCAAAGCGAATTCGTGAATAAAGTGAAGTGAGAACTTCATGTAATTTAGGGGTTACGTTCCTGAAAAGAGAAATATATACGACTAAAAGACATTCACGACACTGTAGCTATTATTTTGCTATACAAAATCATTTATTGCCATAATAACATTTGTTTAAAACAGATAAAAAGGAACAACGAACTTTAAAACAGTAATTCAGTCACAAGCGATTGCCTTACTTTTTTCGATTATTCTAAATGAAGCTCCCGGTAAGGTGCTGTTGCTTTCAAACGTTCTCAAGCGCCTGCCATCTGGATTAATTTTTACAGCTTCTTGCACCAGTTTTTCACCCAAAGCAAAGACATTTGCCAAGTTGGTCACCGTCATCTGTTCTTCTTGTGTAGTTCTCTTAAGGATTTTCAGAATGCCCATGTCTAACTGCAAATGTCGCGCAAATCGAATTTTAGGTAGGCAAATGAATTTCGCGTAAAGGTGAATTAGCGCAAACTGAAGTCGCGCAAAGCGGGGGACAAGTGTACCATGATTTCAACTCAATTGACTTTCCAGCTCTTTACTGTGATCTATGTCTAACCTTGTGGAATGGTTTATGGCATAGTGAAACTGTGGACGATAAATTAAATACCTATGTTCACCAACACAATCAACAACCTTTATATAAAACATGTACCCATAAAAAATGTTGTCGTTAAAAATATGGCCCGTCCTTGGTTTACGTATTATGTGCAAAAAGCACAGTGAGCCCTAAAATTTGCATAAAGACTAATAAATGCAAGAAAATTACCGCTATTTACCTCTCCTCTGCTTGTGTGGTTTGATATGCGAAAGCGTTGCAAGAACTTTTGTCAGATCATTTTGTCCAATTATTGGATCGCGGAAAATATTAATTTCGCTTACGTCCCCTAAAAAAAAAAATAAATGCAAAATATTGTAGCATTTTCTCAATTCAAATATATTTTTGATTGAATTATTTGAATAGAACAAACGTCAAACATAGTCGAGTTAACTTCGTTAATAGGAGAAATTTTTCGTATTAACTTTAATCGACGATTTGCACGTTCATAGCCGATTACACGTTTGTGACTAATCGGCAATTAAGAACAATTCGCAGTTTTACCTACAGTTTAATTGAGATAAGTTAACGGGCCTAAATAAAATAAAAATGAAAAAAAAAAAATAAACATAAAAAATCTATTTCAGAGAAAAAGAAAATATTGTACTTGACCAAATCCATTTCAAACCATGCAGCCGGAGTGACTTCAAATTGCGGAATTGGGAATAATATAAAAACATTGTACGCAAATACATATAGCAATTTCGCTGACTGTACTTCTGTGGGCTTAGAATGTTTTGTTTTCTTGACTATGTCAGCGAATTCCTATGATAAAATGTTATTACGAAAATAACGGTAAAAAAGTATGCAGAATGCAAGCGGGGTTTGCAGAAAGTAATTTGGAATGTTGCTTTTGTTATTGGCTTTGAAAATAGTACCGTAATTGAAATTTTGATTTTGGGGAAAAAAATCTCCTGAGCTCAAATGTGTTTTAACAAGAATTAAACTCATGTCATTTCTCTCTCATATTAATACAAATCCACAGTAAAATTTTAAGCGTAAAAAAAATTGGGGTTTTTGAGAAAATCAGCCTTGTTCTTTTTTCAAAAAAAACTCCGCCAATTTTCTACACCTTTCAAAATTTCTTAAAGATTCTGACAGAATATCATAAGCTCTATTAGAATCAAAACACAAAAATTAATTATTTTGATTTGGATGAAAATGCGACTATTTTGAACCAATTTTCAGCGATTTTTCAAGCTCTGACACTAAAACTTTAAATGGGCATAACTTCGTGAAAAATTACACTGGTCAACACTAGTTTTGGTGCCGAGAAGCTGCACCTTTTTTTAACTAAGGACCTTATACTGATTACATTATTAGCAAAAATTTTGATATCCTACATGTAGTTTTCTAGATTTTGCCTTGAAAAAAAAAATCCAAGTTTACATAAAAAACAGCATTTTTTACATTATTATTTAAATTAAAACTTTCTTTTTCGCGACTTTCGTGATTAAGGCGTAGCCATCATAAGCCAATTCCATCGGCCTTGGTATCTTTTTTCCATAGTACTTAGGTCCTGCTGAAACCGCTCTCCTTGTTCTTCGCTATAAGATCCAAAATTGTCTGGAAATTGGTCAAGATGACAGTGATGGTAATGCACTTTAATGGACATATTACATCCTAAGTTTTTAAAATTTTCTAGCATGTCTTTTAAAATTTCAGAGTAGTTATAGTGATTTCTCAGAAAGTTTTCAGTAACTTGCTCTTGCTCGATAGAACGTCACTTTTGTACCTGACTCCAACAAGTTTTTTTCTTTTAATTTAGAAGCCAAACACACTGCAATTTCTTTAGGTAGTTCAAGATCCCTTATCAAGTCATTAAATTCTTCTTGGGTAAAAGGTTTGGGCTCCGTAGATGGTATTCCTTCGAAATCGCTGTCGCTACTCACTTCATTAATAATTTCTTCAAATCATGATTCACGAATAGAACAAAATGCTGGAACAGGTACTTCCTCTGAATGTGGTAAGGTTCTTCCAGCAGAATCTAAGTCTGGATAGTCATTTTTATAACGTTAACACCAGGCAAATTAATACAGCAGAAGTAATAGTCATCGAAGTGATCTTTTTGTTCTTTCCATTGCATTGGCACTCCGAACCTTATATGGCTTTTTTGACCACTGATACACTGTTTAAGTGTTCATAGCACATTTTACAAACAATTTGGGCTTGTATTCATCCACAATTTTCGACTAAAGTAAGCAAAATAAGCACTTTTTATAAAATCTCTTATAGGTTTTCTGAAATATTTCACTGTGTATTTACCACAAATGCAACAAAACACATTTGGATCATTGAGACAACTGCTTCGCGATGAAGACATTATATAAAAATCAATTTATTTATAGAAATCTATCCATAAAATAGCAAATCATGCACTCGGAAGTACTGATTACAGCGAATATTCAAAACTGACGGTTAATCAAAAATGACACGTAGGAAAAAAAATTAAAAATATTTTTAATGTTACCAGGGCACTCCTAATACAAAACCACTTACGATATCTTGGCACCAAAAATGTTTCTTTGATTTGTTGACCTTTGTTATTTTCAATCAAATCGAGGGATGATATATTCCCTTAATTACTTTGAAAAACAACATATTTAATCGGCAACCAATTCCGCAATTTGAAGTCACTCCGACTGCATGGTTTGAAATGGATTTGGTCACTTCATATAAATAAAAAAATTTTGGAAAAATAATAACTATAAATAAGAATTATCTTCCTAATTTTAAACAAAGTTAAACAAAGATGAGCCTTCTTTTACGAAATTGTATTATTGGTCATTTTCTACATAATTTTTTTTTTTTAACCGTAGATCGAGGTTTGAAAAAAGTTCAGAATCCTATGTTACAGCTCCGTGCAACTAATTAGGGACAGAAGTTTTTGATTTATATAAAGGCATATGCAATTTGGAATACGCAACAAAATCCGTAGTATCAATACTTTTTTAAAAGTGCATCTGTGGTACTTTAAAAATACAAATCGCAGCTGCCTTAAAAGTTTCCAAAACCATTGTAGGCAATGCGCTTCAATATTTTAAAATTAATTCGACTATAGGAAAAGTACAACGCAAACAAAAAAGCCGCATAACAACTGCTCGAGAAGATGCTCTTATTGTCCGGGAGTCTAAAAAAAATCCGCACAAATCCGCAACCGAAGTTTGGATGGCTATTTATGGCGAAAATAAAGCAGCACAATCCGTAGATATAATTAAAAAACGTTTGCATGAAGTTGGACTTTTTGGACGGATTCCTCAGAAGAAGCCATTATTATTTGAATGCAACCGCAAGAGCCTTGAGTTTGCCAAAAAGTATCGTCATTGGAATGCAAAGGAGTTGAAATGCGTTGTTTTGTGTCACTCGATTGGAAAAAATATGGCCGCCGCCATAAGTCAAAGGATATTGACCCAAAGTACACCCGATCTACACTAAAGAATGGGCGAGGAAGCATTATACTTTGGGGTGCTATGTCATGGTGTGGTGTTGGCTTACTTCGAAAAGTTGAGGGTATTATGGACAAATTCCAATAAATTGGAATCCTAAAGAATGTAATGCTGCCATAATCCGATGAAAATATGCCTGTAACTTGGATATTTCAGCAAGACAATGATCCGAAGCACATTGCTCGGCACGTTAATCAATGGTTTACTGGTAAGCAACTTACTGTATTGGACTCCCCATCTTGCAGTACTGATCACAATCCAATTGAGAACTTATGGCAAGTGGTAAAAAGCAAAGTAAGCTTGCTCAAGATAAGCAACTTTGATAAGCTGTACGTCGAAACTAAGAAATTCTGGGAAGCAGTTCCAAGCAGTGTTTGTGAGAATTTATTGGAGTCAATGTCTTGCAGATGTCAAGCAGTAACTGATAACAATGACTTTGCTACAAAGTATTGATAAAACTTCAAAAAAAATAACAGAAAACATTAAAAAGGTATAAAAACATTGTGTGTCTCTAATTATATGCACGACTCCTTTGGTTATGTATTTAAGATTTTTACTTAATTTTAAATAATAGAAATATAATGGTTTTTTAAGAAAGGTAATGAGTTATTCAAGCTAATTCTAAACAAATTTCAGTGTTTTTTTTATAAATAAAATAACAATATTACCAAAAGTTTCAATGCTTATTTAGTGTCCCTAATTAGTCGCACGGAGCTGTATGTATCTTTGTTGATACACACTGAAATTCATATAAAGAATTAAAAAACCAAGAATTTTACTAAAGTTTTCTTTATTGCTCATAAAGTTAACTTTCATCAATGCAACCTATGCAAATATTTTTAATATGATTGTCTTTACAATATAGTTTTTTACATATATAGCAAAATAAAGATGTCCATTTGTTCTTATCTGCTCCAGAATAGTAGCACTCGAGACATCTTGAACGATTCTTCTATGGTGATTTTTCAGTTTTTAATTTTTTTGATGGACCAGGCTCATTATCGTCAGTATCGGTATTATATCTGGTTGAAAGCAATGCAGTGGAACAAATATTTCTTGGAAGCTTATTCCTTTTTTTTATATATGGCGAAGGAAACACCTACGTTTTGTGTGCTTTTTTGTTGGCTTCCAATTGGGATCAATTTCGCTGAATATAATATATGCATTTAGTGCCGAAACATCGATTATATTGGAAAATACTGCCATAGTCCAACGATTATTTTTTCAATTACAACTGTAGCAGCTCAACATTTTATCAACGGTATCTACACCTCCCTTCGTTGAGTTATAGAATGAAATTATTTCAGGTAATTTTTTTGGATCCTGGCCTATGTTTGGTTTTTCATGCATTGTGCTCAAAACAATGGTACATTTGCTTTTGTGGCTAATATACGAAACCAATATAGTATCTGGACTAAATGCGAATGTAGATTCATTTTGCGTAATATTTTTGCACAGCAACAACTTTGGGGGAATTGATCTTTTATTTTTCCGCATTGTTCCAACCATTGTTAAATTTTTTTCTAAGAGTTTCTGGCTCAGACCATGAGAAGAAAAAAAGGTTTTCCATGGTAACATTATGCCCTTTTAAACCATTAATCATAGTCTAGTACGACACGTTCTCCTTGATTCCGCTCAGGGACTCCCAGTGAACTTTTCCCTAAGTACGGCTGCATTTTTCATACATAGCACGTTTTAGAATCAACGAGGAGCCAGAACTTTAGCCCATACCTCTCGGGCTTAGATGGGATGTATTGTCTGAATTTGCAACGGCCATGAAATCCCAACAATTGCTCATCCACAGTAACGCATTCATGAGGATTGTAAAATGTGGGGAGTCGCTCAACCCATTTCTCCCAAAGATTATGAATTGGTGCAAATTTATCCTCACTTCTTTGTTCCCGTCGACTTAGCACATCGTCAAAGCGAATAATTTTATGCACGTACAAAAATGTGTACTCGGACATGATTGATCGAAATAACGGTCGCCCATAAATGCTATCAAATAAGTCATGCATCGTTTCGTTATTTGATCTGATGAAAATGTACATTTTACTCTTCGAAAAAAAAAATTGTTATACTCACTTATATACACCGGCTAATATCAACACAGCCAGTGTACGAAAATGTACACTATGGTACAATTCAGTATTGTACTGTGCACACACAAAACTTTTATTTCACCTTATAAAGTTAGCGAGCCGAAGTTCCAACGAGTACATATACTTTTCATAAGCAGAGAACGCACACAACCATTCTTATTTTGTACGTCTCTGAGCATAGAACATTAATTTATTCTCATTATGTTCTGTGAAAGGGAACGAAACAAAATCAGTTCATTAATATATGAAGCGAGCATTTTTGAGTTCTGAGAAGCTTAAGGCACGCCAAATATTTTTTTTTTTTAAACTTTTTATTTATTTATTGTACCAACTCGCTTGGAGACTAACAATAACTGAATAAATCTTAAGAAACTAAACTAGCCATTGCTTAGAAATGTTGTTTTTTTTTTTTTCATATCAAACTCAGTCTTGAGTTGTTGAAGGAGTTGCCAGTATTCGTGTACATAGTGGCTACAGGGGTGGTAAATCTGGTCTCTTCAGTCGAGATGAATTCGATGTTAGGAGTAGGTTCCTAGCCAGTGTGTTTGGATGTTGCTGCAGTTTTAGTTGATATGATTGCTTTTTGATTTCCTGTATCTGCTTAATAAAAGGTATACCAAGATCTTGGTGTATGTTTATATTTTTGACATACCAAGGTGCGCCGGAAATAGTTCGAAGTATTTTTGACTGAGACCTCTGCAATAGTTCTATATTTGATAAGCTTGCGTTGCTCCACAGTTGGATTCCGTATGACCATATAGGTATAATAATTGCTTTGTACAAAATAACTTTATATTCAAGGCTAAGTTTTGAATGTTTATGTAAAAGCCAATTAATGCTTGATGCTTTCAACTTCATTTGCATTTGTTTCTTTTCAATATGAGCTTTCCAAGTAAGCCGTCTATCGAGGTGCATACCTAAGTATTTAACTTCAGTGCTCTGAGGTATTTCCGTGTTGTTTAGGTGAACTGTGGGGCAAGTCTTTTTATTAAGTGTAAAAGTTACATGTGTGCTTTTTTGCTCGTTTACATTTATTCGCCAGTTTAAAAGCCATGTTTCAACTAGGCGCATATGTTCATCGAGGGTATGTGACGCACTATTAGGGTCTGCGTGACAAGACAAAATTGCAGTGTCATCAGCAAAAGTAGATGTAAGAATAGAGTTGTTTGTTGGCAAGTCATAAGTTTATAAAAGGTAAAGAATTGGGCCAAGAACACTACCTTGTGGCACTCAAGCAAAAATTTCCACATCATCTGAAATGTAATTTTTACATTTTACACGGAACTTTCGCCCTGTAAGGTAGGACCCTAGTAAAGCATGTGTATTTTTAGGGAGTAATTTTTTTATTTTGTGTAAAAGTCCTTCGTGCCACACCTTGTCAAAAGCTTGCGCTACATCAAGGAACACTGCAGAGCAATATTTTTTATCTTCGTATGTCTTTCTAATTTGTGCTACTATCCTGTGAACTTGCTCGATAGTTCCATGTTTTTTGCGGAAGCCAAATTGGTGTTGGGGTATTATGCTCATTTGGTTTACGTGGGGCATAATTTTCGAAAGCAGCAGCTTTTCGAAGAGTTTTGATGTGGTGGGCAGCAAGCTAATTGGCCGGTAGGATGCAACTTGTGTGGGATTTTTCCCAGGTTTAGGAATCATTGTAATTTGCGACATCTTCCGCATTTCTGGGTAGTGGCCCAATCGAGTAATACCATTGAAAAGTATGGTTAAATGTCTGACTGCACAGCAAGGTAATTCAATAAGCATATTAGCAGTTATTAGGTCATGACCAGGTGCTTTCTTCTTGTTAAGTTGTGTCTGTATTAAAGATTCAGTCTTTAGTTGTGAAGCGCAACCGAATTTGTCTCATATTTTGATATTCTTGCGGTATTTTGAAGCTGTTGCGCGGAGGATTTGGCTGAAATACATGCTTAAGGTGGTGAGCAAAGCTTGGCCTTTTTCTTCATTGCTTCTAGCCCAGTGACCATTGCTTAGTCTTATAGGGGAATCTAAGTCAGTGGGTTTTTTCATACCCCTGATGGCCTTCCATAAGGAGTAGTTGGATGACTGTAAAGTGCTCAGCTTTTTAATATATGTGTCTATACCTCTTTCAGACTCTTCTCGTAGAGCCTTTCTTAATTCAATTTTGGCTAGTGTTAATTTATGTTTAAGTGTGGGTGACCTAACCTCTTGCCATTGACGCCTGAGTCGTCTTTTTTCCATCACTAAACGTTCTATATGAGAAGAGTTGAGGTGTTGCCTTTTATGGGTTGTTACTGAGTGCACAGGAGTTGCATGAAGAGCAGCTGATACTAACATGCCGTTAAATAGCTGTATGGCCGATTCCAGCTCCTCGGAATCTTTAAGGCTTACATTATCAGAAAGATGGCTACTGACATATTTTTTGTATTTGAGCCAATTTGTTTTATTTGTTGTAAGCCCATTGGGTGACTGCAGCAGCTCTACACATTTATGCAGATTCATAATTACAGGGGAATGGTCAGAGCTCAAGTCAAAACATGAATCTGCTGAAATTTGCCTCTTATTAATTCCTTTTGTAATTGCAAAGTCCATAGGGTCAGGAATCTTTTGAGGGTCTGACGGCCAATAAGTTGGCTGACCAGTGGATACATAATCAAGCCCATTGCGGCGATTGGTTAATGAAAGCCATAGTGCTTTGCCTTTTGGGTTGACAAGTCGAGCGCCTCAGTGATTATGCTTCGCATTATAATCACCTGCAGCTATGAATTTTGATCCTAGTGTTTTAAAAAAATGGTCGAACTGGGTTGTCGTGATCTTATATCTTGGAGGACAATATACAGCTGAAACTGTTACTTTATCGTTCCAACATTCTATGCAAATTGAAGTAGCTTGTAGGTAGTCCCTCTCATACTGCTCAAATGCGTAGTGCTTTATACGGGTCTTAATGAGTATACCTGTACCTCCACGCGCTTTGCCATCAGGGTGACAGGTTTTGTAGAATCTATACCCTTCAATTTTAAAATTGTGCATGAGGGTAAGATGTGTTTCAGAAATAAGTAAAATATCAATTTCGTTGTTGTAAAGAAAGTTTCTAATTTCTAATTTGTGTTGGCCAAACATGAGTTGCCACCCGATTCGATACCTACCGAATTTTTTGACTTATGCGACAAGCAAATTAACATAAAAAGCAGCTTAATTAGAAAACAAGTACATTTCAACTTTTTCAGAAAATAATAAAAAAAAATTTAAAACATATTTAATAATGACTCTATCTACATATTGAAATTAAAAAAAAAAAACAAATAAACAAATTTTTCCTTGAAACAATGGGGAAAAGACCAAAATGGCTTTTTAATATCAGGAGTATCCCCTAAGTATGGTTAGGACAATTTTCGACCAATCCCCGAACTATGGAACTCGTTTTCGATCCATTTTCGGGAAAATTTTTTTTTTTTTTTTCAAACGAAAGATATCTTAAAAAATAGTTCTGGACATCAAAAAGGGTTGCTCGGGACCCTGGAAAGAAGCGTTTTTGACCCGAAAATGGGTCACCGAACCATGGTAACCATTTTCGAAAAAAAAAACGTTTCTTTACAGGGTCCCGAGCCTCCCTTAGTTATGTCCAAAACTCTTTTTGAGCTATCTTTCGTTTGAAAAAAAAATTTCAGAAAGTGGGTCAATGCACATACATGTCTCATATTTTTGGAAGTGGCCCAAAACCCTCAATGACGTTCTCTGGTTGGTACAATACAAATTAATTTATTCAATGTTTACTACTATTTTTCTCATTAGATTTGTTATAGTGTAAGTTTTGCAAACTGGTGGCATCACTAATTCAATTTGCTGATGAGTAAAATAAACGAAACAATTGCAAATCGTACCGAGCCAAAACACGACTGACTATTTCAATTTATAATGTACGAGCTACGGTGCAAACACAAATGCAAAACAAATTCAAACCAACGAAGAGCACAAAACCTTTTTTATATTGTAGCTTACCGAGTACAAATTTCTGTTTTGTACTGATATTGTTTTATGCGTTGGATTGCACACTAAAGAAAATAAATAAGATTTTGCGCTTCGGCTCGGTACAAAACGAATTGTACTGTTTATTTTCGTACACTGAACACAGCCAAGTATGCGTGCAATAAATCTTCAGTAATTTCGATATGATTGTTTCCATGTAAGTGTTGTCCGTACTTATTGGAACTGTCAATTGTAATCTTGGTTATTGATGGTGGAAAATACAATAAGAATGAATCTAGAATATTATTTACTCGGCTTGATGCCACTCTAGTCACACCTAGAAAAGTAATTTTTATTTCATACCATATATAACATACAATTCTTAGCAACCTGGACGCAAATTGATGACATTTTCTGCACGCGACCGGCCTCTAGTGTAAGGCATATGACTCCAAATTGTGCCGTCTTTAGCTATAAACGACGAGTCTGCACTTACGCTACAATCAAAATTGGGGTCTGGTTCAGATAAATCGCTTTCAGATGAACTATTTTCCATTTCAAGTTCTGGATCAAGAGCATCTTCATTTTCCGAGTCATTTTCTGAACTTTCATCCATGACTTCATTTACTAACTCTTCCAAGGTCAAATATCTTGATTGAGACATATATAATACCAATACGTTTCGAAAAAAGTTTACTAATGTTATATATTGAGGCACCAATAAGCAAATAGCTTCACAAATACGATTCAACGCGACACAACTAACGTCAACACAGCATAAAAACGTTTAAAAATTCATATGTATCAAAAATGATACAAAAGCTAGAATTATGAACTTTCGCAATTTTTCATGGCCTACTTGCAAGAAAATTTTAAATTTGAATTTAAAATAATAAGAATGACGTAATAAATAAAGTCACGAAAAATGGTGCAGATGTAGCTATAAAAAAAAAGTAGTGACGAAATAAAAAACAAAATGTATCATTTTTGATACAAACCTCGATCTACGGTAAATTTTGATTTTAAAAACCGTGTAAGATCGAAAACGTTCAAAACGAATAGCGTGTAAAACGAGAGATAGGTGTATTGTCATCTTTGTCTAAAGTCTGTGAAGCTCTTATGGCGGATCAAATTTGAAATATTTCACAGATAATAAGCTACTGTCACCGCTGCAATCTGGCTTTCAAGCTGGACACAGCTGTTCAACTGCTACCCTGAAAGTAGTTGACGACATAAGATGTAGTTTTTATGAAGGACTTGTAACTTTTTTATGTTTGCTTGATTTTTAAAAAGCTTTTGACACGGTCAATCATTCGTTGTTGTGCCAGAAACTACAACTTTTGTATGGTTTCCACAGAAATGCTATAAAACTTATAAATAGCTATTTATCGAACCGTGTGCAGAGGGTAAAAGTAAGAAATACATTTTCTCAATATAGAACAGTCTGTAGTGGAGTACCTCAAGGACCAGTTCTTGGACCTCTGCTATTTTCAATATTTACCAACGATATTTTTTCAGTGTGTAAGTATGCGTCTAGGCTGATGACATACAGCTATATTTGTCTCGTCGAATTGGTTTAATGGAGGATCTGAGCCAGAGATTAAATGAAGATCTTGATCGTGTAAGCATATGGGCTACATGTAATGGACCACATCTCAATGCCAAAGTCTTACGTTTTACCAATTTATAAAGATAAATTGTATTTTGAGGATATTCCTAATCTTTTAATTGGTGAAAAAAAACTAAAGTTAATTAATCATGCGGTTAGCCTTGGTTTCCACATTAATTGCACCCTATCATGTGTTGATCAAATTAATAGTACAATAAAAAAAATACATTTTACTTTACGAAACCTTAGAATGTCAGCTGAATTTACACCAGTTGCTACAAAACGTGAACTCGTGATTCAACTGATTGTGCCTTTCCTAACCTATTTTGATGTGGTTTACAGTAAACCACAACTTCAATTGCAAATTGCATTTAGTCATGTAACACTAGACCGGTTCAAAAAAAAAAGTCTCTAAAATTTAGAGGCACCGGCAGATTCCTATTCCCATAAGCGTCCCGAGTGGGCTGTGTAAAAAATTTTTTATAAATATTGCACTCCTGATTAGCGATTTCAATATTACTCTTGAAACTTTCGCACAAAAAAAAAAGTTCACCAACATTTTTATTTGAACCGGTCTAATGTAACACGTTAGGGGATGCCCATTAATTACGTGAGGTGTTTTTTTGAAAATTCGGACCGGCCCCCTCCCCTTGGTGAGATTTCGCGAGATTTGGTGGGACCCCTCCCGTGAGATTTAAATTATAATTTTCAATGTGAATTCTATGCATTAAAAAGTTTACGTTAGGTGAGGTTTTGCTTGACCCCCTCCCCCCTTGGTGAGATTTTGCCGGACCCCCTCCCCCCTATTTTAGCTCACGTAATTAATGGACGTCCCCTTATGTGTATGAATTGAGAAAATTCGCTCATATATCACAGTTCAAGAAAATGATACTCAACTTATAAACTACCTTAAAGTCAGAAATTGCTTGTTTTTACATAAATTAATTTACTCTAAAACACCAATGTATTTATATGAAGAGTTACTGTTAAGACACTCAATAAGAAGCAATTCATTAATAATTCCAAGATTTAATTATCTCAATTCTTCACGACTTTTCTTTGTCAATGCTATTAGACTCTGGAATTCACTACCTTATACTTTAAGATCAGTTCCTGGAGCGGAAAAATTTTTTAATTTTTCTTCTCTATTTTTTTTTCTTCTTCTTTTGGTTTTCTCTATTTCTTCTCTACTTTATGTTTGCAATAGTAAGATATATTTTATTTCTACAACTATTTTTTTTCAAGCCATTCTTCTTGGTACTGTCTCAAAAACCTCTTAATTATAATCATTTTAACTCATTCTTCTCATCCTATTTTTAGAATATTTATGTATTTGTATTCCTAATTCCCTTTTTAATTTTTATTCTCTTTCTTTTCCTTCCTTTTTATTTATCTATTACTTGAAACTTGTATTTAATTACCTACTATCTACTTATATATTAGGGTCCGACCGAAGGCTTCGGCTTCAGCCTAAAAATCGCACATTCGGCCTACCTTCGGCTTCAACCTTAAAATGGCCGAAGTGAAATAGTTTGGAATAGAAAGTTTTTTAAACAAAAATAGCTCAGAATGTGATATTGTAAAGTTAATGTAAACGACATTAGTTGTGAAGTTAAAGCAATAAGCACTACAAATATTGAAAATAATCTTTGGGAATCTCATGACACAACGGCCATGCAGCCATATAACTCATGCTGAGTTTCAAGTTTTAAGATAGAGTTTGAGATGCACATTAAAGAATCTATTATTATGAGGAATGGATGTATTTTTAGCAATTGGCATTTAAGTTCACTTTTGAAACTGAAAAAAAGCACAAAAAATTTCTAGCTGCCCCTCCGACTAGCGCTGCAGGTCAGCTAGCTTTATACCGACTCAGGTTCAAATTTGTGTGGTGAAAACTTTGATAAACTTTTATTTTTAGTTTACAATAAAAACTTATTTGACTTTGATTATTAAAGTACCTTCAACTTTTATTATCATTATAAACTAATATTGTTTATGCTTTCTAATAGACTATAACCATATAATTTATTTTTTGTTACTTATACATTAAATTTTTGTTTATGTAAGTTTTTATTTATAAAATGTTAACCTTCGGCTTCGGCCGAAGGTTTCGAAAATGGCCGAAGTTCGGCTTCGGCCAAAAAAGTCACCTTCGGTCGGACTCTACTATATACACACCTGCTCAAAATAATAGGTACACTTCTCAGTTTTTAGTTCAAACTCTATTACAAAAATATTTTGGATACATATAGGAAAAATCGTAGTGGTAACGTGAATAACACAATTTGGTAGCACGATCTTCAGTAAAACAAATCATGTATCTCTGCTAAGTTTTGAAAGTTTCTACTTACTGTGTTTAGTTTGAAAATTTGCCTGCTCAAAATAATAGGTACACCTGCAAGTTGGTTCAAATTTTTGTTTGATAATTTTTTTTTTGTACGAGATAAAGGGCGAAAACCAAAAACAATCACTGTCCCGGGAGGTAACCATATAGGCTCAATTAAAAACGTTATTTTACATGATACTCATTCGTTTCCTGAAAGAAGAGATCACGACAAAAATTTTGGAGTATAATATGTCACAACAGCACTACTAGTTTGGTCGCTACGGCTAAAATCAGGTCAACAAAAATGCTATTTTTTGCAATTTTTTAAAAAAATTTAAACTTTGGCACCTTATAACTCGGAAAAAATCTTTTGAACTTAAAAAGTTAGCTATCCTATCTTGCAGTATGTTGAAATATAAAAATTTTAAGTATAATAAGTTTATATTTTGGTTTCATTTCATAAAACTTATGTTAAAAAAAACTAAAACAATGTAAGATTCAATTTCATACATTTTTGCTTATAATGATTTTTTTTCAAATAAATTTTAATAAAATGCCAATGTCGAATAAATTGGAAAAGGTTAAAAAGAAGAAAGAGGTTGAAAGATTCGGAAAGGAGTTGAAAATCTCGAAAAAAAATGAAACATCTTGGTAAATACAGTGAAGTTGAAGAGGTTGCAAAAATTGAAAGGAAAATGTTGTAAAAAGTTGATACAGTCAAAAAATATTTAAATAAATGGCCCACTTACAACATTTTTTATAACGGGAGGTACCACGCCCACTGATGCAATCCTCTCGAAGTCCATTTTATTTTACAGTATATACTAACCGACATCTCTATACCAAATTTTGTTAGAATTACTCTTATAGTACACCAAATATAACACAAAACGTTTTTTGCTTATCAGCTGCTGGTACCGGAAATTTGGATTTTATAGGAAATATCATGAGTATGGATATGTGTCTTCAGATTTTTATGTACAATTTGTTGCAGAGTGCCGAAAATCTGTTCATACAGACAAATTTCCGGTTATACCAAGATGAAGACCCAAAACACAAAGCGGGCGTAGTTCAATCCTGGTAAATATACAAGTGCACGGATTTGATGGCATCGCCAGCATAGTCGCTAGGTTTTGATGTGGGAGTAAATTTATGCTCGATTTTGGAAAAAAATTCCGAACATACAATATTTCAACCAAAAACGACCAAAAAGAGGCACTTAAAATGAGTGGCGTAATACTCCGCAGGTACTACTAAAAAATTTTCAGCTTCGATGCCAAACCTCCTTCAAGCTGTAGTTGACCAAAGAGGCTACTACATTAAAAATTACAAAATTATTACTTTTGACAGTGTTTTTACAGTTTATACACATCTGCATAAAATAAGCTGTGACATGAAATTTAGTAGTAAGTTTTATTTTTTTAAATTCCAGATAATACTTTTTAACAAAAAATAAACATTTTTTTGAACTAGAATTTGTGCTCTATTTAATGAATAGAAATTTTTTATATTCCATTTAGTTTCAAAATTATAGAGTGTTGAAGTTAAAAGTATGCACTGCATAAAATAAGCTGTGAGCCACTGTATATTTAAGGGAACAGTACACCTTGGAAATGAAAAACAAAAAATTTTTGTAAAATGCTTTATTTTTTATGAAAAAAAAAAGAGATATTGTAATGAAACTTTGCACATATGTGTATTACTTAGTCAAAATAGTAAACAAAAATACTCTTTTCGTATTTTTCCGGCCTGTTTTTTTGGCTGCAGCAAGTTTTTCTCAAAACAACCTTTTTTGAGTTGGCGGGCGTGATTAAAAAAAAAAATTAGTCCGATCGTTCTGAAATTTTAGTATGTTATTGTACATATGTAAGTCTATAGAGTGAACTAGAATTACAACGATCGGTTATAAATTTTTTGATTTACAAGGGTTTTTTTGCGCCAAAAATAGTCCAATTTTGAAAAAACGCCGCCATTTTTTTTTTGGTCCAAATTAAATCTTTTTAGTTCACTCTATAGCAACTTTGATGCTGATTAAAACCCACTTTTTTTTTAGACCATCCAGAGAACCGCATTCACGCCCGCCGTGGTTTTTTGGTCCTATTTTAAAAAACCTGCTGCAGCGAAAAAACAAGCCGAAAAAATCCGAAAAAAATATTTTTGTATACTATTTTAACTAAATAATAAATGTGCAAAGTTTTATTACAATATCTCTTTTCTTTCATAAAAAATAAAGCATTTTAAAAAAATGTTTCTTTTTCATTTCCAAGGTGTACTGTTCCCTTAAATACAATTATTGCTCGTTTAATAGTAGATAAAAATTTATGTGCCCCCCCCAAAAGGTTTCTGATTTTGAATATAAGAAAACAAAATTTAAGAAAAAAAATTCATCCAAATCGGAGTTGTTCTTGAAGACTTCCGAAGATTGGCTGTTTTACGTATTCATTGACGCTACTATGACGAAAGTGCTTCCTTTTATTAATCAAATATTTCTCCAGATCGCATCGTTGGTACAAAAAATTTTTGACACATCAATTTCTGTGTAAAAAAGATCCCCAATCGATTGCGCATAGTACCGTGGCCCAGAGTTCGTAAATACTCATCATTGAGGAGAAATATTTCACTCCTCATCCTCAATACAATTCAATTCAAGAGTATTCAATTTTGAATTTTTCATTTATGAGAAAAAAATAAGGAGCGCTCAATCGCTTAATATCTTGAGTGAACAAACTGTTACTTTTTTCTCTTTCATATTTATCGCTCACTGAATATGATCTTCCAAAAAACTCAATGAGAAATACATACTCGCCCATACTTCTCACTTTTATATTCTTGCAATGATATATTCAATTCAACAATAACAATGCTGCATTGAGCGCTCATGATAAGAAATTTGAAAAACTCTTCTTTTCGCTCGCTCAATTCTATTAATTTTTTTTTTTGTTACTATTTACTAGGGTCCGACCGAAGGTGGCTTTTTTGGCCGAAGCCGAACTTCGGCCATTTTCCAAACCGAAGCCGAAGGTTTAGCATTTTATAAATAAAAACTTACATAAATGAATTATATGGTTATAATCTATTAGCAAACATAAACAATATTAGTTTATAATGATAATAAAAAATGAAGGTACATACTTTAGTATTCAAAGTTAAATAATTTTTTATTGTAAACTAAAAATAAAAGTTTATCAACGTTTCCGCCACACAAATTTGAACGTTAGTCAGTATAAAGCTGACCTGCAGCGCTAAATAGAAATAGATAGAAACTTTTGTGCTATTTTTTTTAGTTTCAAAAATTAACTTGAATGCCAATAGCTAAAAATATCTCCATTCCTCATAATAAAAGATTCTTTAATGTACATCTCAACCTCTATCTTAAAACTTGAAACTCAACACGAGGTATTTGGCTGCATGGCCGTTGTGTCATGAGATTCCTAAAGATTATTTTCAATATTTGTAGTGCTTATTGCTTTAACTTCACAACTAATGTCGTTTACATTAACTTTACAATTTCATATTCTGAGCTATTTTTGTTTAAAAAACTTTCTATTCCAAACTATTTCACTTTTGCATATTTCGTGTGTTTCTAATTGGGGAATTTTACTTCGAAATTGCATTCATTTGCAAACCTTCGGCCATTTTACGGCCGAAGCCGAAGGTAGGCCGAATGTGCGATTTTTAGGCCGAAGGTGGCCGAAGCCTTCGGTCGGACCCTACTATTTACTCTAACAGTAAATTATATTTTATTTACACTTTTAAGTCAAAACGTTACATTTATTTTCAGTCAACTTCAAATATTTTGAATGAAATACAAAAACCGTCAAATGAATTTGAATACTCACGAGCGATAAGAATTATGCTCCTCACTTTTCACATCATCTCAAAACGAGTTTATCATTTGATAAACTCGAAAGGGATGAAAATAAAACGAGACGCATCAAAACGATGTTCACTCGTTTTTTATTTATCAGCGAAGAAATAAACGAGTGCTAAAAACAAACGAGGAGTTCTAATAGAGTGAATGCTGATTTGATGCGCACTTGAGTTTTTAAAATGAAAAGATAAATAAAGAATGATAAGTAAAATGAGCAGAAGCGTATTTTGAGTGCTCTACGAACTCTGCCGTGGCCGAAAAATATAAAATAGGTATGGTTTCGGATGGGCAAAGTGGACGTATGTAAGATTTTTTAGCATTTTTCACATTCGTATCAATGAATCAATACTCAAAATAGCGGCGATTTTCTCATTTATAATTTTCACACATATTTCAGATCATACTGAGTCCGTAAAAAATAATAACCACGAATATACTTCGAAGTTGATATTTTTTTTAAGTAAAAAAAATAATAATTTTTTTAAGTAAAAAAAATAATCCAAAAAAATCTTCTTGATAATGCACAAAAATCATACAAATCGGCCCACTGACGCGCCTTCTCATGGTATGATTCGGGTAAAATTTTGGCACAAGGGCTCAAGGTACATTTTCAGGCCTGAGCACCAGAATTATGACAGCATTTTTCCATACGATTTTGAACCAGCCTAATGTATGTATATATTAATACGTGAACATCTAAACTTATGGTACACTTTTATAGTATTTATTACAAAAAGAGGGGAATGAAACTTATATCATTTGAGAGGTACTGTTGTGCACAAAAAAAAAATTTGTAATATGTGCCGTTAAGGCAGGTTAAATAAAGAAAACATACGCGCATGATTCCCCCATACAAAACGCTTTAAACGCATTCATGGCAACATGAGTACAGGCAAGATGTGGTGAGATGAGGTGAGGTAAAATGAGGTGAGGTGAAATGAGGTAAGGTGAAAAGTAAAATTGAATAACAGCCCCTTCATGGTTGGCTAAAATCTCGCCTTTTTAGTCGCCGAGATAAAATTGGCTTCATGGTTGGCGACATTGGCGAAGTATCTCCGCGGCAATGTCTTCCACACTTTTTTTCTCTACATGGTTGGCAACAGTCTCTTATAGTTGTATCCAGAAATGTCAAAATTCGGAGACAGCTATTTTGCTGTCGCCAAATTGAAAAAGTGCACGTAAGTAAAAAAATATTTACATTTTATATCAAAAAATGTATTTCAAAATGTTCTTTCAGTACAAAAATCAGCACTAAAAGGGAATATGAACGAAATATTGAAATTTTGGAAAAATAACCAGAATTTTAAAACGGGTGGCATGCTTAATGCACGTATTGGGTTTCTAAAAAGAGTCCTTTATTTCGTTACAAACGTACATAAAACTTCTTTGTTGAGACGAAAATTGGAAATGAACCTACAAAAGTTTAATGGCAAAATTTATGTTAATAAATGTTTGACAGAAATGTCAAATTTCGCCACAAATGTCAAGTAAATCCAGAAATGTCAATATTTTTGTCATCCACAAAGTGTGGAACTTAATACTATGGAGACAGTAAACGGTATCCAACCATGAAGCCGAAAATTAAAATTGTCTCCTTTCTGTATCGTCTCGGAGACAAAAATCAGTAGCCAACCATGAAGGGACCTTAAGATCATGGTCCATGGACAAAGACGTTTTGTGCGTCATAAGTCGGCAATATTCTTCCAAAGTTAAAACTTGGTGGGTACGGTCGAGTTTCGACCACAATACGATACTAGTATAGATAAATACGTCAATATCTTAAAAACTAGTCAATTCAGTACTTTCATGAATATATTCGTGAACCTGAAATTATAGAAATCCGCAGAGACATTCAGGGCAACAAAAAAAAAGTTAATTTTGTTGAGCTGTGTTATGTCTATTTAATTAAAATGGAAAACAATTAAAGATAAAAAAATAAAAATTCGAATTTAATTAAAATAAGAATTAAATTAAGAAAATGGAATTGCATTTAAATTTTATGTTCAAATCATCGTATTAAGTATTAATGTTTATTTAAAAAATATATATATATATATATTTATTAAACTAAAAATTTATATAGAAAAACAAAAATGTACGAAAATTTCGATTTTATTATAAATAAAAACCAAACTAAAATGCAAAAATAAATTAAGAAAAAATGAATAATTAAACATTATTTTTTTTCTTTAACTGGAATAAGGAAAAATATTTAAATAATGGCAGCCTAAATATTGCTGAGTAGTCCTATGCAGAACAGAAATCGATTAGGGTGCACCATAAACTTTGCCCAATAGGTGGACAAGGAAGGGTGGGTTAAGATGGAACACGAGCCGAACATCAGTGTTCGTAGTTCAACCATGAGAAAGTATTATTAATTTTTTTTGGAACCAAATATTTTGGATTTTCAGAATTCAGCAACACAAGCACTAGAATTATATTTGTAAGTTGCAGGTACACCATGGGCAGCAGCGATCCCACACCAACATCCCGAACTGCTAGCATCGGTACACAAGCTCATGCTGCCGCTGTCAATGATATCCGCGTCAAGGCACCCATCGCCTATGGCGATTACAAACCTTCCCTATGTTTCTTTTTGTAATCATTGTATTTCCCTCTACACTTAATTTTCCCTTATAAGTCTAAGGAAGATAGATGGGAAACTCTTGTTAAATGATAATGCATTTTATCTAATACTGAAAGCACGCGTACACACAGCAACTAGAACAAGAAATATGACAAATTCTAATGTCAGATCTTAATGGCAATGCTACTATGTATTATTAAATATTAATTTGGATATAGTTGAAGATTGAAAAGCGATGATAAGATAGTCTTATACCGTGACCTTATTTACATGGAAATACTCATATGTAATTTTTGTTTAAAAGACTTACCTTCATTATTTTGAAGATTATTTTCTTGAATAAACTTTGGATCGATCTCATCCACAAACCCAAAGATTTTGTTGTTGGAAGGTA
Organism: Meiosimyza platycephala; assembly: GCA_963662105.1. Taxonomy (NCBI): domain Eukaryota; kingdom Metazoa; phylum Arthropoda; class Insecta; order Diptera; family Lauxaniidae; genus Meiosimyza; species Meiosimyza platycephala. The sequence goes on along the minus strand of OY759211.1, from coordinate 51,775,762 downwards.
TCGTACTATTACCATTTTGTGATAATTGAATTAATTTAAAAGAGTTTTTATTTTTCTTGAGTTCAATTTCAATATTTGTGTCCCCATCTTTACTCTTGCCAAGACATAAAGACATTTTTTCGTTGTTAAGATTAACTGCATTCGCGAATTTATTTTCTTCCAAAAATAAAGTTTCTTTCTGTATACTTTTAGTTAAGCTTTCAGATGTCATCGACCGATTAACGAACATTTTTAAATTTTTTAAGTTATCATTATGTTTAGTTTTGCGAGCTAGCATTGAATAATTATTGTCATTATTTTTAGTAAAAATATCTATGTTTTTTTTTGCCACTGCAGCAAATCCCCAGTTTTCATCTTTTTGCTTACTTTCGCGATCATTAAAAACACTTTTTTGAATATTATCTTGCTTTTTGTTCGATGCTTTTGATTTCTTGGCAAAAACTTGTGGGAATACAATAGTTGCTGATTGGTTACCCTTCTCTTGAAAGTTAGATTTTTCAACTTTATTGCTAATATTGACGTTAAAAAAATCATCAGCAATGTTAATATGGTTGCCTTCAGAACTATTACTGCTACTATTTGAAGTATCAGAAACAGAAGTACTTGAAGAACAAGAACCTGAAGAACTTCCAGCGTCATCATCGTCATTCCCACTTGATGAATATGACGAGGATGTTTCTGACAATGTGTTGAAGTGTTTATCGTGCTTCATATCGTTTATTTTATTAGATTTTAATACGGAGCTGTTAGAAAAATTAAAAGCATAGTTTTTAGATATGCTTAGATTATTAAAATGAGACTTGGTAAAATTTTTCTCATCGATAATTATTCCATTTTTAAATTTGCGTTCTACGTCACGATATCTTACTGCTGTTGCTGTCTCTATTTTTTTTGACTTGTCCTTATCTTGAAATATACTGTTTGTTTGTCGAAATTGGCGATGTGGAGATGAAGGTCTTGCTGATCTTTCCAAAGTTGGTGTTCTAAAATATATAAGAATTTATGTATATATGAATATTAAATTTAAAAAATTAATTAAAGGTTTTAAACAAAATTATAATTCATAAAAATTTGCTTATTTTGTTTTTGAATCTCCATCTGTTAATCAAAAAAAAAAAAAAAACGAACGAAACATTACTACATATCGTTCATTCTTTTACAAACCGCACACCATTTTAGGTTTGATATTTTAGAATCGCCCGACATTTTTTTTTACAGCTTATATGGGCATTTCTCAGAAAATTTTAACTAATAACTATGTCACTTACATACATACAGTTACGTGCACATAATTAGGAACGATTCATACATATCAGTTCAAATTAACTTTTCATATAAATAACTTACTAATTCAAAAAATTATTTTTGCAGTTTTATAATAGAGGACTCCCTCATTATTTTGTCAACAAAACTTTTTCCAATTCTTAAGCTGATAAAACACAGGGTGCCTTTTCATGATATCAGAAAGAAAACCAGCCGTGCACATAATTAAGAACGGTCTGTGTTGTCAGTCAGTAAGATCACTTAAATTGATTTGAATATGTTTTACTACCAATAATTTGTTGTAGACAATCAATTTATTTTAATAAAAGTTGCAAACAAAAAAAAAACATAAGAAAAAATAAATCCAGTGACTCCAAAACTCGCGAATTAATTTTGGGCCTTTTTAAATGAAAAAACTCTTATAGTGAAATCGCTTAAGTTGTAAAGTATTCAAAAACGATGGTTTTTAATACTATTTACCATTTTCGAAAGTATTCAACAGCAAAAACTGTACCCCGAAAACGTAAACCTCGTGTAACGACTGAAAAAGAAGACAAAATTCTTGTTTGTGAGTCCAAAAAGACTCCTGCATAAAGCAGCAAGGCCGGTTTCAGTAGCTGTTTTTGGTGAAATTGGCTCTGCACCTTCCGTTGATACCGTAAAACGTCGTTTGAGAGAAGTTAAACTGTTTGGACGTATTTGCAAGACAACACCACGCCATGACATACCGCCTTACACCATAATGTTATCTTCGTCGTACTTTGGTGTTGGGCGTGTGTACCTAGGGTTAAACTCAGTTCGTACTGGGGGCCTACTGTATGATCTGCCATCCGACCATACTCTATTTATTTTGGTTTCATCAGTAAAAACACCTTTTTATAATTCTGAAGAGTCTAATGTCTATATTTTCTAGCAAATTACATTTTTGTTTTTTCAATTTCATTTAGATACTAAAGGTTTCTTCTTACAAACACGTCCAAACAGTTTAACTTCTCTCAAACGACGTTTTACGGTATCAACGGAAGGTGCAGAGCCATTTTCACCGAAAACAGCTAATGAAACCGGCCTTGATAATTTATGCAGGAGGTTTTTTGGACTCACAAACAAGAATTTTGTCTTCTTTTTCAGTCGTTACACGAGGTTTACGTTTTCGGGGTACAGTTTTTGCTGTTGAATACTTTCGAAAATGGTGAATAGTATTAAAAACCATCGTTTTTGAATACTTTACAACTTAAGCGATTTCACTATAAGAGTTTTTTCATTTAAAAAGGCCCAAAATTAATTCGCGAGTTTTGGAGTCACTGGATTTATTTTTTCTTAGGTTTTTTTTTGTTTGTAACTTTTATTAAAATAAATTGATTGTCTACAACAAATTATTGGTAGTAAAACATATTCAAATCAATTTAAGTGATCTTACTGACTGACAACACAGACCGTTCTTAATTATGTGCACGGCTGGTTTTCTTTCTGATATCATGAAAAGGCACCCTGTGTTTTATCAGCTTAAAAATTGGAAAAAGTTTTGTTGACAAAATAATGAGGGAGTCCTCTATTATAAAACTGCAAAAATAATTTTTTGAATTAGTAAGTTATTTATATGAAAAGTTAATTTGAACTGATATGTATGAATCGTTCCTAATTATGTGCACGCAACTGTATGTACTTTCAACAAATTAAATTATAATTTGTACAAATATAATATTTTAATATGTATTTTACAGAGCTTTTATGTTCAGTAGTTTTAGTGCAAAAAACAAAACAAAAAATTACAATCACAAAATGCATTAAAGGAACAAAAAATGGGAAACGAGCTGCTTATAGTAGTTTCCATGACGCTACGTCATTTCATCAGTAAGCTTCGTCAGCCGACGTTTAATAGTCTGCAAGCACACTATATTTTATCTTCTGCATTGACCAGTTAAGAATCATACCAAAAATATAAACATTCTCGATCTCGAGCAGCTTGTTGCCCATTATTTGTTCCTTTAATGCATTTTGCGAGTGTAATTTTTTGTTGTTTTTTGCACTAAAACTACTGAACATAAAAGCTCTGTAAAATACATATTAAATTTTACATTGTTCCAAAAACACAAATAAAGATAATATTTTAAGTTATTGACACTATTAAGCGAGTACACGGTGCTACAGTGAAAATGAAATTTGCAAATGATCTAGTGCAGGTTGTAGGTCTGGTCGAGTACAACACGAAACCGTGTTTAAAAACTTTGTAACACCACCAAATTTCTAATTTATTGTCAAAAAACAGATTTTGGTGAGTTTTCGCACTAAACAATTTCTAACTCAGAAGTTTTTCAACCGTTTTCAAATTTTAAAACGGCTTTGAAAAGTCAAATGTCAATACTTTCAAAATATATGCGCTGGTTCTTCAGTATAACAAAAGTCGTATGTGATTTTTTTGTGAAAATCTAAAATTTGTTTCTTTTTTTCTAATATTTGCAATTTCAACGCAATTTTTTGCCACAATTTGCATAAAAAGAACCATTCAGATATAAGAATTCTTAAAGTGCTATCGATTTTGGATAAAAATTATTTTTTTTTATTTAAATCTATTACAAATTGTCGAAGTTAGAAAACTTCTTCTTAAGAAAGATGTGAAATCGATCACATAAGGTAAATATCAGCAGCAAGTACTTAGAACAAGAATTTTATTTCGTACTGGAGATCGAATTTCCTTCTCTAGAGAAAGCTATCTAACTTCGACAATTTGTAATCGATTTTAATAAAAAAACACTTTTTTCATCCGAAATCAATGGCTCTTTGAGAAAATAAAAATTTCAATGTTTCTGTATTTGCAAATTGTGGCCAAAAAATAACGTTGAAGTTGGAAATATTAGAAAAAAAGAAAAAATTTTAGATGTTCACAAAAAAATCACTTAATACATTTGTTATATTGAAGAACCAGTGCATATATTTTGAAAGTATGTTGTACTCGACCAGACCTACAACTTGCACTAGGTCATTTGAAAAGTATATTAAATTTTTTTATTTTTGTAGCACTGTGTTATTAATTTGCAATTTCATCACATTAAAACCCATTTTCTAACATATTTTCGAAAAAAAATTCAAAACTTGTTCCGACACCTGTCACTTTTCGGTAATTATGTACTTTTTGACCCCATTGTCAAAGGTAGTGGGGGTTGCGGGGGTAGTTCACAAGGGGTACTCTGAACATAATTCCGTTGGATTTAGCCGGCAGTCACCCCTTGAAAAATGTTTATGATATATCAAACACCTTGTTTGCTAGCCACAGTAATTTTACATAAGAATAGGGGTCAGTGGGCGGCCTTCGGCCCAGGATTTTAAACTCCCAAAAATCCAGCACCGGCTTATCGGCTGCCTTCGGCCGCGGATCAGTCTAGGAATTAGCCGTCGGCAACTCCCTTAAAAAAAATTATGGAGTGTTGAAATTTTATAGACTAATCCGCGAAGCCAGTGTTGGATTTTTATGAGTTTGAAATCCTGAGCTGCGGCCGCAGGCCGCCCACTTACTCCTCCTCTTATGTAAAATTACTGTGGCTAGCAAACTACAATGGGTGGCCAAATTATTAGGGACAGTACTCATATTTTTGTATTTTCTAGTTTAAATGATTTTCTTGAGCAAATAATTGGTGCTAGGCTTAGTAAGTATTTTTTTTTTATTATAATATTCTATTTAGATAATAAAAACAACATACATAATTTGTATTGTACACTCATTTATTTTTTCATAAGGGTAATATCCATATCCTTAGAAAATTTTATGCAAATAACATTAATATTTGGTGATACCACCCTTAGCTTCAATTACGGCTTGTATGCCTCGGGGCATGCTCTGTATACATTTTTTTTTGGATTTGTAGGAGTTCGGTGTTGTGATGTCATTCTCTGATGATTGTTTCAATCAATTTCTGCGTAGTGGTAATCAATCCTTTCGCGATCGCCCGTTTGGAGTTTTTCCACATGTTCTCTATGAGCTTCAAGTCAGGTAAGTTCGCCGCCAAGGCAAAACGCCTATATTTTTGTCAGGTAGAAATCCAGTAGCACTTCTGGCTTTGTTATTAGATACCGAATCGTGCATAAAAACGTACGATAGTCACCAGGGAACCATTCCTCGAGCTGTGGCAGAAGGCGAGTCTCAAGTACTCGCTTGTACTGGTCCTGCCTCATGGTCCTTTTCACGATGTGTAGATGTCCCATGCCTTTGGCTGAGATCACAGATCACACCATGACGCTAGTCAGGTATTTAACCTTCTCTAGAAAGCAGTCCGGGTGGAACTGCTCACCAGGGTATCAACGGACAAACTTACTCTTGTCAACCAAAATTTGAAATGTTGACTCGTCAGAGAAGAATGTCTGTAAAGCTCGATTAAAATTTTAAAAAAATTGTTATTCGTGAACTAAACTATTTTAAAATGTAGCATATACTCGATTCCAATCCACAACAGCCTTATTCAAGTGTTGTTGCGCCATAACAGTCTCTTCTTCTTCATGGCCTTAGCCAGGCGCGGTTTTGTGATAGGCCGAGGAGCGGTCAGGTTCTCTTTTGCCAAACGCCACCGGACAATCTGTTTGGAGACGTGAATTCCGCGGCTTTTATCTTCGTAGTCAGAAGAGCAACACTTTTCCTACGATTTAAGAGGCAGATGTCCCTATTTTTGTGGTCGGTAAGAGGTGTGGTGACTCTTTTTCTACCACATTCTCTTGCGCAGTTTGCGTCCAGTGGCTCGTTCTGACCTATTTTTTTTAATGCGGCTAACAATCGACCTTGAAACACCTTCAAACGTTGCTATGTCTATTTGGGAGTGTGTAGAGTGACAAATTAACGTCTGTATTTCTCTACATTTTCTTGGAAACGTGTCTGAAGACTTGACCATTCTAAAATGAGGCAATTTTGAGGTTATACCTCAGTACCGTTGTCCAAATATAAATTAATTCATGAAACTTAGTAAATCTAATTAAATAAGAAACATTATTTACATTTTGAATATTGCGGACAGGAAAAACATGCGAAAAATGGTTTATATTCAAACTTTAAACGACTGCACTACAACAGAAAGTCGTACCAAAAAAGAAGCAAACTCAATTAATCGCGCCTATTTATTATATGATGCTCATACTAACATCGCCGCTTACCGAAAACAATAATGAATAGTACCAGCTGCAAAAAGGAAGTAAAAAACTTTACAAAAACTAATTTACATGCTCAAAAAATTCGGTTTAACTCGAAAATACAAAAATTTGAGTACTGTCCCTAGTAATATGGCCACCAATTGTAAGTGTTGGATACATCATAAAAATTTTTCAAGGGATGCCCGACGGTTAAGTCCAATGGTACATACAAAATTTTCAAGGGGTTTCCGACGGCTAAATCCAACGGAATTATGTTCAGAGTACCCCTTGTGAACTACCGCCGCAACCCCTACCCCCTGTGACAATGGGGTCAAAAAGTACATAGTTACCCACCTTTCTGCTTGCCTTTAGAGCTTACCAAAATAAAAGCCGTTTATATCTGATGAAGAGCAAGTTCGAACTACAGCAGAAAAAATAAATAACTGTACTTTAATTTACCCAGAAAACGGTAAATTTATTTATATAGTAGCCCTATTACCGTTCGCGAGTCGCCTGAATTTGGCAACTCGGCTATGGCTCTGTATTATGGTTGGCGAAAGTACAAGTTCGCCTTCAAAACAATGCAGCCAAATTGTAAAACACAAATTGACAGCTGAAAAACTTCAAATTTTAAATTGTTAAAATATTCAACTTCTAATTTTTATAAGTGAAAAAAATTAAAATAAAAAATAATTATGTACATACTTTGTGACCACATTCTTGGAGGGGGTGGGGGTTGCGGGGGGTGATAAAAAACGATGCTTCCGATAAGAATCCGAAGGAATTAAACGTCGGCAACTCCTTTAAAAAAAATTATGGAGCGTTGGAATTTCTGGTAAAATTCGATGACGCAGACCGCCCACTTACCCCTACTCTTATGTAAAATTACTGTGGCTAGCAAACTAGGTGTTGGATATATTATAGACTGATCCGCGGCCGAAATCCAAAGGAATTATGTTCAGAGTACCCTTTGTGAGCTTCCCCCGCAACCCCCACCCTTAAGTAGGTTATGGATGGTAAAACGTACGGTAAGATTAATTTCAGAAACTTTATCGGTATTCCATCAATGCCCACTACATTAGAAGTTGTCTTCATTACACATTTAGCAACTTCTACTTCACTATCTGAAGCAAACTAAAAACTGGTATCAGGGAAATTACTTTGAATTAATGGTAACTCTACATCATTACCGAGTCGAGTCGAGCTACTATCTAAAAAATTATTATTGAGTTCATCTGGGCTCAATTTACACTCAATACTTTCTTTGGTAAATACACAATATTTTCTAATATATAGCCACAGTTGCTTGGAAGGCAAATTTATATTTAGTTTCGAAGAGAAAAACATCCTTTTAGCCTGCCTTACTTCCTGCCTTACTTATAACGGCACAAGTCTTATGATGACAATTAAAATTGAAATTTTCATCATAAGACTAATTATATGGTGACAATTAAAAGGCAAGGGTTCAGACCAAAAATGTCAAACTGACATATTCGGAAAAAAATCGCTTTATCGCGTCTTTTGTTCTGGAATCAGCCAATCAGATGGCTGATTGGCGCGTCGGTAGCAGAAATTTTGCCAGGCTGGGGAAAAGGAAAGAGAGTCGTTTTTTTTTATTGAAGCGTGCGGACGTGCTACAGCTCTCACGAAACGGATTTTTTATTCTTATTGTATATTTAAGCAAAAGAAAATTTTTGGTTATGAAACAGGAAAATTGATTGGTTTGAAAAGAAAAAATAAAAAAAAATTTAACCAAAACAAATTCTTAACAATGAAGGGAAAGAAAATTAACCCAAATGCTTCATTGATTGGCATTGTCAATGTGCCAAAAATAATATAGATTTGAAAATAATAAAAACAAATTGTTAGTTGAATTAAACAAATTGGAAGTAAATGCGATTATTTTCGAAAAACAATTTTATAGCATGATATACTGAATTGAATAAAATAAAATGTTACGTAACGCACCGCGTAGAATTGGAAAGAAAAGACTACAACTTAATTAGTCGCCATATTAATAATAATAATAACAATAACAATAACAATAACAATAACAATAACAATAATAATAACAATAATAATAATAATAATAATAATTTTTTTTTTTTTCGTGGGGAAGGTTGTGGTAAATGTACTGCAATATCTATGCAATTCACTATCCTTAAGCTACCGTCATAGCTTCAGAGTGTGTCACTTCACTAAAACCCACAACCTTTGACCTCCAGGCCTCCTACCCTAGGACTGCGTTAGCATTGCTTCGGGGTAGGTCCCTTGATTTGTCCTCAAATCATATACCTGCGTCCAGGTCCCACTTCTTTTTTCTGAGAACGTCCTCAGTAAAACTTGCAACTGCATTCCAGTTTTCTTCGCTCTGCAGCATCCTTTCGATCACGTTGTCAGCGGAGCACTGGCCGACTGATTCCTGTAAGGATGTGCGTTCGTTGTCCCATCGATTGCAGTTGAAGAAGGTGTGCTCTGCGTCATCTTCATCAGCGTCTCCATATATACAGAAAAGGTGCTCTGTTTTGCCCATACGGTGTAGATACTTCTGGAAGTATCCATGGCCCGATAAAAACTGAGTGAGGTAATAATTTACTTCGCCAAAGTCTCTCTCAAACCATCTTCTTATGCAAGGGATCAGTCTTTTTGTCCACCTGCCGCTGACTTCTGAGCGATACCTGTCCTGCCACTTAGAGAGGGTTTCCTGCCTTGCGTCTGCAAAACTTATTATCAGGTTTCCCTCCTTTTTTGCCTCCCAGACCATTTTCCGTTCGCTGGCTAGTAGGTCAATGGGGATAACCCCACTTATTACTAGCACAGCCGCTTCGGAGACTGTGCGGTACGCACATGCAACTCTGAGCGCAGCAGTTCGTTGCACTGACAGTAGCGTCCTTTGCCGACATTTCGCCTCTAGCGTTCCTGCCCATATCTCACTGCCGTAGAGCAGTATCGAGTTTGTTGTCGCCATTAGAAGTTTCCGTTTACTTTGCGTTGGTCCACCGATGTTTGCCATGAGCTTGCTAAGCATGCCTGTTATCTTGGCTGCTTTTGTTGCTGCGTGTTGTAATTGAGCCCAAAATGTCAATTTTGGGTCAACTCTTACGCCGAGGTACTTAACTACCTTCTTTGTTGTAAGAATGCTGTCGCATACTGGCAGCTCCAGTTCTAATGGTATGTGTTGCTTAGTAAGCAGTATAACCTCCGTCTTTTCGGTGGCGAGTTGGAGTCCGTGAGCCTGCAACCATTCCCTTGTCCTTAGCATAACCTGGTTTAGTTTTCTCCTGGCCTCTTCGGTGTTGCGAGCCGTTATTACAGCTGCAATGTCATCTGCGTACCCCACCAGATGTGTATCATCCGGCATTTCGATTCGGAGGATTCCGTCGTAGCTCAAGTTCCAGAGGTCTGGGCCTAGTATAGACCCTTGCGCTGCTCCGGATGTTATCCTTTTTGTCCTTCTTCCTTCGCAGGTGCCATAAATGAGCTCCCGGTCCCTTAGATAGCTCTGCAGGATCCTCAGCAGATATTGCGGAGTAGCAAACTTTAGCTTAAGAGCTTCAATGATATCTGACCACCTGAGGCTGTTAAAAGCATTGCGTATGTCTAGTGTTGCCAACAAGACAATCCTCTTGGAGTGATGGTTCCCTCGCTGTGCGTGTTCTACGCTAGACACTACATCTTCTATAGCGCCAAGAGTTGACCTTCCTGCTCTGAATCCATGTTGTCGTTCCGATAATCCACCAGCGTCTTCAATAACTGCGGATAAGCGAGTTTTTATCATCTTCTCTAGCAGCTTCCCAGCGCTATCAAGCATACACAGTGGTCTGTATGCTGATGGTTGGGTAGGATCTCCTTTGCCTTTGCTGATCAGTACTAGTTTTTGCTTTTTCCACACTTCGGGGAATAAGCCTTCCTTAAGGCACGCATTATACATCGACAGTAGAACACTTGGGCGATTTTCCGCTACTATTTTCAGTATTTCTGCAGGGATTCCATCAGGTCCTGGAGCCTTGCTACTCTTGAGAGATTTTGCTGCTCCTTTTAATTCTTCTTCAGAAAATAATGGGGTTAATCCAACAGGCAGCGCGTCTTGTTCTTCCTGCTGCAGGTTATGCGTAGGGAATAAGGCATCAACGATGTTGCTCATGGTATCGCCGTCCATATTTGGGCCAGGAATTTTAGAGCCCAGTTTCTTCATAACGATCTTATAACCGAGACCCCATGGGTTGTTGTTCAGATCCTTGCGGAGTTCCTCCCATTTTTCTCTTTTGCTACGCTCTATGACAAGCTTCAAATGTTTCTTGGCTTGTTTGTAGTTTTCGGCTTCATTTGTAGCGGCGCCTAATCGTCTGGCTCTAGTGAGTTTCCTCCTCATCCGTAGGCAGTTCCGTCTAATTTCTGCTATTTCATCTGTCCACCAGTATACGGCATCTTTTCTGCGGCTTGTGCCAACTTTAGGCATCGATGCGTTGCAGCATTGAGCTAATCGCTGCATAGTCGCGTTTGTGAGAGTTCTGGCGTCCCTAGTTGTGTCAGTTGGCAATGAGTTTTCGTCGATATTTGCCAGCAAATATTCGGATCTAAGTTTCGCTACATTCCATTTTCGCGTGCCTCTTCTTGTTGGTGCCTTGATGGGGCGACTTCCTGAGTCTAGATGGTAAGTGATATACTGGTGATCACTACCAGTAAAATCTTCTAGGACTCTCCATTCTTTAAGCATTCCAGCTAAGCTCTCTGACACTAGAGTGATATCTGGTGTGGTGGCCTCGCACCCTGGTCTTCTGAAGGTCGTAGCTGCGCCAATGTTAGCGATGGCTAAGCCCAGCCTAGCGGCCATGTTTAGCACGCGTCTGCCTCTGGAGTTTGTTGCTGCCGTTCTCCATTCGACAGCTTTAGCGTTGAAATCTCCTGCGACGATAAAGGGACCTCCAATTTCCAGCACTTTGTCTTCAATGCTTTCAAGCTTCTTCTGGAATTCAGCAATGCTATCGCTTGGGGTTAGGTAACAGCTGAGTAAAGTGAAGCTCGTGTTTTGCACGTATACGAAGCAGTTCCCTGCACCTTTAAGTGTATTGACAAACCTGCTGTTGCTAGGCAGCCAGATTGCTGCAGTACCGGTCGCATCTTCTAACCAGTTTTCTCTATTCACTCGCCCATACTGTTCACTTATAACGACAGCGTCCGCTTTCTTCTCTATTGCCATCTGCTCTAATAGCGCATCAGCCGTTCTGCATCGATGCATGTTGGCCTGGAGTATTCTCACTTTGTCGCTTGGCACTTAGTTGAGCCAGGTATATGATCTACCCGGCTACGCCCAGTTTCTGTGCACAGGCAGCACTTTGGTCTCTTGCTGCACTCCTTTATTTTATGTCCTGGCTCTCCGCATCTCATACACAGACCTTCACCTTTCCTATCCGGTCCCTTGCAGTCCATTTGCAAGTGGCCCATTCCGAAACATCGGAAACATCTTTTGATGCTTGAGCAGAGTCTAACTCTGGCTCTGACGTAACCGATTTTTATGCCATCTTCTTTGAGCAATTTTTCCGCTTTTTCTTGCGCTAGTGTTACAAACGCTCGTATTTGCTCACGCTTGTTTGGTGCTGTTACCCTGACGCGCATTTCCTCAAGTTGATCTCCTAGCACCTTTTTGATGGCCTGTTCAACTTCTAGTTGGACAGTAAGAGAATCCAGGTCTCTTATTTCTACTGTAGCGACTGGTTTCAGCTCCATTACAGAAGCATCTTCCTTTACAGTGGTTTTCAGCCTCTGGAGAAATTCGGGTCCCACCTTTCCCCCTTTTTCCATTTCTAGAAGGAGTGCACCAGTCCTCGTTTTCCTGATGCCTCTTCGGGCTGAATTTTGCTACGCAGGTTTTTGAGCACCTCCGCATAGCTATGTCCTTCTGTCGGTTTTATGAGGACTGCCTCCGGTTTCGGCCGTTGCCCTCTCTCTCTTCTCTTTTTTGGGGTTTTCCCTCCTCTCCTTACTTCTCTCTCCTTTTCCTTCTTTGTTTCGCCCGTTCTTCTGAGAGGGTTTGGTTTTACTCGTCTTTTGACTTCTTGCCATTTCTCAGAGTTATTTTCCTGCGGCTTTTCAGCTTTATCGGACTTTGCCACGTTTGTAGCTGTCCTTTTTGGGCGCGGGAGGGCCGTGGTGTTTTCTTTTTCCCTCGGTCTTTTGCCTGTACTAGGCTGCGCCGGGCTCGATGCGTGCCTTATCGGGCGGGCTGATGGAGTTTCATTTCCTACAGCTGCATTTATCTCCGGAGGTGCGGTCTTCTTTTTCTCCTCCTCCAATCTTCGCCAAGCTCTTCGACTATGCGCAATAATGTCAAACAGTTCCTCCAATTCCGTGACACCATCATAATAATAATAATAAATAATAATAATAATAATAAATAATAATAATAATAATAATAATAATAATAATAATAATAATAATAATAATTATAATAATAATAATAATAATAATAATAATAATAATAATAATAAAAATAATAATAATAATAATAATAATAATAATAATAATAATAATAATAATAATAATAATGATAATAATAATAATAATAATAATAATAATAATAATAATAATAATAATAATAATAATAATAATAATAATAATAATAATAATAATAATAATAATAATAATAATAATAATAATAATAATAATAACAATAATAATAGAGTTTAGCTACTACAGCTATTAGCTTTCTTAGCAATTTAGCTTGAAGCTTTAAAACAAAGTAAAAAGCTTACATATTAAGGAAAATGAAAAAATTATACATGCAATTAAATTTGTTATATTTTTATAATTTTTTCTTAGCTTTATCACACTTTCTCAACATACCCACCCAGATCATATGTATATAAACATACAATTGCATGAATTTATCAACATGGTCCAAGGCATAAATGTTAGAAAAAATTTACCCATCATGCTGTGGGGCTCGGACAACACAAACATAAAGACCAACAACCAATTAAGCTACAAAATTAACTATAGTTATTTTTCAATCTAAGCTTGAGTTGACCTTTTGACAAGCTAATATCATATACATCGCAATTATTAATAAGAGTAGTCATGCGATTAAAAGGAGCAGTAGCCATATAATTAGTTCTACTAAAAGGTTGGTAAAATAATTGATTAGAGTTACGATTACTCCTGCGATTAGTGTTTAAGTGAATATAATTAAGAAGCTCTGGTGCAGCAAGAGACCTAGTTACAAGTTGATGCAGATAAAGTATATCCGCAATATTTCTACGCGAGCTCAAAGATTGCATATGTAGTAACTTCAAACGATCCTCATAAGGAGGAAGGTTTAAAGAGTCAATCCAATTTAAGCCATTGAGAGCAAAACGAATAAAATTTTTTTGAATTCTCTCAATTCTATTAATATGAATATTATAAAATGGTGACCACACTTGGCTGGCGTACTCTAAGTGAGGACGCACTATTGTATTATATAAAGTCACCGTTACTAAAGGGCTATTAAATTCTTTTGCCCACCTCTTAATAAAGCCAAGCAGAGATGAGAATTTTTTACAAATTTGATTAATATGCTCATTAAAAGTTAATTTAACATCAAAATGTATACCTAGGTCTTTGACTAAATCGACACGACAAATTTTCTTATCTTTTAATTCATAATCAAATTCCACAATATTTTTCCTCCTGGTGAAAATCATAGTTTGGCATTTATCAGGATTAAGATGTAAGTTATTTTTAGAACACCAAACTTCAAAGGATTTCAAGTCAGACTGAAGTGGAATAGTATCCCCAACCCCCTTCACGTTCCTGTAAATTTTCATATCATCTGCATATATTAGCAGATGCGAGTTTTTAATGACATGTGTAACATCATTAATTGCTAAAACGAACAGGAGCGGCCCCAGGTGGCTTCCTTGTGGAACACCTGATGCCGCGCTGAATGGGGTGGAAAACACCCTCCGAAATCTTATTTGATATGAGCGATCAGATAAATAAGATTCAATCCAGCTGACAAAACTTAAAGGAAATTCAAGCTTCTTTAATTTAAACAAAATCAAATTGTGTGGTAATTTGTCAAATGCTTTACTGAAGTCAGTGTAGATGCAGTCAACTTGCCCACCAGAATCAAAAGAGCTTAATGCAAAGGAAGTAAAATCAAGGAGGTTAGAAACTGTAGATCTGCCATTAACAAAACCATGCTGACGAGTTGTTATGACTTCACCACAGCACACCTTAACCTGATCGTACACAATGCGTTCAAAAATTTTCGGTATCGATGATAACTTCGCCACGGGCCTGTAGTTTGAAACATCATTTTTACACCCTTTCTTGAAAATGGGGCTTATATATGAATTTTTCCAAAATTTAGGAAAATAGCCATCTCTAATCGATTTATTAAATAAGAAACTGAGGGGTTGACTCAGCACAGAGCTACAGTCAACTAGTACTGTCGCAGGAATACCATCAGGTCCGGAGCTGAAGTCATCATCAACAGATGAGATATATTTCTCTATGAGTTCAGGTGAGAAAGATATCCCATTAATCGAAACTAAAGGGTCGTTATCCATATATTCAAAATAGTTGATCTCAGGGCTAAATAATTCCGTAGAAAAAGATTCTTTAAATAAATTAGCAAACATTACGAATTTTTTTTAAATCCTTTGTGTACCAAGGGTACGAGGATTTATTAACGTACCTTTTTGTATATGGCACCGACAATGCTATGGCCGAAAAAAGTTCACCATAGAAAAATTTAATGCACTCATCAAATGAATTACTCGCATTATTAAAAAAAATAATAAGGTCGTTTAATTTATTCCTTAAATTCTCATTCAACTTTAAAAAGTCAGCTTTTTTAAAATTGAATTCATAAATATTGATGGAAGAACATGCATTAATTAAATTTTCATTGTCAGATTGGTACACAATACTCAAAGGTGGATGATAGGAATCAACCGTAGAAAGAGCATGGATAGCATTTCTCACAACAACGTTACTACTATTTGCAGCCAAGACTAAGTCAAGTTGTCGTCCATGAGAATTAGTTATACAACTTACTTGTTGTAAACTTGAAAGTATTTCGTCAACAAAAATTTGTTGTTGTCGAGTTTTTGGACACGATGCATAAAAATATGTACCATCATCCGAAGGAGTCCATTTAAGGTCAGGCAGATTGAAATCACCTAACAATAAAATGTCGTCATTAGTGTCTAGTTCATTTATTATGTATTCTACGGACATCGAAAGACATTCGTAGACATCTGCGTTACTATTTGGAGGAACATAAGCTTTAAGAATATAAATATTGGAGTTACAATATGTAACTTTAACGCATAATTGTTCAATATTAGATGCGCAGGAAAATTCAATTAATGAACTAGTTAAATGATTTTTTATGGCTATTAAGACGCCTCCACCAACAAAATAAATACCTTCCAAGTGTCTGTCTCTGCTAAGAACATTGAAACTAGTGTCAAAAAGTTCCAAATTGAAAAAGTGTTATTTAACCAAGTTTCGGTAAAAACGATAATATCCTCAGAAAAATTCTGATTGGCTAAAAAGATGTCATGCGTCTTAGAACGCAAACCCCTTACATTTTGATAGTAAAGGGATAGCCACTTCAGTTTTTCGAATTGGAACGGACAGTCTTATTATTTTTTTTTTTTTTCGATTTAAATTCTGAAATAAAGATATTATCCACCCAAGCATTAGAATTAAGAATGGCAGAAACATAAGTAGATGACACAGTAATTTTTAAAGACGCGTGAGTTGGCAGGAATAATTTGGTTTTGTCTGATATAGTTTATAACATTGTCAGTGGTAGTGTTAGCATTAAGTCGTGAAATGAAAATCGATTTCAACCTTGGAAATGCTTGCAAGGAGACAGGTGCCACAGAACTACCAATCGTAACAACACCTTGCGGATTATGAATGACTGAAATGGATAGAGGAGTATCGAAAGTGGAGGAAAGGGATGGAGGGTTATTTATAGCAGCAGTAGCGGGAAAGTTGGAAGTAGATGGAGAGGTATTTAGAGAAGATCTAAAGCAGTTTTTTCACGATTAACAGCTGAGTTACTTAAAGAGCAAGCTAACAAGTTTTCAGACGAAAAATAATCCATCATGAAAAAAAGAAAAGAATAAGTTATAATGAAAAAGTATTATTTTTATATTGACCTAAAATATTTTTAAAAGCGCTTATAACGGGTTAATATTGTGAAAAATATACCCGTTGAACAGCAACAACAACAACCTATTGAGGTAAAGCAATGTAAGCGGACAAAGCAAGAAAGGTAATGAAAAAAACAAAACTGATCACTGCCATATTGCGTTCGCGGAAATAGTTGTGGCGAAGCGCTAGCGCTCAACATTAGAAACCAATATATAAAACTATGAAAATGTTGACCCTGAAAAGGGACATTTAAAAACCAAAGAGACTCTGAAACAGACATACATACATATTAGTAAAATTTGACAGTAGGAAGGGGCAAACCAAAAATGAGAATAAGGATTTGACATTCAAAACAGAACGATATGCCTGCACTCACAAACACAAGTAAATATTAATAAATATTTAAGAAACAGATAAAGAACTGTATCCTACTGTACTGTAACTTATAAATGTACTAATAAATAAAACAACAAAAAAAATCGAATAATTGAAAAACCTATAAACTTACGTTAAAAATGAAGACAATAAGACCTTAGGAAAATGAACATAACATTGGAAAATATACTATAAAAATGAATAAAAAAAAATAAAAATGTCAAATGTGACTTAAATTTAAGAAAGAATTTTCTTAACACAAAAAAAAAACAATTTATCTAAAATGACCAAAATTCCCTGCAATACAACGCAAACAACATATACAGTATCGTGCAAATGCTTTGCAACTGAAATTACTTTTGAAGAAACATGAAATTATTTCAGTGAAACAATAACTTTGAATTTTATTTTATGTTAGTTTTATTAACTTCACCTAATGCTGATTTTTTACCAAAAACAAAAAAAAAACGTTAGCTAACAACAACAAAAACTCAATGTAAACAAAAGTAGCGAAAAATTTAGAGTTCAAAACATGCGCAACTCATCACAATACCAAGAAATAATGCGTAACCAGCCTAATATTTGGTTCTGAAACCGTAGTTTCTGATGACTGCATGACATCTTCTGGACATTGACTCATGACTTTATTTATCTATAAGGTTGAGATTGGGAGACTGCGCCGGCCATGACATGATATCAACTTGTTTTTCCACAAACCAAGATTTCACAAGCTTTAAACTATGATTTCGATCACTGTCATGTTGAATTGTCGAAGGAAGTGGCATGTTCCACCCAGTAAATGGGAGAATAATATTGCTTGAAATGGTTTTGTAGCCAGCTGCTGTCATCGTGCCTTTAAAGCGCTTAATGTGCCAAACTCTATTCATCGAGAAACAACTCCAGGGCACCACGTTCTAACCTCCGAGTATAACTGTAGGTGTTCTGTATTTGGGATTGATCTTTGTACACTGATGTTGACACGGAACAACTATTTTATTCCTCGAGGAATAACAAGGAAGGCTGTATTATGGTCTGACGAACCTAAATTTAACATTCGTGGACCATATTGTAAGTCTAAGTACGTCAACCTCAGTGTACAAAACTCAATCCCAAATGCAGAACACCTACATTTATACTCGGAGGTTAGAACGTGATGCCCTGGAGTTGTTTCTCGATGAATAAAGTTGGTCCCTGCGGTCCCACTTACCCGCCTGACCGCTTGAGAGGCGCATCCGTCTGTCGTACGGATCGGTGACCGATTACGAACAGCCCGGACTGATCTGCGTTCGTGAGGCGAAACCATACGTATGAGGTACATCCGTCTATCGTACGGATCGGTGACCGGGACTATTTCTTTAAACGAAAGAGCAATTTCAGATCACAAATTAAATAAAATTTCTACTAAGCCCAGAGGCTGTGCAGCAGAAATAAAGGAAAATAAACAATTACAAGAATTAAGATATATAATTATTTTTTGCTTTATAACATTGTTAGAGTCCAAGGGTGTAATAAGATGATAAAGGGTATTGTAGTCATTACAGATACACCGGAATGGACAAAAAAGAGCGTAGTTCGAATTACATATATCAGGTCTTAAGAAACGAATGTGTCTCAAATCCCTTCCTGGATTGTTAAAGTTAATCATACCTTGCAACAACTCAGAATTCATTGAGCCGGAAAACAGTTTATTTAAGAAAGTTACATTTAGCATAATTCTTCGACTGCGCAGAGTTGGTAATCGGATTAGTTTAAGACGGCTTTCATATAAAGGCAAATTTAAATTCGAATTCCAAGGTAGCCCCCGTAGTGAAAACAATAGAAATCTCCGACTCGAGCATATTAATATATGTATGTATATGTTATATTGTGGGTTCCATACCACTGACGCAAACTGGCAAACTTTATGTATAAGGAGTGCGTCATAAGAAATTAGTGCACATGTTTTTGGTTATAACTTCTTTCATAAAAAGAACAAATTTAATTATTTTGATCAGGTTAGCTTAGAAAATCATGTCAAATACTATTTCATATCACTTTGCATTGTCATCTATTATTTTGCTAAGACATGAGCAGGAAAATAGAAAGGCGTAAAAAAAATTTAAAAATTTTATTAAATAACCTGCAATATACCTTCAAAAGGTTTGCACTTTGCATTGTCATCTATTATTTTGCTAAGACATGAGCAGGAAAATAGAAAGGCGTAAAAAAAATTTAAAAATTTTATTAAATAACCTGCAATATACCTTCAAAAGGTTTGCAAGGGATGCTAAAGTCAGCATAAATACAGTATCTTGGGTAATGAAAAATTTTAAAGCAGACGTTATCATGAAAGAGAACGCGCTGGAAAAAGGGTTGTGGTGACCGTAATAACGCAAAGAAAGTCGTACCCTTGTTGAAGAGAGTCCCAACCTTTCAGGGAGAAAAACCGCTCAGCTAACAGATTTCTTCGAGTCATTTGTAAGAAGGCTGAAGCCCTACAAAGTTCAGAAAGTGCCGGATCGGAATGCTGAAAAGAATTTTGAAGCAAAAAAACGCGCTCAATAACTGAGTAAAGAGATTATGTGTCCAAATTCGAATGTTGCATTAAAGATGACAAAACGTTCGTCTTCTCCGACATTTTTCAGTTTCCTGGCCAAGAATTTTATTTTGCCAACGCTAGTGGACATGTCCCAAAAAAATTAAAACACAAAATAAATAAAAAATTTCCCAGAAAATTTCTTGTTTGGTGAGCAATATGCAGTTGTGGTGAAAAAAGCAATAATTTCGTGACCAGAGGCACAATCAACATCGAAATCTTCATCATGGAATGCCAGAAAAATAACGTTAGTTTCGTTCCTAGAGAAGCGAACCCACCCAATTGCCCTGAACTCCTGCCAATCGAGAGATATTGCGTTCTAGTGAAGAGGCAATTAAAGACAACAAAAGGGACATGCAAGGACAAAACTCATTTTAGACTCAAGTGGTGCGCGTTAAGCCAAAAAATCCAAAAAAATACTATCAAAGCACTAATAAGAGGTGTCCCAGAGAGAGTAAAAAATTTTACGCTGCAAAATTATTATTTTTTTTTTACTATTATTTTCTGCATTTGAATTAAATTTCCGTTAAAAAAATATAATCTTTTTGAAAATTGAATCAGTGGTTATTGAGATATATTTATTTTTCAATGCACTAATTTCTTATGATGCACTGCTTATTACTGGGTATGAGTCAAAATCAAAACTTTACAACTACTAATCTCGATGTTCTGCACGAACAAATACTTGTTA
Organism: Meiosimyza platycephala; assembly: GCA_963662105.1. Classification (NCBI taxonomy): domain Eukaryota; kingdom Metazoa; phylum Arthropoda; class Insecta; order Diptera; family Lauxaniidae; genus Meiosimyza; species Meiosimyza platycephala. The sequence continues at coordinate 51,755,594 of OY759211.1, read as the reverse complement.
ATGTGCAATCTTACGACCGTCAGAGACACATTCAGTGTGCAAAAAATTCACAATTTCATGATCTTTATCCATCTCTCGACCTAAATTGTACTGAATACTTTATAGATCAAAACTCAGCCAATTTATAAGCATTGTATTTAAAGCAAGAGACGGTTTTTTGGATATCAATGGAAAAGCATTCAAAAAAAATATTACGGGCATATGCTCATTGTGTAACTTACACTCACAGAAAAAATTACTATAGAAATTTCCATGCAATGTGTAAAAATTAATTTCACTATAAAAAGTGTGTAAGTCAATTACGCATTTTGACAGTGAATTCTCATGTGAAATTGTGTAAAAAATCACATATAAGATGTTTTTCACTACAAATTGCGTGTAAAAATACGCGTATAATGTGTTAATTGACTGTATTTCCATTGCATCTTTGCTGTATTCCCATAGAAAATATTGGCACATTATGAAGCTAACTCAGTTATAAGTACATATGAAAAAGCTGCAATGTAAATGCGCATAACTTATTTCTACATATTGAAATTAAAAACTTGTTAATTTAAACGTTTATTATTTTATTAAATTTAAAGTATTAATTAATTATCCATATGGGATAGCTTATGAATTAAATTATTAATTTAACTTAGACCAAATCCATCTCAAACCATGCAGTCGGAGTGACTTCAAATTGCGGAATTGGTTGCCGATTAAATATGTTGTTTTTCAAAGTAATTAAGGAAATATACCGTTCCCCGATTTGATTGGAAATTATTTTTACGAAGTTATGCCCATTTTAAGTTTTAGTGTCAGAGCTTGAAAAATCGTTGAAAATTGTTTCAAAATAGTCGCATTTTCATCCAAATCAAAATAATTAACTTTTGTCTTTTGATTCTAATAGAACTTCTGATTCTCTGTCAGATTCTTTAAGAAATTTTGAAAATTGTTGAAAATTGGCGGAGTTATAGCGTTTTTTATGAAAAAAAAAAACAACCCCATTTTATTCGCTTAAAATTTTACTGTGGATTTGTATTAATATGATAAAGAAATGACATGAGTTTAATGCCGGTTAACCCACATTTGAGGTCAGGCGATTTTTTTTTTTCCCAAAATGAAAATGTCAATTTTTTTTTCATCATTGCCAAGCCACTCTACGGTACTATTTTCAAAGCAAATAATAACAGCAACATTCCAAATTACTTTCTGTAAGTCCTGCTTGCATTCTGCATACTTTTTTTCACCGTTATTTTCGTAACAACATTTTATCATAGGAAATATATAAAAACATTTTAGCAAATATAGCTATTTCACTGACTATACTTCTGTGGGTTTACAATGTTTGGTTTGCTTGACTTTGTCAGCGAAAAAGCTATATGTGCTTACAATGTTTTTATATATTTCCTATGACAAAATGTTATTACGAAAATAACGGTAAAAAAAAGTATGCAGAATGCAAGCAGGACTAACAGAAAGTAATTTGGAATGTTGCTGTTGTTATTTGCTTTGAAAATAGTACCGTAGAGTAATGGTAAATGGCTGTCGAGACACAGTTGATGTTAAGTAAGACAGTTGAACAGTTGTTTTTAAGTAAGACAGTTGAACAGTTGAATTTATGTAATAAAGTGATACAGTTGATTTTAAGTAATACAGTTGAACAGTAATAAAGTGAAAGGGTTGTCTGTCTATACAGTTTGAATGTAAAGAGGAAATTAAGAATTGTACCGTGTAAAAACTAACGTTTATGATTAAATAATATTTTCGTTTTTCTTGATTGCTACACAATCCAGTGATCGAACTCAGAGAAGTGTAAAAGATTGAAATTATTGTCAAAAAGACAGGAAATTTCGCTAAAATATTCAAAAACAATTTTATCCTAGGAGATAATAAGATTTTAAGATAATTAACTTGAAGAGAAACGTTGGGTACCGTTATTTCGTCATTGATTCCCAACACAACAAAATTACACAGCTCGTAAGTCGACCTTAAAAAATTTGCACAAAATTTACAAATCACGTGAAAGTTTCGTCTTCCTCAGTTGACGAAAGAACGTAAATTAAAATAGATCTTGTGCAGCGTTGCTGAAATCGGTTACATAAATAGAGAAAATTGTAGTGTTAGTTTTTAGCTACACGCTGGCGCTGAAATATCGCTGTTGGTCCAAGGTACAATCGGTCCAAGGTACATGCTCTTCCCCTACGGTTTGTGAGTCGCCCTGTTGGTTCGCCTCAAACGTCAAATAGCTCTTAGCGAGTCGCCTAACTTTCGTTCGCCAAATACAGTGCCTCACAAAAATAATCGGAATTTGTAATTTTTGGGAAGAATCTTAAATTTTTTTTATAGCGAATGAATTTTTTTTTAAATCAATCTAAGTACCTAATTGTAACTGTGTATATCTAGTTTTATTTACTAACAAAATTTTTCGTATATGTAGCTTAAAATCATAAAAATGAATTTATAAACAAAAACTTAATGAAATTCAGTGCACAAAAGTAATCGGAATTTCGAACAACATCTTAAATAGTAGACTAAATAGATATCCAAAATTAGTGGAACACTGTTCAAAATTAATTTACAGTTAGATTTAAGTAGTCCAGTTCAGTTTCCATTTTGTTTTCAGTATTTAGAGTTGGACTTTTTTTATTGTGATGTTGCAAAAAGAAATATGGGCAGAAAATAAAAAAAAAACACTTTCGAAGAAAGAAAAAGGAGATTGATGGCAGCATTAGAAGAAGTATTTCGACTATCCACAGCATTTTAGAAAGAAACAAGTTTCATAATTCTAAACGTTCCGATAGGCCAGCGAAAGTAAGCATTCGAGACAAGGTGGCTATCATACGAAAAATTTAAAATCACCCACGTTCTTCAGCAGTGGAAATAAATAAAAGCCTCGCTGAATATACTGGAGTACACGAAAGTGACGAAACAGTTCGCAGGGCACTCAGGTGTGTCGGTTATAACGGAAGAACTCTACGTGTCAAGCCATTAATAAGCGAGGGTATCCAAATAAAGCGCTTGGAGTTTGGTAAAAGCACTTAAACTCAAACGAAGGGGTTTGGTCTACAGTTATTTTTTGCGACGAGACAAAATATAATATTTTTAGACCCGATTGTGGAGTTAAAATATGGAATTACGCTAGACCTAAACCCTTCGTTGCAATTTAAATGCTTTTTTCCAAACTGCAAGCACTTTTTACGGTTACCTTCACTTATTAATGGCTTGACAAGTGGAGTTCTTCCATATAACCGGCACATCTGAGAGTTTCGGCATTTACTTATTTCCACTCCTGAAGAACGTGGTTGAGTTTTATTTTTTCGTATGATAGTCGCCTTGTCTCGTATACTTACTTTCGCTGGCCTATCGGAGCGTTGCGATTTATGAAACGTATTTCTTTCTAAAGTGCTGTGGATAGTTGAAATACTTCTTCTACTGCTGCCAGAAGTCTCCTTAAGGGTTCTTCCTTGCTCACGCACATTGAAAATTATTTTTCTTTCTTCGAAAGTGTTTTTTTTTTTTTTGATTTTCTG